>JBAMNC010001687.1:0-600000 GCA_037902135.1 Cetoscarus ocellatus
TTTGGTATTTTAAAGACGGTTAAAATGATCAACTTTCAACTGACTTTTCAGTAAATGCATATTATTTTCTTAAACTTTGATGGAAAAGATGGGAAATACTTTGCAGTAAGCTCAAACTCTATGATGGCAAGGGGTTAAAAACCAAAAATGTCGTCTCTAGTTTGGTATTAAGACAGTTGGCAGCTCTAGTGCAAGAAAGGGGACAATAAGTTTTGCTGAATAGGGCGAACTGTACCAAACTGCATCATATCATATTGTGTTGATGATAAAATGTGATTTTTATGGCATAGCAAAACAAAAAGGAGAATATTTATGGGGCTTTATGGTCAAAATGATAATTTCCTTCAAGTTATTATAAGGTAATAAGTTTATCATACAACATTTTCACATTTTGAAACACAAATACTGTTGATATAACTTCAAAATCTACTTACTTTGCCAAAATGAGGCTGTTCTGTCCACCAACATGCACCTTTGAGAAATTTTAGAGTGTTACTTTGATGGCCGTCCCATTTAGAGATCCACTAAAAGCCTGTCCGACCTGAAAAACTCTTCTAACGAAGCTTCACAGCCCAAACAGAACATCCTGACCCACCACAGGGGGGCAGTGCAGTCCGGCAGTGTCCTCACCTCACAGAGTTGTTGGCGGCGTCAGGGTCCCTCGCCACCAGCGTTTTCACCACCGTCCCGATCTCGGCGTCCTCAGGCAGCTCGATGAGGTACGCAGGCAAGTCGAACTGCGGGGGCTCGTCCACGTCCTCCACGCTCACGTGCACGATGGTGACGTCCTTGAAGGGCCCGCGGTGGCGTGAACTGGGGTCCACCTGGGTGTTGGCGCCCTCCACCTTCAGGGTGTAGCTGGGTTTGCCCTCAAAGTTCAGCGGCTGGAGAGGGAAACAGAAACACTTTTTAAATAGAAATAAATAAAACTCCACAGAAATAAACCCTTCTGTGGGAATTCCTCTAAAGGCACCGTCCCTCAAATCAGATACCTGTACAGAATTTTAAAAATAATTCTAATCAAACACATTACGAAAAACTGGTTAAAACCAAATCCACCACAAATAATCAAATGGAAAGTATCAATAAAATGAATATACAAGGAATGAGTTACACACAGGATAACAAACCCAAGTGACACTTCTGAGTTTTGATGGAAAAAGATGAATGAACTAAAGCGATCAAAAAAATACTTGAAAAATATGGGTTAGGAGGAAAAAAATAAGAAAAAACCCCCAGAAAAAGATTGAATATAAGATTCACGGTGCCATTATGTTTGTTTGTTTGGTTCTGTTTGCTTGTTTTCTTTGTCTGGTTTGCTTTTTTTATGTCTTTGAGGAATTACCTAAGCTGTGGATTTGTGCTGGTGACATATTGACATATTCTATGTTTATTTTCTGTTTAGATTCTCAAAACCATCAAATAAAAAGTATAAAAAAGAAAGAAAGAAACTCTTCCGCAGTCCTGCTATTATTCTTTTAGATACACTGGATACTGTTGGAGTTTGAAGCAAAAGAAAAAACCTCCTGCTGTGTTTTGGAAACTGTGCAAAATGACATTGTGTGTCTTTGTATTCTGGGGACTTTAGGGCAAAAACGTCCAGAACAAGATCAGCAGGGGAGAAGTCACGCCAGGACAAAAGTGAGACAGGATTACAGGCAAGGACAGCGAGGAGGAGAGATGGAAGCAGAGGGTTTTTGCAAATAAAAAATGACTTTTAACTGTGAAAGTTGCACAAAAAGGCCATCAGACTGTACAACTCCTCACTCAGGGGGAGAATGGGTAACAGGAGGACAGAGGACAGGAAGGAGCAGTAGCCTTTGGCCATATTTTTATTTTTATTTAAATCTATATTTGCAAATTGTTTTACTTTCCGATACCTGTGTGCTTCTGTACACTGCTGCTGGATTCTTAATTTCCCAGAGGGAGTCTTCTCAAGGGATGATAAAGGTCCACTGAATCGAATCGGCTCGAATCGATTCGAATCGAATCAAATCGAATCCTGATCTTCACTAATCTAAAACCAACAATTTCTTTCTATTTCTCTTTCTCGTCCTCTCTGAAGGATCCTCAGGGGGCCCGACGCCTCCTTAAATCTTTGTCAGCAGCCACTAAACATTACCTAATCAGGATTAATCACTAACAGAGCTGGACAATATATTGATTTATTTTCTGCAGAAGATTTAAAAATTAAAAATCAAGATTTTTTTTCTTGACTGACTCCAAATGTAACTTGTTGCAATGCTGGAAATATAAATATTGAAAATGTACATTTTTCATGATGGTAGGCCCTGTCAGGTTTTGCACAAGCACGTTTAGGCGTGTAATTGTCTCTAAAATTAGATTAAATATTGTTTTATATTCATATTCTGTGAAAATACCTCAGCTTTCAGTGTTTACGTAGACAAACCTGCCTATGTTTGAACTACATAATCAACATTTTATGACACACCCTTTAACTTTAAGAGGTTTGATTTGGGAATATATTTTGACAACATAAAGGCAAAACTTAATTCATGTCATTTTTTGAGTCACTTGGAGTTTTTTTTATTTTTATTTTTATTTTATTGAGGATTATATTTTTAGGCCACATCACAAAGCCCTAATCACTAATAAACAATCATGTGGTTGCATCATTGATGGTGAGGTCCTTGCTCGTGAAATAGTCTGTAATATAAACATCATAGTCTTCATCTGATCAAACAAAACTTCTTCTTCTTCTCCTCACAAAGGACAGGCCCCAGAGTTTGACACGACTTAAAAAAGACTCCCTAAAGAAGAGGACCACGTGACGTAGACGTCCTTTTATCAACCAGACTCGGCGGTTGCATCAGTCTCCTCAAAGCCACCAGACTCAGACCAAAGTGTTTCAGGCCTCAGAGGCAGAGGGCCGTCAGTTCTGTGCTCTACGGGGGCACTCGTTTCTACAAATCAAGCCTGGAAGATTGTAGACAAACGATGAAGAGGGTTCCTCTTCTTCCTCTAACACAGGGGTGGGCAACTGGAAGCCCAGGGACCAGCCCACCAATCATTTCCAAAAAAAACATTAAAAAAAACCAAACAAATTGGAAATATGTAGAAAACATAAAATCAACTGCTAAATATGATTCATCATGAGTCAACAGTACTACATAATGCACAAATTAGGATAGGTAATAAAATATTTCTACTAACCTTAGATTGCAGGTACATGCTTTGTTTTTTACAAGTCATTGAAGTACTGACTTTGCTGTGATTGTATCTCCATATTATATGTGAATGCCTCCATTTTTGTGTTTTTGTGTTTAACTACTTCTTTTTATTTATTTTCTTTTATTATTTAGTTTTTAGACCATGTTATTTTAATTAACTTTTAACACTTCATTAGTGTTTTTGATACAACGAGCAGAAGATGCTGATGGTGAAGTTTGACCAGCACTCTTTAATTTGCTCACAAATATTTGATGATGATTTTAATTTTTGGTGTTTATGTTGTTACTTTAACTCCCAGAATTACTGCCATGTTTGGAGTTTACCTCTAACACAACAGGTAGAATTTGAATCAGTGCGTATTTCCAGCGAACCAGCGCAGAGCTGATTGAAGAGACTGGAGTGAAACAAAGGGCGAGTACAGAACATCATTCAGACAGACTGTGTGGAAATTTTGAAAAACACGCTGCTTTTCTCAACGTATAATGCAGTTTCCAACAAATTACTCTTTTAGCTAACGCTACCCAACACTGCTAAATAGTGCTACTGATATAAACGATGCTCCCTGCCACATGGATAAACTTTACTGTCAGTCCCAGTGGAAAAAATAACAAAATGAGAGCCAAGCAGAAAATGTCTGCTGCCAACTAGGGACTGGAGGCTGAACTACAACAAATATTCTGAGTTTCTTTACATTGTTAACTTATATATATAACTAATTCATTAACTAATATTATGTCAATATTACATATTATACAAAATATTGATACAGAGTCGCACAGCAAACATTGCAGTATATAGCTGTGTAAGTCCCCTTCTAAAAATAAACACAAGTCAACTAATCACTAAAATTCACTTTTACTTTATTGTATTATTTTTTATTCTTTTCTTTTTTTAAAAGGGTAACTGATACGGGGTCAGAGGCCAAAAGGAGCTGGAACACAGTAAGACTGGAGAGATTTTTTTCCTGAGTAATTATTGATTTATTTATTTATTCATTTTTCCTGTGGCGTTCTTCAAGAATTTAGAAAATGCCCAATAATAACTTCGCTCATAAGTTTAGAATTAAAAAAAATCCCCTTCCCCCTCACATACAAGCAAAACCTGGCTTTCAATACTTTTTTTTAACCCTTTATATATACTCTATTTTGGTTTCTTCCTTTTTTCTTCTTTTATTTGCTGTTGCCCTCGTTACTCCGTTTATGCCCTCACATCACTGTTGTCACTGTATCATTGTTGTCATATTATTCATTCACTCTGCACTGTACTGAACAATCTTATAAAAATAAAATAAAAAGATCACTTTTATTATAAATTTTGTCACTCACGTTGTATTGAAGTAGCTTTCTAGGGATGCCGCTGCATTTTAATCACATAAAAATGTAAAAAATGTTCAAGCCAAACCTTTGCTCCTTCCATTTCCATAATAATTCAAGTTAAAAATCCATTTTAAAGCTTTGAGTTGGAATAAATGCACAAATAAGCACCACAAATCGAATAACCGTTGGAATATGATGTTATTTAATTTTTTATGATCGTAATGAAACTCTTGGAGCTGAGGCATCTTAGTTTTACTTGTTTATCGTCAAAATATGTGCATTTGTCCTTTATTCACCTTCTTCACAGTGATGATGCCAAACATGTTGGTGGGGTCCGTGCTGATGTCAAATGTGTCCCTCCCGTCTCCGTCGATGATGCTGTACCTCATCTCAGCATTGACCCCGACGTCCCGGTCCTTCGCCCAGATCCGTCCCACCACGGAGCCGATGGGCGCCGTCTCCGGGATGCTCATCTGATACAACCCTGAGGAGGGAAACAAACATAGTGAGCACTTCCTGTTCTTCATTTGTCCTCTAGAGGGAGCCAAACCTCTTCATCTCCTCCCCGAACCCTCAGACAGCTCAGAATAAATGGGTCCATAAACGCCTCACAATTGGGTTACATACAGTCTCACGGGTCAGCTTCAATTTCATCTACCGTTTAACCTCAAAGAAGAGGTGACAGCTGCCCAATTTGTGGCGCTCCCCACAGTCCACAGCGAAACGCCGCCACATTGTACTTGACAGAGGGGAATCCCTGAAGCTCTTCACAACCAATCAAAGTCCCTCCAAAGTGATGGCGCTAATTGGTGGAGGGACCGGTGATGGAGGCAGCCGGGCGGCGGGTGTTTTTCTTTGTCTGGCGAGGGAGAGGAAGACCGCGGACTGCTAGACAAACCGTGACCCCAGGAGGACGTAATGAGAGGAGCAGGACGGGGGATAATCAAAGAGACAGCGAGGGGCGACTGGTGGCTGGAGGAGGGAGAGGAAGGGCAGAGGGGGTTAATGTCAGGGGCTGGTGGCCGGACGAGGACGGAGGGAGAGGGTTAGGGGGCTAACAGCTCGGAGGCCTGAGAGAGCTGAGGTGGAGTCGCACATATAAAACAGTGAGCCCTCCCGGTGAATATGTAAGCTGCTGTTTCATGTTTTATTGCAGGCACACTGCTTCCAGCTAAAACACACGGCGACTCAAACCACAAAATAAGCAAAAACCAAACAGAGGAGCGTGTTTGAGATTCAGGACGGCGGTCATTTAGAGCTTCAGGGTGAGGTCTGTGGTTAAAAACACGAGCTCAATAATTCATCACCTCTGTTAAAAGGCCATAGCTGCATGATCAGGGGTTTTCAGCAGGGTCCTGGCATGGAGGTGGCATGTAAAAGCACTGACTTAATGAGAAAACAGAGGAATTATAGACCATTGACCCTCATAAAACCCATGTCACGATTGGCAACACCTTGAGGCAAAACAGAGCAAAACTAGAGGCAAACTTCACAGGCTGACAGGCAGCACAGGAGTCCAAATCAGAATCAGAACCAGGAACACCTTATTAATCCCCAAGGGGAAATTTGGCTGTTCTCACAGTATAACAGCAGGAATATCAAATCAAGACATTAAAATAGACAAGAGCATAAAATTAACTTAAACCAGACAAGCACTCGGAGAGCGCAGACCTCCGCCAAGATACAACTCTGGATCACCATGCATTCGATTGGACGACCGAGTCTCCACTCATTTCAGAACTCCTCCGCTGGCATTCAAGGGTCGCTGGGTAATGTAGTGACTTGAAAAAAGTTGATGAGAGTTTGCAAATAAACTACAATTCCCATAATGCAGCACCTGAAGAGAAATTAATGGGATTGTCATTATAAACTTCAATGTTTTTTTGTGACATCAGTCTGGATCAGATCCAGATGAAACTGACTGAGATGATAAAGTTATATTATATAAATTATTGTGTAACTTTTTAAGCAAATCTATCAAGTGATGTCAGAGATATGATTTTTTGAAATACTGCTCAACCTTAAGGGATTTTTCGCAAATTTTGGGAATTTTTTTGCATCCAGACAAATATGGGGATCACCACCAAAGTGTAATGGGCTCTTCCTTGGACCAAACCACACCTCAGGTAAAATTTTCATGTAAATCCATCTGGTAGTTTTGCGTAATCCTGCTAACAATCAAACAGACAGACCCTGGCAAAAACATAATCGCCTAGGCGGAAGGAAAAAATAAATAAAATAGGTAAAGTGAGACCATAAACAAGGCCAAGGAATTGACACTAATAACATGAACAATATTTGCAATATGAATATAATATGACGGCACTGTGTGACAGTATTGCACATTTGACCAAAAGGCAGTTTGGCAGTAAGGGCATTGCAATGGATATTGCATTTTCTTATTAACTTATTAACAAATATCAAAGGTAAAACAGTGAAAAACGTTTATTCTCCAGGACTGATGGAGCAGTGATGTTAAAGGGAGGAGTAATGAAGTCTGATGAAGTCTGATGGCCAAAGGAGTCTCACATGTGCTTTTTTGGAAAGTTTGGTTGGTCTGGGCTGCTGGGCTTGAAGAAAGTAAAAACTGTTTAAAGTTGTACTTAGAAAACTGTGACCAGCTTCTTTAACATAGTTTTAAAAATATCAGTTGGCTAAATTAAAAAGGAGATATCAAACAGATGAATCAATTCATTGCTGCAGCTTTTTACTCATGTTGGGTTCATTTCTGCCACAAAAAGTTGCCTCAACTTGGAACTTCCATAAAATACGAGAAACTATCCAGAAGTTTTTGTCTTTTTTCATCAATAGAAGCATCAGAGTTAATTAGAGTCAGGGGATTCTGAGTCAGAATGATCAGGAAGTGATGGAGGATCAAGAAAAAGTAAGCATTAAAAGAAAGAGTGAATAAG
Source organism: Cetoscarus ocellatus (assembly GCA_037902135.1). Lineage (NCBI taxonomy): Eukaryota > Metazoa > Chordata > Actinopteri > Labriformes > Labridae > Cetoscarus > Cetoscarus ocellatus. The sequence continues at coordinate 7,421 of JBAMNC010001687.1, forward strand.
AAGTAGTTAATTACTCACTCTGGTCAAACATGGGCGGGTTGTCGTTGATGTCGCTGAGCGTGATGTTGACGGTGGTGGTCCCCGCGAGCCCCCCCAGCTGGCCCCCCATGTCTTTGGCCTGGATGACCACGGTGTAGTTCTCTCTGGTCTCTCTGTCCATGTCAGCCAGCGACACCCGGACTACGCCTGGAGAGGGCAAAGGGAGAGGCAGGAGGTGAGGGAAAGGTCAGGGACGGGGAGCAGGTGACAAAAATAAGGGTCACGAGTTTGAGCGATGGCGTCCTGGCATGTCAACGCCCTCGATGGACGAACAAGAGGCTGCACCAAGGGTTTTGATCACTCTCCTGCTTCTTCAGTCCTGTTTAGGATGAACCAGGACAAACGTGCAGACGTTTAATTTGGAGGCAAAAGCAGAAAATAATCAGATTCTTGCCCTCGAGGAAAAAAATCAACTGCACTTATATTTCATCTGTATGTTGGAAAAACGGAAAATTATCGGCAATATCTCTGTTTTTAAAGTGCACACTCCCCATCAAATAATGAGAGACAAACTCTTTTGTTTCTAGTTGTGTGTGGAGCAGTGATATAACCAAAACACCACAGGGGACAAGCAGACTCCTGCACTAACGAACAGGGTCTCAACTCAAAAATAAACAGAAATCCAAATAAATATCTTACACTCAGACTGACAGACAGGTCGGATAATGAGCAGGAAGAATTTGTGAAAGATTTCTGACTATTTTCAGATCAAAATTCATCACTAACCAAGAGTTTGGATTGTCTGTATCATCCCCCCCTAGCTGCACCCCCTCCAGAATCTATATGATAAAATCTGATTCTTAAAATACATAGGGATGGGAACTGATAAGATTTTATCGATATCAATGATTCCCTTATTGATTCCTGCAGACTTTCTGTGTGGGCAAATGCTGACCTGTAGATTTTCAGTGGCAACAATGTCAAACACACATGTCACAGCATAGATAACTGCTTCTAAAAGTTGCTGCACTCTCTTAAGGTTGTGCAGTTAAATGTAAAGCAGAAACAAATAATTGCATTTACATCCCTTATAGCTCGACGTACAATACTGTTACACTGGAATTCTCCTAAGAGTCTGTCTCTCTCCCAATGGCTTAGGGAAGTAATGTTTTTCCTTAAATTGGAGGAAATAAAGTATACTGTTAGGGGCTCCAGGGAGGTTTTTTTTTTCATGTATGGCAACCCTTCATATCCCATTTCAATGCCATGCACCGTTTGCCTTCTGATTGATCTAAATCACTGCCAGTTTAGAATGGACGGTTAAGGATTTATTCTGTCCCTTATTGCATTTACCCCTTCACAGTGAGGCACAATGTGTGTGCGTGCGTGTGTGTGCGTATGTGTGTGTGTTTGTTGGGGTTATGGTTTTGGGGGGGGGGGGGGGGGGGGGTTATGGGGCTTATATGGTACTATTTTTATTTGTTTTGAATTACAACTTGTCAGTACAGTTGAAATTATATATTAGGTATTGGCAATCTAGGATTATTTGATGTGCACTTGTTATTTTTATTTATTATTGTGTATGAACATATATGTGTATATACTATTAATATATATATATATAAATATATATATATATATATATATATTTATATATTTTTTTTTCTTTCTTTCTGTTATTGCACCAAATCATCTTCATTTATACTTGTACAAGATTGCTGGTGATAGCTGTTTTTGTTTTTGTATATGTTTGGATGTCATGTCCCACTGTTCTAAATAAAAGTTAAAATTGCAAAAAAAAAAAAAAAGGTTGTGCAGTAGGCGCCTTTTGTAAAAAATTAAACCACAATTCTGACCCTTCTGAACCCTGTCAGTGGAAAGAATTGATAAGGGAATTGATTAGCAAAAAGACTCATGATATCGACTTTGATGGAGCTGTTAACGATTCTCAACTGGAATTGGTTTTCGATTCCCATCCCTAAAAATATACCATCCTTCAACATCTATACCTCTTATTCCATTCGGGGTTGTGGGGCTGGAGCCTATCCTGGGGTACACCCTGAACTGGTTGCCAGCCAATCACAGGGCCACATAGAGAGACAGATTACCATTCATGCTCTCACCCATACTGTGTTATATTTGCATGGAAACTGGGAAGAGGGGAGTGGGAATGACGTCAAATCAGCGTTCCAGTTACAAAGGAAATATTGCACATTGATGGAAGAGCTGCACAGTTTATGGTAAATTAGTGACCAAAAGTGGCAGACAACTGAAAAAAATGGATAAAACCTTGGCGTTTCACATGCCTGATTATGAATAATTTATTAAAACTCAGTCTCATGTGTAATCCCAGACAGAGGTGCTCTCTGCTCTCTGCTGTGTGGACTCGACCACCACAGGCAGACACTTGACAGAAGCAGCAGAATCAAACCAAGGTCAGGAGAGTGAGAGGAGAAGTGAGAGTAACAGTGCTGTGGGTCTTAAACTTTTACACCGTTAGCTCTATCAGAGGCTGACTGATAGCTGTAGAGCCAGTTGTGCCGCTCTGATGGATGAGCGTGCTGACGGCCGGGCGTGCCGAGCCGCCTGGCTCCAGATTTCTGTGCTGACAAAAAAGGAAATGAGGCGTCTGGTAAACAATGGACACAGAGCCTCTGCTTCAGGGACACTGGTGGACTTTCAGAGGAGGACGGCTGCTCTTCAAAATGTTTAGCTGCTAGTTTACAAGATTTTTACCTCCACTGACGGGATCACTCAATAACTGCAGAATGCATTTAGATGAAATTTTCAGGAAACGTTGGTCCTGGCACAGGGAAGAGGAGACTAGATTTTGGTGATGATCCGAGTCTGGATGCAGGTCCAGGATTTTTTTCAAGGTTTTGTTCACATTGTGAGATCGAGCAGTTTTTGGCCAATAACTTAGTAAGTTCTCAACAGATTTTGAGGACAGTTTCAGGGAATTTTTGGTCACGACACAAGGGATAGCTAGTTAGATTTTGGTGGTGATCTGATGTGGATTTTTTCAAGGATTTGTTAACAGTACGAGTTACAGCACTTTTCCACATTTTTTAAATGAACAAAGTTGGAAATGCCTCTGCGGAGGTTTGTACTGTCAGAGCACTTTTAGTCCCCATCCCCCCATGACCCTGAAAGGGATACGTGGTGTAGATGATAGATGGTTATGATTTTTTTTAATACTTTTATTTGGTTGAAAACTGAAACTTGATCAGTTGTCTGGATTCTTGAAAAAATGAAAAAAGTAAAAAATGGAAATTGGGGGTTTGTGTCCAACAGCAACAAACAATCCTGTTTGCTAACTGATACATGAAGATTATTTGATCCAAAATAGACAGACTGAAACATGCTGAATGATGAACATGGTCTTTAAATAACAAATGATGACAGGGGCCACACTATGAGGAGATTAAACCTGCCCTTTCTCTAAAAAAACTCTTTTGTGAGGGGCTGGTTCTTGTTTTTTGTCCTCATTTTCTCACTCCCAGCTCAGCTCCTCTTTTTAGTCGGTGGATGAGTTTTCAGTTTCTGCAAGTTTTAATAAAAGAGTCGTGTTTGACAAGAAAAAATGTTTGGTAGTCTCGTAGCAACAAGCGGATCCATGCTGGGCTTCCTGATTTCAGAGCCGGCTGAAATACACTGGGGCTTAGAGTGTGCTGTGCTAAAATCAGACTGCGGTGCAATTAAAGTGTGATCCAGTGTGAGAATACAAGGTGGGGATTTAACAGTAGCTGTCAGAGGAGTGTGAGCTAATCCCGACTGTCAGAGCTTTATCGGGTTATCTAACGTCATTACAAATTCATACCAGCTCATGAAATACTTACGCTTTCCTGGAGAGGTCTCAGATGCATCAAAGATTTTATGTAAAAGATGAAAACGCTGCCACGCTGACAGTCTCAGAGGGAGCTTCTGCATAAACATACCGGTCTTGGCGTCCACGGAGAAGTATGGCTGCCCCTCCAGGATGCTGTAGACCACACGGGCGCTGTTTCCATACGTGGGGTCGTCAGCGTCTGTGGCTGTCAGCTGGATCACAGAAGTTCCTGAGTAAGAGGAGAGGAGGGGGAACAATTACAGATGGAAACAGGAAGTGAGAAGAGACTATCCAAGCTGACATCCAGCTCTGTGATTATACAAACTCTCCTCTGCTTTTGTCTCTTGGATAAAACTCGTCTCCTTTCTGTGACAGAAAGCCAGAAACCAGGAGCAGCAGCGGTCTCGAAGTTGACACTAATAAGTAAAACCAGGCTAAAATTTAGGTCTATGTTTGTTTATAACTATTTTCTTTCATTTAAGAGTTTTTGCTGTGCATTGATCCTCCTGTTGCTTTAAATTGGTTGATGTTCGCATCAAGTTAGATTCAAATATAGCCAGTTAAAAATTAAATGATAATATCTGGCTATCCCTATATCTTACTTCATCTATACATCCATCATAACATTGGATCATCAACTCATCAATCCATCCAACCATCCATAATGTAATCTTCTATCCCTCCATTTATGACTCCATCATCCATCATCCATCATCCATCTATTCATCCATCGAATATGTAACCATCTGTCCCTCTGTCCTCTATCATTCAGGGTTCCCACTCTTTCCTAGAAATCGTTTTCCAGGACTTTTTCAGGACGTTTTTAACTTTGAGCTTAATTTTTTTTATTTCTAACTCTCGGGCATGAACATTGTCTGCCAGCTATCTTTTTACTCTGGCTTTTATGGAGTGTCTTACTATTATAAATGTATGGTTTAAACTTTTTTTTTTTTTTATCTTTATTTACTCTGCACTGTTTGTAAAATATTATGTTGATTTACTATTTATTTAGTCAAATGTTATTTTGCCATTTTTATTATTTCTTTTTGTCCCCATTGTTTTGAGTTTTTATATTTTATTTCTTAACTTTCATTATTTTATCTACTCATATTTTATGGCTAAATCTGCATTATTTACCAAGTACATTTTTACTTAATTTCCTATATTTCATTTTTGTTCAATAAAAAGGTAGAAGGCGGATCAATAATTTTCCAGGACAATTCAAGCTTTTCCAGGACATTTGACTTTTTGCCTCATTTTCCATGTTTTCCATGACTGGAAAATTGGTCAGACATCTTCCAGGTTTTCCAGGGTTTCCAGGACACATGGGAAACCTGTCATTCCATCCAACCATCATAACATCACTTCATCAACCTATCCATCCATCCATCTGTTCATCCATCCATCTATCAACCCATCCAACCATCATGCATCCATCCAGCCCTCCATCCATCCCTCCATCTTACTCCATCTTCACAACCATCCATCCATATTTACATCACGCAATCAACCTATCCATTCCTAATTCCATCCAACCATCCATTATTGAACCATCTATCACTCCATCATCAAATATCCATCTGCCACTCCATCAATCTATCATTCATCCATCTTTCCCTCCATTTTCTATGTATCTATCACTCCATCCATCCATCCATCCATCCATCTAACCATCAATCAAACAAAAGGTGATTACTAGCTGCTATTCATGCAAAAAATAAAAAAAGAGGCAAATAACATCACAATCAGAATATGTTCACACATTGAGTATAAAATTTAACTTCTGAATGTGTATTCATTGATCAGCACCAGCTAAAGGTGAAAGTTACACCCTCCATTGTGTTGATATAAAGCAAAGTAAATAATATTTTAACTCAATTATAAAAACATGCTTTTAAATTAAGAGAATATTAACATTTTAATCAATAAAACATGAAACCAAGTCCAGCAGGCAGCAGAAACGAACCTCTGAGGTCCACTTCTTACTTTTATACTGTGAGTAAATTTCACAGCCTGTACTTCCCACTCTCTCTTCAGAGGAAAGTTCAATCGGAGCCTTATCTTCTACCAGAGTCCTTCTTTACACAAGTTTCTGTACTTTTATACCGAGTTAAGAACGAGTTTACTTTTCCACTTCTACACCGGCTGTGGAGGAGATAAGACAGAGAACGAGGGAGGCCTGGTCCTATTCTGCTAATATCAACACATGAATCCAACTGTTTGTTGGAGTTTTCCATCTGCAGCATGCTCATTTACTTCAAAGTTTGCACAAACGTCGCTCGATGAATTTTGAAGGGGACAGATGCTGAAAAGCCTGTTCACACAACTTCAAAAGCCGATTGTGTGTTCTGCCGTTGTTCGTGCTAAACCAGCCTCAGGCATGTCCAGTCAGCAGGGAGGTTCAGGTGCTTCAAGCACTGATCTTCACCGCAACTTTTTAAGGGAGGTTAGTTTCCCAACTCCATTCAAACCCTCGATCCTCGATAAATATGGGCTCAGCTCCTGCCAAGGCCCCCCACAAGGTAGGAGCTGTCGGGAAATGTTAATGCAAATAAATGATCTGTGGATGATGAAAAATCAATAATTCAATACAATAATTTCTCTGTGCAATAATTTAATGCAACAATCCAGTTGGATTCTTATTCTTAGCACTCCATCTCTTTTATCTGTTTTTTTCTGTTTACTGTTAAGTCTATCTATCTATCTATCTATCTATCTATCTATCTATGTCAGGGGCCCAGGGGTCCATAGGTGTAAGTTAAAGGGATTGTTAAGAGTTTTTTTTAATCAAGATTATTTTTTGAGGCATTTTTGTACCTTTACTGACAGGAGAGAGGCAGTGGATAGGTGAAAGGGGGAGGGCCCTCTGCAAACTGACCACAGGCTGGATTTTTCGTGTACTTTTACCCTAAAAGTGGGGTAACGAGGCTTTCAATGACACCATTTTCTGCTGTATTTGTAGCCATCTTCCCTCAGAGATGAAGCTCAAAAGTTGCTTTAATGGCATATTTACTAGTACCACTTCCAAAAACCTGAACTACCCCTTTAAGACATGGTCCATCCTCAATTTAAGTTATGCTAACAGTTAAGTTTTAAACCCAAACACCATCTTTTCAACCCACCCCAGCCCTTTACCCCCTTCATTGCTCACCTATCTTGGACATTTCTGGTACAGACGCCTGGTAGGGTCCATCCAAAAACCTTGGCTCGTTGTCGTTGATGTCCTGGATCTTCACGATGAACTCGGACTCTGGCTCCAGGGGCCTGTCGGTGAGACGGTTTCGGGCCTGGGCGCGGAGGATGTACTGGGACTTCACCTCACGGTCGAGCCTCTGGATGGCGTGGATGTCTCCGGTGCTGTCGTCGATGGTGAAGGTCGAGCCGGCGCCCTCGCCAGTTAGGATGTACTTTATGGATCCATCGCCTTTGTCCATGTCTGAGTGGAGCTAAAGGGGGACATCACAGAGTTTGATCAGACATAGAGTGACCATGTTCTGAAAACCTAAAAACAGGACCCTCAGCAGCATGTGCTGTGGCATGATGCTCAACATCTTGACAGGCAGGTACATTGGAATAATGCCAGTGGTCCAGTGCAGCGCTTTATTATAAATATTAACCATTTTACTAATATAAATATATATGGCTGCCTGGTCTTTTTTGCCTTTTCTAAACAATTCTAAATAAGCATGTACAACACTTTGAGAAGACAAAACTGAAACTCAACCTATTATATATTATTTATTTATTTATTATTTATGTTATTATTATCTTATTTAACTATTTATGAAATCCATTAGACACAAAATCTGATGAAAAAAGCAATGATAAAAAAGATGAACTAGGTAAAAATACGGCAAAAGAATGGCAAAAAAGCACCCCAGAATGATTTTAATGTCATTATTTACAATATTTTTCCATTATTTAGACAGAAAATACTGATAAACCATCAGTTCACTTCCCGTCCCTCCCCCTCAGGCAATCCAGCCTTTACTGTAATGTATGGATGTATATTGGAATTATTTGGATAGCATGGATACTCGAGGAGTTACGGTAAACTGAATCATTCATGCATTTTTCTGTCACCGGCGACAGCTTCGTCTGTAGAACAAGCAAAACCCGGACATTTAGGGAGTTTTTTAAAGTCTCCCTGGACCTAATTTTACGACCAAAATGGGAGGACATGTCTGCGCAAAAGAGGACTGGATACTTTCTAAACAAGTTATGCAGGAAAACACGTGGACCATAATTGGTCTATCTATGGCTTCCTGAGCACACACACAGTATATATGTCCAGAGTTCGTTAGGTCAACCTATGAATGACTTCCTAAGTACACACACACACGCAGTGCATATGACCGTTATGCAATAATTCAATTCAGCGATGACATGCCAGGCATATGCCCATTATGCAGTAATTAAATTTTATCAATGAGTCCCTGTTTTTGAGAACACACATATGATCAGAGTAAGCTCTAATAGCAGGGCTGAAGTTTTAATATTTATTATACCAAGGACTTATGGTCCCCCTAATCAGAAAGAATGAGCAAAATGAAAGCTAATATTTTACTAAAATATAGAATAAATCCAAACTGTGGCTGCATCTTTCTTGCTTTGTCCCCTAAGACTGTAAAATGAGTATTTCTCTCCCTGTAGATGAGTTAACGTCAGACCTGCAGGGCTGCTTTATATTTTACTCTAATATTGTAGCTGTGAGTAGACGTTTAATCACAGCTCACAGACCAATTGTTGCCTCAGGCCCTGCGGTGCAATCAGACGCCTTTTGTGGCCTGTAAGTGCAAATCCCAGCCTGTTGATGTGCAATCACTGCTTACTCCAAGGGTCTCGGTGTATGATGAGAACTCAGTCCCATCACGCTGGTGGAGCGACATTAACAGCCCCTATTGACGTTTGTGTCACATATAATCAACAGAGCAGAGAGCAAACAACACAGGAGCGACGAAATCTCCCCCGTGGATGGTAAACACATGTTCTTTAAGATACTGCTGCTCCACGAATGAATGAATGAATGAATGAATGAATAAAACGCTGCCCTCAGGGGAAGCACCACACCACGAGCCCAGAGAAACAACAAGAATCAACACCCGTACAGGGCAGCACTTAGGAATAAAACATGTCTCCCTGAATAGTCTGTCTGCAGTTTTTGGTATTGTTCCTTTTACAGGCACTCATAAAAATCCAAACAAGCCTCGTTGGTCCATCAGTTGATTCTCCTCAATTGGTTCCTCGATATTATAAACATTCTCTAGATTTCTCCTCTGAGTTGGAGGATTGACATGTGCGTTATTTATTTACTCTTGGCTATTTATTTTATTTAATATTTATATATTTTTTTCTATTTATTTATTTATCATTATTTTTTATTATTATTATTTTTATGTTATTATTATTAACATTTTTCTTTTGAATTTTTTTCCCTAGTTAAATGGCCTGTAATGGGTGGGGGTGGTGAAGGGAGTGACAGTCAGATGTGACAATTAGTGTTCATTTTGACAGCACTTTAATTTAGTTTAAGTTATAGTCTTTTGCCTGAAATATCTTTTACTTTTAGTCATGATTTAGTCATCTAAATTGTTTTAAGTCTAGTCTAGTTTTAGTTGATGAAATTTCACAACATTTTAGTCGATGAAATCTACTGTAAATTCAGTCGACTAAAATATGAAGTGTAAAGGGTAAGACATTTTTTATGTGTCCTTGAATTTCTGAAGTCATGTTTTACACTTGGATAAAATCAAACATCTAATAACCCTTTATTGAATGCTAGTAAAGTCTGAATGTCTAAATGAACAGAAACAAATTGAACTTTTGTGTGAAATGCAGTCACCTTTATTTAGGCTACCTGGCAGAGCATCTCAGTTACAATACCAGAACTGACAACAAACAGTGAACCTGCTCTACATGAATATATCAATTCATAAAGAGAGGAGCTCTGATTGGATCGCTCCACAACCTATCCCACCACCACCAAGCTAAGGCAGCTGTGATTGGATGTCCCTCTGAACTCATCCAACCTTTCCACACAACCAAAGTAGCTGTGATTGGATATATTCCTAACTTGTCCCTACTTTCTACATGACCAAATTAGGTCTGATTGGATTGAGTCTCTGTCAAACATTTGAGTCTAGTTTTTATTTGTGGATGAAAATGTCAGTTAATTTACTTTTAGTTTTTGTCCATGTGCACTAAGGCCCTGACCTTTGCTGAGCCACTGTGTGGCCCTGATTAACGATGACTTTTCTCAATCAAAAATGAGTGCCTCTGATTGAAGTTTATTTGTGGTCAGCTCCCATTCCAACCAATGGATCTGCTCGACTGCATTAAAGGGATACAACAACATTTTGCAGGCAATTTGCATGAAGGAGCGGCTCACTCACAACTGTGAATCGGTTCTCATCGTTCACTTAAAAGAGCTGTTCAATGCCCTAGGCTCCTTGACTTCTGGGACAGTATTTTTAATTGTATAGTAACATTTACAGGAGACAGCTCAGTCCTGATGGCCCTTCTGTAATAATCGGCTACTCGACTAACACTCCGACTCTTCCCTCTGCTTTGCAAAAAGCCCTCAGATTTGATTTGGTGGTTGCAAAGAGGACTATCCCTACACAAATGGAAATCAACCTCTCCTCCCTGTTATAAAAGATGGCTGAATGAAATGGCTTCCCGTCTGTATCTTGAAGATATTCCGTACACTTTATCTAATTGTCATCCCAAATTTCTGAAGATTTGGGGCCCTTTTATTGAGCATATAAAGAGGGAGAAACACCAAGCTGATAACTGAGTATTTTCTGGCTGTATATGATGCGTGAGTTTGGACTATAGTGACATGCAGGGCTCTTTGCTTCATTATGCTTGCACCCTGGCTCCCTTACCCCCCCTGGACCTCTAGCACCAGCAGGCTCATCATCTTGGACTCTTTTCCGGACTTCTGACCCCTTTATAGGCATAAACTCTCTCCATTAAAATGGACAGTTGGCCTTCAAAATAGGCTGGCAGCTTTATTTATTTCTATATCTATTTTTCCTTTTGTATTTTCCTTTTTTGCATGTGTGTTTGTGCATGTGTACGCATAGATTACATTCAGTATTATTTATTGCATTTTAATGTTGTTGTTGTTTCCCCCTTGTTGGTTGTTCTGTCTGGGTTGGTTGTTGCTGTTTTGTGTTAATAAAAATATATAATTTATAAAAAAACGAGCTGTTCAAAAGGCTCGACTCGTTTGCCAACGTCACATCTCTAGCACAAACCACCACGGAGGTAGGTCAACAAAACAAAGCCTCTGTTTAGGAGTAGAAGAAAATAAAACGAGTTGCTGAAGAGTTTATCTGATGACTGTAGGCAGAGGCAGGCTAACACTTCCTATTGACTCCCAGTGTTTGAGCTAAGCTAATTAGCAGTGGGCGAGCTCTCCTGTCTCTTCCTTGTTACTGCAGCACAGTCAAAAGAATGGAGTCTATCTGCTTGTCATGGACTCAGGAGTGAGGCAAGACATGAAAACAAAGAAAAAAAATGCTGGTATATCCCTTTAAAGGCATAAATCAGCAAAAAGTAGGCCTTCATAAGATGGCAAAGTTTCAAAATGTTTGTGAATTTGATTCAGCTGGTAGCGATTACATCCTCAACACTTCTCCTTGATGGATAGTGGAGTTGCCACCGAGCAACAGCTTCAGCACCAAAGTGAAACTTCCAAACTGTCGAACTCGCTCCTCTCTGCTGAACAGGTTTGCACGGCAGTCATTGTTGTTATTCAGGTGATAGCTCTGCGGCAATCTTCAAAACACCATCCTGATTCCCTGAGAGGCCGACGGTACAGCTCTCCTATCTTAGCGGACAACATGTCCACCTGCATTTCCTCTGCAAAGCCCAGGAACGCTTTTTAATCAACACCCCATTGTCATGTGCACGGCGATGTATCTCAGAGCACGCTGACTCTCACCTTATCTGCCCTCTCCAACCATGCCCGTGAAAGAGGGACTCTGACACTCAGGCTATCAATTACCCGCTCAATTTCAGGCCAAAGCCTCCGATCCCCTCGGCTTTGCATACTAAGACTACAAAGCCGAAGGTGGTCAAAGCGCTGAAGAGGGAGGCCGTACAGTACATGTTTCTCCTGCTTTGTCATGCCCCACAATGCCTCTCTCTGCCTTGAGTGCCTCTCTGGGAGGAAGCCCGGCCTGTCAGAATCACTTATTTCATTCAGCCTGGAAAAATTAGGGTGGGCGGCTTGAAGGGAATCAGTGAAGAAACGCTAAATGGGGAAGGAGAAGAGGAAGGAGCATCCAGGAATCTGGCACTTTTCCTGCTATTCCTGTGCAGCATAAGGGAAATTATTCAGCAACACTAATGAGGAGGGTTTACATCCGTTACAAAGGGAGATTTAAGAGGATAAATGCTCAGCACTGCAGTGTTTTTAAGTTGATAAAGCCGTTACATATTCTACCGAAGGCCTGGAAACTGGAATTGGGGCATTGTGTATCCAGGAATTTGGGAATTAAACAAATAGGCACAAAGAAATCCCATGTGCAAGTACTGAGAACATCCTGCGAGGAAACATGACAGTTTTGTGTCTCTGAAATCTGTTTTCAGGCCACAAACTCGGACCAAGACTTGGTTTACAATTTATGTGCAATATAACAAAGTCTTCAGGACATCACCGTCATTCACTCTGCAGAGAAACTGATGGGCTGTAACCCTCCATTCCCTCTCAACCTGCACACCTGCAGGACCCGGAGGTGTGCAGGTGCTGATCCCTGCACACCTCCGGGTCGTGGACTTTCCCCTGGCAGAAGGCTGCGGTCCATTCAGACTAAAACCTCTCTGCACCTGAACAGTTTCTTCCTTTGTTTATACCCACTGCACACTGTATTTATATTTATTTCATATATATACTGTTAAAAATTCAATTTAATATCTTACATTTTCAATATGCATTAGGTTCTTCCTATTTTTATATTTTATTTTCCTCCTGACTTTATTTTTATTTATATTGCTTCATGTATCTTTGGGTTGTGTTTTTGTTCTTTTTCGTGCCTATCGTATTTTTTTGTGTATTTTTTTAAAAATATCTTGCTAATTAATTTTGCCCCATTTTCTTCGAATTTTTATACTTTATGTTATTCCTCTCGACTGTATTTTTATTCTAATGATATGTTGATTGTTTTGCACCAATTTACCAAGTCAAATTCCTTGTATGTTTTAAAGTACTTGGTAATAAATACAATTTCTGATTCTGACTCTTGGGAGGGCAGTAGCTCAGTCCAGAAGGACTTGGGCTGGGGACCGAAGGGTGACTGGTTCAAGTCCTGACTGAACCACGTTTGGAAGTTGGTTTGATAGCTGGAGAGGTGCCAGCTGACTTCCTGGGCACTGCCGGAGTGCCCTTGAGCAAAGGCACTTAACCCCAAAACTGCTCGTTAGTGTTTCTTCAGGAGCAGCAAACCACCACTCTGACATCTTTCCATTAATGCATGATCGTAGGATCTGTTTGTACATGTGCATTTCAGCGTATGTTTGTGTAGCGTGTCTCAACAACAGAGCGTAAAGAACTGAATTTCCCCATGAGGGATTAATAAAGTATATCTTCTTCATAAAAGCCTCAAGTTACTGCAGATAAAAACCAGATAATTAGCATTAAAATCTGTCATATCGGATCTTTAAGCTGTGATATGGAAGCCTGACCTATTTTAAACATATTTCCTCTCTGAAAAAAAAATCAGACCTGGTAAAAAAAATCCTTGTACATCCCTTTGCCCTAAAAATCTTGAGATCAACAGGACCCTGAAAATAATTAATAAAGTACAGAAGAACCATCATTCAACAGTGGCATCATTAATTTTGTGATGACTAACGATGACAAACTGCCGGTGAGCCATGTATGAAGGTTAAAGCTGAAGACAGATCAGAGATAATCTAAAATGACACTGCTGACAGCTTTAGCTGATATGCTAGCATCAGCAGGCTAACCTCATAGTGTCTCTGGTAACACAAACTATTTATCTCTAGATATATGACAAGGTGAATGAAATGGAGGCTAAAACAACGTAGTCTTTCTTGTAAAGTACTGCCAGTATTTGGCTTTTCAGAAGATAGAAAGGACATGAGCGAGAGGCCAGTGCCACTTTGTAATGCTAATGTGAGGTAGCATTTATTGGTAATTTACTCTATGTTACAGATGAAATACTTCTTATGATAATGATGACAAACCACCAGTGAGTCCTAAAGATAAATTAGAAATAATCTAAATAGATTGAGCCTTGTTTGCTAGCTGCTTAGATAACAACTTGGTTTTTGTTCTGAATTTATGATGGTCCATTTGTCCAAACCTCCTCGATCTGTCGGTGAGACTTGGCCCTGGACATGTTTCACCCAATTTTACATTGTCTGTCATGATTGTTATGGACCAGCCTGATACTTAAGATGGAGATGTACTTGCTGTTGCTTGTGCACGTTGTCACAAATTAACACAAAGCAGATGCGAGCTGCAGTCTATACGTCACAGGTAGGATCAGTGTAGCTTAATGGTTTCGGCAAGAAACCAAGAAAAGAGACTCGACAGAACGAATAAAAACAACCACTGTAGAGCGAGAAGTTTATGTGATCATGAGGAGAGAAACACAAACTCTGCAGAACATCTGCTCCACACCGATCACCACCAGGTCTCTCATGCTGCTGTTGGATACGGAGCTTAAACTCTGCAGCTTCCTTTTTTCAGTGTCATCGTTGTGCACGCAGTGACGCTGCTTCCTATTCACTTCTGTTGCTTCAGCGCTCCTCTCAACTCTCTAGTCGATGCTGCTGATACACTTTTTAACATTTACACTGAAGTGAGGATATGAATTATTTATTTAATAAATAATATAATTTTATTATCCTCCATCCAGCAGGGACGACTCCCTGCTGGATGGGGGATAATAAAATTATTATCCTGATAATATCAGGGCTGCATGTGTGAAAGATCTTAACTGTTAATACATAGAGTAAATAAAGTGGTCCACAGACTGAGCCCTGTGGTACACCGTTTTGGACCTTGATATGTCCAAAGGTCAAGCCTTCAGCTTACACACTTTGTGATCTGTTACTAGTTAATGTGCCTTATAAACAGGCCACATGAACTCTTTTTCAGTGTGTCATGAACAACAATGCTTCAAGTCGGTCATCCTTAAATTAAATGTATTTCTAGGTTAAAGCTGTGAAATGTTTCGACCTCGACTGTCTGACTGTTATTATTTTAACAATAGACTTAAACTAGACAAATACTGGACCACGTGTTCTTTTTTGAGATTCTTTTGTTATTTTATTTAATTGTTTGATTTTTCAGTACTCTTTAAAGGTGATATTTCATTTCTTTAGTATAATAATACTCATCCCTGTTTTCATGTCTCTCCTAAAAGCTGATCTGCACCGATGCCCTTTTGAGGTTTTTGTTCAAAATAAAACACTTGATGGAGGAGATTAATATATTTCAACATGGAACAGAGCAGAAAGCTTCACCAAACCCTCCCCGTCAGTGCAGTTACAGTCATTTTCTCTGAGATTGCCCTGCCTCTGCAGATGATGACTGTCCTTACCTTTATTGATCAAATGTTCCTTTCACTTTAGCGACCAGAGTGCTCCTTTTGTGAGCATCTCCCTTGTCTGCTGCTTTCAGAGCATGCTGCTTGTGTACCGGTCACTTCTTTAGACTGAGTGAAGCCTCAGCAGGAGTCAATTAACTCAATCAGGGCCGTCTGGCTGTGCTTCAAAGAGGACAGAAGACGAGCTGTCTCAGTGAGGACGCTGTGCATCCACAGATTAAAAAGGACCAGACGTTGAAGTTTGCCTCTCTCACGTGCTGAGCAGGTCTTTCTTTGTTTGCACTAAAAAGCTTCTGCATTGTGGACTTTGAGACTCAGTTTACACCTTTGTTCGGCATCTACAATGGGCACAGCGGTCTGAAGCAGTAGCTCTCAGTGAGGTGTGAAGGCTCCTACAGAAGCTGGTCTGATATCTGAGCCCTCAGATCTATGATGATAGATAATCATTCAATCAATCAATCAATCAATCAATCAAATATGTGTATAGCACTTTGCATACAAAATCTTGTAGCACAAAGAGCTTTACATAAAAAAAGAAATGAAAAATGAAATAAATAAAATGTAGAAGATTGAATACAATGAAAATACAAGACCCTACCCTCCCTTGTGATCCACACGCAGAAACCCTGTATTATTAATACCTTTTTAAGCCATGTAAAAATGTAAAACAGACCATGTGGGTCGCAGCCTGAGATGTGACAATGGTTTTGACTCATCATACATTCAATAAAGTATTAATTAAAACTCTAGTGGACCCTTTGAGCCATGAAAATAATGAATGATGAGACTGGTAGGTGAGTTTTTATTTGCCGTTGTCTGCTTCAGACATACTTAAGTGGAACCATCTTGGTATCCAAATGCCTCAATGTTGCTACTGCACAGGAAGTGATCCCTTAGTACGGCTGCAGCGCATCCAGGGTTGAAATTGGTTGTTAAAATATGCCCACCTATGACCTTCTCTCTTGCATTCAGGCTAGCAGATCAGGATCTGACCTCCAGGCTGCAGAGAGCTGGATCAGCTCCTCGCTCTGTTTGAAGAGGAAGCATAAACCCACACGCACCGAGCAGAAAGGTCATGCATAGAAGCTTCTAGAAACGTACACAGTTTGCATTTCTCTGGGTCAAACCTTCACGTACAGTCTAACCTGTAGTAACACTGACCTTTCCTATGTACAGTGGCTCCAGCCCGGTGTACTCCTCCAGGACAAAGAACTGGTTCCACACCCAGCCTCTCTTCACCCTCTGGAGGAGTGCTGAGCTGCCCGCCGTTTCCTCCTCTGCAGGATTACCCAGAAGGCAGTGGGGCAGAAGGGTCAAAATGCAAAGGGCCACGGGGAGCAAGGTGCTGGAAGCTGCTGGAAAAGGCGAACTGTCTCCCATAGTTAAACACAGAGGAGTTTCTGAAAGGTCTTCAGGAGTGCACCGCTATGGTTTATTCTTCTACTTTGGAGTCCTGCAAGGAATGAAGAAGACAGAAGAGTCCACTGAGTTTCAGATATATTGAGTCATTCTTAACTGAAAACGGGGTAAGAATCAGAATCAGAAAAACTTAATAACCCCCAAAGGGAAATTTGGTTGTTTCAGTTGCTTGTATACACAGTATAGCAGCAGGAATATCCAATAAAGACATTAAAATAGATAAGAGCATAAAAAATGAGTAAGTATGTAGCAACATGCAGAATCTTTAAGCTAAATCAACTTCCTTATGAAGGAAAATAAATAGAATAAGTAAATTGAGACTGTGGACAAAGTAAAGTATTTGATTTGATATGTGGAAATACAGTCTTTCATTTGGGTTAAAATATCCCAATACATTTATTTGACTTCATCAGGACATGAATGTTGAATGCATTGTTAAATAACTGGATCTGGAAAAGCAAAACTCAAATGGAAAATGTGACTGTAAGCTTATTGATCCTGTCTTTAATTTCATTTAATTTATTTCATTACATCCTATTAGTTTGATGTCTTTTTTTGCCTGAGTATGAATGTGTGACTGTTTGAGCATAAGGGCGAGAGGTCCCAGACCACCAGGCCACAGATCTGCTGCTCTGTATAAATCTGCACTCTCCTCATCTTCTCTTCTCCCGTCATTTCAACCAAAACCTCTTTAGTGTGCAAAAAACAATATTTATATGTATTATCTGTACACACGTTTGCATATGTTGCATACATATAAATATCTCAAATTTTCCAACTTTAATATATCAAACATGTACATAACAGCTGTAAACACCACACAAACACATTAATTTTATTTTCACTCGTAAGTTTCATTCTTCATATTTCTTTCTTGTATTTTATCACACCTGTTCATTTGAAATTTCCCTATGAGACTAATAAAGAAATGTCTTATCATATTTCACCCCCTCACTGCAGTTGTTGTTGATGTATAATAAGCTGAACCTGCTCGCTGAATGATGGGTTAGTCAAACGCCGTCGACGAGGTCATGTGGAGCAGGAGAGGTGGTAATACAAGCAGAGAAGAAGAAGATGAGGACAAAAGGTACAAAACAAACCATGTCAGGCCGCCTTTCACCGTCACCTCAACACCGGAGGGTGAAGAAGTACAGAAGAGAGGGCTGAGGCTGTTCGATGGTGAAATGTGGAGATAAATCATTTTACAGGATGTTGGTGTTGAATTTCTTAGTTAACAACAGATGGGAACAAGTCTTGAGGGCACGATACTTGGAGTAGAACAGCAACAACAAACAAAAGATACTAAAATGTGACATAGTCGCTGCAAAAAGGAATATTTTAGCTCACTGGAAACAAGAGGAAATTGGCTTCATTGAGAGGGTATGATATAATAAATCTCTGTATTCTGTAACCTTTGATAAAATGTGGCAACCATTTCTGTCTTATTTCTGTATTTTCATTTTCTCCTTTTCTTTCCATTTCCTTGTATGATTCAGTTTTATATTTATATATTCATTTTTCTGCTTGTCCTTGTTTGAGTCACATTATTTGTTCTTCCTGTCAATTGAAAATGTCTAGATAAAATATTAAAAAATAAAAAATGCAACAACAACAAAAAGGGGCGTGCATCAGCGAGAGTCAGGGGCTCAGGAGTGATTTTAAGACCGCCAACAAGTGACATCTTCCATCAGATGCTTTCAGTGTTTGTTGCACAAACAGTTTTTAATCTTAAATTTGAAGGTCTGTCCTCTTTTTTCTGACCTTTCCTAAAATTATAGATCCTGCAAATGCAAAATTAGCTGCATCCACTGGCTGAGATCCTGCAGTACGATGGAAGTAACATTTCTGTGGATGTAAAAAGTCATTGGGCCCCATCATACAAAAGGGTACAAAGCTTTTTGGCATGCAGCGTTGATGTCTTTCCCATTTTCCATCTAACGCGATTGTCATTCTTAAAGACACAGAAAATGACTGCACCTTGAGCCTCCTAAAACCTGGTCTAAAGCTGAAAGCCTGTGGTGCGGTGTGATCCTAATGAAAGAAAGATGGACAATCATCTGCAAGATCACACCACGTCCTCCTTCATGCTTTCAGCTCGTGCACAGGATGCCCAGCAGTGCACACACTCCACAGTTTAGTATCAGAGCCTTTGTAGGTAAAACCAAATCAAGGCTACCATTATCTCAAACCACTTCTGCCACTCACTGGGTGTTCTCTCTTTTTTGGACCATGCTCTGTCAACCCTTCTCCACTCTGATGCTTCATTTGAACTTCTTTTCTCGACCGTGTCTACAGGTTTGAATGCACTGAGATGCTGCCATGAGATTGGCTGTGTAGCCTCTTGCATCACAGAGCAGGTGAATGTAGGTAACCAATAAAATCACTGTAGTGGGAGCAAGCGTGGACACAAACTACCAGATTTTCCTCCCCAGCCCTGTTCATTTTTTTCTGTTCGCCCTCTGGTGACAGTTTTGGAAGTTTGGGCCTGGAAACATTCAGGAAAGCTCGCCTGAAGTGGGTGCAAAGGGGTGATGCGGTGTGATCATTTATGCGCACAACAAAGCTGCGTTTTACTCTTTACCATCTCATACTTCCAATCCATCCTATCATATGCAGCTAGGGCTGGGAAATATATAGATTACAATGATTAATTCAAATACTTTTCTGCAGATGTCCTAACTTACTCCAGTCATATGTTGTTGCAATTTTTGAAAATATAAATACTGGAAATTCACAGTTTTCATGGTGGTAGGCCCTGTCAGGTTTTGCACAAGCACATGTTTATTTAAACTTAATTTTATTTTAATTTATTCATTTAATTTATTTTAATTTCAGTGCTTATTTTTTTATATTTATTCATTTATATTTTGATTGATATCTTTTTTATATATCTTTTTATCTGCTTTACAAACTCCTAGTGGAGTCTCAATTTCCCTGAGGTAGTCTCCCAAAGGGATTAATAAAGTTCTATCTAATCTAATCTAATCTAATCTAATCTAATGTTTGGGTTTTTATTTGTTTTTTTTTTTAATGAGATTAACTTTTCAGAAAGTTTACCTGGAACTAACTGACTCACGTCACGTATTCCACGTATTCCTAGTTCCAGATAAACTTTATTTTTCCTAAAGTTAATGCAATCAAAAAAAATCTAGGTAGTGTACTCTTAAATTGTGGTATTATTTTCTGATGGGAGTTCTTGTAGGCAGAGAAAATACCTTTGTATTTGGTACAATAATTCCCTGTTGGCGGCTGGTTCTGCGTCACAAACTTTTACAGACTGTGGCTTACTGAGGGAGAGGAGAGAACTTTCTACTGCATCTAATGTACTTAGTGGCCAATTGGAGCTCATACAAGCCCACTTCAAAAAAGCTGAACTATCCCTTTAAGGCCGTATCGTCCAGCCCTACATGCAGCACTGATACAGAAATAAACCATGTGGCCTTTGTCTAAACCACAGCTGCGTGTAAAGAAGAATCTCGGGCAGATTTCAGGGCAGCCTGATGGAAACTTCTCAGGTGTGCGTGCAGGATGAAGGCCTCTGATGGGTCCGTGTTTCTGCGGCCTGCAGGAGGAGAATGAAATAACCTGCACATTCTGAAACCACCAGCTGAAGCTCCTCTGCCTCCAGCTCTGGACTATCAGGTGATTTCAAATCCTAAAAAAGAAAAAGTAGCTTCTCTCCTTTCCTCCCCCTGTCCTCTATCTGTCAGGAGGAGAGGTGAGCTCCTTCACACCTCGTGTAAAAGGCCCGGGGGTGTGATGTTCCTCAGACTGTTGTGTTTCTGTTAACACTCCTGCTCAGCTTTACTCACACCATGTTCTCTACAAGCTCCTGTCAGCGCTGCACAGGCTCATTACAAGTGTAAGGGCTGTTTTTTTGCTCCTGTGGGTTTGCCTTAAAAAACTGTCTGCCTCTGCTTTGCTCTTTTGGTTGAACATCATAAAAACCTTTAGAATAAACCAGATCAATTCAGCATTTTGTTAAATTTAATCAATTTAATAAGCTCACAAACTACTGAGGTTTCATACTCTCACTGAGTTACAGATGAAGCTGCTTTAATTTCCCCTCCCAGCCAAATGCCAGCCGAGTTCCAGCCATTGAAAGTCAAAATGAAGTTTTTTTGTTTGTTTTTGTGCTCAAAAACAAACAAATACTTAATACTTAAATATAAAAATGCATGATGTGTGAGCGTGGATTGTTGTCTGTCTCTATATGTAGCCCTGTGATTGGCTGGCGACTGGTTCAGGGTGTACCCCGCCTCTTATCAACTGAGTTAGGCTCCACCCCCCAAAAGAGATAAGTGGTAAAGATGATGGAAGGATTGATGACTAAAACAACTAAAGAAGAAGACTCTGATCACTGAAACTATGTTGTAAATAATTCTGTTTTTGCTCAAATCTGTTTCTTGAGTACTTTGTTGTTTGCAGGAGTTATGCACTGGCCACTTTATTAGGTACACCTTGCTAGAAAAATGTGGAAGCCCCTTTGCCTTAGGATATAATTCTCCAAGGCATGGATTCAACAAAGTGCTGGAATCAGAGATTTTGGTCCATGTTGATGTCACTATGGGAATCTCCCATTTCAGCATTTAATGTGCTCCATCGCATGGAGATCAGAATTAGAATCAGAAATACTTCATTAATCCCCAAGGGGAAATTTGGTTGTTTCAGTTAATCATATACACAGTATAGCAGTAGGAATATCAAACAAAGACATCAAAATAGATGAGAGCATAAAATTTAAATAAATAAATGAAATGAAAACTTGAAAAGAAAAAATACGTAGGGAGGTTGCAAACATGACGAATCTTTAAGCAATATCACCTTCCTTATCCAGGAAAAATAAGTCTGGTGACTGTGGAGGCCACTGGATTACAGTGAACTCATGATCATGTTCAAGAAACCAGTTTGAGAAGATCTGAGGTTTGAGACACGGAGCGTGATCCTGCTGCAAGTATCCATGAGAAGATGATTAAAATAAAGGGATGGACCATGCTCAGGTAGGCTGTGGGGTTAAAACCATGCTCAGGTGGGACTAAGGGGCCCAAACTGTGCCAAGAAACAGGCTGCAATAAATAACAGTATCATCAGCATGAATATGAAAAAAAGAATTTAGGAGATTCTGTCCAAGACGATTAAATAAGCGAGGGCCCAGGACTGAGCTTTGTGGAACACCCTTTCTTAATGATAGCTGCTCAGATGGACTATTTCCAGCTTTTACACAGTGTAAAAAAAAAAATTGTAGTATAACAGCATTTTACTGTTTATTTTACAGATTTTTTCTGTATTTTAAAAAACATTAAAATTACAAAAATAGACTGTGATTTTATTTGTCAAATGTAAAATAACATAAAATCTTTGTAACTGTGACAAACCACTATAACTCTGTTCTTCTACAAAAAAGATCCATTAAAATACATATATATATATAGTTAAAATACATTCACAAATGTATCTTAATTGTTTTGGAGATTAAACTGTTAAATTCAACTTTAAAAGTGTTAAAAAATAAGAACTCATATAAAATTACATCTAAAAATACTAAAAGAACTATTTAATTTGTAATTTTACTAGAATTTGACTGATATCTTCATTGAAAATAACCACAATTACCGTATTTTCCTAGACGGTAACATTTATTAACATTATATTAACACTTCTTTTGAAACATCTGGAGAGACGCAGGAAAAGGGCAAAGTTAGAATAACATGCAGAGCAAAGAGGTAGACTTGAACTGCTGCCTCTGCCTTTAAAATAAAGCTGATCCTGGGACTATGAACAAATGATAAAGTCAAACTTGGTGTCATGCAGGAGAGGCATTTTAGGTTTAATCATTGATTTAGTCGAATCAATACAGTTCTGAATGCAGCTCCTGGCAACTTCGCTGCCTCTCCCCATCTGCATTTTACTTTTATGTTTTAGGAGGACGGGCATCTGCTCACGTCTTCCTGCATCAACGATCCGGAGGGGGTAAAATAGAAGGATTTATGGTCAAAAGGCAGAAAAGAGGAGCAGCGTGAGAGCAGAGAGGCTGTTAGCAGGGGGAGATGTAAATTTTCGGGCTGACTTAAAGAAAACAGCTGAAGAAAGACGGACTGTTTGACTCGCGGCCTGACTCCATTATGTTTTGTAAGAGAGAGTGCATTGTGAGGCTGAAGACTCTCTGAATCGCCAAACTCAGTTAATCATTGTTGAAGAGGCACAAAAGGCGGGGAAGGGTGAGGGGCGTGGCTGCATTGTCAGCAGGAGCCGGTGTCTCCTCGCGCTGCCAGGGGAGCTCCTTGGCAAGATGGCTGACACTTGACCTCCCTGCTCCCGTCTTTTCTGCCCATTCAAGCGGCCTGGTATCCATTATGAAGTAAAATTAGCTCCCTGTTCTCCGCTCACAATGCCCCCCCCGCTTCCCCAGGCACCCCCTCTCCAGCTCCGCCCCCCCACCCAGAGGTCACAGCTTGCACCCGGGCTTTTGGCTCCATTTTGTCGAAGCTAATGAGGGGACATGCTAACGTAATTGTGCTGGCAAAACATTTCACACATCTTTCTGCGGCTAATCTTATGGCCGCTCGCTTGTTTAAAGAGAAAAGCAGCTGGTGTTTGCCACACAGGCCGTGAAAGTCGGATATAACCGGGGGGGTGATGGACGGATGGAGGGAGAGGTGGAGGGCGGAGGGGAAATCACATGAAAAAGATTTGTCAGACTTAAAGTGAGGAGGTATTTTCCCACCGAGCTAATCCTTCACCTCACACCGGAGCAGTATAGGAGCATGAAAAAGAAAAATAAGGGGAGGCAGACCTTTGTTTTCATGCCCTTTAAGAGAAAGCCTGAAAGTTGAGAAACTGCTGAAATGTCAAATGACAGGAGAAGTCAAAATCTGGAGAAAGAAGTCAAAATGCTCAAAGGGGAAAAAGAAGACTGGAGGGAAGCAGTGTTATTTTTGTTGACTAAGTAACTAATAAAAACAAGTGCACATGGATGAAAACTAAAACTAAAATAACTGACACAGAGACTTAATCCAATCAGACCTAATTTGGTCATGTAGAAAGTAGGGACAAGTTAGGAATATATCCAATCACAGCTACTTTGGTTGGTGCTGGTGGGATAAGTTGTGGAGCGATCCAATCAGAGCTCCTCTCTTTATGAATTGATATATTCATGTAGAGCAGGTTCACTGTTTGTTGTCAGTTCTGGTATTGTAACTGAGATGCTCTGCCAGGTAGCCTAAATAAAGGTGACTGCATTTCACACAAAAGTTCAATTTGTTTCTGTTCATTTATACATTCAGACTTTACCAGCATTCAGTAAAGGGTTATTAGATGTTTCATTTTATCCAAGTGTGAAACATGACTTCAGAAATTGAACAGTAGATTTCGTCAACTAAAATGTTGTGAAATTTCATCAACTAAAACTAGACTAAAATTAAAACAATTTAGATGATGAAATTATGACTAAAACTAAAGATATTTTAGGTAAAAGACTATAACTAAAAGTAAATTAAAGTGCTGTCAAAATTAACACTGCATGACACATAACTAAAGCCAATTTAAGCTTCTTTTTAATGCAATAAACATTTTTTAAAAGCACAAATATATTACCTTTACCATTGTTTCCAAATATAGTTTTTAATAATATTATTATATTTTAATGCCTCATGAAAGATATTTAAAAATACAAACATAGCAAAGTAAGTTCTTCGTCAAACATGTCAAAAAGGAGTCAAAATCCTTCCTATAGAGAATTTTATAGTTATTTGTTTTTTATTTAATGAAGAAATGTTGTCAAAATCTGATAAGACTGCTTCTGAAGCTGTTAGCATCTATGCTAATCTTTATAAGTGCAGTAACTTCCTGCTGTTGTCTCACTTATATCTGCTCTAAAACCTATCATTGGGCCGTTGTAGACTGAAGCTTGGCAAGATGTATCTGCACGATTACACACATTGAATCAAGAGGATCCAGCTGCTGTGCAAGGTTAGAGCTGAGAGGCAGCACACGTACAAAACCCTCTCTCCAAAGCTCGACCCTGTTCCTCTCTGAGCCGCTGCCTCTGCACCAATCAGAAACTCCAACATGTGATGCTGCTGGAGTTTAGCAGAAAAGAGAGGACAGGTGTAGGAACATGTGATTTTTGATGTCTGTTTGTGAAAATCCCTGAGAGGAAATGTGTTCCTGTGCAGACGGAGGAGGAAATTGAGTGACAGAAGAGGAGCCGGTGATTGTCGGGGGGAGCAGCTGCTGTGATAGAATGATGGGCCATATTGTTGTATCATCTTCCTGCGAGTCCACCTGCTGCTCCATTAACTGATCTGACAACAGCAGACTAAATCAAACCGCTCCCACGCACAGACAGAGGAACAGAGAGGGAGACGGTTCAGTCTTAATGGAGGAAAACAAACTAAAACACCTGCTGCAGAACAAAGAACCCAACCAACGCCAGGCCCGAGAAAAACCTCACCAAGTCCTCCTGCTCAGACTCACAAATATACGAAAGAACAACACTTTCAGCATCGGTGGGTCTACAGGTGGGGCCTCTGAAATCTAACTGACCCTCTGAAGTGCCCCTGTCCTGTCTGTTGTGAGCTCGAGAATGTTGGTGGCAGTAGTACGCCAGACAGGCCGGTCCACCGTCAATAAAGCTGACAGAAGAAGACGATCATCTGAATGAACGCAGATAAAAAGTGCATGTTTTTGAATATGAAATTGTGAAACATGTTTTGAAAACTATTATATTCCCTTACATCCACAAATGTGTGAGAATGAGTTTTACTGTCCACACTGTTTTAATTAAAATGTTTGAGTGACTGGGTGTGCTTTATCAGAAATGTGACTGCATGAATTAGGGGTGGGCAGAAATATCGATTCAGCAATGCATTGCAATTTTTCTCCTCCCAATTCAATATCGATTCAGCAAATCTCCTAAATCGATTCACCTCCTGACCAGTGGGGGGCGCTGTGCACTTTTTCAGTGTTTATCCAGCTCAGAAGAAGACATGCTTGCAGAGTGATAGGATTGAGAGCCGAACATGAGAGTGATTTAACGGCGGTTTGTCAGTGTTTTGTTGAAAATTCAACTCCATTTTTTTATTATTTTCTTGTAATTAAACACTGTTTTAAGCATTTATAACATAATAATGACAAATACTTACAAGAATTGTTTACTTTTATTTCTCATGAAAAAAGGGTGAAAAAATGTATTCAAAGGACAATTCCTGACACATTTATTGACAAATAAGTTATTACTGTGCAAATTTTAATTTTCAGATGTTTGCTCAAAAATATGAGGTGACATACCACATATGTTCACATCGACATCAACATAAAAAAGTAAAAAATTGTCAACAGGTACTCTGATTATTTGTGTATTTCTACTTCTTACTGAATCGAATCGAGAGGTTCTTAACAATGCCCAGCCCTAGCATGAATGTTGGCAAACACTTGGCCCCTCTGTGACAAATCTGGCCCTCTTGATGGCCCCTTACTTAGAAAAATCTTGCTTTCCAGCCCTTCAACCACCAGATCATAATTTTATTCAACATGTAGAGTCTGACACGAAGATGGAGAAACTCTCAGAATGTTCCAGACTTTCAATGACGAAGTTTGAAGCCAATTCAACTTCTCAGCCTTCGGTTTATTTTTAGCCTGACTGATGGAGACGTCCCGCCTCAAATTTCTCAAACTCTCTCAAACTTGCTAATATGAATCTGTACAATGCAAGGGTAGGAAACTAATAGCCTAGGGGCCCTCCTACTTTTCAATATGGCCCACTAGTCAATTTGAAATATCAAAAAATGCATTTCAGTGAGACAAACTTGACAAATCTACTGTGAAAACAATAAATTGAAATACTTCCAAGAAAACAGAGCTGTAACTATCTTTTTATCTGCTAAAGGGACCGGGGACGTAAATTAGCCACAACCCATGCACGCACAGGGCGAACATGCAAACTCCACACAAAAAGTGATGCCAACATATTCATGCAGTTTAGACAGTATCCATGAGATCCTGAATTTTTTTTTACCATTAAAATCATAAATTCATCAAATTTTAAAGGACTGTGTCTGAAACTCTTTTTTTAAGTTTTCAGGATTGCCAACTCTTCCAAGTTTCCAGTTTTTGACGGTTTAGGGCCTCATCTTGGAATTTGGGAAAGTGTCAGGTTGTTTCTCACCCCTCTCTGACCTTAAATTGTTCAGATTATAACTCAATTAATCGTTAAAAAAGTCATTAGTTCCAGCCTTCAAGTCGTAAAAACCTCCTCCCAGACCTCCAGCTCCACCAAACTCCCACTTCCTGGGAGAGGTTACCGTGGGCCGCCTCGGTGTGTGGCGCATTAGCATGGTTCGGCCCCGTTTAAGTGCTATGTGGAGCATTATTAAGTGTTAATTTCACAGTAGCCATGTCTGCTCTGCACTCACCTCCTCTCTTAAAGAAGGCCTCCCAGACTGTGGAAAAGGGCCTTAAAAACTGGGAGGAAGCATGAAAACGGGATCCACCCCCCGGCAGGGCCGAACGTCACGGCCAATTTGTTAACCACAATTGATTTTGCACGCCGGAGAGTGACGCCACCACCGAGGCGCTGCATATCTCCCACCCGGGGTCTGCATCGCTGCACTTTGACTTTTTTTTACGGAGCAGAATCCCTCGGCATGAGAAAGTGTCTTTAAATAAGCCGAGCACAATAAGCCTGTTGGAAAATGTAGAAGAGCTGAAGCTGAATATAAATTTACCTCCCGGGTTGTGAGCCGAGCGTGACGGCCACATTCCTCCACCAAGAGCAGTTTTATATCTTTGACTGTTTTTTGACTTATTTACACATAATTTAATTCAGACATGCAGGCAGGGCATGACCTTTTGGTGATCCTTGGCAAAGCACAACACAAATTAGAGTTGCGATCTTCACTTGTGATTTCTAGGGCATCAATTTATACTCATTTAAAATGTGTTTTAAAGAACATCGCACCGTTTCGCATGAACAAAGAGCTAAAACCAGGGCTCATGAAAAGTTTGTTCATTCAAACATGGCTGCCTCTTGATAATAAAACATCCCAAAATGTACCGGTTTGCTGATTATGCCCAAGAAAAGTCACCGATTATATTTTAAAAAAGTAGTTGAGGGTAAATTATAGTTAGTCTAAAAATGTAATCATTAAAACCACATTAATACAAAAAGATTGTAATAAAATACTGATTTAAAGAGCTCATAATGTGCTTTTTCAGTTTGGTGGAGGTTTGCACGCTTGTAGCACTTCTAGTAATTATATCAGTGAAATAAGAACAGCCGTACGTCACTTATGCACCAAATGTAAGAGGTATTTCATGATTCAGCTGGCATTTTGGATTCCTCCTTAAGTGAAGGAATGTGGAGTAAAATGTACAGTGTATGGGGCAGGGTAAGAAAACCCTATAAAGCAGGAGATATACTTGTATGTGACGCTGGAGGACACCACAAGAGGGCGCAAAAGACCTCAGGCTGTACGTGACTAAAGTTGTGTCAGAAGTAAACTGAAAACATGGCGAAATTTTGAGGGTAAAAGTAACAACATAAAGACCAGTGGTCAGACCTTACCATCAGCATCTTCTGAACTCTATGAAATTTTTCCCCGTGTACTGTTGGTACTGTCTCGGTGTATGGGTTTAATGAGTTACCGTGTTAACTGATGACTTGCTGCTGACTGTGCTGACAGGTGTCATAGCTAAAGCTCCAGAAAAAGCAGAAGGTGAACCCTTAAAGGTGCAGTGTGGCAGCATTTCGCCGAACAGAAACGGTGGATATAGGATATAATGTTTCTATTTGTATGTAAAGTCTGTCAAAATAGCAGCACAATCATCCCCATAAAACGTTTGTTTTATTTTTATTTAGTTAGAAAAAGCTTCAAAAAATTTACATTACCACGGGCCGCGTTCATGTAGGCCGACATAACGATCCGCCATGTTGTCTACGGGTGGATTTTAGGGACAAAAAGAACAAACGCGAATCAGTCCACCGGTTCTGATCTGATTAGCATTAATGCGCTAATGTTTGTTTGTGTTACTACAAGTTTACAAAACCTACAATCAGCAGCTAACAACTGACCTATAATCTATAAAATAATGGTTACAAACCATGTCACTTTAGTAAATGATGCCGTGTTCACGATCCCTTTTGGTCTTCACAGGCTTCAGGTGCTCAGCGATGTGACGTTTTGGTTACAGTTGGGCTCATTCTACAATCTGAACGATAGATGTCGCTAGAATGCCAAATTCTACACACTGCACCTTTAAGTGCTCCATTTTTGTTAATCAGTGTATCAAATATCGTTAGTTTATAAGAAAACACAGCCAAGGAAACCAAACTAACACAAACAAAGTCAACTATGGTGTCAACTCCAAGACACCAATGCACACGATCACCAGTTGAATTAATACACCAAACTTATTTCATTGTTTCCAGACTTCTAAAAGAGGATTTATCATCATCAGCTGGATGATCAGTCAAGTTTGTGTCTGTTTAGTCTCATTATTCAGATGTCAATGATCATGGTCTTGATCATGGGTTTTCAACGTTTTTGTAAAGTGATAACTGGGTTTTCTCTGGTCTTGTGAAGGCTAAACTGAGTTTTCAATGTTTTTTTTAAGGAGAAACTGGATTTGCTTATCAGTTTGTCTTTAAGATTTCTGTTTTTGCTTCAGCTGCTGTGATCAATCTGTCATTTCTCTGCTTCTTCACTGATCCTATATGCAGACTGCAGCTCGTGTCTGTGTCATGTTAATTCTGGACGACGTGCTCAACAGACGTGGTGTATCGACACAGGGAAGTATGGCGGCCACCATGAGTAAGTACATCTCCAGGTTGAGACACCAAATACACTCATGAAGTGGCAGAGTTCATCCTGTTCTCCCTTGGAGAGAACTGAATGTCAGCCCGTAATACCATGAAATAATATCAATCACATTTCTGAAATGTCCGACTGCACAGCCTGACCTCCAGTTTGTTTTGTGAGTTCAAAGTTGAATAAGAGATGGTCAGGTCTGTCAGTATCTCTGTCATCATCCCCTGCAGAAAGGACTCGGTCTGTGGAGCCTTCAAAGACGCAGCTGGACGAAAAGCGAGGTGTGTTTTCTGCCCAAACTCCCTCAGCATCACAGGCTTGTTTGTGGGTATAAATACGAGCCCACAGCAGGCCGGCCTGCCGCGTGTCAGTTCAGTCCTACCCTCTATTCGTCCTCCCTCACCCCCACCCTCAGGAAAGGGACGCTGGCACGGTGCAGGCTTTGAACCCGCCTTCGCCGTGCTCTCTAATTGTGGGGAGCTCCCCTGGCCACGGCGCGTGCAGCTGTGTGCGCCGCCACCGCTGTGCCATGACGAGCGTGTCCCTCCCTGCGGCTGATTTTACTGTAAGGTGCTTTTAATTACTCGTCCCTCCCCGCGCTCTCTGTGTGCCGGCTGAGCTTCTGAAGTTTACCCACCCCTCTGCTACTAGTTTTCTGCAACCCACAAAAAAAACACGTCTTATTTTCAACATCTGGGAGACCTGGGGTCGGTTTAAGAGGTAAATCAATGCATTTTCAAATGAGATACATCATTTTGACAACCTCGATTCTGACAAGCAGTGTTCATTTTGACAGCACTTTTTAATTTAGTTTTAGTTTTTTGCCTAAAATATCTTTTAGCTTTAGTCATAATTTAGTCATCTAAATTGTTTTAATTTTAGTCTAGTTTTAGTTGATGAAATTTCACAACATTTTTTATGTTTCCTTGAATTTCTGAAGTCATGTTTTACACTTGGAGGAAATGAAACATCTAATAACCCTTTATTGAATGCTAGTAAAGTCTGAATGTATAAATGAACAGAAACAAATTGAACTTTTGTGTGAAATGCAGTCACCTTTATTTAGGCTACCTGGCAGAGCATCTCAGTTACAATACCAGAACTGACAACAAACAGTGAACCTGCTCTACATGAATATATCAATTCATAAAGAGAGGAGCTCTGATTGGATCGCTCCACAACTTATCCCACCAGCACCAAGCTAAGGCAGCTGTGATTGGATGTCCCTCTTAACTCATCCAACCTTTCCACACAACCAAAGTAGCTGTGATTGGATATATTCCTAACTTGTCTCTACTTTCTCCATGACCAAATTAGGTCTGATTGGATTAAGTCTCTGTCAAACATTTTAGTCTAGTTTTTATTTGTTGGTGAAAATATCAGTTAATTTAGTTTTAGTTTTTGTCCATGTGCACTTGTTTTTATTAATTACTGTCTAGTCCTGGACTCTTGATATGAACTAAGTCCTGCATGCCTTCACCAGCTGCAGCCATGTGGAGCTCAAACGCACACCCGGCTCACCCCGTCCACCAAAATCTACATAGAGATGAGTCCGGTATTAATTTGAAAGGCTCCATCACCAGGACGCGACTGTTTAATTTGCAGCAGGGTGACACTGATTGCAAACTTTTTCCAGATGACGCTCATGCAGACTGACATCATCTCCATGCACCAGTGCCTGGGATGAATGCCAGTTTGTGTGATTTAATTTCTCCATAAATGACAAGGCTCCTTTTATGGCTTCCACCGAGCAATGAATGAACTAAATGTGCATCCATAGAGGAGGAGGAGACGGCTGAGCGAGAGGAAGGATCACAAAGCAGAAGAAAAAAAACTACAATATGCTGAATGACAGTCATGCTAGGGCTGGGCAACATGAACCAAAAATCATTTTTTGTAATTTAAGAAATATATAAAAATCTCATTAATTCTTTTGTTTTTGAGAAAATTGAACTTTACTGAAATACCATGTATTTCACAATAATATCTGTTTTAATGACACATGGTGTTAAGATGTGCAAAAACATGATAATTTCTAGCATTTTTAGTCATTTCTAGGGCTTGGGGTGGGGACTGGAGATGCAGGCTGACTTCCTGGGGCTCTGCCAGTGGTTACAGCAGTTTGTTAAGCAGTTGAAACGGGTTGGCGTCCTTGTGGCGTAGGGTTTACATCCTTGCGCCCTTAAACTTTATCACACGTTAAGTCGTTAACCTCAATGAATGAAGTAGTGTTGACATTGCTGGGGGTGCAGATGAGTTGTCAGGAACGATGTTCGGCGAAGTGTCGACCCGGCATGTGCTCTGGTCCCCAGCTGATCGCAGGACCATATAGAGAGACAACCAGTCACGCTCACACTCATACTTAAGGGTAATTTGGAGTCATGACTCAACCTAACAAGCATGCTTTGGTCTGAGGGAGGAAGCTGGAGTGCCAGGAGAGAACCCATGCATGCACAGAGAAAACAAACAAACTCCACACAGAAGTGTTGCCAACATATTCATGCACTTAAGACAGTATGCCGGTGTTAGCCTGCAATTTTTCACCTTTAAAATAAAAAAATCATCACATTTTAAAGAGTGTGTCTGAAACTCTTCTTTTTTCAGTTTTCAAGATTGCCAACTCTTCCAAATTTCCAGTTTTTGATGCTTTAGGGCCTCATCTTGGAACTTGGGAAAGTGTCAGGCTGTTTTTTGCCCCTCCCTGACATTTATTAGTTCGATTATAACTCAATGAATCGTGAAAACAGTCATTAGTTTCAGCCTTCAAGTCGTAAAGACCTCTATCTGCATCAAACAGACACAATATTTTATATTTATTATTTTTATTTATTTAATATATTATTTATATTCTTAA
Source organism: Cetoscarus ocellatus (assembly GCA_037902135.1). NCBI lineage: Eukaryota > Metazoa > Chordata > Actinopteri > Labriformes > Labridae > Cetoscarus > Cetoscarus ocellatus. The sequence goes on from JBAMNC010001687.1 coordinate 39,896, forward strand.
TTTCCCTAAGGGAGTCTTTCCAAGGGATTAATAAAGTTCTATCTAATCTAATCAAATCTAATCTTCTGTCATATATCATTGAACTTTCACAATTAGTGTAAATGTTCCTTTAATTGCATTAATCAATCAAACAATAGTTTACTGTTTCGACTAGACAACCAACTACAACAGTGGTTCTCAACTGGTTTAGCTTCAGGACTCACCATCACCCCATAATGACAAGCTGCAACCCAAATCGAGGAAAATTTTTAAATTCTCAAGTTTATTTAATAAAAAGATCGAGCAGTTTGAGAGTGAGATAAAACAGAATATCACAGTATGCCAACACACAAAAATAAGTTAATGATAAATCAAAATGGCCTGCATGAGGCACTGCTACAGAGGGAAATACCCTTTAGCACTTAATTATCTGCATTTTAATTAAAACCAAAAAGTGCATCTCAAGAACAAGCCTGTAAATGTAACTGTAGCTGTGATAACCCTGCATCAGTGGATACAGAGCTTTCATGCACAAACATGAAATGAAATCTGACCTAGATCATCATGTGATCAAAAACCAATCAGTATTGGTGTGAACGATCTCTATTGATTGGTTTGTAAATGATTTCACTTATCAAAGCACAGCATAACTCCTCCACATCCTCGTTTGAAATGACATCTTAAAATCTGGATGCTTTGCCCAGCCCTGCCTCAGCACCTCACTCTGACAGCATTAATAGCAGGAAAAATCCACCAAAATGCTCCTGCCAACCTTATTTGTCGAGCCGAGCTTACAAGACAGCCGATAGCTTAATGGATTTTACAAGGAAAAGAAAATGCATCTGTCCTCGTCTCCAGGAACCAGAACCTTGGCTCGGGCTGAGGGATGAGGTCTGAATGCCAAATAAAGGTCCATAAAAAGCAGATAGGCATTCCTCTCCTTCAGCGACTTGACTTGTTTGAAGTAGTGACAGAGCAGACGTGCCGGGAATCCGAGCCCACGAAAGTTTCTTAAAGTGCAAACAATCCTGAATAATCACCCCGTCCCACTTTTGACAGGCAGTGAGTTTGTCTCCCTTAACGCTGTTTATCAATTAACACATAAAATATTCCACTATTGATCCAACAGCGTGAGGAGGGGAGACATGCTCCCACCACGTGTCTGCACTTCACCCAGCTGACAATTCCCCCGCCGCGCTTAAATCATCCTCCCTGTTCCCTGTTCACAGCCTCAAAGTATCATCGGCGACTGTTTTTCAAAACATGACCGCTGAAAGTCAGGGTTCAGGTTTGTTTTCCAAGCAGAAAAATTCCCCGTCTTACCTTCTTCCTTTTCAACTTTATTCCTCTTCCTCCCTCCGTCTCCTTCTGTGGAAAAATGCTCGATTTTCTCCTCTTTGTTCCTCTTTTCCCTGCACGCTCGCTAAATTTGCCTTGTAAAAGTTGCCTGCAGTGCTTCAGTTTCCCTAAAGTCACCTTGCTCTCTCACTCAGTCGTCCTCTTTGTAAAGTTTCCCTCCTCTTCATCTGTTAGAATAATATGCATATGTACGTCTGCTCTGTCACTGGTGCTGTCTGCCTCTTAATGCCTCCACACACTCCACATTCCCGGTGTGGCCTACATGGGACCCAATCAGACTAAAGGAGCAATTGTCCCTCTCTTTACAATCAGAGGGACGGCCTCCTCCGGCTTCAGCATGGGCATGGGAAGAGAGGAGGAGGAGGAGGAAGGAGAGGGAGGAGGGGAGAGAGGGGGAGTCGTAGGGGGGTGGATTGACAGCAGTAGTGAGGGTGAAATTACAGCGAGGGGGGAGGCAAGCGAAGGAATGAAGCAGCGGAGGGGCCCTGAAACATGGAGGTGAGTTAGCATTTCAGCACCTTCAGTTCTTTGTTTCACCGTAACTTCATTCATACAAAAGACTTTTATTCTTGACTGACACTAAACTGCAAAAAATAAAACATTTAAAAGGTAAAAATCTATCAGCTGTGGTTGCCAGAGCCTTCCCTTAAAACATGTGGTACAAAAGTTATATTAGTACTAGGGCAACCATATTCTGAAAACCCAAAAAGAGGACCCTCAGCAGCATGCAACATCTGGGCAGGTAGGTACGTTGGAATAATGCCAGTGGTCCAGTGCAGCGCTTTGCTACAAATATTAACCATTTTACTACTATAAATATAAATGTCTGCCAGGTCTTTTTGGCCTTTTTTGAATGAGACATATAAAACACAAAAAGGCATAAAACTGGCTCTTTAATGTCAGTAAAATGCTGCACTGACTGCAGTCGTTATATTGAAATATGAAACTGTGCTCCTCATTTTAAGACAAACTCGCCCCTGGACGCTCACTAGGATGCATGTCCATTCACGAAGGCCGGATTTAACATTAGCCAAACACAGGCAATTCTGGGGCCCTGAGATTTCCAAGGGCCCCCAAACATCTCATAAAAACTGATTAATAAAGTTTTCCTCGATTCAAAGCAATTATTACTGTGTCAGTCTTATTTCACACACTTTAAAACATCAAAATGCTCAATCTGTCATGATCGTTTCCACTTCTCCCCCCTCCCTTCTCATGCAATGGACTATTCCATGTTACTGCACATGTGCAGACTTGATTCAGGAAGACGGTAGCAAAACAAACTTGTTGGTGCAGTTTTGAAGAACATGAAGTAGAGTTATCCCAGTGGAGTGGAGAAGAAGAGAAGAAGGTCAACAGTTTTGATCAAAACTAGCGAAAGGTGTCGAAAATCGTTTTCTCAGCGACATCGAACGTTGTTACTCAACAACAGCGAGAGCCCGACGCTCTGTCAGTGTCAGCCGAGGAGGATGGAGGACTACGAGAGTGACACGAGTGACACTTTTCATCACAAACACGTGAGGAGTAAAGCGGTAGAAATGGTAAACTATATCAAATGTTGATTAATGTTCTTATTAATTACAGTAAAAGCATTGTGACGATTCACTTGTTAGATAATAATCCTCAAGAGGGATTTTAAGGACTTTATCTAGCTCAGGAAATATGAGAATTTCCTCAAATTAAGACTTTTTAGTTGATAAACATCAATATTCAAAATCTTCTTTTGATGATAAATATTATTCACTGCACAGGGGGACATGTAAACATGGTAACTTGACAACAGATAACTGTAACAGATTTCAAAAGCAGGACAAGTGGCCTAAATAACACACTCATCTTTTATCAAAATTGAACTAAAGTACAGAATTCACGGATGCACGACATTATCTGTTTGATATCAGTATCGGCCAATACTGAAATTTTTGCAGATATTTACAGCCGATATATCAGTCACACATATCGACTGTATAACGGCTGGAATATCAGCAAATTACACAAATGTGCAATACTGATGCATTTTTTCATCACTGCATGGGCACATTTAAAAGGGTTTCATTTTTGCAAGAGCTAAATGCTGTTTTTCTTGTTTTACATCTGTTCCTCACAAAAATATACTGTAACACTGAAAGAAACAGGTCCATTTCTGTTAAGTACAAAGCTTGTTCTTTTGACCAGAGATTTCGGTATTAGTGATAATGAATTTTAAAAAATCAGCATATCAGATATCGGCAAAAAATCCAATATCATGCATCCCTAACAGAATTTGAGGAAATGCATTTAGTTTCATTATGTTACCAGGAACAAGCTTAAAATAATAATAAAACCTTTGGGATATGGAGGGCCCCAATGACTGGGTTTGCCCAGTGCCCCCAAATAACTAAATATGCCCCTGCCAATCAACATTTAAACAATAAGAGTGTGCAGATTAAATATGACAACTGCCTCAGGTGGAAAACAGCAAAGACACCTGCGCTGCATGTTCAGATTCTTCTCACTGGGCTTTGGAGTGTCAGGAAACTTTCCTTTTTTGCCACAGAGCTTAATTTAAAAGCCCCTCGGCTTTTTGTTGATCGAACCTGTGCCATGCTAACTTCCAAGTAGGCTAACCGAAACACGTTCTCCCTGCAGCGCTCTATCAGGGGTAAAAATTACAGCGAGAAGGAGGCTTGAAATCAAACAGGGAGGCGAGCAAAGCGTGAAGGAGTAAGAGCAGAAGAAGATCTGGAGCAGTGGAGGGAAATGCTCCTGCACGCACCTCAAAGGCAATTCATTCCTTCTCGGGGTATTTGCAAATGAATAAAGTGACCAAAACGGAGGAGGAAAACTCAAGAGTGTGGAAATTGCGGCGAGTGCAGGGCGCCCGGATCACTGACCAGCCAAGTAGAAAACGTAAAAGGATGAAATGGGGGGGGTAAAAACCACCTTCCCTCTCAGGCTGGAGAACCTGCCCTAATGCATTTTAATGAGGCTGCGTTGTACACGGCTGGATCTGTAGAGGGATTTATGGGCATAAAAGATGAAGCTTTAAACTGCATTATATTCCACCGCTTGCCCAGTAAGAGTCGAAGCAATTAGTTTTCCAAATTGGCAAAAAGATCCTGAAAAATTAGGTGCACGGCATACGCACAAAAAGCGCAGCGGCAGATTAGTCACGGTCACGCAGATCTGATCCCTGTTTAGTACAGAGCAAGAAAATAGCAATGTTTCATTTAAGCAATCATGGAATTAATGCAGCAAAAGGAGGTTTTCAGAGGAGAGGCTCCTGCATATTTTTCCTCAGGAGGTGAAGGAGTGGGGGGTGAAATCATATTGAAGAAGAACTGAAGCATGTTTAAACAGAAATGAGAATATATTACACAGAAGCGAGGAGAGGCTCAGGCTGCTGCTCCGGGTCTTACTGTCAGGGGCTTTCATTATAAGATGAACTTATTTTACACATTAGTGCGAACAAAAAGGTGAAATATGTTTGTTTTTTTCACGGATGCACAGCATTTTCTGACAAATGTAAGGTGGCTTCATTCTCTAACAGAACTCAAAACTCTAAAACAGGGGTGTCTAAACTGTGGCCATGGGGCCACCTGTGGCCGCAGCCCACTGTCAGCTGAGCCAAAGGGATACGCCAAAATGTTTTTGTTTTTCGTGTGACCAATGCTGCCACTGTGGGTTTACCTCAGGTTGTACTTTTTCATTCATCACAACAGAGACAGAGAGCCTGAGTGTAAAGTCTGCACGGTCAGGCAGCACAGACAGACATGAGGATCCTTAAAGAGAAAAATAATCTACAGCTGACAAGTCTGCAGTCACTCTGAGGCTGTCCTGTCGATGTGGACCAGCATCTCTGACGGATGTTTCCTGCACCTCGATGAATCTGTGCAATTAAGAATGAAGGCATCTCTTAAAGGGATACGCCAACAGTTTTTTTTGTTTCCTGTCTTGCCTCACTCTGAGTCCATGACAAGCAGATAGACTCCATTCTTTCGACTGTGTGTGAAGTAACAAGGAAGAGATGGGTAGAGCTCTCCCATCGCTAATTAGCTTAGCTCAAACACTAGGAGTCAATGGGTAGTGTTAGCCTGCCTCTGCCTACAGTCATCAGATAAACTCTTTAGCAACTCAATGATACGAAACTCAAACCACTGCGGATGTGCCTGTAAGTAGGTCAACAAAACAAAGCCCGTCCTCGGTGGTTTATGCATGCGCCCTGTGGTCAAGTGTCATATGTATTTCTTTCGGAAATAACATAAAGTGCTAATCTTAGTCTAAAAGTAGGTAATGTAACAAAACAGTAAAAAAATGAGTCACAACAAGCACACATGACCGCTCGCATTTGTGGAAAGAACGGTTTTCTTAGTTCACTACCAAGCAGACCAGAGTTCAGTTCACAGTTGGTGTGAAAGCCATCCAAACCAACAAGCCCAAACAAGGCAAGTGATCCAAAAGGGGAGAGAAGTGTGGCTGGGATTTGGCGAATATCACCACAGCTTTGCTAGCACCACCAGCCTCCAGTCCTCTTAGCCGGTTATAATCTACAAATCAGCACGCAATATGTTCAAACACTGCTCCAGTCAGTATGCAAGTGCCATCCAAAGCTGCCTGAATGCAGAAGTATCTTTATTTTATGGCAAAGAAAACTTCCAAACTGCTTCGTGCTGAACAATGTTATCACTCAATGCTGGCTAACACTGCAACTACAGCCCCAACTAGTGGCGGGAGGCTAGATTACACATCATTTGACAGGTTTGGCTGCAACTTAACCCATGAGCCGAGCCAAGTCCACAGAGCATCTCAGTTACAATACCAGAACTGACAACAAACAGTGAACCTGCTCTACATGAATATATCAATCATAAAGAGAGTAGTAGTAATGGTTTTTATCTGTTGATGAAAATGTCAGTTAGTTCAGTTTTAGTTTTTGTCCATGTGCACTTGTTTTTATTAGTTACTGTCCAGTTTTCGTCAGGGGAAAAAGGTTGTTGACGAAAGCTATGACGAGAGTAATTAGTCAACAAAATCAACACTGCTTGAAATTTAGTCCAATAATTCTGCATGATTGAACTGAATTTAGCCTTCCACCTTCAAACGCTGAATGTATAAAACAAAATCAAATACTTGGACACAACCTCCAGCAGCTCTCTTCCACTTATCTTTCAGTAAACCTCACGTTTCTGTATTTCTTGAGTCATAGTTCATTGATGGATTTCCAGACTTTTGCCGGCAAACTTTCTCCACTATCAGCGGCCTTTTGGGACGACTTTGCTCTTTTTTTTCCACTCGACAGCCTTTTGACTCTCCTTAATCTTCCTGACAGAGTAATTTGGTGTGTTGTACAGCTCTAAAAATACAGATGAAGGCTGTTGTCACCCACAGAGCCAGACGGTCAAAAGGTTGCACTTCTCCATCGGTTCAATATGTTTTTTTCTTTCTCCCTCTCTGTCCCTTTCAATATGTCTTCTTTCTCATTTGGCAGGTCATTCTTCTTCTCCGCCGCCCCCTCCTCTTCCCCCGTCGTCTTTGTCTCTTTGAAGACCTGACTGGTTAGCGCCCCGGCCGATCTGTCAGCGAATGCTTGACTGGACCTCCCGAATAAGAAAATAAAAGGCAGGGGCTCCCTCCTTTGTCTGGGCGGGCTGTAGAGAGGGTGGCATTCAGCCCCATTGAACGGCACCTTCCATCAGTGAGGCAGAGCCCAGATAATAATTGGCAGAACAAATTGAACCTAAAGGGTCTCGGTCTGAGTTAAAAGTCTGTTATGGTGGCAGACGTCTGGAAAACAAGTCCCACTGGGTCTCTCCACAAAGGGCTGGATCTGCCGTAGAAATAGATTTGATACAGCGCGTTCTGCATGTTTGCTGGACTTTGGTTTGGTGGTTATATGGAGGCTGTTATAAGGACACGCTGCTTTAACGCCTCGATCAAACACGCCTTCTCCTAAGGTTTATAAAGACTGTGACTTGTTCTGTCACCTCAGAGTACCTTAGACAAGCAGTCAGAGCAGAAGCTTCAGGTCTTCATTAGGAGAGAAGATTTCACGGCTGTTAGAGTTACATATGCTCTCTGGACAACAAGTCTCACAATTACCCCGTTATACAGCCATTAAACAGCCTCCCTTCATCACAGAGAGACTATGACTTATGGTAAAGGTTAGAGTTTTCAAACAAAAAAAAAAAACACAGTAGAAATACCAGGAGCCAAACTTAAACAGATAACGTATTGGTATTGGTTACCTGTAGGATGATCAATATCGCTGAATCCAGGGCACTAAATAATGAAAGTGAATGAATCCAACAGTCAACGTCGGCACTTTTCACACAAGCAACCCTGAAAATTCTAAGTAAAATGTTGTATGAAATTCCCTTAGTCAGTAAAGATATGGATTTAATGTCAACAGTTGTAGTTGCCCCGTCGCAGTTATATCTACTGGGCTCAGTGTGTTGGGGTACCATCCATAATTGTCCACTGTTGCGTGCATAAATATATCCATGTATGCCATTTTTGTGAAGTAGTGGTAACATAAGACATCAACATTTGTTTTTTTAGTGCAATATCTACTCACACATCTGCATGTGCAACTGTGTGCTATGGGCATCGTTCAATATTATATTCAACATGGCACTTCATAGTCTTGGGCAGTCAGGTAATGTGCAATACAACACAATATCATTTAGCACTCCAGCACTTTATAATCCATTGTGTGTAATCCCCATGGTCCCCCAACTCCTGGCCCATTATATTTTGGACTGTATGTGGTTTAGGTTGACTATGGTTTATGTATGTTGCTGTCTTTTAAAATGCTCCGTGGGTTTTATTCCTGTTATTGATGTTTGATTTTTTATGTGTTGACAACAACCTGCCAATGGGACTGGGGATTGGAATTAGCCACCTGGCTATAATCCCATGTATTTACATGTAAATGTCCATAATTGCATACCGTCCCATTAAAAAAAAAATAAAAAAAAATCTAAAGTCAGATCTGGACCCCATTTTCTGAAATGAAAAACAAATCATTTCCACTCATGGCTCTGGTTTTATACCACCCACCTACTGCATTATCTGATTGGCTGTGATGAATATGACTGATAGACTAATCTTCCAATCACTTGCTGTACTACTAGTAAAGCTTTGAGTTTTTACTAGTAACATTTTTTAAGTCTATGAGTAATACTAGTAACACAAAACTGTGCACTAGTAGGCGATTTTGCTTTACTAGTAAGGTCTACTCGCACATTAGTGTTCCAAAAAGCTTTACTAGTAAAACAACTTTTGTTTACTAGTATTACTATTTGTTTACCACCAATCAACCTAATGAGCATGTTTTGGTCTGTGGGAGGAAGAACCCATGCATGCACGGGAAGAACATGCAAACTTCATACAGAAAGACCCTGGCCGACTCAGGGATCGTACCGCTGACCTTCTTGCTGTGAGGCATGTGCACTACCTGCTGCACCACTGTGTCACCCTTAGTAACACTAGTAAACGAAAAATATCTCACTAGTAGTACTAGTAGACTGTTTTTAGTCTACTAGTAGTACTGGTAAAGTCAAAAGATTCACTAGCGGTACTAGTAGACCTAATGCAAACAAAGTAGGATTTGGTTATAACCAAATCCAGCACCCTGATTGGTCGTAATATTTGCTAAAGCCAGTGGGAAGCCTGATTTTCCTTTTCCCCGCCCCCTTATTAGCATATAAGGCTAATTAGTAGTACTACTGAACAGTTTTAAGTCTACTAGTAAGACAAGTAGACTTAAAACAGTCTACTAGTAGTACAAGTAACACTTCTTGCTTCACTAGTAAAGTCTACTCGTGCACTAGTTGACCAAAACTGAGTGCATGTACTCCGAATTTGAGTTCTAGTAGAGTTGAACTATGGTGCCCAAACAGCTCTCCATACTTTAACTGTATATGAACATCACTTCATGGTCTGCAGCCAGAGAGACCACAGTCCTCTTTGAAGCCTAATTTCTCCCTCTCCTCAGACTCAAAGTTAAAGAAGCTCCTGGTCGTGCGGTGCATTCAATGAGCAATTAAAAATAATGACAATATTTAACGCCTAGCAGACCTGATGAAAAGCACAGCTCAGCACCTGAACACTCCTCTGCCCTCCCCGCTTACACCCCCTCACCCTGACTTATCAAGTAACAGCCTTCAGACAGAACAACCAAAACACAACTCCACCGGCCTCATCCAGCGTATCACTCCACCACCACAGCCAACCACGGGGGGAAAGCATGAAAGAGGGTTATGTTTCAGAAGAAGGAGATGAAGAGGGAGCGGCGGTGAGGGGGAGCAAAGCCTCCATGTCATCTAAGATAAGAGGAGCAGCTCCCTTTCCTTCTGCCCGAGATTAAAAATGGCATGGAGCAGAACAAGCCCGAGTACAAAGAGCTCCTGTGTGTCTTTGGGGCCGTGCCGTCAAGCCTTTTCATGTCTGATTTTGGCTACAGGTCGCAAAAAACCACAAGTGAGGAGGGGAGGTGATGCGTCTTTGTAGGGAGGCACATATGAGGGAGGATTTGTGTACGCAAGCAAGTGGAGCGCTAACCTTTACAGTAATTGGTGGAAAAGACTGCGAGGAAAAAAAAAGATGTTTGGCCTTAATTGTGAGACATCAGAATTGGCACAAGGTCGAAAGAGTGAACCGTGACATTAACTGCCTGCCCGGCATCATCTGGCACCCCAAGACAAGCTGTTTCTTTCAGGATCCCGATTTTCCCTGTGACCTTTTCACCGCTTCCCCCTCCTCGTGTCGGGAGCTACGCCACCTCGGCAGGGGTATCGACTTTCGCTCCGGCGTGCTCAGCTTCAGCGGAGCTTGTGCTGTGACGAGGGGAGGCGTCCTGTTTGGGATAAAAGGCTCCCGGGCTGTTTGATGCGGCGTCCCGGCGGGGATAGGCAGGGACTCGGCCTTGATGAGCTGACAGGAGCGGAGGAGACGCGGGGGCCTCCGAGCAGCAGAGCGGCGTGCTCCTCCCCGATCTGTCATCCCCCATAACCCTTCCTCTCCACCCCGTGACCCGTCTGCTAAATCATAAATGAAACGCTGAAGTAACTTCTGAAGTAGGAATTAAGGCGGACCACTTAAGTTCTGACTGACATAAGCAACAAACACAAACGAGTGCTCAACATGGAAGGGCTGAATTATGGATGCTTTTATGTGTCGTCTGTCTGCAGCGTTATTCATGTTAATTATTTACACGCAGAAAACATGAATGCATGAAGCAGGAGAAGGGAAAACATGTAACTCCAAATGATAAATAACATCTCACTCTGGAGTGGTTCGACTCACACAGACGCAGGAGTCAGGCTGTTTTCAGTCAGACTAAGATCCTGCTGTTGTCTGAACCTGATTAACCCAAAACTCCCACAAAACCAGCCGAGCATCACTTCAGTCAACATATTTACTGTGCAGATGCAGCCGCTTCAATTTTCCCCTCCCAGCCAAATGCCCGTCAAGTTCCAGCCAGTTACCAGCACATAAACAAGGATTCTTCTGTCTGTTTCTGTTCTCAATTTCCTGTACTAAGTGGCATTTCCATACTAATCAAAATCTTCATTGATGTATCCTATGAAATATAAGTGGTAAGGGTTACATGTTTATCATGTAATTAATCAGGGGTGGGCAAGATGCAGCACTTTCCTGTCATGGACCAGCCAAGAGGATTTCAGTGACTCTATCAGTATAACAAGGCTGGGCAATATAATAAATAAAATCCCTCATTTTTTTTCCCACACTTGATTTATGACTTAATCGACATCTTTTCCCTCTCAAAAAAACCCCTCCAAGTGACACACAAATGACATCAAATTTTGCCTTTATGTTCTCAAAATATATTCCCAAACCAAACAGAAATCTTAAAGTTAAAGTGCATGTCATAAAATGTTGATTATCTAGTTTGTCTACATAAACACTGAAAGCTGAGCTTCTTTTTTGGCATATTAACATAGAATTCTCTGATCAATCTTTAATCTCATTGAAAAACAAACACAAGCCTAAACATGTGCTTGTGCAGAACCTGACAGGGTCTACCATCATAAAAACTTTAAATGTTCAGTATTTATATCTTCAATCATTGCAACAACTTATATTTGGAGTAAGTCAAGAAAAAAATCTTGATTTTTAATTTTTGAATCTTCTGCAGAAATAATTCAAATCAATCCATTTAATCCATACATTTTCCAGCCCTACTGTATAATTTAGTTTATAGGACTCAATTTTAAGGCTGGTTATTTATCATGAAAATGCTTTGTGTCATACATATACATAAATATACATAGAAAGAGAAGAAGAGGCTTCTGCTGGAGTGATGGAGGCTCTGAGGTGTCCCAGAAAAGGACCTAACATAATTTAATCTTAATGTCCAAAAAGCTTGATAAATCCATCCATCCCTGTCAGGATGGAGCCTATCCCCGCTGACAATGGGTGAACCAGTTGCCAGCCAATCATAGGGCCACATAGAGAGACGGACAACCATTCATGCTCACATACAAACCTGAGGGCAGTTTAAAATTGCCAATCAACCTAATGAAGGTGTTTTTATTCTGCTTGAAGAGAATCCACGTGCACACATGGAGAACATGCAAACCCCACAGAAAGGCCCTGCCCTGCATGGGGATCAAACTCGCAACCTTCTTCCTGTGAGGCACGTGCACGACCTGCTTCATTTGTGCTCTTGAATGGAAAACCTACTTGATCCACTTCTGCAGTTCTTAATGTTCTCTCAGTTAATCGCTTCCTTAAAACTTGCTTTTTACAGTTTCCCAAAAGAAGCCACAAAAATGCTGTTGAACAGTAATTGAGATCATTTATATTTCCTGGTCTGAAAACATGAATAATAATAATAATCACTACAAATGTGTGTATGGAGCTCTGCTGTGACTTCTTTTTCCCATTCAGATGTTTTTTTCTGCTTTTTTTCCTGTGAAAGATACTGAGGGGAGTTTGCAAAATCCCGAAACATGTTCAAAAAGAAGGTAAAAAAGGACAAAAGGCCGCAAAAGTAGAGTTCATACTGAAGTATGTCATTGAAAATAAAGATGGCAAATACTTCAGCTTTCTTGTTTGTTGTATGAAGGTTTTGGTGGGCCCCTCTGGTTACAATTGAGCTGTGCTTTGGTAAAGTTTGGAGAGGCTGCTCTCTTTTTCTTCTTCTGCTTGACCTCTTGAACAAAAGTATCTCTACTTTTCGAGCATATGGACTCAGCTCCTTCAGCTTGTCTGGTAGTTAACACAGGATGAGTGACTGATGAAGTTAAACATCTGCTCTAACTTCTTCTGAACTTCAATAAGAGAATGGGCACAATATCTGGTGTTAAAGGGGCCTCATGCTCCGGCAGCTCATGCACGCGTCCCTTATCAGCAGGTTCGGTGGAGCTCCATCTTCACCCCCACTTCCCCGAGTCAATAGAATAACAATTAGGGGGAGTGTGCGCGCTCCATTACATGTTTGGTATGCAGGGGGGGTGTTTGCACAGGCAGACAAACACACACAGGATAAATGTCTCCTTTGTTGGTTCCTGTGTGTTTGTAGTTTCACACTGATCCAGTGATCAGAGAAGAACGAGTTCAGCGGGGGTTTGAACAACACCGAGCGCCACTCCCTACCTGCAGCTTTAAACCAAAGGTTCATCTGAGAGCTACATGTGCCAGAAGTTTGTTTTCCTCTCCCCCGCTACACAAACAGGATGAATCTGAAGGAGAAGACGCTTGGATTGTCTCATCACATTCACCTCCTCAGAAGTCCCACTCGAGGTGCGCCGAAGATGAAGCCGTCGCCCAATCCTGCCAAACTACTCCTTAACTACCGGTGCATGAAAAAAATCAATTATGATAGTTATTAAGTCCACCTGGAGTCTTATTCTGGAGGTCTGGAACGGTCTCCTCGGTTGAATTGTGCAGGGAAAGTGCTTTTTTTTACTCCGTCACCTGGCAACTAAAAGCCACAAAGGAGCGGTTCATCTCAGGAGGTCTAACATGACAAAACCTGCTGAAAACACGTTACCTGCAGGTCAGAGTGACTTGAACCTGCAGGCTGAACCCTTTTACCACTGAACAGGACTTTCTCCTGCCTGCACTTACAGCGATTATGACGAGGAGGCCGCGGTGCTGACTTTACAAGGGGCCGCCAGATAAAAGGTACATGTGTTTGTCTTATTCTGTGTGTGTGGGCCTGTGAAATCTCAGGATAAAGAGGAGTGAGGCTTGTATTTTACGCTCTGGATGAGAGGGATGATGCAGCAGAGGAGCAGAGGAGCTGAAAATATAAGGATTAAATCAGTGTGAGGAAATGTATTTCAGGGGTGAGAATTAAAATATGTCAGTAACCAAACGAAGCAGCTTGAACACAAAATGGCAGAACTTTCAGTTTGCATATATTAAACCATCGATCAATAACTACATCTGTACAAGGGCCAGTTTTTATCTTGGCATATGCTCTGGGGGCCAGATTTAAAGGAACACTACAACATTTTTTTGTTTTCATGTCTTGCCTCACTCCAGAGTCCATGACAAGCAGATAGACTCCATTCTTTCTACTGTGTAACAAGGAAGAGACGGGCAGAGCTCACCCACCACTAGTTAGCTTAGCTCAAACACTGGGAGTCAATGGGTAGTGTTAGCCTGCCTCTGCCTACAGTCATCAGATAAACTCTTCAGCAGCTCTAAATGGTCCTGTGTGCTTGTTGTGTCTCGATTTTTACCCCTTTATATAACGTTATCTACTGTAATTTCTCATATATAACACACATTTTTTTACTCTTAAATAAGGTCTAATTTTCAGGTGCGTATTATACAAGCATAATATGTAAAATATTTCGTCTCGCCAACATCGCGATTACAATTTCTTTGCAAAACATTACCGCCAAACTTTTGTTATTCTTATTAAACTGACTGTTAAACTGTTCTAATCCAGTATTTTGGGTCTTTATTAGTTTACCTTTGTGTAATGATTGTGTAATTCTCAAGCGTTACGGTACCACTCACATGCAAACAGGGCGCCGCCATCTTGTGAGCAAGGGGACCGAAATAGCTGCGCTGGGATTGGTTGAAGACATTGGCATGTTGATAGCTGCTGTCTGATTGGTCAGTACACAACGACTGCGCATGAGTGAAAACGAGTAATTGCGCATGCGTGAAGCAAAAGGTGTTGCGCATCCGGTTGAGAGAGAAAATCGTGTACGGTATTTGTTGTGAAAATACTGAAATTTCATTGATTAAAACTCTGAATAAAGGTCATTTTTGAGTTGTCTGAGAGAGTAAGGTTTGAGCAAAATGTGGATGCATGTTAAATTTAAATACAGCGTTTTTCCTGGAAAAAGGAGAAGTCAAAGAAAAACACAATGAATAATATTAAGTCACATGTGCAGGTGATGTAGAAAACCACTGTGGGCTTTTTACAAACCTCACCTAAGAGTAAATACAGATAAGAGAATGAAATTGTAGAATTTATCTATTGTGCAGCACTTCGGCAGCCTTGTGTTTTAAAGTGTGCTTTACAAATAAAGTGGATCAGATTGAATTCTTGAACATAATGAGTTCACCTTTTCTCCACAGTCACCAGATCCCAGTCCAGAGGAGCTCCTTTGGGATGATAAAAAGCAAACTCAAGACCTACCTTTTAAGTCTGGCTTTTACCTGATTGTATTTATTATTATTATTTAATCTTATGTATTGATTTATTTTAACCCTCTTACTCTTTTATTTCTCAGGTTCAGCTCAGATTTATTGTTTGGAATTTTCTTCTCTGTTAATCGACTTTCTTTCCATTATCCTACTTTAGCAGATTTTATTACACATTTGGTGTTTGGCGATCTCATTTTGCCATATCATTATTTGAAATTTTATTTTATTTACTTATTTATTTATTTCCCTATAGTATTTTTTATCTAATTTCTTATCATGATTTTTTATTGTCATTTTAGTCTTAGCTCCTGTGTTTCCTCATTTTTAAAGGTTGCTCATTTTTCAAGACAGCGTCCCCTCAGTCCTACAGTATTTTCATTGTATTCAATTTTCTACTTTTTAGTTATTTATTTTATTTTATTCTGTTTCTTTGCTTTTATTTATAGCACTTTGTACTAAAAGACCTTTCATGAAAAGTGCTGTACAAATAAAGTTTGATTGATTGATTGATTGATTGATGTGGTAGGATGGGAGATTCTCATCATGGATTTTCAGCTGACAAATGCTATCATGGAGACATGGACCGACATCTCTGAGGGATGCCTCCTTGTTGAATTTATGCCACAAAGAACTGAGGCAGTTCTGCAGGTGAGAGGGGAAGGTGTACCTGATGAAGTGGCCAGTAAAAGTTGGACTTTAAAAACTTCTCTTGCACACTTTCTCACCTGAGAAGGAACTTTCTCAGATTTCTCACAGTCACGGCGTGCTTTCACATCAGCAGCGTATTGAACCAAAAACTTTTTATCTTGCTTTTATCGCATCACGGCTGATTGTTTTGTTCCACTGCTAATGGAGAGACACATCAAACGAAGGAGGGAGACAGAAGAGAAATTTAAGACATTTAAGGCAGGATGAGACAAAGCTCCGAGCTGCTCCGTGATTCAGACTCAAATCTGGCACCTGTTTTTCCGGCTGATTTAATAATGTTCCCATTAACGCTGCGCTGGGGTTTGAGCCCAGGGGTTGGTGACAGACTGATCTGAAATCATCTCTCTCTGACTGCTCTAATGACTGCCGCTGAGCTCAGCCCCACGGAGAAGCAGGGATCCGGAGGCGTCTGAGAAACTCTGCCATCACTTATTTCTAAAAGAGAGTCATTTATGTGCAGGATCGACAGCGGCGGAAAGCAAAGGAGAATTTTAATACCTCATTTACTGAGCTGACAAAAACTATACCGGGAATGGGGAAACATTATTGACGAAGGGAGAAGAGAGAAGAAGGCCGGGCTCCTACAGTCGGAATTAATTGTCGTCAGCGCCGCGGCTGGCGCTGAATGAGTTTTTGAAGATGTGACACTTCTGGGACTGATCGGGGCATTATCTGCGGGAAAATTAAACCAGAATTCATTCCCTCCCGCACAAAAACGGGGATAATGTGACACCTCCGCATTCACCGAATGGACGTCAAATTCAGTCGAGGCGTTTTAGGCAGAGTCGGAGTGACATGTAATATTAGGGACAGGATATCAGGGAGTGTCGGAGGAGTTTAATGCTCAGAGCGGCAGAAAAGAGACTTGGGGTAACTCGGTGTGCACACCCCGAATGACCCTGTTTTACCTCAAAGTCCGCAGTCTGATCACAAAGAGCCAAACGTGAGCAGCTAAACTGCAGCGTGGAGGCACAGCATCACAGTTAGCAAATCTAACAATCCTGCATTTCTCTTCCCCTCAGCTAAAAATCTGCCCTGACAGACCTCTCTGACTTCATAACACTTAAAGGAAGGTTAAGCCTGTGTTTAAAATTGACCTAAAGTTTTTTTACATGAGAGTCTTTTCATCAAAAATTGGTGTTAAAGTTACTGAAATTCGCTAAAATCAAGAAAACTGCCACAAATAGCAATTTCTGTAACCCAAGATCTAAAAAGAAAATGATTGCAGTTAAATGACAAAGTCATCTGCATATAGTGTAACTTTAAAGGGCTAGTTCGATATTTTTTAAGTGAGGCTGTATGAGGTACATGGCTTTAGCCTGAAAGTTAGCCACAGTGATTTATTAATGACCCTGTTTTGACCTCAAAATCTCAAGTTTTATCACAAAGAGCAACTAAACTGTAGTATGGTTTTATCACAAAGAGCAACTAAACTGTAGTATGGAAGCACAGCATCACAATTAGCAAATGTACCAATCCTGCATTTCTCTTTCATAACACTTGAAGGAAGGTCAAGCTTGTGCTCAAATTGACTTACAGCTACTCAAATGTGAGTCTTTTCATCAAAAATTGGTGTAAAAGTTCAACACTCAGTGTCAACTTTTCATAATCAACAGTCTCATTTATTTAAGAATCAAAACTTGACTTCCTTGCTCTCTGTTTCTAACATAAATGAACTGTAACAGCAGGTCAGTTTCTTTAAAGTTTGTAGCTCTTGAAACCAAATACTAGTATGGGTGATAATGAGTTTTGAAACATCAGCAAATCAGATATTGGCAAGAATTTGACTTTGTGCATCCCTACTAGAATCAAGGCAGTGTTGTATTTTGAGACCACTCAGGCATCCTGGAGCTTAAAAAGTGACTCATTCAAAGTAAGGAGATGGTCCCGTAATAAACCGGAGTGTTGGCCATCCAGCCGTGAAAAAAGCCGGAGTATCCATCAAAAATCAAACTCTGGGCCGAGTCTTATAAGATTTACTTCAACCTGCTGTGAAATCTCGGCGCTTTGGCTCGACCCACTGAGGTTTCACTTAATCAATGAGATTATTTCCACCTCCGTCTCTTTTGCAGCAAAACTCAAATCTGCTCACGGGTTCAACTCCCCATACGGCCGCCATACGTCCATCAACGTCAAAGTGTCCTTGAGCCAGACTCCAAATCCCAACCTGCTCACTCATGCAATATGAATCACCACGAGCTGGAAGGATTTCATTATGTCTGCCGCTGATATTATGAAGCCTAAAACAAAGGCACGACACCGCAGCCCGAGTGCTGTTTTCCCCTCTCTGGAGTTTTTTTGGGCGAGTGGATGTGAGGACAGCAGAACCTTCACTCGGAGCCTTGAGCACGCAGCACGCCAGCCTAAGCTTTGTGGAATAATGCGGACCGAATTGCCGGCGGAGAAGAGAGGAGAGACAATTGACAGAGCTTTTGTTACATCTTTAATTACAGGCTGCGTGTTTGTCTTGTTCCAACAAGGGGCCTTGGGAGAGGCAGCTCTCTAAGTCTGATCTTGTTTCTGTGAAATGAAACGGCCTGACCACCCGTCTGTCAGAGTGTTTGGATGGAGGACCCAACAGTGAGCTCTGCCGCTGATGAGTTTGTGTTCACCTGCTCTTCAGTGTGAAGGGAAAAAATACAGGAATGGTTCTGGATGGGGCAGCAGCTGCAACATGCAAAGGAATAAATAATAAAAAACGCTAAAATAAAACAAATATGGAAGCAGGACAATCGTAGAAGAAAGCTTTCCTGTTCAACAATTTGACGTAAAAGTAGAAATAATATAGAAAAGTTCTTTTAAATGGAGTACAAACATAAAGATTATCAAGCTGTTTTTGTCCCGACTTTCCCCCTTCCTGACCGAGGACGGCAAACTCCAGATTATCTTCTGTTTAAAAGATTATCCTATCAGATTATCCTGTGGTCTGAGGTGCGTTAATCAGCTCTGAAAAGGGTCAGGGCCAACAATCATAAATATTAAACTTGTTCAACATTTTCGACCAAAATTCTTCATGTGTGGGGAAAGTCTTCGACTCCAGAGTCATGACTCTGTGAATTGCGCCGTGAATGTAGCCAAGGAAGCAGGCGTAAATAAAAACAAGCATGGCCAACCTGAAACATAAAGTTGTGTGGACCTCAGAAATGGAGGACCAGCTCACGTGTTCACGCTGTCTCCAGGATTTTATCTCTTCAGTCTTTTCTTTTTTTAGTTAAAAAAAAGCCCACTACATTCCCTCTTCTCGTATGTCCTCTTCCATGCTGTGTTTTCCAGTTGTTGCTACGTTTCTTCTTCTTGGTTTTTGTTAGATCACGTTTGATCAGATTTCTGTCTTGGAGGACTAGATTCTAGATCTGTGGTGGGACAGAATGGTTATGAGTGTGGTGTGCTGTGTTGAGATTATCGGAGCACACCACACACAGCATGATCCAAACTGTTCAATGTATGGACCCCACTTTAGAGATCGGGAGGGAACTCAAAGTAGAGATGCTGCAGCCATTCAAAAGACTCGACTCGTTCACGAACGTCACATCTATAGCAAAAAGCAAGTGGGTCAACCAAACAAAGCCTCTGTTTAGGAGAAGAAGAACGTAATATGATAACAGTTGAAGATAACATAACACAACACGGTAAAAAACAAGTCACAACAAGAACACAGGACCGTTTAGAGTTGCTGAAGAGTTTATCTGATGACTGTAGGCAGAGGCAGGCTAACACTACCCATTGACTCCCAGTGTTTGAGCTAAAGCTAACTATCGTTGGGCGAGCTCTGCCTGTCTCTTCCTTGTTACTGCACGCACAGTCTAAAGAATGGTGTCTATCTGTTTGTCAAGGACTTGGGAGTGAAGCAAGACATGAAAACAAAAAAATGTTGTAGTGTTCCTTTAAGTTCTTGAATTTATGACCTTTTGAAATCATTTGACCTCTTGCTTTGTGACCTCTTGCCTAGACATCCGTGGAAGTAAAGGACGAGACCGTTACCATCCCTTGTTTTGCCCCGCCTTCCTTCAACAACCCCCACCCCGCTTTAGGTACACCTGAACAATTGCTTGTTACCACAGAGTTAATCAGTCAATCACATGGCAGCAACTCAGTGCATTAATGCATCAAGACATGGTCAAGATGATTCACCTGGCACACCAGATGGAGAATATCTCTCTTGTCCATTTGGGAAAGTGTTCATAGGAAGTGTAGAGCCTTTCGGAAGCATATCTGGCAGATGATTGGACGATCCGTCTGTCAATCACAATTATTACGGGTCAATCAGATAATGTAATTCGACTAATTTCAAAGTGGCTATAATTTTGTATTTATGTTTTTTCCTTTAATCCTGTCTATTATTATGACTGTTTCATAGTTCTATTTAATTAAAGTGGACTTATTTCCTCTTTCAAGCTCATGTTTAATTTTTCCAACACTTCTCTTATTTCTATGTTTTTATATTATTCTTATGAATCTAAAATATTCCCTCTGATGGCACTCCTGACTCAGAGCGGTGGTGTCTGTTAGGCGTGAAGTGTACGGCTTGGACTCAGAAAGACTCCCTGGTGCCCCCCCATCCCCCTGCAGGTACAGGTAGGAGCTCTTGCACCGTTGCCGTGGGTTAGATCACTGACTGTGTCAAAGCAGATGATCCACAGCTAATGCGTAGCTGTCTGACCCGATTACCTTTAGTGGCAGGGCCTGGCTGCTGCCTCCCCTGGGGGAGAGCTCCTTCAGTCAGGCTTCTGAGGAGCTCCATCTCCACCGCTGCTCCAACACGTGAAGCTGGCAGTGAGAAATTAAAAGTAAGCGTTTGATACACCAGTTGAGTCTCTAATAAGCCGATACGTGAGATTCGCCTCTTCAGAAGTCAAAGGCTTCGATTGCTAGGTTCGTTAGCATCCTTAGCCCGTGAGTAATTAGTGGAGATCCCCTCACTGTTTAGCATGAAGAGGACGGAGGGAGAGAGTGGACTTTACATGGAGGTGAGATGGAGAAAAACATAAATATTCTCTGTAAAATGTTTGCATTTAAAATGTATAAAACTGGCTCTGACGACTCGCCCCCAGCAGCCCCAGGGCTGAAATCTGCTGCAGAGCCGACATCCAGCCCCCATCTCTTCTGGATGCAGTGTAGGGGTGTACATTTCTCTGTGTTGGATGAAATCTGCTTGGTGGTGAGACAATGAAATCTGGGCCCTCTCTGAGTTTTCCATCATAACCTCATTCTGAGCTCCATCTCCTGGATTTCAATCCTACATTAACGTTTAATTTAATTTATGAATTCAAGTAATGGATGCACTTTGAGTTCACACTTTCAACAAGGAATCTAGGCTACCCAAGATACACTTACACTTTGCATTAAAGGGATATGCCAACATTTTTTTGTTTTCGTGTCTTGCCTCACTCCCTGAGTCCATGACAAGCAGATAGACCATAGTTAAGTATTGTTAATAATGGCAGACAGATAGATTTGACTGCCTCAGTTTGCTTTTCTGTTTCATTTCTTTATTTAGTACTGCCATCTCTATTGATAATCAAATTTAGATATCTGTAGTTTTTAGCAACTATTATGAAATAAGGTTGGCTGTAATCTTCTCATTAAGCTTTTCTATGGAGAATAAACTTGTTAGTAAAATTAGACAAAATGACATTCAGTAAATGGTGAAAACATTTTAATGCACAAAAATGCTTGAACTTGCTTCACTTCTGTGTTTAAGTCAAATGTTACTGTTTTATTTTGACTTAAAAACTATAAATACTGATAAAGTATGTGCTAGAGAAGACTATGCTGTATTTTTGTGGAATCAGTAACACTATATTTTTGTCTGATCTAATGTTTCTGACAGTTTTGAACAATTTTTCCTTCATACAATGAAATCTGAATTCCTTTGGCCCCCTGTGTCACCAAAGTCTACAGGATTGGGTAAATATTTGTGAGGACAAAATGATGAATAAGTGCCCTTAAAGCCACTTTTTCAGAATTTGATGATACTCTGGGGGCCAGATGGAGAGCCATGGGGGGCAGCCAGGTGATGACCCCTTTGATAAATGCTTGCAGTCTAGTCAGCGGCCATTTTGTAGTCCTTGTTAGCAGTTCATTTGCAATCATCCTTATAAAATCATAGCAAGGCTTTAAAACTCAAAAGCAGGGCGAGATCAGATGCTTTTTATGTTGCAAAATGAAATGTCCAGACCTCGTATGCATGTGTTCATTATAGGCTGTAATTCAGGTATTTTTATTAAAAGCTATTCAAAAATCCCACAGACTTTGGGACATGGCGACAGGAAGTGCTAAATGCTTACTCACCTCCATGATTTAGGGCTCATTCCTGCACCATTCTGTGCACATCTGTCCAGTTTCCCTTCGCACCTTGGGAAACGGTAGTAAAATGGACTGGACCAGTATTGGCTAAATCAGGACTAACTGAAAGTATAGCAGCAGGAAGGGTGTTTCCAACATGGAGGCTGGACTCAGAAACTCCCTCTGGTGACCACATGGCTCTAACGTGAGTCTGGCTTCAGCCCGGGTTCAAATCTTTAATCATGACAGCCAACTTCTGAGAAACCACTGAGTCTAAATCAGGCTGAAACCATGAAAGACTGAACAGTAGAGGTGGAGCAGAGCGGATTTCTTTGTCCTCACATCAGCTGAAGTTGATGAGTTGAGGGTGTTGATTATTCAGAGCTTTGGTAAAAACAAACAGGTGCAAGAGCCTGTAGAGTCAGAGCTGGAGCGCACATCAGCATACATCTGTCTGAGCTCTGTAACCACAGTGACTCCTCTCTCTTTGTCTCTCTTCCCCTCAGGTCGCCGTCTCCTTTGTCTCCTCGCTGACTCCTGGATCTCGTTTCGTTGCGGTTTCTCCGAGCCGAATTGAAAATTGGACAAACACAAAGAGGTATTGTTGGAGTCTGGTCCCGTCTGATGGAACAGGAGGTGTCCGTGTCGAGCTCCTGTTACCTGAGTTATGATCTATTCATAACAGGTAGATTCTGCTCTGCTGCTGACAGATAAGCTGCTTTCTGCCTTTGAGGAGGAGAAACACCATACTGAGCCCAGGACATGGGCCTCAGGTTACTCCTCACAGCTTCGGCTAGGAATGATGGTTTTCCCCTTTATCAAGGTGTTGGACCAAACCTAATCTGCTCCTCTGCAGCCTCAACATCCTCTTACCTAGGGCTGGGCAACATTCTTCATATATATATATATATATATACATACTTTCAAGCAAGATGTAAGGCCGGGCAACATTGTTCATATCAATACAGTGATTTCAGGTCTGCTTACAAAAACATTATTTGCCTTTTTTTATATAAATGAATGATAATTGGGAGTAGACCTATAAAGTTGTTTTCTTGTCTCATTGACGACTCAAAACAGTTTTACACCACAGGTATGGAAAGCCATTTGGACATACAGCTGATATCGGTGATATCAACCGTAGTTCAGCTCTACTAGTACTCAAATTTGGAGTACACGTACTCAATTCTAGTCAACTAGTGCACAAATAGACTTTACTAGTGAAGCAAAAAGTGTCACTAGTACTACTAGCAGACTGTTTTGTGTTACAAGTAGTACTTGTAACACTTTAAAACTTTTCTAGTAAAAACTCAAAGCTTTACGAGTACTACTAGTGACACAAAACTGTCTACTAGTAGACGATTTTCCTTTACTAGTAAGGTCTACACGCGCACTATTACTCCAAAAACCTTTACTCGCAAAAACAGGTGTTTACGAGTACTTCAGGAAAACTCAAAATATCTCACTAGTAGTAATAGTAAACTGTTTTTAGTCTACTAGTAGTACTAGCTGACCTAATGCAAATGAAGTAGGGGGGATTATAATCAAATCCAGCACCCTGATTGGTTGTAATATTTTCAAAAACCAATGGGAAGCCTGAATTTGCTTTTCCCCGCCCCTTTATTAGCATATAAGGCTTACTAGTTATACTAGTTAACATTTTTAAGTCTACTAGTAGTACTAGTAGACTTAAGTTGATATAATCGATGTCAATTTTATTTTCAAACGGGTTTCCATATGCAGGTCCCACCAACACATTCACACACATTCACTTACTGATGGTTGGAGTTTCAGGTGTCCATCAGTATCAGCGAACACCCTTCACGCCCCATTTACACGACATTCGAGGTTAAGTGTCTTGTCCAGGAACACACACACACACACACACACACACACACACAAACATACAGTATATGTATATATATATATATGTATATATATATATATATATATATATATATATATATATATATACACATGTATATAGCTAATGAGGTTAAAAATATTTTTTCACCTCTAATTTTGTCTGCATTTTCCAGCCCTAGTTTCCGTCATCTTCAGGTAGTTTTGACAGACACCTGCATTGGTCTGGCGTCCCCTCAGCTCGCGCCTCGTTGTGTGACTCTTACCTGGAGCACAGTCTCAGGTGTCAGGTGTGCTTCCTTTCACATGCAGCATGTGTGAATCAGAGCTCAAGAGGCGTAAAAATGAAACTGACGCTCAGATTTCAGGAAGACTCAGAGGACAGGATGCTGGCCAGAGGCATGTCACTGATCTATCAGGGTAACATGTAGGGCCGGGCAGTATACTATAACCCATATAATATACTGCTGATATCATGGTCAGTGGGCTTACTTAGAATGGACCACAGACATAGAAACACAGAAATACTCATGATAACTTAAATCAGGGATTCCCAAAAGTTTCACCTCACAAATTTACAGTTTAAGAAGCCGGGGGCCAATTCCACAATGATGGTGATAAAATCATGTCATAGATCTGCATGTTAAGACGTTTTATCATGTCAAGGTTTGTTGGTTTGTGAACAGGATAACTGGAGAACAAAAGGACAGATTTTGATGACGTTCTCAGGAAATGTTGGTCATGGCAAAAAGAGGGAGTGATTCTATGTTGGTGGGGATCCGAGTCCAGCAGCAGATCCAGGAATCTTTAAGATTTGATAACGTTGCAAATTTCACAATTTCACAAATAACGCAAGAAGTTCTCCATGGACTTAGATGATGTTTTCAGGAAATGTTGGTCATGACACGGGAAGAAGTGATTCAATTTCAGTGGTGATCCAAACCCAGATGCCGTTCAAAATTTATTGGAATGTTGTGAATATTGCTGTGATCTGAATCCAGACGCAGATCCAGGAACATATATGAAGGATTTGTTATTATTGCAAGGTAAAGCACTTTTCTACATATGTGCCAGTAACTTGCCTAACAATGTTGGAAATGTCTTGGGAGAGGTTTGTGCACTTGGAGCACACCTAGTCTTTGATACCAACCTGCACTTATATTTTATTGCATTCAACTCATTTTTGGTCTAAACCTTTACAGTGACGGAGAAAATGATCCAATTTAAAATCTCTTGTAAATTTCATTAGCATATGAATTTCATCTTGACCCTGGAGGATGATTTCTATCCTTCCCCATCTGAAACAACCACAGACACTCAACAGAGTAAAAAGGTGACTTTTTATACTTCAAAAATACGTGTCTGTGTATGGAGCATTTCCTTGAAACATTGGCAGAAATGCAGATAAAAAGGCAAAACACTTATCTGAAAAGTTTCTGTGAAAACTCAAAATATATCTCACAGGAGGAAAAGATAATTAAATACGATTATTTCCAAATATCATCCCTACTTATGCGTCATAGTGCAAAATATTGACCCTGCATTTTATGAAAGAATAAATGAGCATAAGCACAGAAGTGATGAAACTTTCTTCTCCACTGTTGTAGCCTCAGGGCTGCAAGTCTGAGTCCAGCTGGTCGAGTCTCTGCTGGGCTCTGCATATCAACAAAACCCACGAGGCCCCCTTCAGCAGGGCACTTTATGCCTGCCTGTTGGTGCTCAGAGAGGACTCGGCCCTCGGGGACAAGTTTTGTCCACTGAGGACTGAAGTAAGGACAGCGATTCACCGATAACCTTCACAAAAAGAGATTTTCAGAGGAGCTCAAGGGCTTGGTGGAGTTTGATTAAACATGAGAAACTCAATGTACTGAGAATGAAAGAGTTGTCAAGTACAAAAACATGTTTACGGCTTAAAAATCCACCCGTTTGATTAAAGCAGGATTATTATTGTTTGGACTGCTCTGTTGAGATGTGGTCTTGTCATAAATTGAGGACAAATGACCCTACGTTTTGAAAAACAACCTTAAAGCAACAAAGGCGGCACTAATCCAGAGCAGCTCCGAGCGAAGGAGCCGTTTTCCCGTCCAGCAAGCAGTAAAAGACGCTCGCCGCCGCCGCCGCCGAATGAAAACAAGCAATGACAATAACGGCGGGTTCTGAATTTTAGCTAAAGGTGATTGGATATTTTCTAATTCGCTGGCTTTAACATAATCTAATGTGGGCTCTGAGAGTAATAAGCAATTACCGTGTGTTTATCCCCACAACTCAGAGAGAACTAATCTGCACTCAACAGCCAGGGCCAAAAATAATGAAATTAATTACGAGCATTAAGGCTATGCAACCGCCAGAGAAAGGTAGAAATGTAATTATCCACATCGAGACCGTGTTTCCCCCCGCTCGCCGCCTCATTGTGTGTCTGTCTGACTATTATGCTCCTTTCTCTCGCGCTCAGTAGCTCCTTTCTGATGTGCGCCGTCACCCACTGCTGCACAAAAACAGAACAAGAGCTGTGTTCAGGCTCTGGAGAAAGTCCATCTCCTATTTTTACTGCTTTATTACGATAATTTAAGGTGATTTTGTCTGGTGTATCTTGCCTCAAGTCCAGTTTTTCACCCTGTAACAGGCCAAACATCTTAAGAAACAGCCTTATAATTAAACTCATTAGGCTTTCACGCCACTGGCTGATATTTCTGACCTGGTTTCAGGAAAACAAGATTATAAAACTCGACTGGGACTAAATGACTTGTTCATAATGGGATTATAATGTGCTGTCCTGCATATTCGCTATGCTACATTACACGATGATGCAGTGATATGCTATCAGGTGGGGAGTCAAACCAGGGAAATCTGTTTACACTCCATATTTAAAAGCACAAAATATAAAGTTTTCTGGTCCACATGATTCCTCGTCAGACCACTTTGGAATAATCAGGTTGATGGTATTAACTTTTAATCATTTGTGAAGTAAAATCAGATGTTTGAGTTTTAAGTACACACGTTATTTTTAATTGATGCACATTTTTGACTGACAATCCTCTGATCCAATCAATACATGTCTGACTGTCCACCAATTAACTGGTCACCAGCCAATCACATGTTCTTATATAAGAAGTTTAATAGTAAAGAGAACAAGGTATTTTACCTGTGGAAAATCCATCTGTTAAACAAACGGTATTGATTCTGCACACTGTTGTTAGTTTTCCTCTGCTGTATGAAACTTTATTCTCTGCAGACATTTGATTCTTTGGTGTTTATAAAATATTGGACATTAATATTGATTAGTGGAGCTTTAAATATGGATCAAAGTAACTGATACATCAGAGCTGCATTTGTCTGATCCATTACTGAGACCTTTCATGAGTTACGAGTTGAACGAAAGCTCGCTGATCAAAGTTTGTAAGACAAAAGCCGAACCATCTCCTCAAACTCTCTGACCTGTATTGATCTTTCTGTCCTGCTCACAGGAGGCTGTTGTTTACCTCAGAGATTCCTTTCACTGGCAGACACTCTGCAGCTCGGTCAGGTTTACGCCGGAGAGGACAAACCCTCTCCTGTGATGCGGACCGATCCCTCGAGCTCCAGGCTCGGTTGTCAAGGGAGACAGGATGCGGCGGCCTTGTGTTACGGCGGGGCGGTGATTGTGTTGAAACATGACTCTGCCTTCAACAGCTATTGTTCTCATCCTTACACCTTACTCTTGTGGGAGATGGGCGCCTCGGGGAAGTGGGTTCGACTTTACCATGTGCACTAGTTCTCAGATAGATACTTCTATATGCTGGCTGTGTAGAGGGAAGTGAACATCTACCCTCCCTCTAGGCTTCACTCAAACACTTTAGCATGAGCTCGGCTCTTCTGGTTTTTCCTGTTTCTGCAGGCTTTTATGAGCGAAGCATGACACGCCAGACAGACAGCTCCATATATCAGTCATGGAAATATTTCACTAGTCCATCTGGAGACGAGCCATAGAAAATGTTTTCAGGTACTGAACCTTCAAAAACAACTGCAGCTGGTGATTGGACGATCGTTCTGCCAGCCACACTCATCACAGACCAGTGATATCAAGCCACAGTATTTCGTTGCAGCTGATATATGGAACTGTTCATCTGGTGTGTCAGGTTAATATCAGAATTACCCAACTATAACTAAAAAACAAACAAATAATAAATTCAATAATCTTAAAAACTTTGCCATCAGAAAGCAGCATGGACGGATGTTTCTCCAGAATTCCAAGGTTTTGTTTCAGATGTATTCTACCAAGCCCAAAACCACATATTGTCAACACTGTTCACAAAGTTAAGGTGCTAAAAGTGGACGCAATCCGTTCTTTGTGGATTTAGCCCGATGACTTCACACTTTACATCTCATTGATTCAATCTTGAATGGACATTTTGGTCATAATTAAAAGAAAATTCTGCACATATGGATGGACCTACAACCCAAAAATGCAGCGTGAAGGCCTTTAATAGGGATAAATTGGACGACAGGTCAGGTTAGGATTCGACTGCCTGACCAACGATATTTTGATCCAGTGAACGTTGTCACTACATTACAGGTGACTCATTTTGCTGCCACATACTTCACGTCTGCCCACATGCTTTATAGTTTTGAGGTTACCCCCACGCCCTGTCTTTTCTCCACCTCTCCTTTCAAAGGCCGTGGAGCGTGAACCGCCGAGCAATCGCAGCCCACTTAACCCTGACGGGCGTGGAGCCGGATTGGTTTGGGTGTTAATGGTCTATCAGAGCTGAGAAGCACTAACGGCTCCCTCCTTCTCTATGTATCATGAAAACACACATGCGCTCTCACGTGCACGTACACCACCCTTTTATGTCTCACCTGCTTGTGATTCATCTGCAGGCCACACTGTTAATAACATAGGAGCATGGAGGGCTCGACTTGCTTTGTGTGAATATTTCTGAGTGTGTTTTTAATGGCAGGGGCTGCATTGTGGGCCAGTAAGCACAGAATCAGACGCAGCCCTGTATGAAGTACTTGATAAAGGCAGAACATGGAGGCTTTTTCTGAAAGAAGCTGTGAGTGCACTGCTACTCTGCCTTTTCTCTCAGAGGACGAGCGAGAAGACTCAGAGAGAGAGAGGGAGCGAGAGTGAGTGGGTGATTGAATTAATTATGTTTTATCACCTTTTAGCTGATTGAAGTCTACCTTACTCCCTCCAGACAGCTTGTGTTTGTGTCTTCGCCGGCGCCAAATGGATCGGGCCTGTCACCCAGCGCAGAGCTGCCATCGCTGCTCAGAGAGTTGGACGCTCAGATCAGAGAGCCGAGGCTGTGCTGGTTTCTCTGCTGTGTTTCTTTCTTTCTTTCTCACTTAGTTATCTCTATCAAAACACGAGTCCTTGGCCTTTCTGTCTGCTCCAAACAATGCCTTTTGAGAGGGATTTCAAGGTCTTCGAAAACTCATGTTTATCAGGACAGATGAATTTCATCTGGTGGTTTTTAAAGAATGAAGCTTCTGCTGTAAAATCAGACATACAGATTTAAAAGAGGGGCTGGGACTTCAGTTTTTCTTTATTTGTATGTGAATGTATTGATTTTAAAGTCATTCAGTCACTGACATGCACAAAAAATACCTACAAACACTCTTGGCTACTATATTTCAGACACCTTGTTAACACAAAAAGCTCATCAGCCAATCACATGGCAGCAACTGAATGCATTAAATAACCTGCTGAAGCTTGAACCGAGCACTGATAGAAGAAATGTGGTTAAAGTGATTTCGAATGTGGCATGGTTGTTGCCAGATGGGCTGATCTGATGAGGTTTTAACATGCAAACATCGCTAGGGTTAAGAGAATGATCTGAAGAAGAGAAACCATCCAGTGAGTGCCAGTTCTCGGCAGAATAGCTCGGTCCAGACTAGGGGTTGGAGAGAGGCCGGTTCCTGATCGAAACCAGTGTTAATTTATTGAGTATTTATTTTTGTCATAGTTTTCGTCAACAACCTTTTTCCCCTGACGAAAACAATACAGTAACTAATAAAAACAAGTGCACATGGACAAAAACTCAAACTAAATTAACTGACATTTTCATCAACAAATAAAAACTAGACTAAAATGTTTGACAGAGACTTAATCCAATCAGACCTAATTTGGTCATGTAGAAAGTAGGGATAAGTTAGTTATATATCCAATCACAGCTACTTTGGTTGTGTGGAAAGGTTGGATGAGTTAAGAGGGACATCCAATCACAGCTGCCTTAGCTTGGTGGTGGTGGGATAAGTTGTGGAGCGATCCAATCAGAGCTCCTCTCTTTATGAATTGATATATTCATGTAGAGCAGGTTCACTGTTTGTTGTCAGTTCTGGTATTGTAACTGAGATGCTCTGCCAGGTAGCCTAAATAAAGGTGACTGCATTTCACACAAAAGTTCAATTTGTTTCTGTTCATTTATACATTCAGACTTTAAAATGTTGATCCCCAGAGGAGAAATTCAGGTGTTCCAGCAGTACAGGGGTAAGTACAAGGGTAAAGTAGCATGCACTAAGTTCAATAGAATAACATATGATATAATAGATGTATAAATAAGAAAGGAAGTATTTCTTTGCTTTCATTTTTGGTTCAGAATTGAGTTGTAATGTCAAATATGGGACTGAATTGTCAGGGATATGGTTGATATGATACCAAAGAAGTTAAACTCAGACGTGATTCTTGTGAAGATCAAATGAAATGAGTCCCTCAGTCATTACACAGCAACAATTACATTCATCCAAAGCACACAGTACTGGGTAATTCTTGTTCTCAGTTATAAGTATTGTAAATTTTAGATAAGGTTGTGCTCATTCTCAAACAAAAACAACCACTAAGAGCTCATCACCATATTTACCTCTGCCAAGGAGGTTATGTTTTTGCCGGCGTATGTTTGTCTGTTTGTTAGCAAGATTAAGTAAAAACTACTGGACAGATTTTGCTGAAATTTTCAGGAGATGTTGGTAATGGCCCAACTTGAAAATGATCAGATTTTGGTGGTGATCCAGATAACCACCATTAGTGAACGACCACTTTTGCTCAAAAACTGTCTAAGTAATAATGATATCAACATGATTCTGAGTGCTAGGTGTGAGTTTTCAGGGTCATGAATCATATTATGATGGTAACTTTTTATCATGGCAATATGGGAGCTACAGTGGTGAAGGTTTGCGCTCTCTGAGTGCTTTCTAGTTAAACTTTTGGGTTCACAATACTGTGCTGCTGTGTAGCTGACTCTGTCAACAGTAAACCCTTGAGATGCTTGTGTGGAAATCACATTAGATCCAATCATGCTGTTATCAGAGTCACTTAAATCCTCTTTCTCCCCCATTCTGATGCTCTACTTGAACTTCAGCAGTTTGTCTTGCCCATGCCTACTTGCCTGAATGCCTTGATTTGCTGCTATATGATTGGCTGATTTGGTTATTTGCATTACAAGCAGTTGAAGGGTGTACCTAATAAAGCAGCAGGTGAATATGTAACAAAGGTTTAGTCATGTTTGATTATTTAGTGCTAAAACAGCACATAGTCTATCACACAGCCTGATCATGCTAACTCTCACCTGAGAGCTCCGCTCCTCATCCATCAACATGACAAACATCAGCCTCTCCCTGCATGCATCCTCTGCAGCAGTGATAAACACATGTCGAGACTTGGAGACTTCTGCCCGTCAATACGATCGATCAGCCGCAGGATAAATTACACAGCACTCACAATTGCCTACAATTAGCTAAACGGGCAGAAGATTGATCTACGAACAGCTAAGCAGAGACACGGGGAGGCTCCTCGTGAGGAGCGAGTAAACCTGATGTATGCCTGAGCAGAATACAGCCCGGAGAAATAAAGAAGTTAGTTATAAAGCAGTTACAGGGATGTATTGGGTGCAGTGGAGGGTGATGGAGAAAGCAGGAAGCCACCCTCGTAGCTGACACATCCCTAACTGGGGATGACACATCCCAGGTCCCAAACAACGGGATTCCTGAGTGAGCGAGGCAGACACTCTGCATGCTAATGTTTGACATATAGGTTCCTGGAAAAACAGTGTTTACAGAAAGCTGCTGGGAGCTTGTTCCTGCACGCAGATGAATCCAAACTCTGGATATTTCTCTGTTTGCATACAGCTCACTCCATTTGCCTGCTTCATGTGTCTCAATGCACTTAAGCAAATAAAGCTGCTCAGTAATTACCTCCACACCTTCTGTATGTGCAAATCAAGGCCTGCTCCTGCTCTGTGCTGGGCTGCATTTGAATACTGAGCATGTTAGCAGCATGCATTAGCTTAGCGAAAGTAACAAACCTGTGAGAGCTTAAACAAACACACTGCAGTGAATCTACCGAGCTACAGCTGATGACCAAATGTGATGAGTAGGGTGACCATATCCTGAAAACCCAAAAATAGGACCCTCAGCAGCATGTGTTCTGCCATGACGCATGGTGGTAGGTACATTTGAGTAACGCCAGTGGTCCTGAGTTTTTATGAAAGCTTAGTGTTCATCACTTTTGTTTATTAATATACAGTGCCCAGCATAAATGAGTACCCCCCTATTAACAGTAATGTATTAATCAATATCTAAATGAACAAAAGGACAATTTCCAAAGTTTTGAAAAAGCTGAGTTTAACATAACATTATTTTACCATGAGATGAAAATAAAGGTAATATGATAACTGAAAATGAAGTTTTGCTCCCATTTTTCATTTCTTGATCTTAAATTGAGAAAAATACTTTTTCGCAATCAATGGCTCACATTTGGGGGAGTATTTTGTGGTACAGTATAGCATAGAAAATGTTGATTTTGAAAGGAAACTAAAGGTTTTCTGATAAATCTGAAGGGGTCTACGTTTATGCAGAGCCTACCAGAGTCCTTGACAATTTGGACCGATGTGGCCCACAGGCAGGAAATAAAGGTTAATGTGGCCCTTTCTATAACCAAAGTCCATCCCTCATCCGGAGTGCCAGGTTATATTTTCTCATCTTTATAAAAAAATAACATCTCCATATCTTACGCTGTGATTTCAATCATCAGGAAAGGAATTTTTTGGAAACCTCTGAAAAATAGGACTACAAACACACTCCAGCCAATGTCAGAACGGACAACCATTCACATTCAAAACCTAAAGACAATTTTGAAATCATCAGTCAACCTGACGAGCATGTTTTTGGTCTGTGGGAGGAAGTTGTAGTGCCAAGAAACAACCCGCGCATGCACAGGGAGAACATGCAAACTCCACAAAGAGAGGCCCTGACAAATCCGGAGATCGAACCAGCAACTCTCGTGCTGAGAGGTACATGCACTACATCGAACATTACGGAGCTAAATGTTGAATTTAATTGTCCTAACCACAACTTAAGTTTTACAAAAAATAAGGAGAAGGTTTACAAACAGGCAACAAAAGCTGCTTTTCTTCTGCTTTAATAAAAAAACGATAAGTCTTTAGGTTTAAAATAAAAGGAAACAATGGTCTTAATTTAGAATGAAGTATTTCTCTGACCTTAATGGGCCTCAGAATCTTTCCAATTTTACCCCCCTTATGGGTTGCCTTTCGGGGTCGTACCCTGCCTCACAGCCAGCCCTGCTACCCCAAAAGGGATAAAGGCATTTTTTTCAGTTACGGTTTTAAAAGTATTTATACAAAAAAATACAATTAAATAAAAAAAAAAAAAGGCCATGTGGACTGAAAATAGCAAACAATTGCTTGGAGTATTTTGATGCTGATTTGTGTTTGATTAACCCTTTGACTTCCACACGAAGAAATACATTTGCAACGGATTATTTGTCTGTGAAATTGTGTTCCTTCTTCATTTAGCAACATTTCAGGTTTTAGTTTTCAGATTACACAGTCAGGAAGCAGGTATGCAGGTCAACCTGCTGGCTCGCTTGCCCGTTAAGGGTTATCCTGGGCATAAATGGATTTCTTCTATTTCTGCAACATTTTTATTTATTGTTTTTGTTCGTAAACATATCAGAGAGCAAAATTTAGACATGTAGCAGTTGACCCAGCTTTCTGAGGAATCACAGATACATTTTAAAGCAGCAAATTTATTTATTTTTTTTTACTGAATTTGTCCTTGGGGATTAATAAAGTATTTCTGATTTTGATTTTGATTTTGATTCTGACTTCTTCAACTAAATTATGATTGTTAAAGGATCTGGAAATATGTGAAAAGATTTTTTCTTACTCCAATGCATGCTCTTACCGTTAGATTTCTGAGGAGCTATAGAGCAACGATTCACTTCAACAATTATATTCATGTACAGTAGCACCACACAGTGGATACATCTTGGTGTGAAAAACTCTATTCTGAGAGGTGAATCAGGAAAAACAGACAAATATGGGCTTTCAGAGTTTTAAATACAGTGGTATGACGGCAGAAAGTCAACCGCACGGTTACAATGCCAGTCAAAGTGTTAAATAGCAGTATCTTTTTTTCCAAACACGGATAAGGCACATTTTAACACTTAAAAATAAGTTCACTGGTTTGACATTGAAAACTTAGAACGGTTTTCCATTCATGCATCTAAAAAAGTTACTGTTAAAGTCCAATGTTCAGCACATAGAATATATTTATGTGCTTTTACGGCCGTGAATGCAGAGTTAAACGTTGATATTCCAGCTCTAACTTTTCAAACAGAACTTTTCCTGCACACTGGAGTTGTTAATTGCAGTATTAAAGTCGTCCTCCCCCCTGGATGTTCTTCACTCACATCGCCTCTCTGTACGGCCCACCTGGCAGCATCAGCGTGGCGCTCATAATCTCAGTAAAGCGAAGCCTCCCAGGTATTATTATGACAATGACATTTGCCAATAGAAGGGCAGGCAATCACAATAGATGTTTCCATGGCAGTAAAAATGATTTAGAGCGGCTCTCGCAGAAACGACAATCCAGAGGGGTCATGTTAGCAAAGGAGGATAATAGCACCCTCGTGCACGTCCTCTTCTCGGAGCCTTGACTGCCTCACAAACTCCACTCCCCTCGGATGACTGAGCCTCCTGGCCTTCACAAGTCTATTCCTCCCTCAGATAAACGCTGCTATAAATAAAAAAGGAGAACAAAGCCAGTCACCTCACTGTTTAAAGAGACGGGCCACCTTCCCATACGCAGGATCGTTTGTTTGATCTGATCTCCGCGCTCCGGTCGGGGAGGGGGGGGCGCCGCTCCGGCCTGCCCGCCTGAATGATCGCTGGACTCTGCCGCCGTTCTGTTGTTGCTGTGTTTGCAGGGAGACCGGGGGCCGAGGCTGTGGGTGGTATTTGCCATGTGAGGATTTTCAGCGCTGTAGACCAGATGGCCGTCAACCTCGTGTTGATCTTGGAGCAGGATCACGCCAAAGAGAGCGCTTCCCCCCGCGGTAGAATAAGAAGAATCGAGATGTTAAACATGCTCCCAGCCCCGAGCTCCTGGCTGCACCAAACCACAGAGGGATTATGTTTGTATCTGGCCGGGCAGAGAGAGCCGGCTCAGGCTGTAATAGAGCCCAGAGGGAGCTGAGGCTGGCACCGAGAAGAGCAAAATGACACGACTGCAGACCCAAGGGTGCCCTCGTCTTCTTTCTTACTCCGTCTCATTCAAACTTTTGTTCTTCGCTCCTGCTTTAAATCTCTTCATTTCGTGCCTTTCAAACATGATGGTAAGTTTAAGTTACAGAGAAGTCAGGCAACATCCTTGTGACGCCAACTCCCTCCAGAGAAGCTGATTCATGGTTCAAGTCAGGACTTCTTTGACGAATATGAACACAAGATCTGCAACACAATGAGCTGGAAGGACTTTATCAAACGGGCTTGTTCTCCAGTGACCAATCGTCCACTTGTTGGCGCTCTGCTTGATCTGCACCAATGTCAATTTTGACAACACACTAGTTTTAGTCATAGTTTAGGCATCTGAATTGTCCTAATTTTAGTCTAGTTTAAGTTGATGAAATTTCACAACATTTTAGACGACAAAATCTGCTGTAAATTTAGTCCACTAAAATATGAAGTGTAAAGGGTAAGGCATTTTTTGTGTTTTCTTGAATATCTGAAGTCATGTTTTACACTTGGATAAAATCAAACATCTAATAACCCTTTATTGAATGCTAACAGCAATTGTGTAAAATGCAGTCACCTTTATTTAGGCTACCTGGCAGAGCATCTCAGTTACAATACCAGAACTGACAACAAACAGTGAACCTGCTCTACATGAATATATCAATTCATAAAGAGAGGAGCTCTGATTGGATCGCTCCACAACTTATCCCACCACCACCTAAGCTAAGGCAGCTGTGATTGGATGTCCCTCTTAACTCATGCAACCGTTCCACACAACCAAAGTAGCTGTGATTGGATATATTCCTAACTTGTCCCTACTTTCTACATGACCAAATTAGGTCTGATTGGATTAAGTCTCTGTCAAACATTTTAGTCTAGTTTTTATTTGTTGATGAAAATGTCAGTTAATTTAGTTTAAGTTTTTGTCCATGTGCACTTGTTTTTATTATTTACTGTCTAGTTTTCGTCAGGGGAAAAAAGGTTGTTGACGAAAACTATGACAACAATAATTAGTCAACAAAATCAACACTGATGTAAACATGACCTTGGTTTGGACGTTATTTAGGGAACTTTCTGCGTGTGAAGAGGTTTTAAACAACCAACACTGAGAGTCCAAACAGCAACAGTCCCTCTTCACATCCTCCTCTTCTGTCCACCATGATTACATCTGCACACCTCATCCATCCATCCACCCTCTGCTCCACTCAGCCATATAATGGCTCCATCCTCCAGCGAGTAGAGAAAAGACACCACCGCTGTCCTCAAACTCGCCTCACTGTCTCTGTGAACTTCCTGAATTAGGCCGATCCTTCACCCTAACCCCTCAGCCTGTTCCTCCTCCTCCTCCTCATTATGTGTAATTCCACAAACCATCTGCTGCCGGCGACAGCGCCCGTATGCCGCCGAGGCTCTGATGTTGACCCACACCTCCTCTCTCCAGGTACGCCTGAGCCCTGCGACGCCCGCTGCGCACCTCTGATGTTGCCTCTAATCTATCCTGTAATTTGAGGCTCAGTCCGCGGCAGAGGAGCCGAATCTTCCATCTCCTGCCTCCTGTCATGTCTCATGTTCGCCTCCCTGAGTGGAGGGGGGAGGCGGGGGAGAATATTAGGTCTCACTCCCCTCTCAGCACGTCTGAAATCGAGGCGGGCTGACGAGGCGGGCTGACGAGAGGGTTGAGAAAGCTCGGGGATCAGAGCGGTGTGATGAGGTCAATGATTTACAGACAGGAGACGTGACTCCTCGGTCACTCTGCTACATCAGCGAGGCCTCGAGTAACGTGTTAGCTGATGCACCAAAAACAGTTCATATGAATCAATAAGTCCATATAAACGTTTACATATGTGGAATGGATAAACTAGATCGGGGATGAGCAACTGGTAACCAAGAGGGCCGCATCTATTTTATCATCAGTGCCAGAGGGCAAGACTTGTTGACATTTGAATGATATACTGTCAGTTTTCAGAGGTTTTACCGGTTATTCAAGAACATTTACTCTCAATTTTACATTTATTTACACAAAGGCATTCAGTTCTGTCAATAGCTAAATTTTACAGAAACAGCTCCAGCCAATCATTGCTTAATTTCTTGATTTTAGTGTTTTCTAGGTCAATTTTAATTCAACTGCTTTTATTAAATTTTGAACATCTTAACAGACATTGTCTAGCTGCACTGAATAGTAAGGCACAGGATTACAACAATGTCTTGAAAGACATTTACACACATTTATTGACAAAAAAGACAAAAAAAAAAGGACCATGCGGCCATTTATATTCATAGAAGTAAGGGTTAATATTTACAAAATCAAGTTGCTTCCCCCTTGGACCAACACCAACATTACCTGAAAATATTATCCAAATCCTTTGAAAGTGTATTGCATTATCAGCAAAAATGTGGGAAAACTGCCCTGTCACACACTTTGAACAAATTCTTGAAAGAATTCCTGGATCGTCATCTGCATTGAGAGCAAAATCAAAATCAGACCAGTTCCCCCTCGTGCCATGACCAACATTACCTGAAAATGCTTTCCAAATCCTATGAAAACTTGTTGAGCTATTAGTAATAACGCAGAAATCTTCACTAACTTGCAAAGTTAACAAATCCACAAAAATTCCCTTATTCACATCCGATCACCATCAAAATCTAATCAGCTGGTCCTTTGCCCATGCTTGATCTATCCTGAAAATGTTATCAGATTCTGTTTCTAACTTTCTGGGTTATCCTGTTAGCACACAAATAAACTAAGGAATGACATGTTATATATGTGATATATGTAGATAATTTTGAGGAAGTAATACCACAATTCAGACATTTGGGAGTTCTGGACCTTTGTTTTGAGGGTAGCAGTCACGTTGTCCATGCTTGTGCAAATAAAGTTCTTGTATTCTTAAAAAAAATGTAAAAATGAGAAATTCACAGGAAAATATCAACCCTAATCAACCTGATGAGCATGTTTTTTTATCTGTAGGAGGAAGCAGGGGTGCCCGAAGAGAACCAACAAATGCACAGGGAGAACTCCACACAGAAAGGCCCGGAGATCGAACCAGCAAGCTTCTCGCTGTAAGGCACATGCAGACAGCCTCAAGTGGACACTCAAGGAACTGCAGTCCTTTACATTCTCACACTGGCTTCATGTTTCAAAAACTAAAGCTGACACTCAATTCAGACATGAGGGGAGCAAAACATTTTCTTCACACTTCAAGGCAAAGAAAGACAAAAGTAAAGCCAAAATATCAGGATGACACCGACATACAATATCAAGAATAAAGTTAAAATGTTAGTAAGAATGTGTCCAAACATGTCAAATTTCTGCCTCGTCATTTCTAATTTTTGTCCTCATTTTGATTTTCCTCCCAGACTGCATGTTTAAAAGTCTCCTCTCGTTATTCCCCTCTCTCTCCTCTGTACCTTTCTACCTCGATCTAAAATCCCTTAAAAATCCTCTCACACCCTGCAGAATTAATATTTTCCATCTTTAGTCCGGCCTTGTTTAATTAGATCCCTCACACGGTTAAGTCTGTAAACTTTCCATCACTAAACCTTGAACTCCTCAGATCTTCATCTCACCTCCCCGCTGATTCAGCCTCATGGTTTTAGAGGAATTATTAGAACTCAAAACCAGCGCTCAGACTTCGGCTTCAGCACAAACTTATTCTAAATTCACCCTGTAAATGTGCTCCGACGCTCTCTCTGAGAGTGTTTGTGTTGTTTTCCTTCATAAAGACGGAGATGAAGAGGAGGCCGAGCAGATGTCAGAGCTGATCGTCGGCTTATCTGCACATCATTGATTTTCACGGTGAGGCCAGAGCACTTCAGGAAACAGCCGGGAAACGTGTCAGAACCAATCTGAAGACAGGAACATATGTCCATCCACTCTGTTCACCCCGACCAATGCTCTCTGAACACGAGAGGAACCTTTGGTCTGATGCAGGACTCATCAGTGCAGCTGTAGGTGAGAGGAAGTGGACTTAGACTGGAGGGGGATAATTGGCTGAACTGTAGGTCCAGGTTGTAGGCTCCGTCTCTGCCTCTGTTAGCCTCTCTGCTTGTTTAAGAAGCTCCATGGAGGAGCATGTTCAGCCGCTGGACCATGAAAGTCCTCCGAGAGGGAAGTCAGGTAACAAGATGGAGGAACAGACCGAGAGAAGGAAAGATATACCTGCCTCTGAACTTCACTGGAAACAAATGAAGCATTTAGAGAGAAGGAACAGAACTTTGGAGAGTCCATATCACTAATATCAACCATAGTTCAGCTCTACTAGTGTGTTACTAGTAGTACTCGTAGACTTAAAAAACTGTTACTAGTAAACTCAAAGCTTTACTAGTGTGATCTAGTACGATCATTCATTGAAATCCAGTCTGTCCCTATGCACGGATCATCCTCCAACCGTACATGCACCTGAGCACGTTGTTTTTATATTGTACATATTGTGTATATTCCATTCCTTTTCCTTACCATAATTTTTAATTTTTATTTAAAACTTTAAGTCATGCTTTTCGTTTTTCTGCAGAACAGAACTCTCTGTTCTGTTTGTATGTGTATATACACTCAGTATGTCTCTTGTATGTCTAACACACCTGACCAATAAAGCTGATTTTGATTCTACTAGTAACACAAAATTGTTTACTAGTAGATGATTTCAAGTTACTAGAAAGATCTACTTGCACAGTAGTTCGCCAAAAACCTTTACTAAGAAAACAACATTTTTGTTCACTAGTACTACTCGTAAACTCAAAATATCCCACCAATAGTACTAGTAGACTGTTTTTAGTCTAGGCCAAAAGATTCACTAGTAGTACTAGTAGACCTAAAGTAAATAAAGTTGGAGGGATTATAACAAAATTCAGCACCCTGATTGGTTGTAATATTTTCAAAAGCCAATGGGAAGCTTCCCCGCCCCCTTATTAGCATATAAGGCTAACTAGTAGTATAAGTGAATATTTTAAAGTCTACTAGTAGTACTAGGGACACTTTTTGCTTCACTAGTAAAGTCTACTCATGCACTAGTTGACCAAAATCGAGGACATGTTCTCCAAATTTGAGTACTAGTAGAGCTGAACTACAGTTTATATCACTGATATCAATTTAATGTCCAAACGCTTTTCCATACAGAATGTTTATATTATCTTGCCCTAAGTGATAAAACGACGCAGCTTGGATACTACAGAAAGAAAAAAAAATCATTCTAAAAGTTCAAATTAAAGCTAAAATTGTGACGTTGTCTCCTAAGAAAGGGGAAAAAACTTCTAACAACAATAAATAAATAAACAAGTAAAGACAGTGCATAAAACATGTTTAAACTAAAGGAAAAGTTTTCTTGTATCTGAAGTTTGCTGATATTTGTGCAATATTAAATAATTTGGTAGGTGGGTCAAATATTGTTTTTGTAGTCAGAAACGAAGTTTATCCAAACGGAAAGGAGGAGACACAGCTTGATCGGCAGAAACGCAGGAGAGCCAAATCATTTCTGAACCTAAAAATGAGCTACAAGTGAGCGACGGCAGGAAGTGACAGGGATTAGCATAGATGCTAACAGCTTCAGTATCAGTTTGATCAGATCTGGACCACATTTCTTTATTAAATAAAAACAACACTTCAAACTTCTCTATAGTGAGGATATTTTCACTCCACTTCTGACATGTTTTGAGGAGAGTTTGTTTTATGAAGTGGCTCACGTTCTGTGGCACAGTAGAGCCCGCCTATGACGTTATCTGATTGGCCTGTAATGAATGTGACTGACAGAATGATCGTCCAATCACCTGCTGGATATGCTTCTGAAAGGTTCTGCCCTCCCCAAACACTCTTTATGGGCTCTTTCCCCTGTAGACTAGTGAGAAATATTGAACAGTCCATCTCATGAGCTGGGCTCAAACCTGCAACCTTATGAGCCACTGACGATATGAAGCTACACATAATAGGCAGGAGCTTGGACCACAGTCCATACAGTCAGGGTCTGAGGATCAGTCAGCACCAAACCTGGATCCTCAGGCAGCGTGTTTGACATCCAGCTTTTCCACAGCAGCATAAAAATGTTATGTCTTGTCGTGGCGGCTCTGTCAGACAGCTTTGGCTTTTTATTGTAATAAACTTATTTCAGTGCAAACGTTCACATTGTGGATCCTGTTTGTTCTGTTATTGATGACAGAATCCAACGTGGCTCTGTCGACTGAAGCAACAGGTTCTCCGCCAGTTGCTCAGATCCGTGACTCCCTGCCAGCCAACTCCTACTCCCAAGAGTTCCTCATTAGAGGCAACAGATGTTACCAATATTTTACTTTCATGCCAAACAAGCTAATAAAACCAAAGCTGTCTCCTTAAGCATTAGAGGTGATTAATCAAAATCTGTTCATTTCTAATTACAGATGTACTTGAAGGATCTGTTTGATGTGTTTAAATGATGTTTGTTTGACTCTTTATGTCAGAAAGGATCTGCTTTTTAACATGAACGTCCCAGAAAGTTGACAGAGAACAGAAACTTTTAGAGGAAAATGTGGAGAATAAGTTAGAAAATGAAAAACGGGAGTGTGTGAGAGGTCCAAAATGAAAGAGAGCAATAAGGCAAAACATGGTTAAGAAAGCATTCTAGCTTCTCCCATGATTTGCTATTACCTGAAGGTAGGGATGCACGTTATTGGATTTTTGACAATATTTGATGTGTCGATATTTCCAAACTCATCATACTGATACTG
The DNA here is from genome assembly GCA_037902135.1 of Cetoscarus ocellatus. Lineage (NCBI taxonomy): Eukaryota > Metazoa > Chordata > Actinopteri > Labriformes > Labridae > Cetoscarus > Cetoscarus ocellatus. The sequence continues at coordinate 81,907 of JBAMNC010001687.1, forward strand.
ATCATTTTGTCAAGAGCACCAAGTTTCCACTCGACTCAAACTGACCTGCTCCTTTTATGGGAGATGTGAAACAAGAAAAACACATCTTATTATTATTTGATCAATAAATGCTACTGTTCTCTTGTCATTTTAGAGCCATAAAAAACAACAGAAACCCTCTTGCAGATAATTGCTGTAAGTCTGAGGAGAAGCAGGAGTCCTACCTCAGGATGGAGAAGTGACAGATGGCTGGTATAGTCCAATCGTAGTCGGTAAAGAGGCGGTGGTTTGGTTCATCAACAGCACTTTCAACCAGGAGCAAGTTAACCTGCGAAAAAGACAAAAATGATATTTTAAGTGTTTTTAATGTGTGGGGAAATATAAAAAAGACCCCACAGATTACCTGAAACAGACCTGTTGGGGCCAAATCTAGTTTGATTAATGAGTCTAATGTTTGGTAAAACTGGGCAAACGAATTAATATTAATGATTTAAATAATCTACCTCCGCCAAGGAAGCTCACATGTTGCTGTTACATCTGCAGCAATGGTTTCAGGATAAAATTACCATCATAATATGATTCCTTGATTCTTCCTAGTACCCAGAATCATGTAGATATCGTTATAAGTTAGACAGTTATTGAGCAATTTGCTAATGGCAGTTATCTGGATCACCACCAAAATCTAATTATTTCTAAGTTGGACCATTACCAACATCTCCAGAAAATTTCAGCAAAATCTGTGCAGTAGTTTTTCTGTAATCTTGCTACCAAACAAACTAAAACAGCAGACAGATAAACAAAAATGCAGGCCAAAAACACAACCTCTTTGACAGAGGTAAAAAGTAATAAGGCTAAATTTTAGTATTGAAATGATGATTTGACCAAGTTATTCTTGCTGCCTGCTTCAGGTAATTTAAGGTAATTATTGACATCTGGCCAAACTTTTGAAGGTGAGAGTAAAAAAGTTTGACTGCAAGGAGCAGAAATGCTGAAAATAGTAACATTTTGTTTACTTTATCTGTTAAGTGACGAGTGTGAATCTGTTTTTTTGTAAATACATTTTTTGTGTATTAAAACCACTCAGCAGTGGTTCTTTGGAAACTTGAAGCTTCTAGAAAACCTAACAAGGTTAAAGAAACGCTCATTGCTGCGCGGACGACACCCATCTCTACCCACAAAACCAAACTCACAGCTCCCTCACAGATCGCCTACAGGAAATTAAATCCTGGTTTTCCTGCAACTTCCTCAAACTAAACAGCGATGAAACAGTTTCTTATCGGCACAAAATCCACTCTGCCAAAATCAGACCATCTCTCTTCAAGCTCACATCAATTACGGTCTGCAAACTTCTACCTCACACCGCAGCTGTCCTCGTTCACTCTTTGGTCACATCCCAGATCGATTACTGCATCTCACTCCTTTTTGGCCTTCCTAAAAAAATACCTCCATAAATTTCACTCTCTCCCACCGAACACTCTCTCCCACTGACTCTCTCTACATCTTCAAATCCTGTTTAAAAATCCATCTCTTCAATCTGGCATTATCTATCTGACTGTTTTCAAGTCTGATCAAGCTGTTTTATCTTAGATTATTTACTTACAACAGAATTTAAAGAAGAACCACTGACCTACATGCACCTTAAAAAAATATTTTATGTGGAGTTTAAGTAAACAGCAGCCTGTTGCACCAGCTATGTACAAGCTCTGCATTAAGTGCTGATGTGAAGTCCACACTAAACCCATGTTGAAACTAAATGCTGCACCACAGAGATGCAAGTTTCATCTTAACTAGTAGAGCAGGGATGGGCAACTAGCGGCCTCAGGGCCACATGCGGCCCTCCTTCTCTCTCAATATGGCCCACCAGTCAATTTGAAATGTCAAAAAATGCATTTTAGTGAGGGTAATGTGACAAAATCTGTCATGAAAACATTAAAATTGAGTTATTTCTAAGAAAATAGAGCTGTTTGTTGTTCCGGTTTCAACAATGCAGCCGAGGCCCTCTTGGTTACCAACATTGCCCGCCCCTGTAGCAGAGTATAACACCCAAACTGAGCAAAAGACTGTGGCAGAGAGGTTGATTACACTTCATTTGTCCAGTCAGTAAAGAGCATTTTTGGATTTTAGAAAGGCACATGAAGTAAACATTATTAATAGCACAAGGACAGAGATGAGAGCTCTCAAAGAGAAATGCAGCACTGATCTTGAATTTTTCCTTCAAACAGTAAGTATCTGATTTGTAAGAAAAACTGTGGCACCACAAAACCTCAGCCATCCATCCTGTTTGAATAAAGTGCAAAGCTATTTTAGTTTGGGATGATGGCAAACAAAGTGGATGAAAATATGTGAGCAGGAACAAAACCACAGAAATCACGGAGGGCAGCGAAGAAAAAAGTGTCTGAACTAAACTTTCAGGATTACAGCACAGCTTTAGAAACCTCCCTCCTCGAGGTGGGAGAAGAAGAGGAGAGAGCGAGGAGAGGAAAATAAAAGAAGTTCCCGGTGAGATCTGAGGTCAGTACATTGGTTGTTTTGGGGCGAATAAACAAGGTCTGCACCAACAACCCAGCGGAGCAAATTTGTGCAAATAACACATTTTGTTTTTGAGTTCAGACAGAAAACATCACCTGTGGGGAGGCGGTCGGGGGGGAAGGAAGACTCAACATAACAATTTAGGGAGGTGATGGCCGATGATGCTGCAGATATGGGCCCGGATAAGATAATGGTCCAATAAAGGACTTCTTTGTGCTGTTTGGAGGACCTCCAGGACCAGTTTGTCCCAGCATCTTTCTTTACTTCTATTCTTCTGCAGGGTAACAGCGTCACATTTCAGAGTTTTAACATCTCATCACGTCTGTCCACTCTGACTAAAGGATGAACTGATCTGAATTTAAGGGTCTTCGGTCTCACATTCATCCCTTAATAATAAACCCAAAATCCCAAGAACGCCTTAAGGAATTTTCCTCCATCTTTGCACGAATGTCTGCTCGGATTTAAGAATAGAAAGAATGCCCTTTACTGTCATTATACTGGATGTACAACGAGATTGGAGAGCTTCTCCTTCCTCAGTGCAAACAGGTTTTGTACAAAAATATGCAAGATAAAATCCAAGATAAAATAATAACAATTAAGAATATAAGATATAAAAAAGACAACAAAAAATGTAGAAATGTATTGTATTTAAGGATGATCTGATTCGATTTTGAAGGTTGTAGGTCAAAGGTGAAGGACAAGAGTCACATGTTCTCTCAATACTTGAAAACCCAGTGTCTTAAGTACAATTTAATGATTATCTTCAAGTATTTACTCTGCTGAAAAGGTAATTTAATAAGGGAGGGGAAACTCTGGTAGGCCAGAAGACCGCAGTCAGTTTGTCCTCACTGCCAGGGAGCCAAAATCTCTGTGGGTAATTTCTCAGCAAACACGTTTGGTATGGACCAATCGAAGTCTGGTATGGTTTTTGAAAAGCTCTGTTGATTTGGGGCAGGGTTAAAGCTCAGAACTCTGGTCTTCTTGAGCAGTGCAGGTGAAAGCCATCTGAACAAAGCAAGGACCAAACAAGGCAAGGGAACCAAAAGTAGAGAGTTATGGCTTGAATAGGAGATGCTTTTCCTTGTTTCTTATCATCTTTATAAGATATTAATGTTCATATATGCAGAAGATCAACTATCCAAACATCTCTGGACTGATCTTTCCATTGTTTTTAAAATAAAAGTGTTTGAGGGTGATCAGAAACTGGATCTTAAGTAAAGCTTTAGACCGAGTCCTGCCCAATCAGAGACAACAAAACTACTTCACACTCGCCGAATCAGCCTCTTTTGGGAATCTCTGATGTTCATGTATTACATGATTTGTTTAAAATAAACAGACCACAAACATTATGTGCCACTTACTGCCCTGAGAATAAGATTCTCTGAGTATTTTTATGAAGTTCTTGGCAAATCCTGCTGCTGCTGTAGGGAATAATTAAGACACTGGCCAAACTGCCTCAGTTTAACTCTCTTTGGAGGTCTTTGGGGTTTAATTTTGACTCTGTTTTTAGCATTTTATTTACTTTCCCCCCGAGCATAGACAAAACTTAACCATAATGTCCCCTTCATTACCTCGAGGATCAGGTTTTTATGCTCAGAAGATGTTTATACGAAGTCAGAAGCTCATGTTTTGGAGTATGATGGCATCCCTCTGCTTCGCCTCTGTTTGGATGAAAGTCAAATGGACGCCCCCCCGTGTCTCCGACTCCACCTCAGACCCAATAACTCCCCCGCCGAGGATGCCTGGCACGAGCTCTCCCTCCTCACCCGTCGAGATATTTATCATCCCCTTCCTCAGATGATGTATTCAGCTGCTGTTAAGACAAGTGCTCATAGCGAAATGTCAAGGATTGTTGCGGCCGCCTGTTGTGTTTACTCCCCCCCCCCGTCTCAGTCCGTTCGTCCGCGGTGCCTTCAGGCGAGCAGGCCTCTTTCTCGTGCCCCCTGTGACACGTCCCATCTTTAAAAGTGCAGCTCTGACGGCACATTTGTTCGACATGACAGTGAGGGTTGCCCACCCTGAGGCGAGGTAACAGACGCCTGTGTTGAGTTCATGCTGAGCAGGAGCTCCAGTGTTTGTACACATTTGTTTGAGGCTGTGTGGATGAATTTATGATTCTTAAGCTCATGTTTCTCTGTGCCGAGATGCTGTCTGTCCTGCTCTTTTAAAGGTTTCGTGCTGAAAAGGAGGGAAAACACTGATATATTGGAATTTCTTCAAGGCCTTGGAATTTATGAATGGAAACGGGGTAATGTTCCTTCCTCCAGCGTGCATCAGACAGTAAATTTCTTTAACTCACTTTTCTGGAAGAGACCTTGAAAACTGGGTTAAGCTGTCTGAGAGCATTTTTAGATTATTAAGGACAGACTCATCAACATATTTACTCTACTATACAACAACAAAACACCTTTACTTAACTTGTGTTTCTTCAAAATGACATCAATTAAATAAAAGGATAGTTCTTTTTTTTAAGAGGGGTTGCTCGAGGCCCATGGCACTAGTAAATATACTTACCAACTAGAAAGCACTCGGAGAGTGCAAACCTCCACCAAGGTAGCTCACATATTGCTGTTACATCTAAAAGCAGGAGTTCATGATAAAGTTACCATCATAATATGGTTCCTTGACCCTGAAAACTAACACCTAGCACTCAGAATCATGTTGATATCATTATTAGTCAGTCAGTTATTGAGAAAAAAACGATCATTCGCTAACGGCGTTTATCTTGATCTTTATCTTGGGCCATTACCAACATCTCATCGCACTTTTGTAATTTAGTTTCAGTTGTAGTCTTTTTGCCTAAAATATCTTTTAGTTTTAGTTTTAATTTTAGTCTAGTTTTAGTTGATGAAATTCCACAACATTTCAGTCGATGAAATCTGCTGTAAATTTAGTCGACTAAAATATGAAGTGTGAAGGGTAAGGCATTTTTTATGTTTCCTTGAATTTCTGAAGTCATGTTTAACACTTGGATAAAATCAAACATCTAATAACCCTTTACTGAATCCTAGTAAAGTCTGAATGTATAAATGAACAGAAACAAATTGAACTTTTGTGTGAAATGCAGTCACTTTTATTTAGGCTACCTGGCAGAGCATCTCAGTTACAATACCAGAACTGACAACAAACAGTGAACCTGCTCTACATGAATATATCAATTCATAAAGAGAGGAGCTCTGATTGGATCGCTCCACAACTTATCCCACCACCACCAAGCTAAGGCAGCTGTGATTGGATGTCCCTCTTAACTCATCCAACCTTTCCACACAACCAAAGTAGCTGTGATTGGATATATTCCTAACTTGTCCCTACTTTCTACATGACCAAATTAGGTCTGACTGGATTAAGTCTCTGTCAAACATTTTAGTCTTGTTTATATTTGTTGATGAAAATGTCAGTTAATTTAGTTTGAGTTTTTGTCCATGTGCACTTGTTTTTATTAGTTACTGTCTAGTTTTCGTCAGGGGAAAAAAGTTGTTGACGAAAACTATGATGAAAATAATCAGTCAACAAAATTAACGCTGCACCGCAGCTGTGCAAGAGCCTGTTGAAGCGTTTGCTCGCCTTGTAAAGAGGGAAAATGTGACTTTTTTTGGAGGTCTTTGTATAACCGATCAGGTGGTGAAAATATATATTTCCTGAACAACAGCATGTCTTGCCTCAACTTCCTTCATTGGCTGTTTCCTGGCGTTGTTCAGAGTTTATTCTGCTCAGGGGCAGAGCACTTCACCTCCTCACATGAGCAGTTATCTTCCCAATCACAGCAGGAAACAGGAGCAGTCTTCTGAGTGAGGGGGTCAGAGGCTGCAGGTCATCGGGGGGACGAGTTCACTCTTAGCGGGGTTAAAAGATGAGAGACGTGCTCCACGGGTAAAATCACTCAGACCAAATCAGAAAGCAGCGGCGCCACATCCGTGCCTCTCAGCTGGAGGTGTGTGTGAGGATACTCCAGAGTGTGATTGTGCGAGCGAGGACGGGGGGGTTGATGAAGAGTCTTTAAAGCTTCGTCTCCTAAAACTCTCGGCTCACGTGAATCACCATCGCTGCCATTGTTCCTCCTCTCTGTTTCGTTCCTGATGCTCTTTTCCATAGAACCAATAACTGAACATTTGGACCATTAGTTTAAGATTTGTGTGCATATGACAACATTTGCTGCTGCCCAAACTTCACATTAACAAATTATCGACTTGCAGGATTACCTTTAATTCCAACCAATCACGTTTCAGTCAGCTTTTCTGTTTGTAGTGTTGGCTTCACAAATATTTGGCGTTGTTATTCTGGCTCAGAAGTCGATGCTGCTTTTGAAACATGTTTCTTGCAGTCAATTAAAAATTTGGCATGCTACTCTCTTCTTCCTTTCTTCCTAATTTGATAATCACAAAATTCACAAATATTATCCTCTGGTTGTTTGCTTTGAGATTTGCTTTGAAAAAATACTTTCACTGCCAACCCCAAACACATTTATAGTTTGTCTGGTTTTGATTAATGACAATAAATGACTAAACAAGTGTTTTATGTAGATATAATGGTGCATTTATTAATGAAACTACAGTGATATCCTAATGAGAGGGCTGTTTAAGTTCACATTGGACTTGAAATAGGGGTGCAGATTGAATCCTGTCTGTGGCCGGTTGTCAGTTCAGACAACTTTATTTATCCCACAAGGGGAAATTCATTTGTAGCTTTCTAGTGTACATTCAGACAGACCCTGGCGAAAACATAACCTCCTTGGTGGAGGTAATAAATAAGACAGGAAATAAATAATGTCCTCTAAATAAAATCATTTAAAATGGGTGTGTCTTCCCCTCTCTCGCTCCCTTTCACAGCCCTATCCACAGTCTCTCTCATTCCTGTCAATAAAAGCATAAAAATGCCCAAAAACAAACATGTTATGGCAGCTAAGACTAACATTTAACACTGGAAAATCCCCAAAGCCCCACAGATTAAAGAATGGGTCATTTTTATGATAAAGACTACTTCGTATGAATGTGTACTTTATAAGGTAAACAACAGGGATGGTACCACAGCATCAATTTGGGAACCATTTTGGTCCTTTATTACCATCAATCAACAGGATGACAGTGGACTTACCCCATCTGTACTTTATTGTACTTAGTGTAGTAATGGACTAATGTGATTATTTATTTATTTGATATGTATATCCACACTATTTCAGTTATTTTTTTGAGCTATTTGTTTATTATTATTACTATTTTTCATTTTACTTATTCATGAACTTATTTATTAACTTTTCCCTAACTGTAAATATTTCCACACCTACATGTAATATTATATTATTATAACTTTTTTTCCCTTATGTATGAAAGCCCTGTCAATATAACTGACCCTTCGCTAAGCCCCGCCCCCCTTGGTTACTGTTGCTATGCCTGTCAAGCTTTCCCTCCTAGAATGAGAAATATGGACTTTTTAGCAATATAAATTAGTGATAGTCCTAAGGAAGTATTTTCAGAGATATCAGAAAGAAGCAGACAGAAAGGTCTCCAGTATGACTTTGAGAGATTTATTCACCAAATCAAATGTTGTTGGAGGTCAAATGAAGAGGACATTAAAGTACAGGGGAAGCACACAGATCTTTTCAAGCAGCCCAGAATAATCACATACAAGCACAACAATGTTCTCGTACAGCAGGGTCAGTCCATATATATTGTTCAAATGTAAATTAATGTTAGGTTAGCTTTCATTATCGTTGTGTTTGCCCCATTCTATGGCGTCCGTTAACAAAATGCTAAAATATATCAGTATGTCAGAACTTATCTGTTTCTAGTATTTTTTTTGCCCAAATATTACCCAGTGGCTCAAGGTTTAACAGAAGTAACCTCCTACTGAGACGTCTTTGTTTGCCAATGTTATCTTACCCAACACGCAGAGCTATGGTTAGCAAATGTTAGTTAGCACCTTACTGTTGAACAAACATAAAAACAAAAACAAACACCCGGCATCTTTCTGCTTGTGTCTTGGGATTGGAAAGCAAAAAAATCAACACCACCCTCCAAACTTCTCATGCTAGTCCCGTATGCACACCACTTAGGCATACTGTTTTCTGCTGAAAGCTTGACAGGCCTCTCGTGCATAGTTACGGTTGCTAACGTAGGATTGGACAGCAGCTGTATGTGGGAGGGGCTTAGTGAAGGGTCAGTTATGCAGCACTGTATAACTGTCATGCACCAAAATGCCCAAAAACTACTCTTAAAAAAACAAAAAATGTCATCCTTGCACCTCTCCATTAAGTGACATTTTTAAGGTCCCTTCGATAAAAGGATATTTTTGTATAATATAGCAAAAGACTGGATTGGTATCTGCTACCAATACAGGTTTATCTCCTTCAAAGATGATCAGAACTGGCTGATCAGGACACCCCTACTGAAAATAAATGGATTAATTTGGGCACTTCACTGGTTTGTTGGCACTTTGACTCTGCACATGGGTCAAACCTGCTGCATTTTTACTTTTCTCCGACCGTTTCTCCACCTTGCCACTAGAAGTTAATTTCCTTCAATCTGCCCGGCATGGTGGGTCAGAGCAGGGCAGCAAACTTCCTGCATAGACGTACAGCTGATTGCCTGTTGGACCCTCATTTCCTCTCAGCATTGGCGGGGAGGAGTCAATTAAAAAAGTTAAACAGCCAAACTTTACAAAGTTACCTGCACTTAGGTTGATTGCAGGAGCTTTTCCATTGTTTTTAGAGGAGTTTCCTGGGGTATTATAATTGCCTCTGTAATATGCACAGCCTTTTATCCTGCTCATAAAAAAGCCAGCCACATTAATCACGTCGTATTGGTGTTGGTGAGCTGTGTGAGATGATTGGGACAATAAGTGGTGCGTGTCTTTGTGAGATGTGACGATCCGAATGTGTCATCAAACCGAGTTCCCAGCCATTAAATGTTACGACACTCTACCTCCATTAAAACAGGGATATTACTCATACCGAAGCCCCGCAGGAGGAGGGAAGACCAGGCCGACGCTCTGAAGTTCACTCCTCGGTGTCAGATCTGGATCTGCGGTAATTGTCAGACAGGTCATACATGGAGGAAGAAGAAGTGAGGGGAAAAAATAGCTTCCTCAGAAACATGGCAGGTTTAATTTGTTAGCGTGGATGAAAATCGCCCAGTGTAGAAAACAAATGACGCTTACACGGACCGATGGTACCAATTCGTCAGCGGAAGATTGAGGAGCCGGTCTGGAGATAGCTCACATCTCCATAAATCATGTTGACAATTGACTTGAACTGCGCGGGGAGGAGGTCTCCCATAAAGCCGGTCTGAGCGGGCCTGATATAGGACGTCTCTCTCCCCGATGCCCAGAAATAGAAGGACAGCTTGACGCATTGAGGATGGCCTCTGACGGCCGACTGAAACACTGTCTGCGCTCGCATTTAGAGTGGTAATCTGTGAGAGGGGGTTTGTTAAGTGTTGGAGCAGTTTGTGACGGCGTGCTGATCTGCTTGAACCATCAGTCATGTTGGTAGCTAGTTTAGGAAGAAGCTCCTGCTGTGGGCTGGATGATGCAACCCAGTTTCAGGATGATCTTTTCCTTGTTTTGTTTATTCTGTTGTCTAAAAATACCCCAGTTTATTTCTCCGTACTGCTTATGCTGCTTCCCAAAAGCTAAAATACACTCATTATAGTTAAAGGTAATAATCACTGACGATGTTTTAACGCTGAAGTCATGTAATGGTGGAACTGCTTTCCTGATCACTGTTAAAGGGATATGCCATCATTTTTTCTTTCGTGTCTTGCCTCACTCCAGAGTCCATGACAAGCAGATAGACTCCATTCTTTAGACTGTGTGTGCAGTAACAAGGAAGAGACGGGCAGAGCTCGCCCACCGCTAATTAGCTTAGCTCAAACAATGGGAGCCAATGGGTAGTGTTAGCCTGCCTCTGCCTATCAGATAAACTCTTCAGCAACTCTAAATGGTCCAGTGTGTTTGTTGTGATTTTTTTTATTTTTAATCACGTTACCTTACGTTATCTAGTTTTAGACAAAGATTAGCACTTCATGTAATTTTCAAAAGAAATATATGCTCAAACCACCATCTGCAGTCTATCAATCATGACGCTCGCCTGCTTTAAATTAACCTGCTCACCTCTGGAATGATCAAAACAGGTTTTTTATTTTCCTCAACTTTCAAGTCTTTCGTTGACCCTGTCCCAGGTTTTGTGGAATGTGTTGAAAGCATCAAATTGAAAATGTGAGAATATTTTAAAGAAACAGTTAAGTTTATCAGTACAGTCATTCAATATCTCATCAAACATGTAAGACAGAGAACATGTGCTCATGGTCTATCCTTCCCTGATTTGCGTGGTTGTGAGTACAGATATTGGCCTTGTCTAGAAGATCCATGGTTGAAATGGGCACAACAAAGTCTTATGGTGAACTAGATTTTGGATGTTTTCTACAGCCTAAAAGTTGCTATGAATTCAGTTATTTGAAGCTGCAACAATCACAAACATCGGGGGGATGCACCCTGACACGTGGACCCAAACCAGAATCTCAGGTTGGTTCCTAAATCAGGTTAGACCCCTGGAGACCTTCACCCACACCCTAACTTCCTGTAAATGCACACCGAGCTTCTCCAGATGACAATAACCAGACCTGAAGTTGCTCCTCGTGGCTATAAGCAGCTTCTCCTTCTATCACATCTGATCTCTTCTGCCTTCTCTGCCTTGGTTCGTCTTTCCTCCATACTCCACCTCTGCACTCTTTATGTTGTAACGCAGACACGGGGGCGAGGCAGACTAAATAAATAAGACTTTGATTAGTATAAGATATCTGAATTATTTATTATAGTCCATATGTAATCCGAGTCCTGACCTGTTGATAGGATCAGTAAATGTGATGTGATGACTTAAATTAGAGCTTTGGTATCCAGGTTTATTCTATCACAGGAGGCTGTGATCTTATTACAGCAGGTTTATAATGCATTACCTCAAACTGGATCTACTTTAGGTGTGTTAGGTGTATCCATTTTTCATTGGAGGAGCATTACATGTCCAGTTAGGGCTGGGTAATGTGGATCAGAAATCATCCATCATCCATCGTTTTAAGCTGAGTGGTGATACATGACACATGTCTTGGTGTTACTTTACTGTACAGACGTAAGAAACGGTTGTAACCATAGCACCATTATGAACTTCAATGGTTCTGATTAAATTCATGTGATATCAATACCTGTTTGACACCAAAGAAGCAAAAACAGAACCAATTAAGACCTATTTTTAGTAAAGTTATTGTTTAAATTATCATAATTTGTAGAATCAGAATCAGAATCAGCTTTATTAGCCACGTATGTTAGACATACAAGGAATCTAGCACTTCACTCTCCAAGTACAGAATAGATACACGCTGTGTATATCCTATATTATAAACAACACATAGGCAGAAATAACAAGGCAGGAATTGATAATAATTGATAATAATAATAATAATAATTCCTTGTAGACAAGGAATATACAGGTCCGTCTGATCCAGATGTTGGATCAAACCCTGTGCACTATAAGTATTCTGTAAATATCTAAATATACTGTGAAATATATTTCTACATATATTTAATATTTATCCTTTTTTTATTTACTTGTATTTGCATATAAAGAGACTTTCAATTGCAATTGAATTTATCTGGTATATGTATTTTGAACTTATACCTTTTTTATACGTTACTTATAACTATTTCATACTTTACTTGTAAGCTATTTTATACTTTATTTATAACTATTTTATACTTTACCTATAAATATTTTATACTTTACTTATAACTATTCCAAACAAATGGTTTGGTTCCATCGCATCATAAGTACATGAATCATTATTTTTCACAAACATGAATTACGGTAAAACTCCAAAACACTTTCCTAAAAATGGACAGTTAGTAACAAAAACGTTGGCAATAGTCCTGCATAATAAGGTTGTTGAATGTTGTGACATTTTTAAAACTTTGTGACACAAAATGATAATTTTAGAATTTTTCTGAACGGTGGCATCATAATCTACGAAACTTCATATCATATTTTTAAAGCCTTAAAGATTTCACTTTCTAAACCACACAAATATGTGGGCAACATTTACAAAAGTGCTTGGAATTGGCAAGAAACTCCTTACAACCTGTTCCAATTATTCCAAATATTGTTGAGGTTTTTGTTCATTTTCAGCGGGTAAACACTAAACAATAATCGGCCAGACTTTTGGTTCGGATCACTGCTTCTGACTAAAGTCAGCCAAGGCCCGATTGTCTGGTGGTCCTTAAGATTATCTAACCCTATTCTCCTGTGGTGTGAGGTGTGTTAAAATTCATTTTATCCCCGAGGACGAGTATCAGGGCCGCCCCGTCCTGAAAATGTAAATCTTAAATGTGTTCAATATTTACGACCTGGAATCCTCGTAAGTGTGGAGCACCGAGGACAGCCGAGCACGTCTTCTGTGTCTTCTGTTTTCGCTCCCCAACTCATCCCACCACCGACAGGCTAAGGCAGCTGTGGTTGGATGTCCCTCTTTACTCATCCAACCTTTCCACACAACCAAAGTAGCTGTGATTGGATATATTCCTAACTTGTCTCTACTTTCTACATGACCGAATTAGGTCTAATTGGATTAAGTCTAGTTTTTATTTGTTGATGAAAATGTCAGTTAATTTAGTTTTAGTTCTTGTCCATGTGCAATTGTTTTTATTAGTTACTGTCTAGCTTTCGTCAGGGGAAAAAGGTTGTTGACAAAAATAAGTAGTCAACAAAATTAACACTGGATGGATCCTGTCAAGGGTCACCCAGAGCCACCTAGAGTTTGATTGGCAACACCAAAATTGTGAAGTTTTATACATTAAAGGTGAGGTATAGTGAAGTGGCCCTGTCCCAGTTGTCCCAAGAACAAAGTCTGGACACTCCTGGTCCAAGACTTTTCCTTGGTACCAAACCAGATTTTTACCTGACACAAATTGAAACAATATTGTCTCAATCTGCGTCTCATTTGAAAGCTAAATTGTAAAGTCTTCGTATTTCCCATCCCTCAGTGGAGTGCCTGAGCGTCTTCTCGCCTCTCGAGCTGTGTTTATACAGGGTTTTCACCAGATGTTGATTCAAGCATTGAACAGATGACAGACTTATCCAGCAGCTGAGGAGACAAATCCACAGTCCAACACGCAGCAGGCTTCCACCGCGCTTTTATACCACCGTCTTTGTTTACATACGCCCTCTAAGTCTCGCTTTCCCTCCCCTCCTCGTATCATATCGGCGTCTGACATTTATTTTCCCTCGTTCCAGCCTGGCTCGCATTCACACGGATGTCTGCAAACAGATTTACGCACTCCTTTTTCCCTTTTTGTGTTTGAATACTAATCAAGATTTCCTCACAAGCCGGGAACACAGAGCTGTAAACTCACAAATTATCATCTCCAAACTGTAGTAAACAAAAAAAGTGTTGTACTCGACGGGGCTGTGTAATTGTAGGAGCAGGGAAACAGCGCTGTAGTGTTTTTTCCTCAAGAGAAGTCATTTACTTCAGCTGCTCTAATAAACATTCAGCCATAAAAACAAATCCATCCGGCGGAGCAGAATGTGTAAAGCTGTCGGTGTTGAAATGACAGATTAGAGTATCCACTAAGCAAATAAAACACGGCTCTGAAGGTCTGAAATGCTTTTCAAATGTGGGTTCTCTCGTGATTATGTGTGCTTCCAATTCCCATTACAAAACAAACCAGAGGAAACAAAATGATTATTATTAGTTTGGTGGTGTGTGGTTGGTTCGCCCACCAGAGAGCGAGCAGGATGGAGCTCAGCCTTCTGTTGAAGAGGAGCGTCTGTCTGCATGAGCACGCTTTATCTGTAAATAATATCCATATATCCACAAGATATACGGATACATGTTCATGACAGTTACACACTTGTTCAACTGCCTGCTGATACAAATAGTTAATTAGCCAATCACGCTGCAGCAACTCAGTGGATTTAGGCATGTAGACAAGACGACCTGCTGAAGTTCAAACCGGGCATCAAAATGGAGAAAGGTGATTTAAGAGGCTTTGAACGTGGCATGGTTGTTGAATATTTCAGATACTGCAGATCTGTTGGGTATGTCATGTTCAACAGTCTCCAGGCTTCATAGAGAATCTTCCAAAAAAGAGAAAGCATCCAGTGAGTGTCAGTTTTCTTGAGCCTTCTTGATACCAGAGTCGATATCATGATGTAATCAGTGAGTAGTATCCTTGATTTTCCATATCACTGCACCAGGATACCAAATAAATATGAACTCCTTTTATTAATTAGAAATGTCTTATTAGATCAACTGCAACAAAACTGCCATTTTAAGAAAACCAAAATAAATTTCACAGGTCTCATCTTCCTTTACTTCCTGATACTGCAGCAGCAGCAGCCTCTGCAAGATTAAACAATTATCTGCAGTATGTCTGCATCACATTGCATCGACTAAAAGATTATTGTTGACAGCCCTAAGCACTTAGTCTGGTAGTACGCTAGAGCATCACTGCTCTGTCATCAGTTAAAGGTCGAGGGTTCGAGGACTTCAGGGGAGGCACTGAATGAAAAGCAAGCCAGCAAAAAAGATTCTGCTCAGCCAAATTCTGCTGTTTCTGAAGTAGGTATCAAATAGTTACCCCACAAATATATATTATACAACATTTAAATGGAGAGAAAGAGAAAAGAAGAAGTATTTCTACAACCACTTTGATAAAAGTTGTTCTTTCTGTGTGTGAATTGGTCCTGAAATAACTCCATGGCAACAGCCTGTAATTTGCTAAGAGTTACTGGATATATTGGGAATGAGTTTATTGTAGAATAATATAAATTTGATTTGATTTAAGCTGTGCTCACACCAAACACATGCACCTGTATTTGTGTTTAACCTATAAAAAGCATATCCAGCAGGTGACGATTGTTTCAGTAATTACATTCATTACATTGTGATTGGCCATTATGGGATGATTCTGAATCAGGCAGATCCAGCTGCACTGCAAGGTTAGTGTTGAGTGGACAGATGTTGAATCTTTCAGGGGAGCCTCTAAATCAGAAACACTCATTAGCTGCTAAAGTTGCAGTAACATCACATCGAAAGACAAACTGGATTGTAATTGAAGGAGAAATTTTAATTTTAAAATTCGTAGGTCACCCACATGTATGAAAGTCTTTTGTGTTTCAGTGTGGTGTTCAATTATGGTATGGGTTACAACAGGATCTAAAGCAATGCTCAAACCTGATGAAATTAAAAACAATGCATAAAAATATAATTTACAGTAGATATATGGATAAAACAGGAGGTATCGCACCAAACTGAAGGATGCTTACTTAGTTTTGTTGGTTTTCTGTTATTGTTTACCTTTGTTTTGTTGTTGTTTTGTTTCTGTGTTGTTAGATCACTAAATTATTGCGTAAAAACTGTTTATCTTTTTGTAAAATATGGAAGCATTTATGCTTAATTAACTGATGGAGAAGGGGTGGGACTTGTTTTAGAATATATTGCATGTAACGACTACACTATGTTCTTTCTTCTATTTTTGTTTTTATCTCTCTTTTGAATATATTTGATTAAATAAGGTTTTCATCAATTCAATTCAACTCAAATTCCCAAGGCACACCAGGACCTGCCTGAAGACAACCCAATCTGAAAACCACTGGAGTAGATCTTGAAGCAAATGTTCTCTCTAACTGTAAAATGAAGACGTAGAGACAGTGATCTACACAGATATCAGATCATGTGAGCAGGGTGACCCTGATCACATTTGCTCCAAGCCCTGTTGAGTAAAAAAGGGATCAAGACTAGTCAGACAACGGCTCGAGCTAACTTCAAGGAAGCTCTTCGACCTGGGACGGCCCGGGAGGAAATCAACCTCAATGATGCAACACAAAAAAAACACCCCAAACATCTGAAGACAAGTCAACCCCTCCATCCATCTGAGGCTTCATACTGAGAAACATCCGGCGTAAGACAGAGACCAATTTCTGAAACAACAGCAGGTTCAGCAGACCGTGATGCTACAAGACATGGGCGCACAACACGACTCCCATCTTACTCCTGACAGTGGCTCCAGTGTTTCCCGTGGCTGCATACAGGATGTTGTCTGACACTTCTCAAAAACATTTTCTTGGAAATGTCAGAATTGACAAACTCAGGATGACAGACTGAAGGTGGAGAGAGGGGAAGTGAGTTTGAGTCCTAAAATAAATGACGGATGTTTTTACCAAAGTCTTCTCAAAGTGATACCTGACAGAGCGAACACATCTTTTTAAAGGTATGGAGAGCTTTCCACAGGAATGTTTGATTTCAGGGATTCTCACCTGAATACCTGCATTACCCCAGGTATGTCCAACAGTTCTCAAAAAAGACAAATCCTTACATTTAATCTTTGTAACTTTCCATGTCTTGTCATTGCAGCTAAAATGACAGGGACGCCAGGACAGGCATTAGATGTTCGTCTTTATCGAAACAAAGATTACAAAATAATGCTTTCAACATCTAACAGGTTTGGACCGAACAAAGTTAGTTTGGGCTGGTGTGATAATCAAAAAGTAAACTTGAAAGTGTAACAAGTTTAAGAACAAAACAACAGGGATGCACGATATTATTGGTTTGATATCGGTATCAGCCACTTTTGAAACTTTTGCAGATATTTACAGCCGATCAGTGCTCATTTTGTTGACTAATTATTTTCGTCATAGTTTTCGTCAACAACCTTTTCTCCCCTGATGAAAACTAGACAGTAACTAATAAAAAAACTAAAACTAAATTAACTGACTTTTTCACTTTCAGCTTGTGTTTGTGTGGCATGTCTCAACAGAGCGTAGAAAATGTAATTTTCTCATCAGGGACTCATAACGTTTCTTCTTCTTCTTCGTTTCAAAGTCGAGAGGCATGCAGTGAGCTCCATTCACCCACCTGTGTTACGAGGAAATTTGTGACCTTGTTATCTGGTGTTGAACTGAATTTATTGTGAATGTTTTGAAAACTAATTTGGTGGTTTAGAAACAAAATGACAAAAGAAATGGGTAGTTTTGAATGCTCTACAGACTCCACCAAAGACCTATATTTTTATTTGGATTGTATGTTTTGCTAACAAATAACACCTGATAAACACAAAAATAACAAATGTAACATGTGCATTACATTTTTAAACCGCCTATTTTTTCTGAAATTTGACCTGCAAGGAGTCAAATTTTACATTGATGCATACAGAAAAAACATAATTGAAGATGCATGTAAGTGAAATGTTTTCATATAATGTAAAGATCTGTGGTAAAATTCATTGCAAGTTCTGATGAATTAATTAAAAGTAAAAAGGTAAAGATACAGTTTAATATGTAGTCTATCAAATGCATAACATTTATTTTTTTAATAATTTTTTAATAAAGCAAGTATCCCCCCATACTCCTCATCTTTAGGCTAGCTCTCAGGCTCAAAAGGTTGATGATCCCTGCTGCACATCTACTTAGTAACAGACAAAGAGGCATGACTTAGGTTTTTAGACAAATATAGTAGAAACATATTTTATTTTTCCTTATAAGGAAGTTGATATAGCTCAAAAATTCTGCATGTTGCAACCTACTTACTTAATCTTTTTTGCTCTTACCTATTTTAATGTCTTTATCTGATATTTCCTGCTGCTATACTGTGTATAAGAGCAACCAAAACAGATTTCCCCTTGGGGATTAATAAAGTATTTCTAATTCTGATTCTAATTCTAAACATGGCACTGGCTTGTATCAATTCTGCCCATAACTATACATAAACTTACATCTTTAATACAATCAAAACAGACCAACCTTGAAACACTTGATCAAAGCTGAAGCATTTTAAAGGTTTACAGTCCCTGGTAACAGGAGGAGCTGCCAGTGCATCTCTTCATGCTATCTTTTGTTTTAATTAAGATCCCTCTAGTGGTAGAATTTACATACTGCATGATTAAACATATCAACTAAAATCAGGAGAGAGCATTTCCATCCCCTTTACATGTAAAGTATGTCAAACAAGTTAATTTCAGCCTCGCTCTTCTGCTCGTTCGCCTTGAAATAAATCAAGAGAGAGGAACATTCATTATAAATGCTCTCCTATTCTTGCCGGTGCTCTGTGCCGCTCCGCTCCCCTCCTTGTTCTTAATTCGTGTCTGGCTCTTCAAATATTTAAAGGTTGGATTTAAGAATTGTAGTGACTGCAAACATGGATCCCAGGGCCCACTCCCTGAGGCGGGCCGGGTTGTTGAACAAGACAGGCACTTACTGGAACATATGGCAACGAGAGCTAGCCACTCCTGTTGAGGAGTGAAGCCGGAGCATTGTGCCTGTGTCCCTGACTGACGTTTCTCCATTACCGAGCGAAGATGTGCTCAGACGGCTCATCTTCTGGGAGCTGCACTCGGGGATATCAAACATAAGTGTTGTTTTGGTAATGTGGAAGGTGGAGCAGCATCTGGACGGCTGAATTAAGCCTGAGGAGATCGCTTTCGTTTCCAGATTAAGGTGCTGGAATTTAGGACGACGGCCAACCATTTCATACTCTGACGTTCTTCTTCATTTATTTCTTAGAGCAAAATGATTTAATTTACAAAATCACCTCCGCCAAGAAAGTAATTTTTAGTTTTTTTGTCCGATTGGCAGTACAACTATGAGGAAAGATAACTAAAAAAGCTCCCAACAGACTGATGAAAATTTCATGTAACATTTGAAATGGCAAAAGGGAGAAGGAAACAGATTTTTCTGTTGATCCCAATCTGGAGGTGGATCCTGGACTTCTTTAAGGATTTGTTAACAAGACAAGAGAGGCAGTTTTCAACTTTTTGACCAACAACTCAGCGAAGAGTGTCAGAAAGGAATATCAGTCTTTTCAAAATCAAACTTCCCCAAGATTTTTAGCTTGGGACCCCCAGAAAATCCACTACCAGAGACTTGGGGCCCCCACTGACTGTCTTTTAACCCTTGAAGCTCCAGGCCTATGGAAAGCCATTTCTGCATAAATTGATATCGGTGATATCAACCATAGGTCAGCTCTACTAGTACTCAAATTTGGAGTACATGTACTCAACTTTGGTCAACTTGTGCACTAATAGACTTTACTAGTGAAGCAAAAATTGTCACTAGTACTACTACTAGACTGTTTTGGGTCTACTAGTACTGCTACTAGGCTTAAAAATGTTCACTACCACTACCAGTAGACTACTTTAGGTCTACCATTGAATGAGGCTTTTAATATCTGAATGTGTTTGGGGGATTCTGAGGTGTTCCCAGGTCAGATGGGATTCATTATCCCTCCAGTGAGTCCTGTTTCTGCCCTGGAGTCTCTTAGTTTTGTCTATTTGGACCCAAACTGACAAAAATAAATAATTTATCAAATTTATTTATTTAACCAGATAAGTCCCATTGAGATCAGGATCTCATTTACAAGGGCGACTTGGCCAAGAGGTCAGCAGCACACGTCAAATATAAACACAAATTCAAGAAAATGGTTTAGGCACTAAAATACAACCAATAAATATGTAAAAATCAACAATTTGACAATGGAAGAGCAACAATTTTGAGGACAGTAACAATTAAAAACACAGGCATTGTTCACAGGATTCTCGCTGCCTGGTGAGTAAAATGAAACGAAAAGCTTTGAATGATTTAATTTCTGTTTTAAATGACACAAATCCCTAAACCAGCTTGTTTGATTGCATGTTTTCATGGTTTCAGGTGCTTTTTAGCTGTGATGGCACTTTTTTTGCAGCCTGAAAGTTTCAAATGTTAATGAGTGTTGCTTAAATTTACATGAGGGCCGGTTAAAAATGAAAATCAGTGATTAAAGGACACTTTGAGGTTTCTGCCATATGCAGTTTAATCTCACAATATGACAGATTCAGATATTTCCACCTGTTCATGATTTTAACTGGGATAACTGGTGAAGTGTTTCTTATATTCCCTGTCATTTCTTTGTCCTGAGACACTTGAATGTCCTCTGGAGACATCAGACGGTGAAAACAGCCCAAAAAGAAACCAATCGTCTCCCATCTGATGGAGGATTCCTGCAGACAGCTGATAGCGAGTTATTTCCTGGCTTCACTCCCCTCTCCATCTCCCATTCTGTCTCATCTGCTCCTATGCAGCGCTCGGTTTGCAGAGAGGACACAGGTAATGTGATTTCAAAGGAGAGACTGTATAACCACACCGGCAAAGGGGAGGGGGGTGCTGGAGTGTGAAGGGGGTTATGACGGCGGTTGAGGCGTAGCTCTCTTTTGAACCGGGGTTGAGCGAGATCAAACAGCTCGTCTGTGTTTGTGTGTACAGGCGGGGGGGGTGAAGGTACCCCGCCCCACCACTCCCACCCATCACCACAACAAGGCGTTAGAGATGTCGGCCCCATCAAACAGCGAGGGCGAACACGGCACACGAGGGATTTAAGCTCAGCGTGAGTAAATAAATAGTTTCTGAGAGCATCAGCAACACGAGCTGATTTATTCAACTGCAGAGAAAAAACACCTACGGACGTATTTCAGAGGAGATTTATCTAAAAAACAAGAGAAACCTGCAGAGCGGAGACGTTTCCGTGCAAGCTAACATCTGAAACTATGGGGTCAATGACAGTGTGTTTGAATAGGTGATGGCTTCATTGGTGTAACTCCATATTTAACTTTCTAACAGCAAGTTTAAGGTGGTTTGTGTTGACATTTACCTGTTCAAGAAGAAAGAGTGTGGAGTGACATAAAGAAGAGGCACACTGTCACTTTAAATACTTAATGTGTGTATGTTTCTTGACAATTCGCACAAGCCACTTTCAGCTCTTTCTAAGCCTGATGTACATACAAAATGTTTTTATTTCCTTTAAGCTATAGTCTGTATAGGTCTTAATTTTATTTATAACTTATCAATTTTTAAAATATTTTTACTTTTTTATGCTGCCACAGAGGATGCCAGTTTCACTGTAGAAATTCTGCTGTCAAACAAGTGTTTCTATAGGGACAAGAAAGAACTATTCTATTCTTTTTTCTGTATTAAGGCTCATATTTTGTCTTAACTAATGGTGCTTTTCAGTTCTACTGGGAAGTCGGGATTTCCGAGTTCCAAGTGGGAAATTTCAACTGTAACGCCCCCTGAAGTCGGAATTCTGAGTTGGAAAGTTGGAGAATCTTCACCACCCTCGAGCTAGGGCTGGGTATTTCCGACAACCTCACAATACAATAGGTATCCCGACACTGGGGCCATGATACGGTGTGTATCCTGATACATGTAAATTGTGAACATTGGCTACCTTTCTACAGAATCCCCGACAAGTTTTGTTTATTATTAGAAGAAGAAAAAGAGCAAGGATGAGTTTTGAATGATTCTTCAGCAGAAGAAACTTAAATTCAGGTCCTCAAAGATCGTAGATGTAGCTTGGCTTCTACTTTGAACTGTGCCATTGTTAACATTACCCAAAGTGTATTGACAACAACTGACAAACACTCAGACCATACTGATTCTGTAGAATCTGTATCGATACACTTATCCCCAAGATCTGCTGAGGATATTTTGCCATATTGACAATTTCAGCACAGGCCTACTCCAAGTTGACAACTGAAGATGGCTGCCCTGGGTGGAAGGGTGCGCTCCAGTTAATCTCAGAACTGGGATAGTCCTTGTTACAAATTGAATTAAATTAAGTCACTGGGAATGCCCCCTTTGGTCAGAATTGATCACTTCGGAGTCGGACGTCTTCAGCTAGCCCAACTTTAACAACTCATAACTTCAACGCGTCTAGCTGGGATGTGGCGTAATTCCCACTCCCCTCTTCCCTGTTTCGATATAAATGAAACAGGTCCAGATATTCAATTCTGATGACTGCTAAAGTATGTTTACTATCACAAATGTTCATGTTTGAGCATGATGAGCAAGTCTGTGGTGCCAAGAACATGCAACTTCACACAGAAAGGGACAATATGGGGATCAAACCAGCAACCTTCTAGCTGTGAGGCATGTGCACAACCTGCTGCTCCACCATGCCACCCGTAGTATAACCACCTGGCATGAAATACTCAGATGAAAATCAAAAGATCTGCTGCTGCCAATGTTAAAAGCTGTGGAAATGGAATGGACATCATTTTCCCCATCGACCTTGAAAGCACCATTTTAAGATGCAAAAGCCGTACTGTTGCTTTAACCACGTGGGAATAATTCAGACTTCAAGTGGGCATTTGAACTTTAAATTTGTATTGCTGAAACATGTTTTTATCCATGGAAAGCTCAAACTCCCATCTGTACAACAACTGTTTGTTTTAGGGACTAATAAAACCCTGAACCTCGACTAAGAGTTTGATTAAAACCTGTTGTTTTCAGTTCACGTAGGAGCCGTTAAGTTCATGCACACACTGGGATGCAATAAAGGCAGCATCTTTTTATGGTTCACCTCAGCGAAACTCTTCAAAATTTAAACAGTTTATTTTTCGCTTATGATTCAACAGTTATAATATGTCAGATTTTTCTGGAAAGGATGTGAAAGAAGAACTTCAACCTTTTGTTCTGACACGAGGAGGAAAAAGAACTTCAAACTGCATTTTCATCTCTTTGAACGACTTGAATGACATTCACATTATACAACTTTTATCAGGAATACGACTCTAAGTAACTTTACAGCAGCTTTTTATTCTCTGTAGCCAGCATTAGCAGCTCTTTAGAAATGCTGCCACACTGAGATATGAACCGTCAGCTGAATAAATCTATTCATGCATCAGAAAAACAGAAAACAGCTGATAAATGAGACTGTGGTCCAGAGAAGCACCAAGCACACTGTTGCTCATTTATAACGCACTGACTGACTGAGCAACACCCAGTATACCAACTAAACTTACTGCCACTTTATTAGGTACACCTTGGAAACAGGGCGCAACCCATTTTGCCTTCAGAACTGCCACAGCTCTTCTTGGCATTGAAGGTGCTCGAATATTCTTCCCAGCACATGATAGCATCACACATTTGCTCCAGATTTGTTGGCTGCACATCCATGATGCAGATCTCCTGCTCCACCACATCCCAAAAGTGCTCTATTGGATTGAGATGTGATGGCTGTGGAGGTCACTGGAGTACAGTGACAATGGTAGACTTCATCCCTGAGTGTTTTTGTTAGCTTAGTGTCTTTAGCTTGATTGTCTTACAAATAAAATCTTCACACTGAACCATTGGAGGGTTCACCCTTTGTTTCTGCCAGTGCTTTCGCTACAACAACTATCAGCACAGTCTGCCATAAAGCCATCAGTTAACACAGTCACTCATTAGACCATGACACCGAGACACAAAAGGTGCGTTCACACCGAACGCAACCTGGCGACCGAGATCGCATAAACACCTCATTTTATCACTGTCGCTCAGTGACGTCACGCCCGCTCTAGTTTCACCGCGATCATGTCATATCATATGATAGGATGTATTAGCTGACATTATTCCAACTGCATCCTTTTCACTCACCTACCAACCACAAAACACTGCAGCTGATGGCCCTGCAGTAGCGTCGTCTGCGAGCTCTCTGCGGTTACGTCTAGGTGGACCTAATGTCCTCCCGAGCTAATGTTTCCACACGGACATGGATTGTCACTCTGTGAGCTGGATTAAAAACAGTCTGTCTCGGGTGTCAAACCCACATAACGCTGATTAGCTGTTGCCACACAGATTGCGTTCGTCACATCACAGGAGGATTAACCCTGCCCCATCGCAGCTGTACATTGACTTTACATGGAGAGTGGATGCCAAGGTCGCCCAAGTCGCGTTCGGTATGAACGCACCTTAACGATGGTGTACAGAGACCATAACCATAGTTGCCAGGTCGGCTTATTATAAGCGACTTTGGGCTTCTTCTTTTGAAAAGTTGTAAATATTGGCAGTTGCAGGTTGCGTTTTTTTAGTCTTGTTCCAAAAATGCAATTGCTCATTTGAGCTTGTTGTGTCCCCAAACCCAGGAGGGATCTGATGCTCACTCTACTACTAATATAAACTCAATTCAGAAGTTACAAAAACTATTTTGTTAGCAACTATTTTCTCAGGAGAAATAACAGGAGCCCCTCCCTTCACTTCTGTACAAAGAAAAGGATGTTCCACCTCCAAACAAAAGGATGTTAAATAAGTAAATTAAGAGACAAATCAAAAAAACTGTCACTGTGAAATTGAAATGTAAAAAAAGTAATATACAACATTAGAAAAAAAAAAACTGGAGGTTGCTTGTTTTGGGCTTGTTTTTATCGACCTGGTTGCTTATTTCAGTAGAAAAATCTGGCAACACTGTCCATAACTCTTCATGGCATAGACTGAATAAAGTGCTGAAAACATTCCCCTGATATTTTGAACCAAAGTAACATGACAGCATTCAAGAGGTGCTGCAGATTTGTCGGCTGAACATCCATGATGAGCATCTCCTGTTCAACCACATCCCTGTGGTGCTCTATTGGATTGAGATGTGATGACTGTGGAGGTCACTGGAGTACAGTGAACTCATGTCATGTTCAAGAAACCAGCTTGAGATGATCAGAGCTTTGAGACATGGAGCCACTGTGCTCATAACGGGATGGCATGGTCGGCAACAATACTCAGCTAAGGAGCCCAAAGTGTGCCAAGAAAATACCCCCACAGCCCCACACCCCCACAAGCCTGAGCTGTTGATGCATGGCAGGACGGATCCAGGCTTTCATGGCACTTGCATATTGACTGGGGCAACATATGAAGATATTCCACACAGATTAGTAGACGTTAAAGATGACCAGAGACTGGCAGTGCTAGCAATGCCAGTGCTTGCCACGCTTTGTATCATCATTGCGTACTATGCTAGCATCCTTACTGTGGTCAAGACACAATTCCCTGCTTTTTGGCTCACTGCACTTTTTTGGCTGGGGGGCTTTCACACAAAGGCAAACCTAGACCTCCTGTTTTCAGGGACAAGAGTTCAGTTCTTACGTTCGCACTGGAGTTTGTTTGGGCTTTCACAGCACCCCAAATCCATCAAACTTTCCACTTTGCGAACCAGAGCTTGTAACACTCCAGACCAAATGTGTTAGGTGTGAAAGCGGCCTACATCAACTTTTGAAAACCAAACTTTTCGCCCAAACCTTTGACTTTTATTGAGCCAACAAAATAAAATTAAGAAATCTTCAAAGGCCTCTATCAAAAAATCTATACGAAAGCTGAGGGTTCACAAATCAGAGCTGACAGGCACCGCAGCCAACACACATCCAATATGTTCTGCTGTGCTATCATTTGACTTTTTGGTTGTATTATCTCGGCAGGAGTGCATGAATCAGAACTTTTTCATTTGAAGTACTGTGAGTCAAAACGTGCAGAAGCAGATTTATATTTCCTCCTCAAACAAACAGAAATTCCAGCGTGTCTCAGCAAACAGCGGGGAAGAGACAGATGCGAGAGTTTCCTTGTCTGACTTTGTCTCTTTGTCTACATGACTCTCGCTCTATCGATCGGCTGCTCGGGGGGATACGGAGGAAAAATGAGGCTTGAGGAAGGGCGCAGATAAAAGCCTTCCCAGCCAATCATAGGGCTGACTCTGTCTTATGATAAAATATGTTTTTCAGGACTTGAATCACATCGAAAACCCTCTCTAAACCTCCATCAGAAGCCTGCCACGGCGTGACGGCGTTCCCTCGCAGCTGCAGATGATGCGGGTGATAGCTGCAGCATGTGGCCTGTGAGATGTGTTAGGTATGTCTGCTGTATGTGTCGGCGAGCGGAGCACTTGATCTCGAGCTTCCCTTTCATCCCAGCGTCTGCGGCGGGCTCCCACAGGCCCGTATCGTTTACCACACACCTGTTGGGATGAATTTGAAACCTGAAGTTAATGGATTGAAGTTCAAGGAGGAGAACGCGGAAAGGAAACTTTTTCCAGAGGTCAGATTTCATAACCAATCATTGCCGGCACCCACACATGTATTCACAGGCTGTGGACAGAGAAACACACACTAATGCAACACCACAGACGCAACTTTCACATCAAGCCCGGGCATGAAAGGAAGCAGAAACCAGCTCCTGCACAACACAAATGATCTCAGGCAATAAAATACAACCGCACACCTTTCTATTTTTGAACTTAATGGAAAATGTGACCATGAGCCACTGAAGGAAAGATTGTATTTTTTTGTTAAGCGAACAACAAAGAGGCCATTTCTTTTTAACAAGCTCTGCATT
The DNA here is from genome assembly GCA_037902135.1 of Cetoscarus ocellatus. Classification (NCBI taxonomy): domain Eukaryota; kingdom Metazoa; phylum Chordata; class Actinopteri; order Labriformes; family Labridae; genus Cetoscarus; species Cetoscarus ocellatus. The sequence continues at coordinate 108,554 of JBAMNC010001687.1, forward strand.
ATGGGATCTAACCTGCTGAACTCTGCTCAGAGTGTTCTTCAGTGATAAAACTGCTCAATAGAAAAATTTATCAGCTAAAGTCGTGGCCTTTACTACAAAACAGATTTGTTCAACTAAAAGTTTTTGGAGACACCTTTTAAACAGCTCTCTAAAACTCTTAAATGGTCCAATATTTACATAATCTGCCGCCTGTCATTTAGGATTTTAACAATCAAAGTTTTATTTTTTATTTCCTGGAGACTCTCTTAAGCTTTGGAGGTCTGAGGCCTTTATGAGTTCACTTTTTGTGTGCTCAATAGAAGTTGTGACCCTCGTTAGTTTTGCTTGGTTTGAAGATGTGCTTGAGGCAGAGACGGGCACCAGCGGTGGCAGAAAGAGGGGAACCTCCTGTATATAGGACACACAGACATTTATGCACACTCAACGCTATTTGGAGCAGTTTGTACAGTTTAAGTCCACAAACTTGAATGTGGATGAAGTCACATTGGACTATTTAATATCTGAAAAAGACAGTACAAGGTATAGCTACCAAAAAATAAGTCTAAGGCTACATCCACATATAGGCACTTGAAAGGCATTTTAAGGAACTGAAAACACATATTTTCAAGAGCTTTGACCAAGCTGAAGAAAACGCCACTTTCGATATCTTTGCGAAGATGGTAAAATTTTGTTTTTAATGTCTTTGTATAAACAGGGAAAATGCTGATTTGGGCATCTTTATGTAGACAGGAAAAACGCCAGTTTCTGCGTTTTTGCTGAGACGGAAAACTCTATTTAGTTTGCCTTTGTGTAGACAGGAAAAATGCCATTTTGGGTGTCTTTGTATAGAGAGGGAAAACGTCATTTTGGGTGTCTTCACATGGACAGGAAAAATACTATTTTTGGTGTCTTTGTATAGAGGGAAAACGCCATTTTGGATGTCTTCGCGTGGAGAGGGAAAACACCGTTTTGGTTGCCTTCGTGTAGACAGGAAAAATGCCATTTTGGGGTGTTTTCGTGTAGAAAGGGGAAAATGCTGTTACTGGCCTGAAACATCACGAGGTTGGGTTTATTTCACACCAGTGGCCTAGCATCGGGGGCAGAGGATAATAGTAAGAGGGCCACAGCTGGGAGTAGGAAGTGTGTCCTCTACAGGATGACAAGAAGAGTCCATCAGTCACCCACTGGAATGATTCGATCATGCTCTTTTTTTATCTGTTTATATATTTTCTTCATCAATTGACAGTATTGACTAAATTATTTTACTTTATATCAATGCTATGTATATTTGATGGACCTGACAGCTTGCTAGCATTAGCATGGAAGTTTTAAAACCAGAACTACCCCCCAGTTTTGCAGGTTAAGGTCAAGTATGATGTAGTGCTGACTGAATGTATGGTCGAAGTTGACAGTAAGGGCACAGCTAGGTATTAAAAGTCAAGCTTGTGGCAAGAGACCAATAGAAAGGGAGCTGCAGGTGCTGCTCTAAGCAGTCAAAAATGCCTATGAAAGGACTTTAACGGATGTGAAAAACAGAACGTTGAATCTGTTCTGAAACAAATAATGATGGATAAAACTTCTAGAGTCAGTGTGCAGACATATTTCACACGTCCCTAAAAGTCAGAGTCAAAGTCAGTTCTGGATGAATAAATGTACAAAGGACTTCCCTGCTGCAGCCCTCGTCCTTCACAAGACAAATCACCAAGTGCATATTCCAAACTACTAAAATGGAGAGAAAATAGAATAATTAGCCTCTCCCTCATGGCTGAAGGTAGGTTTTATTACATTTCTATTGATTCATCTAGAAAAACACATCTGTCTGATGAATAATAGGAGGTATTAGCTGTATACTTTGAACTTTACTGAAGCAACACCAACTGTGATCATTGTCAACTTTTTCATTTCCCTCTCCTATTCGGTAAACACACCCTGGGTTCGAGCTAAAGGCAGGCACAGTAAATATATTCTACACTATGATTTGCAATTACCTCAAAATCAATCCCCTCCCATTGATTTTTTTAAAACAATCCATCTCTGAGGTGCAAAGCAAACAGCTCATCGACCTTCAGGCCAGGATAAGCATCACATTGCATAAAGAAAACAGTGTGACCTTGGTCCTGGCAGACAGTGATTATGTTTTATTGGCCCCCAAAAAAAGATGGAGCTCAAAACTCACTACCAATGTAATCCAAGAGGAGGAGAGAGAGTGCAGAGGAGAAAAATGAATTATAGTCTTTGGAGTCGGGGAGCTCCAGTCAACTTTTTTCCTCCTTTAGCAGTGGAGGGGATGAGCCGCCATAAATCGGAGGCACAGATCCATTAAGTTTCTGCGGCACACAGTATCAGACTATTCTCTCCGTTTCTCACTCCATCCGAGCTCAATAGACCTCGACTGAAGGTAAAACTCTGTGATGCTGATGTTTATTCATGCGTTTGTGAGACCGTACGCATCTGTCCTTGTGTGTATAAACTTAGCCACCACTTATTAAGGACACCTATTAACTGCTTATTAATGCAAATAGCTGATCAGCCAATCACATGGCAATGCATTTGGCATGTAAACATGGTCAACACAACCTGCTGAAGTTCAAACTGAGCATCAGAATGAAGAAGAAAGGTGATTTAACAGGAAACGTGCTGCACCAGGTCAAGACATGTAATGACAACACGGAGGATGGCTGTCCTGGTTCAGAGACGCATAAGTTCTTAAAAAAAGGCAGTCTTGCATAAAAAATCCAAGGCACTGAATGTATCGAATCTGTGCATCATTTGTTCGCTTAATTTTCAAAATAAAACCAAAAAATGAAAAACTTCTTGTTCTCCAGTGTCTGGGTAAAGGTCATTTCCGGGTCATGCATATTTTGCCCGATGAAAATGGCAAAATCAGATAAAACTCTCTTAATAACTCTCCTTATTAAGAGGTGTTATCCGTGTTTTCATTTTTGTTTTAGAAATGAATATTGAAAAAAAACACAAGTTGTTTTCTCGGTTTTTCATTTTTGGTTTTATTTTGAAAATCCAGTGAATGAATGATACACCAATCGTAGTCAAAAATCCATATTTTAGCAGGGACATGTCACCTCATGCATTTCAACACAGGAAATCCCAGGTCAGAATCTACGGTGGCATCCTCACAAAAACAAAGAAGGAAACAGAGGGGATAGAGCTGCCGGCCCTTTAGTGGGTTTTTGTCCATTGAGGAGATTAATTCTGTGCCACAGACAGTTGCAAGCAGAAAAACATCATGCTACTTTAGCAGAGGAGAATTTGGGAAGTCATGCAGTATATGGGAGCCAACAACCGCATCAATACCCTCGACTCCACATCACATTCAGTCTCAGCTCAGTTCGCTCACACTGTTGCCAGACTTTTCTACTGAAATAAGCAACCAGGTTAATAAAAACAAGCCCAAAACAAGCAACCTCCAGATGTTTTTTCTCCTAATGCCCCATATTACTTCTTTACATTTCAATTTCACAGTGACAGCTTTTCTTATTTGTCTCTTAATTTGCTTCTTCAACATCCTTTTCTTTACACAGAAGTGAAGGGAGGGGCTACTGTTATTTATAGCTCTGTTATCACTAAACAGTCTGTCTAACCTTGATTTTTGTAACCAGACAGACAAAGTCAGGCTTTTATCTAAGTTTTATGTTGATCCTCTACAGCTTTATTATGGTGAAAACAGTAACAGCTACTTTAGAAATAAACTTAATTCTGGCTGTAAGGATTTCTTTTTGGTGGAAACATCATTTTTGTCTCCTTTTACAGTAAAATTTACATTTGTGCTTGGATTGGAACAAAATAGTTTGTGTAACTTCTGAATTGAGTTTATATTGGTAGCAGAGTGAGCATCAGATCCTCCTGGGTTTGGGGACACAACAAGCCCAAATGAGCAACTGCACTATTGGAACAAGCCCCCAAAAACACAACCTGCAACTGCCAATGTTTACAAGCAACTTTTCAAAAAAGGAGCCCAACAACGTTTATAATAAGCCAACCTGGCAACCATGCTCGCTTAGTACCACACTGGAGGTGATACAACAAAATGTGCCAGGTACGAGGTACAATCCCTGATGGAAAAACAAGAGAGCAAAGTCAGGCCGAGTCGGTGGTGGAAAAGCCCCGTAAATGTGTGCTTATGGGTTGATCTGACCTGCTGTGTAAAAGCACTTTGAGTAGTCAGGAAGACCAGAGGTGCTACACAGGCTCAAGTCTTTTTACCGTTAATTCAGAGTACAAATAATTACCTCTGCCAAGAAGGTTATGTTTTTGCCAGCGTACATTTGTTTGTTTGTTAGCAAGTTACGCAAAAACTACTGGATGGATTTTATTGAAATTTTCAGGAGATGTTGGTAATGGCCCAACTTAGAAAGGATTAGATTTTGGTGGTGATCCAGATAACTGCAGTTAGCTAACAGTGGTTTTTGCTCAATAACCGCCTAAGTAATAATGATATCAACATGACTCCGCGTGCTAGGTGTGGGTTTTCAGGGTCATGAATCATATTATGATGGTAACTTTATCATGGAACTACTAATAGATGTAATAGCAATATGTGAGCTACCTTGGAGGAGGTTTGTGCTCTCTGAGTGCTTTCTAGTAAGTTTTCTATCAATCTAGACGTCTCTACATGTGTGTTTTTTTCCAATACAAATGAGTAAATGACAAAAAATCCTTGTTTTTATAAAAAACTTAGCATGGAAGAATTTGTGGACCCTGAGTGGAGTCTACTTCAGCTGGATGAACATGTGAAGTATTTTTCTCTACTGGATACCCCTGTATGTACTTGAGCACAAAGGATCTTTTCAGTGTATTTCCATTCAACAGCTGGTGCCGGGTTTTGAATGTGCTTCCGTCCACTTTGGGGGCCGCTGAGACGGACGGCTCATCCCTCCGATCAGCTTCATTTGGAAATTGATTTTCACATGCGGCCTTGAATGTTTCAAATTTCCTCCTGAAAACCTCAATTCTAGCAGCGGGAAAGAGGCTGTGGAGAATCAATTCAAATTAATTTTAGAGATGAGGCGTTTCTGTCTATTACTTTAAGCAACTCTCATTTTCAATAGATCCACTGCCTCAGAGTCTGCGCCCTGCGAGGAAAAAAGAAGAAGTGAAAACATGATTACTTTCTTCAATCCAAGAGGGGATGGAATAATTCACTGTCTGAGCTCGGAGGGAGTCACAGGAGCAGCTTAATGAAATGAAAAGCTGCATCTTCTTCTCCTGCATGATCAAACTCGTGGAGTTTGCACACACAAATAGGCACTCGCATATATTACACTCGGATGAACATTATGTTACTGTACGTACGCCGAGGGGAAGGTGGAAGTGTTGCCTTTGTTTAAAGAGCTGGCGTGCCTCAGGATTGAACTTATTACTCGCTGTAGGAGTTCTTTAAGGTTGCGTAGTGTTCGCTGTGTTGCTGCTGACAGTTTCAAATTAAGGTCGTATTTTTAGCTGCTTTGGTCTGTTTGCCCACAGTGCACCTCTTTTCTAACTTTAACTACTGAACAGGTTCTGAACTGATGATCAAGACTGTTTCTTTTAGAGGAAACTAATATTTCTCAAGTGGGGTGCCCTTTTTCTGGCTGTTGAACAAGTTTCAGGAAAGATTTCTGAAAGGTTTGGGAAGTACAGAGGAGCAGGCTGATTTAGACTCAGGGAAGTTTTTAGAGGAAATTGGTTGTCTAATGTACTCTGTTTCCATTTATCCATCATTTTCTTATATGTGTCCATTTTGCTTCCAAAATAGTTGGTCTGAAAACTCTAACACACCATCCATCCATCATCTTGTCCCGTTTGGGGGTCACAGTGGGCTGGAGCCAATCCCAGCTGACACTGGGCAAGAGGCGGGGTACCAGTCACCAGCCAGTTCGTCTACATGATCACACAGCTGTCAATACATTGATCTGACATCATTACAGCGTAAGTATTCCAGTAGGCATGAAGACATCTTCAACTTGACTATGCTTTACGCCGTGTTCACACTGATGTTTTCTCAAACTTTTGCCGACATAGAGGAAAGCGTCAAGCCACGTTGCGCCAAGTCATGCTGAATCTGCATGCTGTAAAATGGCATACAGACTGGTCTGTGACAGGAAGGTGCTTGGACCCTCGTGGCTCTAGTGAGATCCCCAAGATAATGTGATAAACATGGAACCTCTGCAACTTCAATTTTGCAGGATATATAAATTAAAATTTTGATTACGATGAAAATTCCAATAAGTACAGCAATTGAGAGCAAAAACAAACCTAAAAATAAAACCTTATTTTGACCCTCATTGGCTGAAAAATGGCTGGTTACTGGCTGGAACTCGGCTGGCATTCGGCCGTGGGCCGTTGTGTAAAAGGTAAATAAAAGCAGAATACAATGATTTGCAAATCCTTTTCAACCTACATTCAAAAAGACACTCATTTAGAATTTGACATGTTCAAAAAAAGTTGGGACAGGGGTAACAAAAGACTGGGAAAGTTAGGAATAGTTAAAAAAAACACCTGTTTGGATCATTCCACAGGTGAACAGGTTAATTGAAAACAGGTGAGTGTCATGATTGTGTATAAAAGTCGTTCACAAGCAAGGACGGGGTGAGGTTCACCTCTTATATTAGTTTAGTTGAGTTTATTTCGGTCACTTTAAACATGAAATCTCACTTACAAACTTTAAAGTGAGAAATTGCAAAGCAAACAAGTGTTAAGTTAGTGCTTTTCCCGCATTAACCCCAAACAACAAAATAACAAGAAAATAACAAAACAAGACCGAAAAAGGTGTAGGCTGAAGCCTTAGCTTGTTTCACCTACCCTTTTCAAATTCATGATTTACTCAGCTTCCTTTAGATTGATATGAAACAATAATAAACTTTATGAACAACTGAATGAGCAAATAGTCCAACAGTTCAAGAACATTGTTTCTCAACGTATGCAAGGAATCATCATCTACAGTCCATAATACCATCAAATTAAAGGTCAAAGGTCACAGGTATTCAATGAAAACCAACGTTGAATACCTGTGACCTTTGATCCAAAAGACAGCACTGCAATAAAGGTTATTATCACAGTTAGTCACTGCTTCTACGTGTGCAAAAGCCATATATCAACACCCAAACAATAAAGTTAAGCGGATTGAACATTAAATGTCTTGTCTTTGTGGTGTACTTAATTGACTATAGGCCAATTCTGCTTTTATTCATGTTTTAACCAGTGTCCCAACTTCATTGGAATAAAGTCAGAAATAAGCCCTGGTTTTCGATAGATTCATTCAAACTCCCATAAAGTTTTTAACTAGTTTATTCCCACAAACATCAGTTCATTTGAAGTTGTGGAAAAATGTCTGAACAAGGCCTGAGGTGTGCAGAGTGAAACAAGTGCTGATTCCAGAAACAAGGGCTGAACGATTTTAGATAAAAATATCTAACTGCGATTTTTTTTTTTTACAGATATTGCAATTTCAAGTATAAATTCACGATTTCTTCAAATTAAGTTTCAGTGCAATATTCACTATGTTTACAGTAAGGACAACAGGAAGGAAATTAATGATCAAAAGCACATAACACATTATTCATCATCTAATATTGATGATAAATAATCCGTTTTCATTATTTAAGGGATACTCCAACTTCTACTCCTAAACAGATGCTTTGTTTTGTTGACCTGCTTACCAGCACTTCTGTAAATGCAAATTTGTAAAATAGTCGAAAAAAAGCTGCAGCTTTGGCGATCACATGATTGTGTTGTCTGAAATTTGCGATTGATCCGAAAATGATTAATCTCTCAGCCCTACTAGAAACAATGAGGAAAACTGTGCACTGTAGTCTTGTGCTTGAGTTTCAGTGGGAACCAGAGGTCATCCAATCCATCAGCAGCTCAGCCGGATGAGTTACAGCTCCAACAAAAGAATCTCCTCTACTACAAAGTACTACCAGGAGTTTCATGTACCCAAAACATACGTCTGCCTGCCAACTCTCTGCCCTGTGAGCCTGAGGGGGGTTTCTGCCTTCACTCACCTGCACGACATCTAACAAACCTCTCCCCGGTGTCGAGTAACACGGGGGAAAGAACAGGCTGCATGATGATCAAACAAGCCAAAAAAAAAGAGTCCTGAAAGGGAACAAAGGCGTTCTGGAGGTCATTCGACACCGCACTCTGCTCAGGCGTAACGTGGCAGGTGTACAAGCGCTAACACGCTCACACCACCGTCGCCGCCATCCCCATCGCCTGCCAGGCCACGCTGATTGACACGCATGTTTCCCAGACCACAACAATGCCAGCAGGGTCCTTGTCATTCCTCGCGCTCTCAAAGGGGCCGTCTGGTGGGCCATAAAGCACCATCAGGCTCCGAGCCCCGCAGTCATTCAATTAAGAATTTACTGGGCTATTGATTCCACCACGAGCAAAGTGTTCACGTCTTGGAAACAATGAGGAGCCTTTTACCAGCCTTTTAGCTGAAGGGCTGACTCTGTCTTCAGAGTGTAGAGAAGCATGAAAAGGCTCCAGTGTGATGGAAACACTCAACAATAACTTACTCTCCAGACTTTTACTGCTGCTGATTAATAACTCCTAATTCACAATCAGTTTCCAGGCGAACTGTGAATATTTTAAGAACATCTACAAGGAAAAAGCACATTTTTACACTGCAGAGGGATGATATTAAAGGGATAGTCCTGCATTTTTGAAGCAGGGTTGTATGAGGTATTAGTCTGATCATTAGCCACAGTGACAGAGATCAGCTCTGCATCTGTACAGAAAGAGCCAGCATGGATGCTAGGGCTATGTATTGCTGCAAATGGGGCCACAATCTTTGCATAACTTATGGAGTTTAAAGGGATCTAAACTCATCATAAACTTTTAAATGATCCAGGAAAAACTTAAACAATATTGATACCAGTCTGACACAACATCAATGAAAGTATTATATACACTAAATTATTGGCAATTTCTTCTTATAGTTTGCAAAAATCACAGAACAAAACTCCTGCAAATTGTCCAAATGTTACAGAATCATTAGTGTATAATTCTTATGTTGAGGTTGCTTAAAAGTTTCACACTCCAAGGTATTTTAACCCCTTGTTGACGTATGTCGCAAATTGGCCTCAAACCCCTGTCAGTCTGAAGTAACCCCCTACATCCTGTTGATGCATATTCAACACATCCCAAGGATCTGACTGGGAGCACTGCTCTATGAACTGGTTTTTGAAGTGTGGTTGTGTGAAGTAAATGAGTCTAAACGTGTGCCACAGTGTCACAGCTCAGTTCTCTCTCTGATCAGAAAAACTTGGGACAGGGTGCTGGTTTGGTGAAGTGGTAAGTAACCAGTCTCAACCCACATACATGCTTCTGCTGGCCCAGGTTCGAACCCAGTCTGTGGCCAGTGTCCTCCCTACTCTCGCCCTCTTTCACAAGCCTATCCACTGTCTCCTATCACCTGTTTTTGATATATTTAATAATTAAAAAAAAATCTTTACTTATTTTAAATCTTTACTATCATGATACTACTCATTTATTGCATTTTAATTAACATTTTCCTTTCTATTGTTTTAATTACACTCATTTCTGTTTTTTTAATAATTGCTTTTGCGAGTGTGTCCTCCCCTACTATCTCACCCCCTTTCACAAGCCTATCTACTGTCACTCGCTCCTCACAATAAAGGCACAAAAATGCCCCAAAAATAATCTTAAAAAAAGAAAAACTGGGGACAGACTATAGTGCTGTACATTGCTGCACACGGTGCCAGATCCTCAGCGTAATTAGAAGAAATGTGGGAGCCACAAAAACAGTGTGGGGTCATCACAAGCTACAAACTGCTTGTTTACATCCACATAGTTTTCCACCACCAAAGTGCGCTGATTAGGCACTGTTTTCAGAAACAGCACAGCCTACGTGTCCTTCCACCAGCAGTGCCAACTACATTGACAAGAAGAAACAGCCACTACCAAATGTGATAAATTGACAATTATGCTGCAAATATGGCACTGTTTACTTTGGATGCTTGTATGAACTGAAAAACACAGAAGAAACTTCTGTAGATGGAGAGTCAACAGGTCTGAATCAGGTGAATAAATGGTGAGCTTGAAACTGATGAAATAAGAGAGTGGGGAAGAAAAACCAGCTCAGGATGTTTCAGGATGTTCAGGATCAGGAGGAGGTCCGCTTTTATATGTTGGTCTGCAGTGAGCAGCTCTCATCACGCAGAGCCTCGTTGATTTAATGGACATTTATAATTGTATGGAACAGATTCACTGTTTTACAAACTCCCGGACAAAACAGAGGAGCTGAATGAAAGTTCATCTTCAGAGTAAATATTCAGCTCATACTGATTGATTATTTAGTAAAGACAGAAGCCACAGTTTCAGTGATAAGTCTACTTCATGACAGCACACGGTAGGGCTGAAAGATTTATCGTTTTCTGATCGAAATTTCAGACAACGCAATCATGTGATCACCAAAGCTGCAATTTTTCCACAGCACTCTTGACTGACTCAGGATCTGTTGAGTCAACTATTTTACACATTTGTAGGCTATTTGCATTGACAGAAGGGCTGGTGAGCAGGTCAACAATACAAAGCCTCTGTTTAGGAGTAGAAGTTGGAGTATCCCTTAAATAATGAAGACAGATTATTTATCATCAATATTAGATGATGAATAATGTGTTATGTGCTTTTGATCATTGATTTCCTTACTGTTGTCTGTACTGTAAACATAGTGAATATTGCACTGAAGCTTGATTTGACGAAAATTGTGAATCGAATTGAAATTGCAATATCTGCCAGAAAAATCGCAATTAGATATTTTCCTAAAATCGTTCAGCCCTTGCACACGGTGTTTAAAAGTATCCGCGTATAAAACATTTCAGCAACCTTTTGTTAGCTGACTTTTAAGTCTGGGATAAGTCTGGATCTACAAGCAGAAAGCTCTCCTTCAGTTGATCTCGACCTCTTCTCTCAACGCTCAAGCATCACTCTGGCAAAGAAGTTGCATCCATCCATTCATCCATCCATCATCCATCCCAGTGGTTCTCCAATGGTGTGCCTTGGGATATTGTCCTACCACAAGTTACTACAACCAGTTACTCCTTTAGATGCATTATTTTTTGCATTAAGCTGCAAATTCTTAAACTTTTCACAATCTTAAAACCTTTAAAGGAACATCTTCGTCTTCTGCAGTGAACAGCACAGGAATGTGGAGGATTTCTAAGGTTTCTCTTTATTTACAAGAACTCCGGGATATCTATCAATTTTTAATGTGTTGCCCAAAGTTTGCCAGTTTACAGCATTTTCTAACAATATGCTCCAACAATATTACCCATAAGTGATAAGAAATTACCTAATTTTACCTTCTTTTATTTGTCGAAGTTACTTTTTTTGTTTGATTTTTTAAATTATATTTTTTAGTATTTATTTGTATTTCTTATCATGATCATATAGTTTTCATCATTTTACTCTGAATCATGTTTTAATCAGCGTTTTAATTGAATAGCAACATTAAAAGCAAAGAACATAGATTTGGTGAAACATGAGACCTTTTAACATAATTGGCAGGAGTAAATAGCTATTTTTCAGGCTAATAAGGAACTACAATATGGTTGTACAACTAGGAAGCAGCTACTACGCTTTCAACAAATAACAGCACGTTGTAACTTCCTGGTCAAATTGGGGCTCGTGGCTGTAGCAATATTATATGTATTATTGTTTATTTTACATAAATGATCAGAAATGACTGCATTAGGGACCCCAGCCACTTTTGAAGTCCTTGCTTGCAACTTTCCTTCTAAAAATGCAATTACACTTAAATTCAATGAAACATTAAAATCTCACGTGTTTAACAAAGACCAAATGGTCCAGTCCCGTTGATCTCGGATTCTACAAAATTTGGTAACCGTGAACGCCCCCCTTTGGTCGGAATTTCCCAGTGGGAAGTCATACGAGCTTCAGCTGACCGACTTAACCAGCTTGTAACTGGGATGTGACGTAATTCCCACTTCTCCCGCTTTAGTTCTGAGGTGAATGAAACACCATTATTTCAGGCATTTTGCTGAAAAAGCAATTCTAAAATCTCATTTACTTTCAGCCTTGTTGACCAGAAGTGCTATAATGCTCACTCACTTCTGCATTTTTGGACTCATTCCTGCACCAGCCCATAAAGATGCTTAAAATAGCCCGACATGCAGGTTTAACTCCAATGTGTGGCTTCTTTCTAACATGACATTCCCTCACTTTCTCTTAATTGAAGACATACTGTCTTGAGTCTCAGAGAAAGGCATTGAAAAGTACCATCCAGCCACAGGTTACTTGTAAAAATCATATCTATTTTTTTCATTTTTCAAGAAAATTCTTACTGCAACAATTCTCCTTGCATTGATGGTAAAGATAATAAACTTGATTTCCCGCCCCTCACTGTGCTGAAATCCCAAAATATCAGTGAAGCTGCCATCTCCAAACCCTCCAGAGTCCCCTTAGCAGCCCACACACAGCCCCCATGTAGCTTCCTAAATCTTTCCAGAAGTTTTCCCTGTCGTCGTGAAACAAATCCACCCTCAAAAATATTTGTATGCTATTCCCCGCAGAGCTTTAAAACAATACAACTGTTGCAGCGAGGATTTGGCTGATGGTGGAGCCAATTGAGACAGTAATGAAGGCGCGAGGGGAGGAGCACATGACAGGAGAGCGAGTATCGGCGCTGAGGAGATAGAGAGCGTCGGAGAGTCGAGGAGCGACCGGGGGAGAGTACATGTTGCCGCTTAATGAATTCGGTCACGGCTCGGCACAATGAAATCTTTATCCGCGGGGGGATGAGGCAGGGGACTTGGCAGAGCCCCGTTGCATCTCGGCGAGGGTGAAAAATAGAAATCCCACTGTCCCTTGTTGGCTCTCCCTCATGTCAGCTGCCTTGGTTACTGAGTCTGCTGCCAGCGAGCGAGCCCCCCCGCGGCCACTCCATCCCCTCCATCTCTCTTCTCCTCTCGTTTACTCCCTTTCTGTCTCTCTGCATCCAACTCCCCTTCACACTTGAGTTTCTCTTTCTTCGCCACTTTCATTCCCTCTTTGTCTCATGATCTCTCACTCTTTTGTTCGGGTTTTTCGCTCGTTTTCTCGCTCTGTTGTTGCTCAGTCTCCTCCACAAAAGCAACACTTTTTTATTTTAAACTCTCTTTTTCAAGACTGATTTGAAAAATGCTCAAGTTGTGGCATCCAAAAGCCAGAAAATCATGATTTCTTGCATGTACAAAGTCACAAATATCACAGTTTGCATGGTGCTTGTGGCCTAGGGGTTATGTCCACATGCCCCATGTTTGAGCCTGTCCAAAATTTCCCATTTAATTCACTGTTCTGTCCCTCTAATGGAGGCAGAAAGGCCCAAAACAAGCTTAAAAATGAATGCAAGAGAGGAAGAAGCAGAATTTTCAGACTTACCTTCCTGCTTGTTAGACATAAGCAAGCATTGGTCCAAAGGCTCCTGGGCTGGAGAGCACCAGGACCACAGCAACCCCCCAAATACAACCAAATCAGACTCAAGTCTGCAACACCCCTCAGACTGGACCAATTTACATAAAATATCAGCAAGAGGCAACCCAAAAATACAGCAGCCCTAAACAGAGAACACAAATGAGTATATACCCTGAGCACTGTACGAGATCCTTCACTGGAAATAGTCCCGACCATGAACAGACTCAGGTTGCTTTCATACCTGAAATTCGTTGGACTTGATTTGGTTTGGACTTGAGGTTGTGACAGTTTACCTTAGTTTGGTTTCCTTTAACACTTTGGCAGGCGGACCAGAGCCTGTCAAATGCTTCAAACATCGCCCCCACCACTAGCTGGAGCTGTAGCAGTGGTCTTAGTTTCTACCATCCGGCCTGTTGTTGCACTAAGCAACACCAAAGTAACTAAGCACAGAAGTTTCTTTACAGTATTAAAACACTAATTGACAAACAAAATTTCCAGTGACTGTTACATTCATTTTTCTGTTTTGTGGAGAGCAACAGAACATCAAGCTGTTTTTGCTCTTCATCATAATCCAGTCTCCAGTTTCACAGATGGAAAGAAAGAATTTTTAAAGATGGGAGAAGAGCGCAGTACAGTCCTGTTCAGCAATTACAGATGTTTCTACTGTCAAATAAGGAGAGACGGTACCCTCATAACTGGTCTGCCTCTGAAAGGATACCCTTGCACTGCAGCTGAATCAGCCTAATTCAATGTCTGTAATCAGACACTGATCCATCAGATCCATCCTGCCAGAGCTCCAACCTACAATGACTGAGCTAGGCCCAAAGCAGCACGGCCCAATCAGAGTCCTTTAGAGCCAGGAGAGGTGGAAACTATGAGGAAGTGACAGAGATTAGCACAGATGCTAACAGCTTCACTAGCATTTTTATCAGATCTGAAACACATTCCCATACTAAGTGAGAAACAACAACACTAAAAGCATTTCTCAATAGAAAGGACAAAGTGGTGCTGGTCTACTACACTATCTGGCTGACCAGTAATAACTGTGATTGATGGAATGATCGTCCAATCACGTGCTGGATCCACTTTTAAAAGGTTCTGCCAATTCCCAAACACTTTCTGTTTGCTGTTTTCCAGATAGACTCGTGAAATATATTGAATGGTCCATCTGGCGTGGCAGCGGTTAAAACGGAAATACGCACCACGCCACATTCAAACAAGTCGTGGATTTAGAAAACAAAGCTCCATGGAGGGGGAGCGCTTGAAGTCCTACTTCAGACTGCTTCACTGTCGCGCTGCTGTGATGTCATGCAATTTCGTAGCTGGCGGTGGAAACGAAAACAAGATCAGGGTTAACCGCTCAAACCGTAACGAACTGCTCTGAACCAAACCAGACCACTCAGAGGAAATGCAGCTTTGAAGCACTCATCTGGTACTGTTATTAAGTGGAAGTACTCAATGCCAAAAGAGTACTGAGTGCTGGTTTGGTCGTAAGTAACCAGTCTCGATCCATATACGTGCTTCTGCTGGCCCGGGTTCGAATCTCTCACCTTTTCACAAGCCTATCCTCTGTCCCTCTCTCCTGTCAGTAAAGGCATAAATGCCCAAAAAACAAGCTTAAAAAGAAAGAAAGAAATACCGAGTATGGATGTCCCATCCTTTATCAGACTGGCGAGGACCTAAGGACAACCAGTGGGGCTCGAACACAAACAAGAGCACGTACTCTTTGTTTTTTTTTTTTTTTATATATAACCTGTTTTTAATATATTAAATTAATTCACTGATTTAAAGTCTTTACTATCATGATACTACTCATTTATTGCATTTTAATTGACATTCTCCTTTTTATTATTGTTTAAATTACACTTATTTATGTTTTTTTTTTAAATGCTTTTGCAACACAACATTCATGCCAATAAGGCTCTTTGCATTAAATTTGATGGAAGTTTTAATTTTGCACAATTTCTAATAAAACGTCACATCTAGTTGCAGCAGAATGAGTCAGAGGATGCATTTACTCCCACGAATCTCAAATAAAAGTCCTACCTTTGAAGGCGTCTCAGTGACGGACGTCCAACTTTTCCTCCCTTGCAGCTGCAGCGTCCTCTCACTGTCCCCGTCCTGATGCTCCACTTCCTCTCAAATTCTCAGTCTCTCCCTTAGAAGATGTTCATCAGATATTTGCACAGCGCTCCGTCTGAGCTCCGAGAAGAAGAAGAAGAAAAAGAAAAAAGACAAGAGAGCAAAGAAGAGCCGGCACCTCCTGATCCGCTCTGCTCCGTCCTCGCAGCTCTCTCCTTCCAGCGCTCGGGGGTGAGAGCAGAAGAAGTGAGAGACAAAGTAATCTTCAGGTGAAAAGACTCGCTCCCTCCT
The DNA here is from genome assembly GCA_037902135.1 of Cetoscarus ocellatus. Classification (NCBI taxonomy): domain Eukaryota; kingdom Metazoa; phylum Chordata; class Actinopteri; order Labriformes; family Labridae; genus Cetoscarus; species Cetoscarus ocellatus. Next base: position 124,343 of record JBAMNC010001687.1, read on the forward strand.
CCTCCTCCTCCTCTTCTCTCTCTCTCTCTCTTACTCTCTCTCTCTACCTGACGATGTGGACGAGCTCTCAGCAGCTTCCTCCTCTCTCCAGCTCTCCGGCTCTCCTTCTCCTTCCCGTCTGAGCGCTGTGCCGTCGCTCCAGCCATTCCCCCTCCTCTCCACGTCCACTCCCTCCATCCATTCATCCATCCATCCCTCCCTGCACGGCTAATGAATGTTTAGACTCGGAGATCTGAGCAGAAAAAGGGGCAACACTTCATAATCACCACACAGGATTAGGCGTAAATAAAGCATCAGTGACACTAACTCAGCATCTATAGAGCACAATTAGACATCTTAATAATCAGAAATAGACTTATCTTACATTTCAAACATGCCTTAAATATGTCCAGCAGTTTCAAAACCAAAAAACGCTGGATTTTCATTTTTTTGTTTTGACAGTTTATGTCTCAGCCAACATGACGAACCACAAAATCACCCAAACGCTGGGAGTCAATGGGAAGTGTTAGCCTGCCTCTGCCTACAGTCATCAGATAAACTCTTCAGCAGCTCTAAACGGTCCTGTGTGCTTGTTGTGACTTGTTCTTTTTTACTGCGTTATGTTACAGTATCTATTTTTAGACCAAGATTACCACTCTATGTATTTGTTGAAAGAAATACATACGAAACTAGAAAAACACTCAGAGAGCGCAGACCTCCGCCAGGCAGCTCAGTTCAGCCGTGACTTTTCCACAACCCCTGTAAAAGACACAGTTCTGGATCACTAGATCCAGAATAGAGCCAGGATCCAGAACAAACTCAGCACATACATGGAGGTTGTTATCCTGTATGAACACGACAAGGTTTGGGAACATCACTTAATACTTTGATTTTATATGAATTATTGAATGTCGTCAGTGGGATTTCCCATTATAAAGTTCAATGTTCTTTTGTGACGTCAATCTGGATCGGACCTAGATGAAATTTGTCTTGATGAGAGAGACATGGACCCCATATTATCCTGTGAAATTGGAATCCATTAAAAAATGGCAGAGACGTGATTTTTTAAAAAAATTCCACCCAATGGTAACTTATGGGATTTTTTGAAATGTTGGGAATTTTTTTCATCCAGACAAATATACATATCACCACCAAAATCTAATCATTTCTAAGTTGGGCCATTACCAACATCTCCTGAACATTCCAGCAAAATCTATCAAGTAGTTTTTGCGTAATTTTCCTAACAAACAAACAAACATAGGCCAAAAACATAACCTCCTTGATGGAGGTAACTCCGACAAACCACATAACCTCCTTGATGGAGGTAACTCCGACAAACCACCACTGACGTGCTTGTAAGTTGGTCAACAAAACACTGGGATGGCCCAATCAGAGTCCTTCAGAGCAGGAACGAGCTACGAGCGAGACGACAGCAGGAACTGATACATGCTGACGGATTCAGGCGCAGTTTTCTCAGATCTGGACCGTGTTTCTTTATTAAATGAAAAACAAACACCAACATTACAAACTTCTCAGAGTAAGAATATTTTAGCTACACTTCTGACATATTTTGCCGAGTTTATTTTATGAAGTGGCTAAAGTTTTGTAGGGCAGTAGCCCCCGCCTACGACATTATCTGATTGGTCCATGATGAATGTTGATTGACAGAACGACTGTCCAATCACCTGCTGGATATGCTTCTGAAAGGATTCCTCCCCAAACTCTTTCTATGGGCTCTTTAGTATCAAAAAATAAACTGAGAATTAATCTAGCTGCCTAATTAACCTGGTGTTGACTGATTAGTTGTAAGACTTCCGTTTGTCCCGACTTTATAGCATGATAATGAGGAAAGTATTAACCAATGAACAAACATACATGTAACATATAAATCACTGATTAAGCCTTTTAGTCAACATCTATTTTAACAGTGAGTAGATGATATAAAGTCTTACAGAGAGAGACACCATATTAACCCACGGGACTCCAAGTGTACTCACTCTTCCCCCGACTCACTTATCCCCTGTTTTCTCTCCTCCTCGCTCCGCCTGCGACCCTGTCATCGTGTTTGTGACCCTCCTGAATAGTACAATCACTTCTTTTTAGGGGGAGTGATAGTCTATTAACTTCATGGTCCCGCTCTCTGGATAGTATCAACAGACTGTCTGAAGCCGCCGGGATGAAAGAAACCATTGAGTCTAACATTCATGATGAATGTGCGAGCAGGGACTGCAAACGTTAGATTAAAATGCTGCGCACACCCACGCGCATTATAAGAAAATTGATTCATAAAATAATCATGAGCAAAACAAGAAATATGTATGATGAATAAGTAAATATTTACTACCCCAGCTCCCCAGCTTGATTAATGATTAACTGTCCTATGACAAGTATAATTGGAGTTAATTGAAGATATTGAGTCACAGGAAAACAGATGAAAATCATCCAGTGATACTGAGACGGTATTTCCCCGCAGGCTGAGGAGTGTTTCCGATGAGCTCAGCTGCTACTAAAAAAAACAATTGTGACTGGGTGCTTGAGACTGGGGGACAGAATTTATGAGGTCAAGGGAGGTTTTAGGAAACAATACTGTCCTTTATTACAAGGCAGATCATTGTGATTGTGATTTTGACTTAGATACTGGGTCATTATGTCATTTAAACTGCTCTCTTCCTCAGTGGAAATCAGATCTGCTTATTGTAGACAATCAAATCTTGAGTGATGCACCAGAAGAACTCAGGCAGAAAATCCCTCCAAAAAGATTGGGCAGTGTGGCCTGATTTAAGGATTGTTGCAACAAACTGAGTCCAAATTATTCTCAAAACTGTGGTGTCAATCCTGAATATCCTGGAGCCTCTTCAACCTCAAGTGGACACCAACACAGCTGTAGCTGCCGATCATTTCCCCAGCCAAGATTTCACCCAAATTATCCTGTTTCAGCCGTCATAACCGAATGTATGGCATGTTCACAGAAAGCTTTGTGAGTAGCTTCCAGCACAGGCCATGAAGGCCACTTTCAAAAGTCCATATTTTGCCTTAAAGGGTTAGTTCAGCATTTTCAAGTTGAGATTGTATGAGGTTCTTGACAAGAAGCAGGACTACACCTTTAAGAAGAGCAAGCTGAGACTACAAGTAAGATACCCTGCTGTTGGTGTAAAGATAATTCACGTAATTGTGAGTTTACGTAAAAACATGCCACAAAAGTATGTTTGGTTACATGTACAATGTGGCAAAAAAGGTCCTAATTTTCTCCTGGAAGTCTCTGTGTTTGGCACTAGTTTACAAAGCAGCAAATGACAACACATTGATTCTGCCGATCTGCTGTTTCGCTCTACAGACTCAGGAAGACACAACAACAGCAGAGGAAACCAACACTGAACCAAACAGAGATTTTGACTCAAGTGACGATGGCGTTCCTTTAAAGGGATACGCCAACATTTTTTTTGGTTTCAAGTCTTGCCTCACTCCTGAGTCCATGACAAGCAGATAGACTCCATTCTTTTGACTGTGTGTGCAGTAACAAGGAAGAGATTAGGCAGAGCTCACCCACCTCTAATTAGCTTAGCTCAAATACTGGGAGTCAATGGGTAGTGTTAGCCTGTCTCTGCCTACAGTCATCAGATAAACTCTTCAGCAACTCTAAACAGCCCTGTGTGCTTGTTGAGACTTGTTTTTTTTACTGCGTTATGTTATGTTATGTTATCTTTTTTAGACTCAGATTAGCATTTTATGTAATTTTCGAAAAGAAATAAAGATGAAACTAAACCACAGGGCACATGAGCAAACCACAGCAGACGTTCTCGTAAGTAGGTCAACAGAACAAAGCTCACAAAGTTTGAATCTTAGTCAGGAACTATGACAGAGAATTTTTTCAGTTAAGGATAGCCTTAACTGAAAAAATTAACCTTAACCCTTAACCCGCCTCAACTTGGCTTGTCTTCCTATCAGTAGGTTGATCTAAAGTTTGGTTGTGAAGGTGGCTACAGTATGGCAGCATCCATGGATTAGCATAAACAGCGCTCCCAGGCTTACAAACTAACCCCCTTTGTTCTTCTCTCTTTTCCTTCCTGCAGGTTGAGTGCTAACGCAGAACTTGGCTCTGATTACCTAAAATTATTTCATGAGCTGTATTTAATCAGGGAGGTCTGTGCCATTGTTAATTTTGTTGACTAATTATTTTCGTCATAGTTTTCGTCAACAACCTTTTTCCCCTGACGAAAAACTAGACAGTAAACTAATAAAAACAAGTGCAATCAGAGCTCCTCTCTTTATGAATTGATATATTCATGTAGAGCAGGTTCACTGTTTGTTGTCAGTTCTGGTATTGTAACTGAGATGCTCGGCCAGGTAGCCTAAATAAAGGTGACTGCATTTCACACAAAAGTTCAATTTGTTTCTGTTCATTTAGACATTCAAACTTTACTAGCATTCAATAAAGGGTTATTAGATATTTGATTTTATCCAAGTGTAAAACATGACTTCAGAAATTTCATCAACTAAAACTAGACTAACATTAAAACAATTTAGATGACTAAATAATGACTGAAACTAGAAGATACTTCAGGAAAGAGACTATAACTACAACTAAATTAAAAATGTTGTCAAAATTAACACTGGTCTGCGCTCAGCTCGTCTGTTCTCACAAGTCCTGAATATCTAACAACATAAAGATCTCGACCTGTAATCTGTAACGGTGAGAACACTGTAGGTTGAGCATTCCTGAAGCCTAAAATGCTCTTAAACTAACCTGTAACCTGATGACCTGCTGGTTACCAGTTCAACAACCTCTCAGATATTGTCTGTCAGTAACCTGATCCTCGGCCCTGCTGAAGGAGGTAAAAATCTGACCTTTCCGGATGTTTTTCCTGTGTCACACATCACTTCCTGTCTTTAGCCTCAGGGCTTATTGTGAAAGCTGAACTGCATGATATTGATCCCTGTGAGGTCTCGCTGCAGCAAACACGGCCGCCTCGTGTTGATTTAATATCACTAAATCGTCTGCAGGTGCACGCTCAGGTGGATTGGGATGGGACAGGAAGTCAGAGCGACTCTAAACCAAAGTTCAGTGGTAAAAGGAAGATAATAACCGGGCCAGAGTGAATATTAGAGGGAGACATTTTATCATCACTGATGGTCAGAATGTTGAGAATGAAACAAAACTAATGAAGACAAAAATGTCTTTTACATTTCTTCATCCTGAATCTGTTTCCTCTAAAACTGTGTACCAACTTAACCCTGAGTGTTTGACTGTCTCCAAACATTTTTCTCATATCTTGTCTTCACTTTTTTCAATTTAAAATTCACACATTTACTTTATATTTTGACTTTTGTCACTGCATTAAGGCTTTTTCTTGACTTTTTTTACTACTTGTCAACCAAACTTTAAGTTCTGCTTGTCATTTTGTTTCACATTTGAGGTTGTTTTTTAACATTTGAATATTATTAACATTTCAACTTTTTCTAGCCTTTTGGCTTTCTCTTAAAGTTTGACCCTTTTGACTTATTGACATTTTGACTCTGGTCTTAGCTTTTCAACTTTTTTTCCCTCTAAATCATAATTTTACTTTATTCTTGATATTTTTTGATCAGACAGTATTTTTCCTTCAAGTTGAACTTGGACTTTTTTAGTTTACATGTATTCAGGCTTTTCCCCCAAATTTACTGAGGCTCTTTTTCCCTTTTTTCCTAAACATTTTTTTTTGTTTGTTTTTAGCTAAATACCAAAGTCCAACTTACTTTTAAGTACTTAGTTTTTTGGACATTTTGACTTTTCCTTTATACACTGACTACATTTTTGACATTTGAACCTTTTGTTTGCATTTCTGTTTTGGCTTTTTAGTCTTCACATTTTGACTTTCTCCTTTACTAGTGAGGGTTTTACAATCACATTTAGACTTTTTATGAAATTTTTTTTAACATTTCCACATTTTTCTTTTTTACACATTACTTTTAATGACATTTTTCTCTCAGATTTTGTCTTTCCTAAAACAACATATTCTTTTCTTGATATTCTTTTTTAATAAATTCATTAACAGTTAAACTTTTTGTTTTCTTATTTCAAGAAGATTTTTCCTTCAAGTTTAATGTCCTCTTTATCTCAAACATTATATTTGTTAAAGATTTGACATATGAAGTTGTTTTTTCCCTTCCTCTTAAATTTGAATAGGTTTAACAGCATTGAGGCTTTCACTTGACTTTTTGACATTAATTTCAACATTTTGAGTTTTATCTATTAAATTGTATGTCAGCTTTTTCTTTGACATTTTACTTTCTTTCTTGATAGTTTAACATTATTTGTGACAGAAATTTTCCTTGAAATGTATTTAAACTCGAGCACTGTGAACTTATTTCCTTTACGTTTGGTATTTTCTTGCTTTTCTGACCATTTTAACCTTAAAGCTAAACATTTTTACATTTTTCTTGAAATTGTTTTTCAACTTTACTCTGAACTGTCTGGCTCTTGACAGTTTAACTTTAACTTTCATCACTTATTTCCTGGATTAGATGCTCATAATAGTTGGGCCAGAATCAAAAACATTTAATTAAAACAAGAACAAGCTGCAGCGGATCTTTGTGTGATCACAGTGGTGCTTCTTACCGTTTCTTAGAAAAAGAAGAAGAAGAAATCTCTGAAAACAAAACAACAGCAATTACCGTAGGACTTTTCTCCACAGCTGTATAATTTCCTGCTGTCCTCGTGAGGGTCAGCGTGATTATGATGACAATAAAACATCTGTGGTTTACTAAATGATGCTTATTTATTTCTCAGGAACAAACCTGCTCGATTTTAGACAAAAATAAGAAACTATCACTGAAACTTTGAGCACTTAGGTTTACTTTTTTTAGAATATGCATGGTTCTCCGTAAAACAGGGGGAGTATTTGAGAGTAAAAGAAGAAAAGAAAAGAAAAGAAAAGTAAGAAGAAAAAGTGCCTTTAAAGGGAGCTGCTGCCTCCGGGATGGTCTCTGGAGAAAGTGGTTTTCAGGTCTGAATTGGCCCACACACAAACACACACACACACACACACACACACACACACACACGTCGACACACCATGCGAGCGCCTGTGATTGATTTCTTGGGTTTATCCCCTGGAGATGAGAAAGTTTGCATGTCTCGCTCCCTAAACCTATAAATCACATCGATCAGGCGAGATAATAAGGCCATGCCTACACATCCCCGGAGAGAGAGATGAGAAAACAATTAGAGCGGCATGGTAAACCCACACACTCAGACGAGATGAAGCCGACATATACTCAGCCGATAAAAAAGTAAAGACAAAAGGAATGAAAAACTGAGGATGATGATGGTATGAGCTGTCAAAGGTAGAGAAGCAGAGAGCGTCAGGCTGAGGAATCTTTAAATATAGGACACAGAAAGTTTCTCTGCACTCTCAGATCCTCTTCTCACATCACTGCTGACTTTGTTTGGGTGTTTTGACCTGTTCAGGCTGTCGGAGTCTCAGACGGGTTATACACGTTCAGTTTCAGGCTTTTCAGGGGGCTTTCACACCTGTGTCCTTTAGTCTGGATGTTTAGACTTCTCAGTTTGAGACTGTGAACTCTTTCCCAGCACATGGTCCAGACCAAGCAGCAGAACTTTGGTCTGACCCAAAGAGGTGCTTTCAATCTGGACCAAACTGGACCTGTTGTTCGAGCCCAGTGTGAAAGCACATCCAGACTCAAAGACAGTTTTTATCCCACAACAATCAGCACTAATGTAGTTAATGTAGTTAAGCTAGAGTCTTTTGTCTAAAATATCTTTTAGTTGTAGTCATAATTTAGTAATGTAAATTGCTTTAATTTTAGTCTAGTTGATGAAATTTCACAACATTCCAGTCGAGGACTAATTGTTTTTGTCAACAACCTTTTATCCCCTGATGAAAACTAGACAGTAACTAATAAAAACAAGTGCACATGGACAAAAACTCAAACTAAAATAACTGACATTTTCATCAACAGATAAAAACTAGACTCAAATGTTTGACAGAGACTTAATCCAGTCAGACCTAATTTGGTCATGTAGAAAGTAGAGACAAGTTAGGAATATATCCAATCACAGCTACTTTGGTTGTGTGGAAAGGTTGGATGAGTTAAGAGGGACATCCAATCACAGCTGCCTTAGCTTGGTGGTGGTGGGATAAGTTGTGGAGCGATCCAATCAGAGCTCCTCTCTTTATGAATTGATATATTCATGTAGAGCAGGTTCACTGTTTGTTGTCAGTTCTGGTATTGTAACTGAGATGCTCTGCCAGGTAGCCTAAATAAAGGTGACTGCATTTCACACAAAAGTTCAATTTGTCTCTGTTCATTTATACATTCAGACTTTACTAGCATTCAATAAAGGGTTATTAGATGTTTGATTTTATCCAAGTGTAAAACATGACTTCAGAAATTCAAGGAAACATAAAAAATGCCTTAGCCTTTACACTTCACATTTTAGTCCACTAAATTTACCGTAGATTTCATCAACTCGAATGTGAAATTTCATCGACTAAAAGTAGACTAAAATCAAAACAATTTATTAAAATATATTTTAGGCAAAAGACTATAACTAAAGGTAAATTAAAAAGTGCTGTCAAAATAACATTGGACATCCAAACATACTCCTCAAAAAAAGGTTGAAAACTACATTTTAGTCCATTATTTCTCTCTTTTAATTGATACAACTGATGTTTTACATTGTTGGAAAGCCTGATTCGACACCAGAGACACAACTTTTAAGGACTGTATATTAATGGACTGAGAAACATGTTGGTAGCGCCCAAAAAAAGAGACTGGTGAAGTGGGCGTCCCAGGAATACAACATCCAAGAAGACCAGCTCCTCGCTCTTGCTTTGCTGAGGAACTGCAGGCTTTCTTCCAGGGTAATGGGGGAGTTTGGCAGTTTTTTGGGGGCACTACCAACATACTTAGCTGCACTCCACAAAATACAAAACTGACTGTTGTTATTAATGGGGAGAAATAATTGGCCGAAAGTATAGATATCTGCTGGTCTGAAAAATAAGAGAAATTTCTGGGACAGACGTGGTTATCATTGAGTTCATTGTTCCAAGTGCGAGTTACCAGAGGTCCTCTGTGGCTTATAATGATGTCTAAAGTATGAACAGACTGGATAATGAAGAAAGAATCTGCGTGTCTCTTTTTAATGAACCCTGTTGTTGGAGGTCTTATATCCACTGCTGCCTCCAAAGACCTGAACACTGAAACTTTGCTCAACAGTACTGTATCATGAACACCTCCTAATCTACAAAAACAGGATGAGTTTGAGGAAAAATGGATTCATTTATATTCCATCAAGTCAAAAGTGCAGAAAGCAACACCCCAGCACCCTCTCTGAGTTTCCTACCGTTTAATGTCAGTTTAGTCCGCCGTCCACACACACAGTGGTTTCCAGAGTCGTCCAAAAGCAGAAGTTTGGGAGGCGCCAGATGCCCTCCCCTGGTGCCGACGTCCATGGCCAAATGGCTGGAGAGAAATGACAGATGGGAAAAGTCTCTGTGAAGCATCAACGGGAGATAATGAGACAAAACAGTGAAGCAAAACAGGAGGAAAATGTTAATAAAAGTCTTCCCTGCCATTCTGGACTTCTGGTCAGTTTCACATGTGAATGATTGGGGGGGAATGACAAGGACAGCTTCCTAATTGTGGGCCCTATTTCGCCTCCATGTGACAGTTGCCTGTTTTGTGACTCGTTGGCGGTTTGACAGAAGCGTCTTGGACTGCAGTCATGCAAAATGCCATTTGTGTGGTGATGGACATGTGCAGTGGCTGCTGGTCCTGGCTGTCTGATTCATGATTCAGATCCTTGTTACTGTAAGAAGAGGAAGGACTGGACCTGTCACCGCCTGCTCTGCTCTCTCCAGCAGGACTTTTCTCCCGGTCTGCCAGTTTACTTTAACTACGAAACACTCCTCTAAAACTGCTTCTCAAACTCACTGATGAAAGGGAAACACTTCAGGGAACAAAAGCAGCAGTTAACGCTCGTTATTGCAGCCCAAAGACCATTACTACAATTTTAAAAATCTCCTGACTGTTAACTCCGCCAAGGATTTCATGTTTGATGCTGAAACAAAAAGAAGTGCTGCGGTACAGAGAGAGGAATCAGTTTATGGAACAATCTGAACAAAGAAACTAAATAAACTCAATAAAATTTTGTCTTTAAAAAAGTATCAAAGCCAGTATATTGAGTACATACAGGGAAATGTGTTCATCTAAGTCTTACTATGTTTTCTGTGGCAAGATGTGATTTAACATTAGATCTTTGTTGTGTTAAGCTTGAGATGCTTGAGATTTTTGATTGTATTGAATGTTTATTTAATAACAGAATGAAATAAAGTCCTAAACTAAACTAAAACAATGTTTTATCATATGTTTGTTTGTTTGTTTGTTAGCAAGATTACACAAAAACTACTGGAAAGATTTTGCTGAAATTTTCAGGAGATGTTGGAAATGGCCTAATTTAGAAATGATTAGATTTTGGTGGTGATCCAGATAACCACCATTTGTGAATGACATTTGTCTGGATGCAAAAAAACCCCAAAATTTCCAAAAATCCTATAAGTTCACATTGGGCAGAATCTTAAAAAGTCATATCTCTGCCATTTTTTGATGGATTTGCTTCCAATTTCACAGGATAACATAGTGTGCACGTCTCTATCATCAAGGTAAATTTCATCTGGATCTGATCCAGACTGACGTCACAAAAAAAACATTGAACTTTATAATTGGAAATCCCATTGATGTAATTCAATAATTCATATAAATCAAAATATTACTTGATTTTCCCAAACCTTGTCGTGTTCATACAGGATAACAACCTCCATGTATGTGCTTTGTTTGGTCTGGATCCTGGCTCTATCATTTACAGGGGTTGTGGAAAAGCCACTGCTGAACTGAGCTGCCTGGTGGAGGTCTGTACTCTCTGAGTGCTTTTCTGGGTTGTTTTTTGTTTGTTTTCTTTATTCTTGTATTGTGTTGTACTGCGGCACTTCTGTCATGTGCAGCAACAACAATGAAACAGCTCGGGCAAACACTGGTCTGTACAGTCAGCCTGGACAGACCACAAATGTGAAAACAGAAACAAAGCAATGGTACAATTCATAGTTTTTCATGCTTTTACCCTACAAGGTCATCATCCATGGTGAGTCAAACAATGTGTTCTTGAAAGTTGAAGCCACAGTAGTACTTAAGAAACAGAGGTATGGAGTCCATATTTGTAGAGTGAAGCAAACAAGTCAGGTATTGAAGAGGAAGACGCTCCATGATCATCTTATGCCAGTTTGCTTTAGAAGGTGTTTTGTCACTTCTCCATGACAGAAAGATGTTCCTCACAGCATATGCAGGAATATCATACTGTCTTTTGGAAGTAAGAAGAAGTAAGGAATAAAATGCATTTTTTGATATTTCAAATTGACTGTTGGGTCATTTTGAGAAGTTGCCAACCCCTGATTTATAGATATGACAGTAGCCCTTGGTGAAAACCGTTTGCTTTATTGCACACATTACTTGCTGCTACTGCTTTGAGCGAAACATACTTATTGTTTATTTCCAGGTCATAATACAATAATGGGACAGACCACAGGAGAAAAACCGCAGCTACAGCCCCATCTAGTGGTGGGAGGCTATGCTACGCATCATTTGACAGGCTTCGGTCTGCCTGACAAAGAATGAAAGAAAAACAAACCAAGTGGGAAAAGAAGCTGTGTTCCAAGTCTGATCAACTTCAGGTGTGAAAGCAACCTGAAACACATAGTCTAATGTTCTGATTTGTCACATTTTACTAAAATCTGAGTGAATTAGAAACTAGGGGAGGCTTGTACTCGAGTGATGAATCAATAAAGTCGTGCAGAAAAAGACAGGAAGGAGCCACTAGGGTCTCATATGCAGCAAATAAGTTTTGGGAGCCTCACATTTCTCTGGATTGAATAAACTGTCACATAAAGTTTGTCACCAAGTGAAACAGCAAACGAGGAGCCACGCAGCTGCTGTAAATTGTTGATATGGCCGGGCCGCTGAAACAACAACGTCACAAATTATTCAAATGACAGACCCAATCTGGCTGAATGGAGGTGTCTGCAATCTGTCAACAACATGAAAGATTGATGTGGTTTTGGTATTTCACCATTTTTTAAAAGCAGAGCGAGGAGGGAGGGAAAAGGGCTCGACCAGCTTCTTTATTTTGAGGCATTCTTTCTGTTTCTTCATGCTCGGTCTGGGCTTGATGAATAATTTGGATGTGAGGACAACAAGGCCGTGGATGGGCTCTTCGCCGTCCCAGAGGTGATGGTTTTCGTAAGATTTTGGATCAGAGAAAATCCAACATGATGTGATGCGAGTTTGATCATGACCCGATTCTCCAGTCAGCCGATGTTCTGTCTCACAGACCTGACATTCAATAACCTGCCAGTCAACAAGCAAATAAACTGGATTGCCTATTTTTATTTTTTTCCTCATTCTCCCTCAGTCAAACTCTGTCAGTCGGCTCTGGTTTTTCTCAGCATGACTGCGCGGGCTGTGTGTTTGTGCATGCGTGTGCGTGTTTGTGTGTTTATTCATACGGCGGACCCCTGGCAGAGGCTGCTGTGTGTCACCGCGGGGACCGTCTCTCTCCTCTGCAGCGATGAAATGTGTGAAATGCGAGATGCCATGCAGAGTGATCCGTGCGTGCTGTGCGCATGAGGACACAAATCAAATCCAATCTCTCAAATTTTTATTGGGGGGGTTGCATGGTGGATTAGATATACCGACTGTAACAGCCGAGCGGAGCAGATGGGGAAGAAGTCTCCGAGAAGTGATTTCCATATAAAAACAAGTCGGACTGTAAAAAACACAAAACTATGGATGTTCTCTCTTCTAGTCCCTGCTGTGGGTTTTTTTGATTTGATTCGTCACAGACGGGAAGTGAAAATGAGCAGCATGTCCTCACTATCATCTTGTTCAGGATGGTGGTTTTGTTTTTCAGCTTAGCCATGAAAAGGTAAAATTCTGGTGTTTGTTTTTTTTTTGTGGAGTTCATCTTCAACACACCGAGTTCATCTGGATGCCAAAAACCAATGATCACTGAACAGGAACTTCATCTCAGTGTGTAGCCACGCTGTGAACATCAATGTTAAAATTAAACCAAAGCAAAAGAGGTGCTGCGGGTGCAAAGGAAAGATCAGCCATTTGTGCACAAACTCTATGCCTCGCCATCAGGGAGGCAAACCTTTCTGTTCAACATCCACAGGCCTTGGTGGAGCATTCACGGGATCACTCCTCAATTCTGTCTGATTAAAATCCAAGATGGTGGCCAGTCTGCTGGGGTGGCACCTGACTGACAGGAACACCGGGAGGCCGGACAGGCTGGTGAGGAAGGCTGGCTCTGAGTTAGGCAGGAGTTTGGACTCACTTTGGACTGTGGTGGAGAGACATACGCAGCACAGTGCAGGGCGTCCTGGACAATAGTGACCAACCCCTCCACAACATCCTGGAGGGACAGAGAAGCAGCAGCAGTGGCAGACTCATGTCACTGCAGGACTGAGAGTTCAGGAGGTCTTTGTTCCCATCAGACTGGACAACAGCTCGAACAAAGGCAGAGGATCAAGACCTGGACTGTTTACCACGACTACTGGATACCCCAACTTACCCAAGGGGGTCAAAGTATCTATCTATCTATCTATCTGTCTATCTATCTATCATCTATCCGTCTATCTATCCATCTATCTATCCATCCATCCATCTATCCATCCATCTATCCATCCATCTATCTATCATCCATCCATCCATCCATCCGTCCATCCATCCGTCCATCCATCCATCCATCCATCTACCTATCCGTCTATCTATCTATCTACCTATCTATCTATCTATCTATCTATCTATCTATCTATCTATCTATCTATCTATCTATCCGTCTGTCTGTCTATCTATCCATCTATCAATCTATCTCTCTGTCTATCCATCCATCCATCCATCCATCCATCTTCCAAGATGGCTACCAATGCCACAAATAAAAAATGTAAAGAATGTGGGGACTCATTGACCCAAAGATTATTCTTTAGAGAATCAAAGTTTGTAAAACTAATCCAAAATACAATAGAATAGGCTTGGCGATTGAGTATGCTTTTAGAAAATAAAGCCAGAGCAGTCTGCTAATGGCCTGGGCGCTTGGTTTTACATATATATACAGAGTTAGAAATCCATTGGAACTCCAACATTTTAGCATATTTCCTTAAACAGATCAAATTTCATTTCTAACCTACAGCCTCCTCCGATAACGTTCAGCCTGTGAAAGCAGCAAGAAGACTCCTTCTCCTCAGTTTAATGCTGGCAGTTTTGACACATCCTTTCAAGAGATAGATTCTATTGTGCAAGATTTATTTCAGCATTCACTGATGATTTCCACCAGAAATTGATTTCTTTTCTCTGATTATTAGAAGGTCAAGTGTACAGAACCAGCAGAAATTCTTCCTTGTAAAGAGGAAAATAACTGGTGCAGCAGTGAGCGGTGTTATAGGGGAGCATGGATCGATGAGTGTAGTAACCATACTCTATGTGTTATTTAGAGAGCTGAAGCAGTGGGCCGAGGTTAAAGTCTCTAAAAATGAAGTACTTGGAGGATTATTACTGGAACAGGCTGCATACGACCTCTTTCAGATTTTATGTTGATAGATTTTCTAACATTTTTGGATGAGACAGAAGTTTTTCTGAACAACTGTGCTCCGTTAATTTGACTGATAATAAACCAAGAACAGGAAAACGCATGTTCATATTTTATCTTTGTGATGAATTAACTTTACAATAATTCGTTTCACTTTGTAAATTCACATCTCTCTACAAAATGCCTTTTTTTAAAAATTTAATTAACCCCAGTGTAACTTCATATTGTTATTTCCAATTATTCTGTCTCGTTCATCTCTTTTCAATTAGTTCTCGGTGAAACTAAAGCTGGAGAGTGTAAAGAATAAACCCGATCTGCAAATGGATCCTGTTAAAACTTTGAGATCAAACACAGAATATCTACAAATCCAGTTAAAAAATGGACTTTCACTGCAGTAACTGAGATTTCTTTGGAAGTTTTTGACTTTTTGACCTCAAGTTCTTAAAACTTTTGGAAAAATATGGATTTTTGGAAACTTTGAAGGATGAAGGCAGAATATTTCATGAACTGAGCCAAAATGAAGAGCAGGTGATTCAGATTCTGTTTGCATGCATCTTTGTTTCACATACACTCACTGGCCACTTTATTAGGTACACCTTAACTAGTGCCAGGCTGGAGCCCCTGTTGCCTTCAGAGCTGCCTAACTCTTCATGGCATAGAGTCAACGAGGTGCTGGAAACTTCCTCAGAAAGTTTGGTTCACAGCTCCATGACAGCCTCTCACAGTTGCTTCAGATTTGTCACATCCATGATGAGAATCTCCTGTTCCACCACATTCCCAGATGCTCTACTGGATTGCGATCTGGTGACTGTGGAGGCCACTGGAGTACAGTGAACTCATAATCATGTTGAAGAAACCATCTAAAGTCTACATACGAATGAGAGGCAGAAATCCTGACTCATCAGACCAGGAGACATGTTTTAAAATCTTCATGTGAATTGTAGCCTCAGTTCTCTGCTCTTTGCTGACAGGAGTGGCACCTGGTGTGGTCTTCTGCTGCTGTAGCACACCTGCTTCAAGATTTGGCGTGCTGTGCATCCAGAAACAGTCTTCTGTGCACTTTGTTTGTAAAAGGTGATTGATTAAGCTACTCTTAATCACTCTGGCAACAACAAGGCACTGGATATTTTCTCTTTTTCAAACCATTCTCTATAAGCCCTAAGGATGGTTTCATTTGAAAATCCCATTAGATCTGAGATACTCAGTCTGCCACCAACAACCACTCTCAATCAAAGTCCCTTAAATCACCTTCCTCTCCATCCTGATGCTCGGTTTGAATGCCCACATGCCTCAATGCACCGAGCAGCTGAACGGGTGTACCTAATAAAGTAGCCAGTTAATATATATTCCTGTATGACTATCAAATAGAAGAACAATATAAACATTTATTCGTGCCACACGGGGAAATTTGCAGTGTTACAGCAGCAAAGGGGACAGCAATGATAAATAAAAAATAGGCTAAGTATAAAAAACAGTATGTGCATCACTAAAAATATAAAGACTAGAATATAAAACTAAAGAAATACACTATAGGAATTATTTACACATTTACAAAATAATTGCACATGAGAATATTGTTATTGGGAGAATTTACTATTACTACTACTGTTCACACATTTACTAGTATTGATTAATAATAGTAAATAAATAATGAGGGTAAATAAAGATTTAGATGATAATTTCTCCTCTCTCTCCCAGTGTTTTGCAGACGGGCACAGCAGATGTTGACCTTTGGTTTCCCTGCACAGGGGGGAGGGTGAAATAATGTGCTATCCAGCCTCTCCATCAGCTCACAGATTGTCAGTGGATATGAGGAGTTAATATTTCATGACTGTACAATCATATCAACACAGTTTGTTGAAACAGAGCCCTACAGTTGATTAAATCAGGCTTATTCTGGTAATTGGAGGTAATTTGAGCTGCATGAAGGGAATTTAAATGCATGGTATGTGATTTGTTCTGGCAGGAGACTCGACTAAAAAAATAAAATCACAAAACAAAAAAGAAATTAAGGGCGACACAGGAATGACCACTCCCCTGCAGTGAAGACAAAGTCCACTTGGATCAAGTTAGAGATTGTTTGGGAATGTTCTGGTACAAGTGGGCTAAAGGCCTTCAACGTAGGCACGTGGAAGAGCAGTGAGAGCTTCATCAGAACCAACTGCCAAATTCAGATATCTGCAATTAAAGCCCTGCGTACGTAACTGACATAAAGATGACTTTAAGTGACCGCTCTGGTGTCTTTTCTTGACAAATTGGTCCTGGAATCTTTAAAATCTCAAGAGCAAAGAGAAACGTGGCGTTTCCCCTCGTCTCATTAATCAGTTTCCACATCCTGCGCCTGATCCTCACAGGCTAGCCTTGCAGCAACGCACTGGTTCACTGGAAACACCTCACAAGTCTATTCTGATTGGGAGCTGCTTCAACTCCTTGTCCTTCCCCGCCAAGCAGATCGGCCTAAAACTGGAAACAAGTGCTCGGGGTTATCCGTTACTCAGGAAGGCGAAGTAACCTGCTGTTTACAGGTCGCTCTTGCTATCTTGTGATCACACTGTTAGCTTGTGAGGCTGTAGTTCCTCTCTAATCTCTTCTGATTTTGTGTTTGTGCTCAGGGCTGCCCTCCGCTGGGCTGTGCTGTAAATACACCATCAGAGGGTGGGAACAGCCTATTAAACAGCCTCTTTTGAGCACTTTTGGACTCATGGTGCATTTTTTTTTTTTTTTTCAAATTCCCCATAGCAGCATCCAGGCTGTCATCCCCGTGCCATGTTTTGGGGTTGATTTGGCGGTGAGGTGCCTCAGTAATTGACTGTGGCTTTTTTGATGGATTAGCCTGGAATTGACTGTTGTGTCGCCAAACTGCTTTGAGTGATTAGAGAGAAAAAATTCTTTCCTGTTTGGTTTTTCTGTCTCTTAACAAGACTAATCAATCTTAACTGTGCTTCCTCTGCTCCTGCAGAGAGTGCAGCCTCTTCATGTGGACTCAGCAGCTCAGGAACACTTCAGGGATTTTCTTCAGACTTTGCTCAAATATCCGCCATGAAAGGACAAACTGGTTTGATTTTTGAGATGAAAAGTCGAGTCTGTGGGCTTCATGCTCACACTCTGCTCATGAACGCATCACAAGCTGTTGTCCAGGATTTTCTCTAAATTCTGCGCAGACATCAGGGGTGTAATGATCCATCGCTCTGGATCGATCCATCGGTTAAGCAACCATTCAATCAAATTGATGGAAACTCAAAACATCTGTCAACATCGTTATCTTTATTTTGAAATTCTGACCAGATATCCGGGCCAAGTTTCCGCCCAAGTGCGCCTCGATCTGAAGTTTCCAGGGGTGTGACACACGCATTTGAACCTTTTCGCTCTCTCACACGCCACAACTGGTATTTCTCATGCATTAAAACTTATTATGTTGCGCCCGCCGAGTAACACCGCTGTATGTGCTTTGGAAAGTGTAGCAAGACGCTCTGAGCATCACAGCGCTCGACGGGAGCCTGACATATCAGCCAATCAGAAAAAAGCACTGCTGTAAGATGCAGTTGATCTGACCGCAGAGGGTGCATACTGCACGCACACGGCCGGAGCGCCTTATCACACGAGTACAGTAAGTTATCTTGTCATTTGATTTTGTAGCGCACTGATTAATGAAAGTACTTATTGTACAAAAGGAAACAATGAGAGCTTATTCTTTCTCCACACCTACCATTAAACAGTGAAGCAACGTCTAATCACACTGACATACAAACTGTGGTCACCGGGCATCACAGTAAAACAAAATCATCAATGCTGAGTTAATTAAGTTAATAGTTCTACTTTAAACATGATAAATGTTTGGCTTTAATTAAAATCAAAATTGCACATTTTTACTTTGAAAGAGCATGGTTAAATGCTGGAGGTCAAAAATAATAAAAATATAATAATAATAAAATAATTTGTATTATTATTTTGCATTACTATAATATACTAAGATCACAAAGTAACAATAACACCCATTAGGTAATTGTGGGGGCAAAAAAAGCACCTGACTACTAATTAACCCCATTTTAATTTTAAAACATGATTAGATCATATAGATGGTTATAATCCTCTATAAACTATCATACCCAAAGGTCAGCACATCGTTTCACATTTCAGTAATAAAATTGTCAAAACATCAAAAATTGCTTAGTATTTCTTTCTTGCGTTAGGTGAAAAGTAGCTGATTGTGTTAAATGTGTACATAATATCGTCTTAAATCAATCGAAGGCCCCTGAGTCAAAATCGAATCGTGGCTGACTTTGTGATATCGGCAAATATTGTACCGTTGTCCAAAGAATCGATATCATATTGTATCGTCATGAAACTGGTGAATTACACCCCGAGCAGACATCCCCTTTGACACAGAGGGGGGTCCTTCAAATTTAGCACAAATGTTCACTCTGGATCAGAGGTCCAATTAACCCTCAGGAACTGCTGTACTCATTTTACACAATTTTTATTCATTTAATGATCATTGCAAGATTGTGCGTTTTTATTTGATCTTATTTCCAGCTAGGCTCCTACAGTAAGTCTAAAACACACTCTGTACGAACAAGAGTCACACTCAGACCGTTCAGTCCAAAAATGCCCCATTAAAAACCATTCAAACAGCAATTTTTGATCTCCCTTCCATTAAATCATAAAACATGCATTTTATAATTTCCAGGTGTCAGTCCAGGCTTTGCCTCAGAATTAATAATTTCTACTTCTCTCCACCAAGTGGCACCATTTTAACCTTATGAAACCAAGTGATTGATATGTATATATAAACTATCATCCTATTTCAAATCATTAACAAAATCCCAGATTGTAATACCTCAGCGCACAAAAAAATCCACTTTGCATGTATTATACAGAGTACAATCATTTTTTTCTGTTCAATTTTCAAGTAAAAACATGGTAATGGTGTGACAAAAGCTGGTGTCTCGAGGAATATGAAATTTAAAATTCACTTATTTGTGATGTCTATGATTTGGGGTCATGTTGGTTGAAAAACTATGACATAAAAAGTTGGAAATAATGTATCATATTTTTATAGTTACCATATGAAAAGTGTATTTTATGTGCTGAGTGGTATGAGTATAAGTATTTGACACTTTGCATAAAATTAATAATGGTTATAAAATAATTGTTGCTGCTCATCCACGACACATCCCAGGCTGCAATTATTCAAAACAGAAATCTACTTTTCATGTAGAATACAGAAAAAAATATTTATTCATTTATTTATTTCATTTTTCATTTTAAAATATGGTGGCATCATGACAAAAACCTGGCCTTTAAAGGGTAAAAATATGTTAAAATCCATGAATATTTGATGTATATGATTAGGACTGATGTTGGTTGAAAAAAAATCTTGCCACAAAAAGTTGGAAATAATATCAATATATCATATTATTATAGCTATTTTATAAAAAGTGCATTTTATGTGCTGAGTGGTATGAGTGTGAAAATCTGACACTGTGCAAAAAATAACAAAGGATAAAAATAATTGTTGCTGCTTATCAATGACATATCCCAGGCTGCAATAATCTGAAACAGAACAATGTTCTTTGCATGTAGGATGCTAAAAATAATAGTTTTTTTCTGTGTTTTTTCATTAAAAACGTGATGACTTGATGACAAAACCCTGGTTTTTTAAAGGATTAAAAAATTTAAAATCATACATTTGTGATGTGTATGATTTGGACTGATGTTTGTTTACAAAATCAAGCCACAAAAAGTTGGAAATAATATCAATGTGTTAAATTTTTGTAGCTTCCTAATGAAATATTTTTGCACTGAGTGGTTTGAGTGTAGCTAATATCCAAACTAGCTCTGACCAAACATGTTAGGTGTTAAAGTGATCTTACTCTGTAATCCAAGGTCTACAACACTGTGCAATGGAGAAATTCTCTTTCTGCCAATCACACAACAGCCCCCTTGAAGTCCAGTGGTTCAGGTCGTCTGCAGAGAGCGCGCTCACAGCTGCTCGGACTCAGCTGGAGCTAAAAGACACTTGCATGTCCAAGCCTCTCCTTCTGCCGTCCCGCTGCCTCCTCAGGGACGACAGCATGGTACAGTGCTGTGAACAAAACAAGCGCCCCCTCCTCCCCCCCGCAGTGGTGCAGCAGTTGCTCTCTGGATTTTTTGACCCCGCAGGATTTGAGGGGAGGGCCGCTGGTAGGGTTGAGCTCCCCGGAGATTACCCCAGCTTGGGTTTTTGGCTCGGCTTGAGACAGAACCCAGGAGAGCTTTCCAGTTTAGCGAGTGTGTGTGTATGTGTGTGTGTGTGTTACAGGGACAGTGTGGTTCTGTACATCTGCCACTTTCTCCCCGGGGGGATGGAGGGAAGGTTAGCCTAGTTTTCACCTCCATCAGGACACTGGGAGAGTTTATCTGCACCCACTGGAGCTGCAGAGAATTTACAGTATGTCATTTATTTCTCTGGGGCTAAAGATTAATATTTCATGTGCTGACGGGGGAATTCAGGCCCACTGAGGGTCCATGTGTGTTTTATTTCACCCAGTAGTTCACCCTTTGCTTTGTTTTGAGGCGAAAATTAATAGAATTATGTTCTTTCTGCTTTAATGAAGAGGAGCTAAGGTGAATGTGTGGCTTCTTCATTTGAATATTTCACTAAGTGTGCACAAAATATTCAGCTCATACACTTAAATGAAGCCAATGTGGATGTAGATGGAAAACTGCAGTTCCTTGAGTGTCCACTTGGGGCTTTCTACAAAAGCACTTGAAGGCACATACACACTCCATCTTAAAATGCTGTTTTTTTTTTACTGGAGAAATGAAAAAGCAGCAGCTTTTGGACTAACTATAGAAGAGTGATAGAAGGCTAATTTACCCCGACACAAAGTGCACTGCAGCAGCCCAAACATGAAGAAATAAACGTATGAATCAATCGCTCCAAATAAAACAAAAACAAAAAAAAAAGATAAAACCGATATGACTCTTAAACGTGCAGATCCTGTGCAGTGAAACACTAGAAATCAAACACTCAAGAAAGCCATGCACATCTAAATAAGACTGCAGTTTGAAGAAAACAGCCGTTTCAAGGATTTTAGAAGTGAACAGGAGCTCAGAGATGCGTCTGAAGTTCGATAAAACAGAGCGGTACAAATTTTTTTTTTGTTTGTTGTTTGTTTTCAGTTTTGATGACTGCAAGAGTATGTTCACAACCACTGATGCTCAAAAAATCACTTCCATGTGGACTGTTGGCCTGGGAGACAGTAGAAATTATTATTACCAGAAAACTGGGTAGATTCCTCCGAACGCCTCCCTAGTACGTTGTTCAGGGCACGTCCCATTTGACCTCGGGGAAGACCCAGGACACCCTGAAGGGACGATGTCTCTCAGCTGGCCAGGGAACGTGTCGGGTTTCCCCAGGAACAGTTGGACGAAGTGGCTGGGCAGAGGGAAGTCTGGGCTTCTCTGCTTTGGCTGCTGCCCTCGCTACCTGACCAAGAATAGGCGGAAGAAGACAAAAACCAGATGATCATTTGCCTCCATGCTTCAGGATAACCTTATTACCATGTTTAAAGTGTCCAGAGCTGTTTCACATTAAATGTACTTCTGCTGAGCTTAATTGATAAAATTCTTGGTATCAAACTTTGATTCGAGCGCTAAAAGCAGCCGTCTTCAGTCCACATCACACAGAGATGAAGATTAATCCAGGTCAGGAGTAAAGGTGTGATCCAGGTATGAAAATCAAATTCACCAAAATCAAAAGAACTTCATTGGTGGTGTCAATATTGACTGTAATTACACCTTGAGAGGAGAGTGTGTGATTTTTTTAGAAGGCAGAAAGGCAAAATATTAATAATGTTCTTTTTTCCTGCAGTAATTATGCGTAAGCTCCCTGTCTCCCTCCCGTTGTGGGAGATTGACGGGTAAAATGAAGCGCCTGTTATTGCGATTGGGAGAAACATTTCCAGAGCAAAGCCCGAATCTTTAGCAATTAGAGCGAATGTCAACCAGGGAGGAAAAAATAAAACAAGCGGCTAATTGAAAACATAAAAAGACTCCTCAATTATTTCTGGAAGGGGATGCATGAAACAGGTTGTGGAGGAAAATCATTTTAATAATTTGCATCATTAGGCAGGAGAGGAGGCGTGCTGTGCTGCGTTCACTGCCAGAGCACCAACGGAAATGCGTGCCACTCTCAGCAGGGCGCCGCACAGGGGTGCATTTCCTGTTACTGAGCTTCGTAGCACCTTCATTTTCAGTAAATCAACAAAAGCTGATGGTGCAGTATTTTTCCTGCAAAGATATAACTTTCCATCGGTGAAGAATTTTTTCACGCGGCGTCGCACCGGTGCGCCACACAAAGCATCTCCGTCACCCCGCTGTGATTGAGCACGCGGCACGGCCCGGGACAAAAGCAGCCCTCCCAGCTGTTAAGAACAGGATCCATAAAAAGCAATCATCTCACATCTTCCATCGTCTGTGTGAGCGAGCGAGGCGCTCACCTGTGGGACAAAACACTGACTGCGTGTGCACAATCAGCCCCATGGAGACATCAGGTCTGAGCTGCTCAGAACAAAAGTCCTGATGAGCTGCAGGTGCTGCAGAAAGACTGAAATCACCAGGAAACCACAGAACAGACAACAGGCAGGTAGTTTGAGGTGATTTCACACCTGCAGCTGCGATGCAGGGATGGGAGTATCGATATCGAAGTACCAAAGTATCGATTCTTTCACAAGTACCATTTTGGTATCGATGATTCTCCTAAAACTTCGGGAACAAATGAGTAAGTTCTGAAGACTGTTTTCAGTATTTCTGTCTTTCTTCGTGCCACTTACGGCTGGGCAATATATCCATTAAATTGAATTATCTTTGCCTGAAGATTTAAAAATTAAAAATTGAGATTTCTTTTCTTGACTTACACTTACTCTTTATTGTAAGCTGTTGCAATGTTTGGAAATACACATACTGAAACTTTACTATGATTGTTGGCCCTGTCAAGTTTTGCACATGTATGTTTTTTAAATGAGATTAAATATTGATCAGAGAGCTCCATGTTAATGCACTGTGAAAACAGCTCAGTATTCAGAGTTCATGTAGACAAATCTGCCTACGTTCAGACTACATTATCGACATTTTATGAAAAATTAACAGCATGCAACTCAACTACTGGAGGGACATTCTGTTTAGTTTCAGAATGTTTTTTTAACATAAAAGCAAAACTTGATTTTCATATTTCTGTGTCATTAGGAGGTTTTTTTCTTGAGAGGGAAAAAATAGATTAAATGGTAAATCAAGTTATGTGAAATTTTTTTTTTTTAGATAATTATTATGCTTTTGATAGGCTACATATGACACTGAATGTTTACTTTTTACATGCAATGATTCCTGGCAATAATTATCATTAATAATTATTATGAGAACATTATTCTTAAATGTGTCTTTAATAAAATAATAGATCGGCCAAATACACAGGCTTGAAGAGTCACACTTGGGAGCCGGTGTGAGACAATTTCTGCACCAAAATCAGCACAAGATTCTCTTCAGATCGCTAACTAAGGGGCCAAAGGCTTCAGCTTTGGAGGTTGTTGCCATGGAGGCATTAAAAAGAAGGTCAAAAGGTCATCACTTGTTACTTGTGAAACATAAATGAAAATTACTACATCATAAATCCATGCTTGTATCACATTTTTATTGTCATAATTCCTTACAGTATAAAATGTAAAATACTCCCTCTCCATCCAAATATTCAGTTAACAGTCTCAGCAAACACAGACTCACATGACCGGCCGGCGTAAGGCACTGCACACCTCACGCTGTACAAATTAATCTTAAATTTTCCAGATTCTGTGTCACAGGTGACCTTTCACGGCAGGAATAATCAGCTTGTTTTGTACTTTTGGATTCGGCTGACATTTCCTCCTATCAGTCAGATAGCTTTTGACATAAAAGCCAGGGTACCATCTGCAGGGACTCTTTTCACTGTTACAGGGAGAAAAAAATGAATAATAATAAGGAAAAAGGGAAGAGAGAGGCTTTTTAATGTGCAAATACTGGGCTGTGCTGTGACCTGACTGTGGCAGACATCACAACAGCAGTGTTTGTGTAAAGCAAACAGAAGAGGAAACAGAGGGAGCCTCTGCTACCCGGCAGCTCCTCTTACTTATTAACACCAACTCCCAAGAAAGCAGAAACCAGGAAAAATAACAAATGTGGATGTGTTGTAGCTGTTTGCAGAGCGCAACGGAAATTTCCTTCTGGAGTTTTGTCTCAGTGTTTTTTAGAAACACAACAAGGTGAGAAGTAAGATGTTTGACTGAAGGTAACGTGAGCCGAGAGGAAACTGTTCAGGAATGAAGAGAGGGAGAAGATTCACTGAAAGGGATGGTTTGGTATTTCTGAAGCAGGAACTGCAGCCCAGCACGGCACCTTTAATTTAAGGGAAGGCCAGCATTGCAGTGCAGCTGGATCCATCAAGCTCCAATCTACAATGACTGTGCTCAGCCCAATCAGAGTCCTTTTGAGCAGGAATAGGTGGAGCTACGACCGAGACGACAGCAGGAAGTTACTGCTCGTACGGAGATTAGCATAGATGCTAACAGCTTCAGTCGCAGTTTTATCAGATCTGGGCCACATTTCTTTACTAAATGACAAACAAACAACACTGGAAGCACTTCTCTATTGTAAGCATATTTTCACTCTGCCTCCTAAATGTCTTCCCAAAAGTTTGTTTTACGAAATGTCTCACATTTTGTCCTTTACACCACAGCAGTAGCTGATTGGCTCGTTATTAATGTGATTTAAGGAATGATCAGATAATCACATGCCAGATATGCTTTTGATTGGTTATGCCCTCCCCAAACACTTTCTATGGGTTTTGCCTGGATGGATCAGTGAGATATATTAAACGGAAGAGCTGAATGATTTTAGGAAAAGACCTAATTATGATTTTTCTAGCAGATATTGTGATTTCAATTCCATTCACGATTTTCTTCAAATTAAACTTCAGTGCAATCTTCACTGTGTTTACAGTTTAGACAACAGGAAGGAAATCAATGATCAAAAGCACATAACACATTATTCATCATCTAATATTGATGATAAATAATCTGTTTTCATTATTTAAGAGATACTCCAACTTCTACTCCTAAACAGAGGCTTTGTGTTGTTGACCTGCTTACCAGCACTTTCGTGACAGAGATGTGACATTCACGAGTCAACTCTTTTGAACTGCTTTTTAAGTGAACAATGAGAACCGATTCACAATTGTGAGTAAGCTGTTCAGTTGCGAGCCATTCTTAAATGCAAATTGCCTGCAAATTTGTACAATAGTTGCCACAACAGATTCTGGGTCGGTCAGGAGCGCTGCAAAAAACTGCAGCTTTGGCGATCACGATTGTTTTGTCTGAAATTGCAATTTCGATCCAAAATCAATAAATCTTTCAGCCCTATTGAATGGTCCACCAAAGCTTAACCAGGGATGAGCAAACTTTTTAGTCCTGGAGCCCGGGGACAACGGTCCATAGAGTGGTGCAGGAATGAGTCCTAAAATACAGAAATGAGTAAGTATTTTAGCACATCCAGGTCCCATGTCCCAAAGTCTTTGCAGTTTTAGAATAGCTTTTCAGAAAAATACCTGTAGTAAGGTCTGTGATGAACACATGATCTCATTTTGCACCATAAAAAGCATTTGATGTTTCCCCTCTTTTGAGTCATAAATCCTTATTTTGTTAAAAAAAAAAAGGACTTGCCAACAAACTTCAAATAAGGTGGTTGGTATCGGCCATAAAAGCCTGATCAGGGCAGACCTAGAATCAGTACTTCTGTGGTACTGGAATTAAGCTGCACTTAAATTTGGCTTCTTTTTACGTCAAACTAGAAAGCACTAGAAGAGCTCAAACTTCTGCCAAGGTAGCTCACATATTGTTACATCTATATACAGTAGTTTCATGATAAAGTTACCATCATAATATGATTCATGACCCTGAAAACCCACACCTAGCACTCAGAATCATATTGACATCATTACTAGTTAGACAGTTATTGAGCAAAAACGATCATTCACAAATGGTGGTTATCTGGATCACCACCAAAATCTAATCAGTTCTAAGTTGGGCCATTACAAACATCTGAAAATTTCAGCAAAATTCATCCCATAGTTTTTGCATAATTTGCTAACAAACAAACAAACAAACAAACATACGCCGGCAAAACATAATCTCCTTGGTGGAGGTAATAAAGCATCATCCATTTATCAAACCGTGCTCCATACTGCTTAGGGTTTCAGGGTTGCAAGGGGCTGGAGCCTGTCCCAGCTGACATTAAGCACACCATGAACTGGCTGCCAGCCAATCACGGGGCTACATGGAGAGACAGACAACCATTCAAGCACGTTTTGGGTCTTTAGGAGGAAACTGGAGTGTCCTGAAAAACCCACAGAAGCACAGGGAGAACATGCAAACTCCAAACAGAAAGGCTCAGACCGACACGACTCGCACAGTCAAGCTTACTGTGAAACAATGGTTCTACCCGCTGCACCACCGTGCAGCCCCTGAGGCTGTTGATATATTTGTGAAGGTTTCAGTACAAAGGTACAGCTGGAATTTACCTGTCCTCAGGTTTTGGCTTCTTGACAAGTGATACAAAACGTTATGAAAATTAATATTTCAGAGGAAAAACAAACCTCCACTTTGAAAAGACCTTTAAAAAAGAGAAACTCAAACTAAACTTTTCTCCAGATCACAGGACTGATGAAATAAACATACTCTTTTAAAAAAAACAATAATAATCAGAACATATAATGATCTTAAACAATCAGATCATCAGAATGAGCTTCACCTTCATCCTCTTCACACTCTCCCTCTCAGTGAGTTCAATATTAAAGATCATAAATCTCAAGTCAAGGCTTGAAAACAGTATCTGCCACCAAATAAAGTGACGTTGTCTTCTTTCACACCGTCTGCGGTTGGTGCCCTCGCTGTGCAAACTTAATGTTCTTACCTGATCGATGCGGCTTTGTTTGGTCATGCGGTGCTAACATCAGTCTGAGCAAAGCTCTGAGGGTTTTTCTGTGTTCCCCGCAGAGGGAAGCCTTCTGCTCGTGCTGTTAAAGCAAACTAATCGGCCCATAAAGATCAATAAAGCCTCACTGTTATTTTTAGAGCAGCCTTTTCATTCACTCTAAAGGAAGAGAAACAGCTTCACGCTGAGCTCCTAAAGCAACAATAAATCTCATTGTTAGCAAAAAAGTGGCGATTTTGAATCTTTGACTAAAAGTTAACTGCACTTTTGGGGGAGTAATCCTCAAATTTATCTTTAAAAAGTCACAATGTGCCTATAAATTGGGATTTTATTGAATAAAGGGAACGCTCTGAAGCCTTCTTAGCAGATCCCAGGAGTGATTTTACCTTATTTGAGGAATTTTGAGTGTCAAACAAAGTAATTCAGAAGGGGAAGCAGTATTTGCCTTGAGGGCTGCGGAGCTGCAACGTGATGATCCTGCAGATCGGAGCTCGACTAAAATCAACTCCAGGTTGGTGGGATGCACGCATGTCTCATGCCATGAAGGTGGAAGCTGATGTGACGCGACGCAGTTGCAGCGTGGGCGGGAGAGTTTATGAAAGTTTGCTCGCTCTCTTAGCTGCTGATGATCGGCTCTGTCAGCTTCCCGGCCCACCTTGATCTGAACATGCAGGTAGGAGCTGAGTTACGCTGATTGGCTCGGACTCCTCAGCCTGCTTTTGTTCTCCCTCTCGTATCATCCTGAGGAAGCAGGCTTCACGTTCTTCTGTGAGGACAAGGAGGTGGAAAAATGCTAAGAAATGCTGAGGCAGACGGCGGTTTGCCTCCATGAGGACGTGGAGTTGTAATTAGATGTGTAAACTGGAAATGCTTGTGTTTGTATTAGAAGAGTTTGTCTTGATTAGCAGTTATAAAGAAAAGTATTACTGTAATCAATATGTTTGATTTTCTATTTAATATGCAAGCACTCTTGGATGCAGTTCCTCTGTTGGCCACCAGGTGCTAGCTTTCTGTCTTTGTCGGTACTTCATGTTTTATTTTCCGCAATTATTCAGACAATAGGAGAACAATTCCTTAGCTTGGCCCTAATTCTGGAAGTTACGGCTCAGGAGTGTGCTGCGATAATTCCCATAATTTGGAAACTGTTCAGCATTTTCTCACTTGTAGCTCCACTTTGTTAACATCTGCTACCCAATAGGGTGGCATTTAAAGTTTGGAGGTCACAGGTCAAATATAAAGGCCATGAAGCAACATGTTAGCCCGATCCATGTCTTCATTTAAAAACACTTCCCGGGAATTCTGCCAACCTTTGTACACGTTGTTAAAGGATGGTCAGATTATCTCTCCTGCCCCATGTGGCTGGCAGTGGTATGGGTGATACGGACTGATCTTTTAAAAGCTAAAAAAACAAAATCATCAAACTGGAAAAAAGTTTAATTAATAACGGCTGCATCTTGTTAGTTGGACATAAATATTTACATTAGGGCTGAACGACTTAAGGAAAAGATCTAATTGCGATTTTTCTGGCAGATACTGCGATTTTAATTAGAATCGTGATTTTCTTTAAATCAAGCTTCAGTGCAATCTTCACTGTGTTTACAGTATAGACAACAGTAAGGAAATTAATGATCAAAAGCACATAACACATTATTCATCATCTAATATTGATGATAAATAATCTGTTTTCATTATTTAAGAGATACTCCAACATTTTTGTTGTTTTGGCGTCTTGCCTCACTCCCTAGTCCACGACAAGCAGACAGACACATTTTCCAACTGTGCGTGCAGTAATGAGTAAGAGACGGACAGAGCCCGCCACCGCTAACTAGTTTAGCTCAAATGCCTGGGAGTCAATGGGTAGTGTTAGCCTGCCTCTGCCTACAGTCATCAGATAAACTCTTCAGCAACTCTAAACAGTCCTCTGTGCTTGTTGTGACTCGTTTTTTTTAACCACGTTATGTTGCGTTATCTTCTACTATCATTGTATTATCTTCTTCTACTCCTAAACTGAGGCTTTGTGCTGTTGACCTGCTTACAGCACTTCCGCGGTGGAGATGTGATGATTGGGAAAGTTAGCAATGTTGATTCGCAGTTGTGAGTAAGCCGTTCATTTTCGAGCCACTCTTAAATGCAAATTGCCTGCAAATTTGTACAATAGTATGTGTAAAATAGTTGACACAACAGATCCTGGGTCAGTCAGGAAGTCTGCAAAAAATCGCAGCTTTGGCGATCACATGATGGCATTGTCTGAAATCACGATTTTGATCAAAAAAACAAATCTTTCAGCCCAAATTTACAGAATTATATCTGTATCTGTCAGGCCAAAAACTGTGCCTTGTACAAATGTTGTTGATGAGCCCTGTTCTACAAAATCTCTTTTTTTTGCTCAATAGATACCCAAGACATGATGTAAACCATCGAGCCTGGCAGATATCCAGCCCTTAGACTGCCATTAAATTCTTAAAATATAAACCTGTTTTGATTTTTTGGGTATCTTTTTGCCATGTTGCCATGTCCCTATAAGTGTTCACACAACCCCACTAACAGCTACAGCTAAAACTATCTGATCAATGATGATCTCATGTTTGATGGTTTTAAAGAAAATCCATCAGCCAATATTTTACCAAGACTATGAGAATTTAGGAGTCATGCAGACCCAAAATCAAATGCCAAGTTTCAAATTGGCTTCATGTGGCTTGCAGCTGTATGGGTGATAGGGACTGATCTCACTTTTAAAGGCAAAGAAACACTCAACAGGGGAAAATGTAAATATTTAACCAATAATATGTCAATTATATTATTTCTGTTTGTTTTAAAATCCAGCCCTAGCTTTCTACTTACATTGCACAAATTTCAACTCTTACCTAATGAGTAATATGAGACAGTTTGGAGGTCATGGTCAAAGATCAAGGTCATGGGGACCAGCAAACACTTTGAGGGGTTTTTGTAAAACTTTTCACAGCCATACTCAAGGAAGGACTGGTTTGATTAAGGGGGATGTGGGTCCAAGGTCATGGAGCCACATGTTCATCCCTTGCTTGTGAACAACATGTCAGGAAAGTGCTTGGAGGAGTTTCTGTTCTCACGTCTAAGGATGAACTGACTGATGAACCTTGAATCGACGTTTTTATGACTCAAGTTCATCCTCTGATCAGAAATTTCCTGAATCATGTCACCACCAGCCCTTCCTTTTGGAGTCGTAAAACTGCTAGACGGATGTTGAAATTTATGGAGCTTTTTCGACACTAAAATTGTGTTCAGGTCAAATTATTGGGGGGAACATTGGTTTAAATTTCATTGCACTGCAGTGCTCCAGAGGTGGATAATTTTCCCGTTGTCTGTATCTGAGAGCATTAGCTCAAATAAATCAGTGCATTACATTAATTTGCTTCAGTTTGGGGACTCGGGGGAGAAAAAAAGGCCCTCACTGAGCAGCAAGCCTGTGAATGACAAATCAAACTAATAAAAAAGAGAATATTAATGCTGACAGAGAGCAGCTCAGAGGGGGCTGTACAACGCTCCGTCAACGTTTGTCATTATAATTTCTATACAGTGGGTGGAAAATTGTCAAAGGCCCGTCAAAGCGCTAACCGCACCTCCAGGAGCTCACAAACCCTCACAGATGTTGTCCCTTTTCTTTCTTTAAAGACACTGTGATTCTTTTGTTTGAAAATAAATTATGAGAGAGAAAAAAAAAACCCTAATTGGAGTTCCTTTTCTTTTTGCTGCTTTCAACTTAAGCTCAGCGTCAGGGACCTTGAAGCTGTGATCACGATGCCAGAGGCAGCATCGTGGCAAAGACAAAAGGAGGAGTGTGGCGGTGGCGATGGAGGAAGAGGAGGAGGTGTGAGGGATTTGGCAGACCCCTGTGTTCGTTTTTAAAGAAATAAATTAAGCAAAGCTGGGGGAGGAACACCTCTGCACGCCCTCAAGTGAGAGAGCAAGGTACGGAATAAAACGTGACAGAAATAGTAGGTTTAAAAAAGCAGAGGTCGATTTCCAATGACAGCACAAAGATAATTATTTTCTGGAAGTTTTGGCCGCGGTTGTTCAATAACAACATGGAGATATGAGGATCCTCAAAGTCAAGGTGAGGGATCTGGCTGACTGAACACCGAATAATTAGAGAAGTTCATTAAGAATCAGGAACATTTTGCTTCTATTGTTCGGTTTAGATGAGGACAAAGCCTTTTGAGATTCAGCACCTCAGCACAGAGCTTCACAAAGGAGCTGGAAATGCCTGAAAGAGCTGCTTTCACTACGCTTTTTGTCTTACTGCCAAGACATGAAATGAAAGATCAGTGCATGCAATTTATTTACAACATTGACCCATGAAGCTGCAAGACCTCCAGGTGAAACCGAAGACCAACATCTTAAGAAAAAAAATGCACAGAAAGACTCTCCAACTGCCAGGGCACAGATCAGCTGAAGGCCATGAATCGTTTGATATCAGTCTGTAAAGAATAATACTAACAAGTTTTCAAACAAGAGGACCAAAGAGGGTTTTATCTTAAAGGGATGACCATATCCTCACATATTCGCTCTGTAATGACTGCAGACTTGGGCCCTCTGTCCCTGTCACCATTGTGATGAATGAAAAAGTAAGGCCTGAGATAAACTCACTGTTAAGTCTTCCAGCTCCTTAAGCCTCAAAGCAGTATCACCTACAATGCTTACTTATATCTTTGCAACCGTGCAACAGATCTGTATGGAGACAACTGTGTTTGGAAAGTAACTCTTTTGTTAACTTTCTCTCTCAGAAAGTTTAAAACTAGTTATAAAACCTCGTTTATAACAAGCATTTTTTTTTTGCTCTTAAATAAGGTCTTATTTTCGGGTGCGTATCATACACAAGCAAAATATGTAAAATATTTCGTCTCCCAACATTGTGATTACAACGCATCTGATACAAAAGCCGAAATATTCTCTCTCTCTGTGAAACATTACCGCCAAACTTTTGTAACTCCTATTAAACTTACTGTTAAACTGTTCTGATCTAGTATATTGGGTTCTAATTAGTTTACCTTCGTGTAATGATCGTGTAATTCTCAGGTGTTACAGTATTACTCACGTGCAAACACAGCATGTTGATAACTACTCTTGGATAGGTCAGTACACTACAACTGAGCATGCTCGGGCAGAAATCGAGTGAGCGCACATGTGTGAAGCAAAAGGTGTTTCTGCATCTGGTTGAGAGAGAAAATCGTGAACAGTATTTGTTGTGAAATACTGAAATTTCATTGAATAAAACTGAATAAAGGTCATTTTGAGTTGTCTGAGAGAGTAAGGTTTGGGCAAAATGTGGGTGCGTGTTATATTTGAATACAGCGTTTTTCCTGGAAAAAAGCATGAAAAAATGGGGTGCGTGTTATAAACGAGGGCGTGTTGTATTTGAGAAATTACAGTATTGCATTCGACAAACCCACCCTTAGTTTTTAAACAGCGCGAGTGCATGGCTATGACCAGCACTACACAACAAAAACATGAATTCTGAGGTGGTTACGTTTTATTTTATTACACTTCTATTTTAGTTTGGAGTTTGACATTAATCTGACAGCAAAAACATCAAATACAGCTTGGTATTATCTTTTTCTTTTGCTTTTTTTCCCTTATTTTAGGTCCTCATTTT
Source organism: Cetoscarus ocellatus (assembly GCA_037902135.1). Classification (NCBI taxonomy): domain Eukaryota; kingdom Metazoa; phylum Chordata; class Actinopteri; order Labriformes; family Labridae; genus Cetoscarus; species Cetoscarus ocellatus. The sequence goes on from JBAMNC010001687.1 coordinate 157,588, forward strand.
CATCATAATCTAACTGACAGCACAGCAGTTTGCTTGAGCCGAGTAGCCAGAAGACAATAACACTTGGAGAGAGGTTTCTGAATTCTTGGCTCCACACAAAAGATCAGAATTTGACCAACAACTTCCGTTTGACTGTTAGTAAAGCAGCTATCCCCCCAACAATGACCTACAGTCTACCAGTGTGCCGTCAAACTCACAAACAACGAGAGGCTGCAGCAGAGTCCGAGACGACCGCAGCTCGTGTTTAAGTCCTGCCTTTCTTTGCCATCAGTGTTGTCTCCTCTGCAGCTTGTACTTGGCTGATACTTCATTGATATTATTTAGCAGCACTCTGGACAGATGGTTCCAGGCTACACTGTTAAACACTTCATTAGTTAGAATTATGTTTGTCCTCTGTTGCCAACACAAAGCAAGCTGTTTGGAGGCTGCTTCATCAAGTGATAACTGAAAATTTGTTAAAATAAGAAATTTAAAGGGTCATTTTCAGTCTTACATCACTAGATTATGAAGAATTAATTTGCAAAGAAAAGTAAAAGACCACCAAATGGCCCCTTTGTATTAAATTTAGCCAAAAACAATCATGTAATTACAAATACCCTAATGTTTGTTAGGGACTTTTGAGTGCAGACACTTAAAGATAGCTAATTATGTGTTTCACTGAAAGAGAAAAATGTCTAAATATGTTGTCAATGTTTCCCTGGAACTCGCAATAGCTGAAATTTTTTTGCATCACTCCTGACTGACCCAGGAAATAGTTGTGTCAACTATTTTACACATGCTGTTTTACAAATTGGCAGGCAATTTGCATTTATTGAGTGCTGGTAAGCAGGTCAGCAACACAAAGCCTCTGTTTAGGAGTAGAAGTTGGAGTATCCCTTAGATAATGAAAACAGATTATTTATCATCAATATTAGATGATGAATAATGTGTCATGTGCTTTTGATCAGTGATTTCCTTACTGTTGTCTGTACTGTAAACATAGTGAATACTGCACTGAAGCTTGATTTGAAGAAAATCACAAATCGAATTGAAATTGCAAGATCTGCCAGAAAAATCACAATTCGATCTTTTCCAGAAATCATTCAGCCCTACTATCTGCCTGCCATAGATTCAGGAGAGGCAAGATATGAAAACAATAAAAATGTTGGCATATCCCTTTAATACTCATAATAACTACATCATGAGGCCCTCAGAGCATGTGTGAACCCTTAAAACTACCTGTGATAACTCAGAACTTCCCTCCAACTTTGTGAAGTCACTGTGCACCACGAGCCTCAAAGTCACACCATGGCCCCTCACCTGAAAGGAGAGCCTCCATTTGAAACATCGGGCGGTCCGAGGAGTCGCTCTGACACATCCATCAGCAGCAGAGCCATTTACCATCCTCTTTACAGTCAGCCTGACCGTGCTGGAAACACACTCTCATCAGCCTGCTGCCCTGCCAAAACTGTGAAGGATAATTTCCCTTAATTACACACAAAGGAAGCTTCGACCGTCCATCTCTTTGTCCGTCTAATGACACCCTTCGGTGAGACTCCTCCATCGGCTCTCCAATGCTCAGAGGATTGTTGAAAGTTCAGGAGGGCGAGCTTATAAAACATCTTCTGCTTTGTTCGTGCGTCCTTGCTTTCAGTATTCAAGACCTGCATGAAATACTGGGTTACTCTGAAATTTAACGGACATAACCAATTTATGATGTGACACTTTTTATTTGCTGAAATCCCCATTAGTGTTTATCTGCGCCATTAAAAATGCATCCATTCCCTCTGCCTGCATACTGTAAACTGTGATTAGCAGAAAAAAAAAGCCATCCCTAAAATAAACATATTTCAAAAAATAGATTATGTAAAAGGAAGAGCAAAGGCTGAGCTATGCCGTGATTGCCTTGAAAAACATGGAGGAAATTTGCATATTGAGTGGAATTCTATTATGAGTATTTGAGGACCTGTTTCTAATGCCTGGCACTCACAGCAGCCCCCTAACATATGCATAATTCAGACAGTCAGTGTTTTATTCCTCCACAAAGTAATCATGGTGATGTTTATGAAGGGCAGAATCAAGAAGAAATTTGGCAATGAAATTAAAAGACATATATCAATACAAAAGGCAAAACTAGACCCAAACAAACACTAATTACTGGAGCATTGTTTTGTGGCTCACACAATGAACAAAGAGTCTGAGCCTCCTGGGGAAGGAGAAAATAAGCGAGCGCAAAGGCTTCTTAAGGCAAGTCAGATATTCATCAGGACTGCGATAAGCCATATTTTCAAGGTCTGTCTTTCCTCTAGGGCGGCACAGTGGCCCAGCAGGTAAAAAAAAAAGTCCACAAAACTCCAAATTTCAGGGTAACTGTCTGCACTCGATTTTTGGGTAAAAACTCAACAGTTTGAGTGGAGAGTAAAACGACTAATGTTGCAGTGCAGATGGACTTCATGGTCAAAAACTAGGGGAAGAGAAGACATGACAACAGCAGGAAGTGACTGCATGTTTGAAAAAAATGGCGGCTTCTGACGCAGATATTGCGTCCCCGTGGATGCAGCAATATCTGCGGTTTTATCAGTAATGAATTTCTTTTTTAAAAGAAGAGCAAGAACATCACTTCAAGCTTTTCTTGCGAGCCATTATTAAATGCAAATTGCCTGCAAATGTAACAAAGGAACGGCTCACTCACAACTGTGAATTGGTTCTCATGGTTCACGTAAAAGAGCTGTTCAAAAGAGTTGACCAGTTCGTGAACATCACATCTCTAGCGTGACCCACCGCAGAAGTAGGTGAACAAAACAAAGCCTCTGTTTAGGAGAAGAAGAAGATAATATGATGATAGTAGAAGATAACGTAACATAAAGGAGTAAAAAAGTCACAACAAGCACACAGGACCATTTAGAGTTGCTGAAGAGTTTATCTGATGACTGTAGGCAGAGGCAGGCTAACACTTCCCATTGAATCCCAGTGTTTGAGCTAAGCTAACTAGCAGTGGGCGAGCTCTGCCTGTCTCTTCCTTGTTACTGCACACACAGCCTAAAGAATGGAGTCTTTCTGCTTGTCATGAAAACAAAAAAAAAATGTTGGAGTGTTCCTTTAACAAAGAGAAGATAAAACACATCAGTGTTTTGACAAGACAACCGATGCCATTAATCGCCTGAAAACAGAGTTGACAGCCTCGTCTGCAGTTGGGTCTCAACCATCTGCAGCATGTCTTGAAGAGCGCTGAAACAAGCTAACGATTAAAGGACACTCAGTAAAAACAGCTCCTCACTCATCTGCCTGTTTCCATTCAGTGTGAGGAGGGTGCAGCTGTTTCTGCAGCTAAGAAAAAATAAAACAAAGATTAGCGTTTGGAGATGTTTCAATGAGATCCCCCTTCATGGAGATAAACAGCACTGCATCGTGTCTTTTAGAGAAGCATGGAGAAGATGATTGTCATTCTTTTTAGTATATGCTTTCATTTCTTGTCATGATGATACAGTTTTTATCTCTTTACACTTAATCATTTTAGATTTTGTTTTAATCTTTTAAACATAATTTTATTTATTTTTGTCTGATGATTCTTGGTTTTATTACTTTGTAATTCTCTTGTTTCTTTTATATATTTTGTCAGTCATCTTGATTTTATAATTTCTTTTGCTTCAGCTATTCTGGAGTGCAGTGGTCTCCAAATACTTTTGACGTCCTCCCTAAACATACAGTATATATATATTCTAACCATATATATACCACTTTGAACTGCAATCGAGTTTGCATGAAACGTGCGGTATAAATAAAGTTTGAGTGATTTATTGATTATTATAAAGACCATTGGTTCCTGAATGTATGGTGAAAGTTATAAATATTATAAATATGGAGAAATTAAAAACTTGAATGTTGTATGCAGTAATGAAAGGGGTAGGATTAAATAAGTTTATAGTTCTTTTACTCCTTTTCAAGCATGTAAACCTGCTGCACAAGCAAGACATCATCGCCAGGTTACCTTCTTTGTTTTTATTTTGCCATATGCAGGTATTTATTTATGGCAGCATGCAATTCAGTTAAATTTAATTCAATTCAGGGTAAGATCACGCAGCGGCATTAGGGGTAAAGATTCTTTATGCAACAACAGCGGCCATGGAAATTAAAAATACTGAGATAAAGTGCCTGGATGCTCCTGAAAGCAGTGGGAGGAAAGTCAGTCATGATGACTTAGCTAATTAAAACACAGAAAACAAACAGAAAACTCAATCTACATCCTCTGTGAAGTTTTTGTTGCCGAACAGTTGATGTGTACTCATTAGTTCCTGAAAACATCGGCCTCCTCTGATTTGATGCCCTCTCAGTGAGTCTTTATGTTCTCATCGACGTTTGTTAGTTAGTGAACAGAATAACTCAAAAACTGATGCACAAATCTGGATGAAATTTTCAGGGAATGTTGGTCATGCCATCCTTGAGTAAGAGTTGAGATCAGCAGTGTAAATTTTGTTGACTAATTATTTTCGTCATAGTTTCTGTCAACAACCTTTTTTCCCCTGATGAAAACTAGACAGTAACTAATAAAAACAAGAGCACATGGACTAAAACTAATGTTTGACAGAGACTTAATCAAATCAGACCTATTTTGGTCATGTAGAAAGTAGGGACAAGTTACGAATATATCCAATCACAGCTACTTTGGTTGGTGGTGGTGGGATAAGTTGTGGAGCGATCCAATCAGAGCTCCTCTCTTTATGAATTGATATATTCATGTAGAGCAGGTTCACTGTTTGTTGTCAGTTCTGGTATTGTAACTGAGATGCTCCACCAGGTAGCCTAAATAAAGGTGACTGCATTTCACACAAAAGTTCAATTTGTTTCTGTTCATTTATACATTCAGACTTTACTAGCATTCAATAAAGGGTTATTAGATGTTTCTTTTTATCAAAGTGTAAAACATGACTTCAGAAATTCAATGAAACAACTAAAATGTTGTGAAATTTCATCGACTACAACTAGACTAAAATTAAAATAATTTAGATGACTAAATTATGACTAAACTAAAAGACTATATCTAAAACTAACTTAAAAAGTGCTGTCAAAATTAACACTGGACATCAGTGAATAAGATAAAAAAAAAAAATCCAGTGAATCATCCTTGAAATACCAAAATAACAGGATGGACGAACAGAAGGAGGTCCATAACTCGGGGGAACAATAATAAATAACACCTCTGGTCTCATCTGCTTTTTCTGAGGTGAAACTGCATGTCTTCTCTCCTCTGCAGATTCAACATCCACCTCTCCTTCTTCTCCTTCGTTCTACTTTCCATCCACCTCTTCTTTCTAATTCAGTCTCTGTTGTGAGCATAATAATCACATATGTGTAAAGATTTATCCACATAAGGGGGGGGGGCTCAGAGGGTGCCGGCGGCCCTGGGTATGTTTTGGTAACGCTCCCTCTCTGTTTGGTATCTCCTCCGTCTGTGGGGCAAAGACCAAGAGGGTATCATGCTAGCCTCATTAAAAAAGCCTCTCTCAGTGTGTCGAGCACAAACAAACAGACAATGGGAATAAAAAGACGCCCTGCAGCCTCTCATATATTCAAATTAGTGGGATGCATGCAGATTTTGCTCTTCATTATTTAAAAATGTTCCGTCTACGCTCGATAAATACAAGCAGCCATCAGGGTGAAACAATAGAGGGGAAGAAAAGATCGATTCTGTAGGAGAACATTAGGCTGCAGACGACGGGACGCGAGGACTCGGCTTTGTGTGGGAACAATGTGAGACAGAACACCCAAAACTCAGCAGCTCAGGGTGAATTAATCAATTAATAATCAGGTTAATTAATCAGAGGAGGTTCACCAGATCACACTCTCAAGTTTCAATAACTCAAACGAGGAGACGCTGATACCACAAAAGAGTTGGAGTGCACTAAATATGCATATGCATATTTCATTCCTTGGTTATAGGGTTAGTTACTCATTAATTTTCTGGTTACCCATCTCTTTCTTGGTCAAGTAGTATTTGGTAACTTGTTCAATCATTGGTTAACTAGCAATTACTCACTTATTTGATTTCTGCTTAACTCAATCAGTTGTAAATCCCTGGTTATTTAGCAGTTAGTTCCCAAGTCATAACCTTTTAATGAGCAGTAGTAGTACTTAATTACTTATTAATCCCCTGTGATTAAGCAGTTAGTTACTTACTCCTGATCTGGTAAACTAAGACTTTTTTACTTCTGCAAACTCTTTTAACGTACATGATTTCAGGGTTAACAAGCATTAGTTACATATTTGTTCCCTGATCAGCTATTAGTCGGTAACTTGTTCATTCGTTGGTTAACCAGCCCTTATTTACTAATTCACTCATTCCTTGGTTATAGGGTTAGTTACTTATTAATTTTCTGGTTACCCATCTCTTTCTTGGTCAAGTAGTATTTGGTAACTTGTTCAATCATTGGTTAACTAGCAATTACTCACTTATTTGATTTCTGCTTAACTCAATCAGTTGTAAATCCCTGGCTATTCAGCAGTGTGCGCCTAAGTCATACTCTTTTAATGAGCAGTTAGTTTCGCACAACCATCTGGTTAACAAGGAGAAGTTTACTCATTTATCCCCGGGTCAAGTAGTACTTAGTTACTTATAAATCCCCTGTTACTAAGCAGTTAGTTACTAACTCCTGATCTGGTCAACTAAGACTTTTTTACTCATGCAAACTCTCATAACATAGCATCAAGTAACCTATTGATTTCCGGGTTAACTTTAAATTAATGACTTATTTGTTCTCTGATCAAGTAATAGTCGGTAAGTTGTTCATTCCCTGGTTAACTAGCAGTTGGTAACTTATTTGTTTTTCTTGTTAACTAAGTCACCTATTAATCCCCTGGTTAGTTTTGATCCTAAATCAAACCCTTTTGAATAGCAGTTAGTTTAGCAAGACCCCCTAGTTAACAAGTCCCCTGGTCAAGTAGTACTTACTTATCAATCCCCGTTATTAAGCAGTTCATTGCTCATGATCTGGTCAACTAAGATTTTTTTACTCATGCATCCTCTCGTAACGTTGCTTCAAGTAACCTGTTTATTTCCAGGTTAACTAGCAATTAGTTACATATTTGTTCCCTGATCAAGTAGTAATTGGTTACTTGTTTATTCCACTAGCCATAAGTCATTTATTTTTTTCCTGGTCAACTGAGTCACCAATTAATTGCCCAGTTAACAAGCAGTTTGATCCCAAATTAAACCTCTTTTGAATAGCAGTTATTTTAGCATAATTCCCTGATTAACAAGGAGTAGGTTACTCATTCATGCCCTGGTTAAATAGTGGTAAGTTACTTAATAATCCCTTGTTAATTAGTAGCTAGTTACTAACTCTTGATCTGGTCAACAAATATTTTATTACTCATGCCTCCTCTTGTTAACTAGCACTTAGCTACTTAAACCTTGTTTCCAGGTCAACCAGCAGCTAGGTACTTGTCTTTTCTCTGGTTAAGTTTTAGTTGGTTACTAGTTTATTCCTTGGTTAACTAGCAATGAGTCACTTATTTGATTTCTGGTTAACTAAATATCTTGAAGCCCCTGGTTTATTAGCTTTTTGTTCATAACTCATACTCTTTTAAAAAGCAGGTAAGTTACTCGTCCATCGGCTGGTTAAATTCTAGTTACCTACTAAATAATCTCCTGTCATTTAGCAGTTAGTTACCAACTCCTGCTCTGGGAAACTGAGAATTTGTTACTTGTGCATCCTCTCGTTAACTAGCACTTACTTTTTTATTTCCTGGTTAACCAGAAGTTAGGTACCTGTCCTTTCCCTGGTTAAGTATTTGCTAGTTTCTTGATTATTCCTTTGCTAACTAGTTGTGAGTCACTCATTTGATTTCTGGTTAACTAAATCACTTGTGAAGCCCTTGGTTAATTGGCATTTTGGTCCTAGCTAGTTTTTAACAGCCATCAGGTTAATGGGGAGTAGGTTAGTCATTCATACCCTGGTTAAATAGTGATTAATAACTTATTAATCTCCTGTTATTTAGCAGTTAGGTACCAACTCCTGATCTGAATAATTAGCACTAAGCTACAAGTTTGTTTTCTGTTAGTTAAGTCACCTGTTAATCCCCAGGTAATAAACAGTTTAATCTTCCTCTGATTAACTTTGAATAGTTACTAGTTAGTTACTGAGTTACCTGGTCATTCTGGTGTTGGTTAAACGGCATGTAGTCACAGTTTTGATTCATGGTGTGTTAGTTACTCATTTGTGAAATAAAAACAATATTTGTGTATCTCCTAGTTCAGTGTTTCCTTGTGAACTTCATTGGAGCTCCAGTCCAGGATTATCCTCCTGTGTCCACACCCCCTCTTATTTGGGTTTGGTTTTGTGGAAGTTCTGGCGAGAACAAACATCTTCATCCGGCTGCAGCTTGGAGCTCAGACATGGAGGTCTGGGCCTGTGATAATCTGAATCCAAATGTCTCTCTTTTCTGCAAACTAATCCCGACCAATTCACGACTGTATGAAGAACCGCAGGCGGCAGATTTCTGCGAGTAAACCCTCGTGTGAGAGCGAAGACTGGAAGGACATGAAAGTGCTGGCCTGTGTCCTCGCTCTCCATGCGTCTCCATTTCCTCCTCCTCCTCCTCCTCCTCGTCTCTGTCTGCATCCATCAGTTGGAGGTGTTTTGTGGCCATCTCAGCTGTGGTGAGGATCAGCTTCTCAGCTGTGGTGAGGATCAGCTCTGCGTTGTCAGGAAGCTCCTCTGAATCCTGGAAGTCATGTTTGTGCTCCTCTTAAACATGGAGGCACTTCGCGAATCGTCTGCAGAACAAGAACTGCCTGGTGGTTTTGTGCCTTCACTCGAAGGACAAGTTTCAGGTGCAAAAAAGTGCAAGAACACGGCTCGGGTGGCTTTAGTGGCTGTGTGATTGGTGGAAATCATGTTTTTTAAAGGTGTTGAGTTCAAGTTTGGCCCCATTTTGAAGTCGTGCAGCGTTTCCGGGTGTGTCAGTCTAGATTTTACTATTTTGATGACAAAAATTCTCACCAAAAGCTAGACAGAGGGCGTAAAGAGAACAGATTGAGGTCCTTGTTTTCACAGGGGTGTGTTTTGGGTGCAACATCAAACCAAACAGAGAGTCTGCTCAGTGATATGACCAACACTGTGATAATCCCCACTAGAAAATTCCACCTTGTATTCAAGGACAAGCCCATTGGATGTGTTCTTGTGAGGGAAGTACCATAAAATGGGCATGTTTACGGTGGAATTTGGGCACTCCCATTGGCTGAATGTTGGCTGGTAATTGGCTGGAACTCGGCAGGTATTCTGCTGGAAGGAGGAAGTTGAAGTGACTGCATCTGAATGTCAGTGGTTCATCAGTATCAAATAACATGTTCACGCCCTTTCATGCCCATTTACACACCACTGATGCAGCAGCCAGGGCTGGGCTCTAACCTGCAACCTTCCAATTCCTGACCACCATCAGACTACACCGCTGACGTCCCTGTTTGTTGGTGAGTGAGTTGGTTGGTGTGTTGAGTGCCCTGTCTCTCATTAAATCTGTTAGCATTTGTCTTGGTTTGTGGGCACTCATAGTTTCAAAGTTAGTCAAGATTTTAAAAGTCATCATGTTTTCCAGACCTTAGTTATCAGGTTGATGCTTGCATATAAACAATGTGGAAGGGTATCAGCGACCTCTGACCTCCAAAATTGTATCACTCTACCTACAATTTCAAGTGCAGGTTTGTACCAAATGTGACAAAAAGCTCTGACTGTTGAAATATGAAATTCATGTGGAAGGCCTCGACAGAAGGGCCTCAAAAAGAAAACAAAAACACATTTAAGAGAATATCACATAATGGAAACAATCCACCGTTTGTTTTTTGTAGCTCCCTGCAGATATAATTTCATAATTCATCAGTCATGATTAGTAATTGGATTCAGAATGATTTTTTATTGTTGTATTTTAAAGAATAAATCAGTGCTTTGATTTAGGAGCCATCCGTTTTTATCTGATTAGCTTTTTGGGAATTGATGAACCTCAGTGATGATGGAGTAGACAAGAATAGATGTTGATTAAAAACATGCTGCTACCACAAAAACAAAATCATTCAATGCATCCTTGTTAACCTTTATTAATCTGTGGAATAGAGGATGGAAAGGCTGCTGTTTCTGAAATTGGAAACTAACTTTTTCCCTCCATTGTCAAATGCTGTGATTGTTTTATGTTAATGATCACTGTGGGGGTTTGAGTCAGAGCTGCAGCCAAAATTCATCACTGATGCCTGACGAACAATCCTCAATTTGGAAATGTTATTTCAGTTGAAAAATTCTCCCCTTTGATGATACTAATTGATATTTTACTTCACATCATTGAAAAGCCAGATTTTCACCTTAACAGCCAGATACAACTTGTAAGGATCATGCATTAGTGGAATGAGGAACACAGCGAAACGTGTGGGTAGCTTCCAAAAGAATAATGTGGTGAAACCCTCACTACCCCTGGAAGAAAGTTCCTCAGTGAAGCAAGGACAAGGAACCGGTCTTCTTTGGGTGTCTTCCTGGGACGCCCTCTTTGCGGTCTGTCTTCAGCGGCACCAGTGTCATGGAAATTGATCCCGAGTTCAAAAGAGTTTGGAAATGGTACCCGGGCAGACTGGAGCACTGGAGTCCAGCTGCAGGGGATTCTGGCATTACTCATATTTAGCTGTGCTGCTCATTTCATAAATGCATTATACTTACAAGTTGAACCTCGTTGTAAGGACGAGTAAATTAAGCTTTCCAAGGATATAGAATATACAATGGTATTATTAAAGCATTAAAAATGTAATTCCATGCCCTGTGTTTCTGCTTGTATACAGAATATAAACTGCTTTAACTTTACAGGTGGAGAAACAGACATAAGTTGTTTATACTGGCAAAAAGCTCATCAATATACTGCTCTTTTAATCTCAGAGGTAGGAATACTTGTGCAAAGATGTATGTCTATAGTCAGACAAATATTTGGTATTTGTATTTATATATTTCATTTTTTTAATGCACACTGTCTCTGGATGACAATCATAATTGAAAATTATTGACAAAATAAAATACACTGCTCTGTTTGCCTAACGTTGAAAGTGAAAGTAAATAATTTCACTCACCAAAATAGATAAATGCACCGCTATCTCTGCTTGTAATTTTCAGAAGCTGGCAATGGCCCAACTTAAAAATGATTAGATTTTGGTGGTGATACAGATAATTGCCATTAGCAAACAATTGTTTTTGCTCAATAACTGTCTAACTAATAATGATATCAACATGATGCTAGGTGTGTGTTTTCAGGGTCAAGGAATCATATTATGATGGTAACGTTATCATGGAACTAATGTCTATATAGGGTCGTATTCCTTTTTTTTTTTCCCGGTTTTGATTTTTTGAGAATTCAGTTTTTTTTAGTATTTTACACAAATTTAACCCCAAGACACTTCATGAGGTAATGAAATAATGAAATCACCTGACACATAATAATCGTTGGAACACTGCTCTGTCCTGTACTTTGGAGTTAGGAGGGAGTTGTGTAACTTCTTTGCCAACTTAGCCGGTATCTCAGGCGTCTGCTTCAACATATTTGCATTGTTAATGAGGGGAAGAGGAGGACGGGGAGTGAAGTGTGCATTGTCCCCAGCCTTAGTGACCCCCTCAGAGCATTTTCCAGAGAGATACATTCATTTTTATTCTGATGTCGGCCATTTCTATGATATTCCGCCATAATCGCCATTATATTTAATTCTGCTTTTAATGTCCAATCTCGTGATTCTGTCTGCGATTCTGTGATTGCAGATTTTATAGGGCCCTACTTATAGATGGAACAGCAATATATGAGTTACCTTGGCGGAGGTTTGCGCTCTCCGAGTGCTTTATAGTTTGTTATTCTGACCTGTAAAATGACAACTTTGTGAGGTGAAAGACAGGAAAGGCACCTACGCTGCAAACTAAATAAACTTTGCATGGGGCGTACGATAACCCAGATGATGAGCCTTTTAGTGGAGAGATATCCGAGCAGAGTTTTGTCCTGGGTTGGCTCTTATTCAGAAAATGATCCAGGGTCATAGAGAGAAGAAAAGTCATTCTCCTGGACCACAGAACCATTATTACCCACCATTTGGAAAAAATGACAGCCTGGACCAATAGCGAGTGTAACAGAGACACCGAAAAGCAGACAGAGAGTCAAAAATATATTCTCACAGAGAGCAGGACAGCTAACAACAGCATGTAGCATTTTCTTTTTTTAAGTATAGCTGAGAATCTAGTTTCTGTATAGCAGGAAAATTAAATGTTTAGCTGGCCTTACTATCTTTTTCCCCCTCAGTGTGACTCACCACTGTGTTTCAGAAATGCTGGATCTTTCTGTCTGAGCTGCATGAATGACAACCTCACCAGAAGGGCCTTCACGCCTCGGCAGGCCCAGGTGCTGCAAGCGGCGTGGACTGTGTCAAAAAAAGTCACGGCAGGTGTCAGAGCCCCTTGCTGCTCCACAGAGGACAGCGACCTGCACCGCGAAGGCACAAAACAAACACCCTGTAAAGAAAGGAGAGGGTCCCAAAGCTTCAGTCGAGGTGTGTGTGAGATGTTCAGTGTTCAAATCCATCAGTCGATTCACATTATGGAGATTTTCCACATGCTAACAGACTTCTTTTCCTTACATAGTCATAGTCTTTTACTGCAGTACTTTTTCATGGAGAGAGGAGAATGACAATGATGGAGACAGGTTATTATCGCGCTGCCAAAACTCTGCAGGAACTCCGAGCTCAGAGCAGCTGACCAAAGTGCTCGTATACGACTGAAGGTCACATAATCTGCAGAATTAATGTTTCACTTTCAACAGCCCAACTCAGGACAGGCATGCAAATTAGCTCAGGCTATAAATGCCGTGTTGTGTGCAAACATTCTCCTGCTTCATACTGTCCCTATAAAAATAAACATTAAATAAATAAACTAGAAAGCATTCAGAGAGCACAAACCTCCGCCAAGGTGGCTCACATATTGCTGTTACATCTATAAGCAACAGTGCCATCATATAGTTACCATCATAATATGATTCATGACCCTGAAAACACACACAGAGCACTCAGAATCATGTTGATATCATTATTAGACAGTTACTGAGAAAAAATGATCATTCGCTAATGGCGGCTATCTGCATCACCACCAAAATCTAATCATTTTTAAGTTGGGCCTGAAAATTTGAGCAAAATCTGTCCTGTAGCTTTTGCGTAATCTTGCTTACAAACAAACAAACTAATGCAGACAAAAACATAACCTCCTTGGCAGAGGTTACGGTGGCTCAAGAGTCTTGGGGAACAGACAAACGTCACACCTTTTACTAAACTCTAAATGCCTCCGTGAAGAAAATGCCCCTGAAAACGCTCTGTTTTTACTTCCTGTGAGATCAAATTTTTCTTGTTTGTTTCTACGGCATCATAAAGAAGATATGACAGATGTTCCCTCAGGCATAAAAGTTAAGAATAAAGAATTTGTTTCGAAATAAAAAATACTTTCTTAGAGACAAGCCTGAAACATGTCAGAACAGAAAATAATGCATCTTATAAAAAAAGGGCTTAAATCACCAAGGAGCCCGACCAAAACAAACCGAAAACCCTGACCAAAGGAGGTACGTTTGGTGTTTATCATTATTATTATTATTATTATTGTTTATATAAAAATGGCATTGAGGATGTTTTGTTTTATTTTATTGTATTTCTTGGTAAAAACTAAAAAATGACATAAAAGGGAAAAGACAAATTTGTTTAAAATCAAAAGTTGTTTTATTTTTCCCTTGAATGATCCCTTGTTGGTTGTAAAAAAAACAAAAAAAAACAAATCTGAACACCCTTGAACAGAAAACAATATTAGAAAAACAGGCTTCAATCACCAAGGAGTCAAACTGAATCATACTTAACCATTGGCCATGTGCACTTTGCATCCCTAAGGTTTGCCTAGTCAGGAATCAGTCAGCAATAGGAAGAAAGTATCTGAGCTGTTGGCTGATTGGCTGGCAGCTGGTGCTTGTGGAAAGCCCTGATCACTATATTTTACCAGTAGCCCCTCACTGCAGACATGCTTGATAAGGACTTTCCTTCTCAGATTGTTTGGGATTCAAACCTCAAACCCTCAGCCCTTGTTTACTATCTTCCACTTTGGCCATCAGCTCATTCATCAGTCTGAGCCGGCGCCCTCGTCTCTCAGGTTTATTTCCTTCCTCCTCTAAGTGCACCGAGTTCTCGAGTGACGCAGCAAAACAAAATCCTCTTGATAATAATTACAGTCTCCATCATTTGTTTGTTGAACCTCCTGCGATTCATCTCTGCTGAATGCTTTTGATTCATCACCGCTTCAGGACATTATATTAATTCCTGCTCTGGCAAGCAGCCTGCCAATTATATTTAGGGTCAGCTGTAATCAGCACGACACTCCTGTGCTTTTGTGCGGATTAGACGAGGAGCGTGTCATTAAACAGGACAATAGAGGGGCCGACCCAATCAGGACACCTCTCCTGCAGGATTGGTTTAATAAATGAAAGCTCACAAAGTTTCACCCCGACCATCAAGTCCGGCCTGGAGGTTCTCCTTCGGCTCTAATGGCTTCATAACTGAAAATTGATTTATTAGAAGTCCGGAGCAGCTGAAACCCAAAAGCAAATTTTCTGTGTGTTTGCCTGAGTCCAAAGAATCACTGAGGTCTCAGAGGGGTGCTGGCAAATTCTGATGCTGGATTAGGACAGAAGTGAGAAAATGAACTGAAGGGAAAGCCACTTCAAACTCTAACAATCATTCATGGAGAAAATACAGACTGTCCAGGGTTTGAGCTTTACTCTAAACATAAGAAAAAAAATGATTCCTCAGATTTTTACAGAAAATATTAAAGAGAAAGGTCACACAGTCTTGACCCATGATGGTAACAGGACTGAACGATTTCGGAAAAGATGAAATTGTGATTTTTCTGGCAGATATTGTGATTACAGTAAGACAGTAAGAAAATCAACGATCAAAAGCACATAACACATTATTCATCATCTAATATTGATGATAAATAATCTGTTGTCATTATTTAAGAGATACTCCAACTTACTACTCCTAAACAGAGGCTTTGTGTTGTTGACCTCCTTACCAGCACTTCTGTAAATGCAAATTTCCTGCAAATTTGTAAAATAGTTGACACAACAGATCCTGGGTCAGTCAGGAGCGTTGCAACTTTTCAGCTTGGGCGATCACATGATTGCATAGTCTAAAATTGCAATTTCGATCCAAAAAGGATAAATCTTTCAGCCCTAGTCTAGTGCCTTGCTTGGGTAACCTGACACACCAGATGGACAGTCCAATATATCCCACTTGTCCATCTGGGAAAGAGCCAAAAGAAAGTGTTTGGGGACGGCAGAACCTTTCAGAAGCATATCCATATCCTTCTGAAAATTACATAAAGTGCGAATCTTAGTCTAAAAATGGATAACGGAGCATGTTGCTACAAGTCACAACAAGCACACAGGACCGTTTAGAGTTGCTGAAGAGTTTATCTGATGACTGTAGGCAGAGGCAGGCTAACAGTACCCGCTGACTCCCAGTGTTTGAGCTAAGCTAATTAGCAGTGGGTGAGCTCTGCCCGTCCCTTCCTTGTTACTGCACTCAGTCTAAAGAATGGTGTCTTTCCGCTTGTCATGGACTCAGGAGCGAGGCAAGATATGAAAACAACAGTGCCATTCGATTTCTTTTGTAAGAGTATGTAAATCGCAGAGGGAGGGGGGTGCCATATAAAATCTCGCCTGGGGCGCCACATTGGGTAGGGCCGGCTCTGTCTGTATACCCTACAGTGGGTTCAGCATCAAAATCCATCATTTATGCTTTGTCCATCCATTTTCTACACCGCTTATCCCTTTTGGGTCGGGGGAGCCTGGAGCCTATCCCAGCTGTCATTGGGCAAGAGGAGAGGTAAACCCTGAAGTGGTCGCCAGCCAATTGCAGGGCCACATAGACAGACAGACAACCATTCACTCTCACACTCATACCTAAGGGCAATTTGGACTCACCAGTCAACCTAATGAGCATGTTTTTGGTCTGTGTGAAGAAGCTGGAGTGCCCAGAGAGAACTCCTGAATGCACAGGAAGAACATGCAAACTGCACACAGCCCCGGGGATTGAACTGGCGATGTTCTTGCTGTGAGGCGTATGCACTACCTGCTGCGTCACCGTGCTGCCAATGCTTTGCTCAAAGCCACTTTAATCACCTTTCTTCTCCATCCTGACGCCTGGTCTGGACTTCAGAAGAGTGTCTTAGCCTTGTCGACATGCCTAAATGCATTGAGTTGCTGCCATGTGGTTTTCTGATCAGCTATTTGTATTAATAAGCATTTGAATGGGTGAACTTAATAAATTAACCAGTGAGTGTTGGTGTATATTTGATGTTATTTTCTTAATAAATGAATAAAACGCCTGCTCGGTCCACCTCAGCTTGCATGCTCTGCCGGTGCCCTTGTTCGTGCCGTGGTGGTTTTAGCATGAAAATGTCCTTTTCATCTCTGTTTGGACAAGAAATTTCACTAATGATGCCCCGGCCGGATCATAATTGACAACTGCCATGTAGCAGGTGTTTTTCTGCATTTGAATTTCAAGCTCGTCCTGGATGGATGTTTGTTTAAAGGACGTATTCAAATGCTGAGTGTGTGAAGATGAAGGACCAGCTCTGACACCAGCTGCCTGATTATGGCGCCGGGGGGGCATCAGACTGAAAAACTACCCCCGTGGGTTAGCATGTTTTAGAGGCCCAAGGCTCCAGTAAAAGCCCTCTGCTTGATCACGGCTTCACTTTAAGGTGTGATGGAGAGGGAGCGAGCAGCAGGCTGCAGAAGAAGCAATCCGAGGTGAGGTTACCTTTAAGGCCGATAAATAACATGATGCGAGGACACCGGGGCGACGGCCGGCTGTATTTACTCCCCCTTCTTCTTGACAGCCGTGTGAAAGCAGCGTTTCTCTGCTGCTTTTTAAACTCCTTGCCTGCAGAGGGACAATTAAAGGAGCCCATGTTTGGTTCTGAAGCTGCGAATGATTACTGAATACTGATGAGAGGCGATGCCCGGCCAATCCTAACACAGTTTGCGGAGCTCGGTCCTGCATTGATTTGTTTCTCTTCTACTGTTTCTCTCTGGCAGGGTGAAGAAATAAAACAGGCTCCACCAGCTGACAGGCTGATAGAAAAATAATAAACTTGCAGAGTGAAAAATACACACAGATAAAGTGCAGAGCCGGGAAGTTTCACCGAGTAAACAGGATATCTGCTGCATTTATATTTCCTATTTCCTTGTCCTGAACCAGGCTTTGTTTGAATAATTGTTTTTATGTGTGTGGGGCAAAGACTCTGCACCCTGAGGTTTGGATCAAAGTACTTAATCATCAAATATAAATCCAGTTAGCTCCCCACTTGATGGGTCTCCTTTGGAGGTTTTGCTTCTTAGCCTTAAATGGAGCCACGCAACTGCTGCTGTCAGAGGTGAAGTTAGTCCAGTCCAGAGATGATGCTCTACAGGAGCAGGGTGAGGTTTGTTTAAGTTATTACCTCCAATTAGGACTGAAAGATTTATCGTTTTCGGATCAAAAACGAAAATGTCACTTAATTTAGTTTTTGTCAGTGTGCACTCATGTCTATGACAAAAATAATTAGACAACAAAATGAGCACTGCTATAAACATTGTCAAGACGACGTGCTGTAACTCAAACTGAGCATCAGAATGACGAACAAAAGTGATTTAAGTGGTTTAAACATGACATGATTGATGGTGCCGGACAAAAATATTTCAGAAACTGCTGATCGACTGGATTTTCAGTTACAACCACCCCTAGGGTCTGCGGAGAATGGTCCAAAAAAGAGAAAATATCCAGTGAACAACACTTCTCTGGGCAAAAGAATAAGGTCAGGAGAATGACCAGAGTTGTTTGAGATGATAGAGGCAGTAACTTAAACACTTGTAACATCCAAAGCATGCAGAAGATCATCTGAGTGTGCACGAGCTAAATCTTGAAGTAGGAGGGCCACAGCAGTAAACTAATACAGTGAGAACAAACAGCACTGTACTCAGCTGAAGTTCTCATTCTTGTTTCTTAAGTTGTCTGCACTTAAAACTTGAACAATGTGAGGAATAATCGCCCACTTGTCCCTCCTCATCTGAACCTGAGGAGACCTGAGGCTCCTTGAGTGCAAAAGGAAGACGAGGGGTAATTAACGCACATGGTGGAAGCTCTCATGTGACAAACGCCTCTCGAATAGCCAACGAAAATGAAGCCTGATGACTTAGGTGAGCTGGGTGTGAGTCTCAGAAAGAGGCCCCGACTGTAATTGGAGTCTAGAGGGTGGCGTGGTGTCACTGCAGAGCCGAGAAGTACCGGAAAGATCTGAAGAGTTTCACTTCCTGCTTCAAGCTGTGAGAACGGGATCGGTCATATCTGTTTCAAGACTCTCCTTTAATGCGACAAAATGAGTGGCGTTGAAGGAGACGTGGACTCTGGAGACATTTTTGTTTTTAAGCCTGCCCCTCACAGATGTTGTCTGATGGTTATTGGGCTGCAGTCAGCACCAGTGACGGCCATCATTTGGGTCCAGGATTGTCCCGTATTTTGACATACAGCCAATCATAGGGCCCTATAAAATCTGTTATTTTTTCCCAAATTCTGTTTCAATTTTTTGAGAATTAGTATTTCATGCAAATTTAACCCTGAGACACGATATAAATTAATGAAATCTAATCACTCACTCTTCAGGTGGTCCTCACACGTATCTTTACGGGTCCAGTCAACAGTATGTTGACAACATTTGCAGAACATTTGATGTCCTGACACAAAATCGTTGAGAAACTGCTCTGCCCTGCACTTACTTGGAGTTAGCCGGGAGTTTCGTAGCTTCTTTGCCAACTTATCTGGTGTCTCAGGCGACCGCTTCGACATGTTTGCATTGTTAATGGGGGGGGGATGACCCCCTCGGAGCATCTTCCTAAGAGATACATTCATTTTTATTCCGAAAAAAAGCTTTTACGTAAGTATTCCATGATATTCCGCATTAATATTGAATTCCGCCTTTAGTGTCCAATTCCGTGATTCAATGATCGGAGGTTTTATAGGGTCCTACAGTCGGATCCTCGGGTCAATTTTTTTTGGGTCTACCGCTTCACTTTTTTGTTCCATAACCCCCAGGATCTTACTTTGTCATCAGGAGGTCATGACAGTGTGAATACCTGACAGAAAATGACATGAATCCACATTTTTTGCAGAGATTTAGTCTTTTAAAGTCTGTGGTCTTAAAATTTTGATCAGCTGATTAACAGCCTATATCACTTCAATTGTTGTTTTCAATAATTTTCCCACTGAAAATTTGTTGTCTCTCGCTCACATATCTTCTTCTTGCATTTTGAAGCTCGACTTACAGCCTTCTTAAACTCCAATAGTACAAAATGCAAATTCTTGCAATTTTTCATATGGTCTTATGGTTTTGATTAGGAGTGTATTGCATATCCTTATTTCTAGATACAACAGTCACAGGCCTGTTAACTTTTAAAACTGGATTATTCATAAAAAACATGGATCAAACTAAATATGGACCCGGTGTGAGCTTAAAGTGCTGCAATTTGTGACCTTAAACATGATTTGACTTAGTATGAAATCAAACATGCACTGTACACAGAGATTATGATACAATCTCCAAACTATGAACACAAAACAACACGCAGACGGACTGAGAGTATGATGTCATGTGGACTCATTCGCCTGAAGCTACGGCGCCCTGGTCTGAACTTCCTGACAGAGCTCAAACTGTAAAAGTCTGTCAATTATTAATTCACTCTGCTGCTCACTGTCTGTATGAAGAACATTCATTTCTGCTGCTGCAACTGTCCTACAGTGTAGAGTAATGCCAGACAAAATCAATAAGAACAACCCTAAAACAAGCATATTAATCCACTTTTAGTGCCTCCGGCTCTGACAGGGAGAACAGATTTTGATCAAAGTCTCCATCAGTGTGTCTGTGAGTCCAACCAAACAGGCTCTTATTTTAAACATTTTCCTTCAAATGCTGCAGCAACATCAACTCTGACTCAAGGATCCCCTGACTGGATTTTGGATACCATAGGTCAAAGGTCAAGGTTGGGGGACCCACATTTATTTGCTTGAAATGGGACGTTGTAAAAGCCCCTGGAAATCACAAAAACTTAAATACATGTTATCAACAATCTAAAAATCTAAGACTGATCTACATGGTTCTTCAAATATCAGGGTTAAATATTTACCAGTGCTCAGAAACTGGGTGTTAAGTTGCTGATAACAGCAAGTCTCGCCCACTCAGAAGCAAAAAAACTACTTTACTCCCACCCAATTGGTCTCTTCACATAAAAGCGATAGCAACCACGCCCACACAGCCCTGAAAAATCATCTTCACTTTCAAATTAAGTTTCAGAAGAAGATTTTCTGACACTGACTGCATCCACATGGAGACAAAAACATTCTCTGTAAAGACAGCAAAGATTCAAGAAAACGTGTCCATCCACACGAAAACACTGAAAACGCTGTAGTGCATATGCCAGGCTTGTAGGTGGTGCTGTAATGCTGCTGCAGACATACACAAAAACCAGAGAAGAAGATGAATGAAAACAAACTCTAGCCTTTGTCCTCTGGTTGCTCCCTGCAGCTCCGTACTGGTTCACTGGAAAGACGACCCCCACATCAACATTTTGCCAATACAATTCCATTGGGCGAGGATATTGGTGATTGGAGCGACGCAATGCAGACAAACTATGTGGAGATCCAGGGTGAGACTCTCACACATCCTCTTCTTCCTCGCTGCAGAGGACAGGCCTTTTCTCAGGGAAAGCCAATAAATATGTTGTGCTTTCAAAAATACTCTATATGTTACTTCTACTGTCACCAACAACTACTCAGGTTTTTTTTTGCTGTTTTGCAAGTTGTAAAAATGACTAGGACGTTCTCTCTCTGCAAGAACACACCGTGAATCAGGCCTATCGAAGCCCCTCATCCCTCTCCTCTGAATGTGACATCTTCAGGGTGCTTTGAGGAATTTCTCTCATCTTTTAAAAAATTGCTGCCCTGATTCAAGGATAAGCTGAGTAACAGGTACAAAAGCACACTCACTGTAGTCTTGTGCCTGAGGAATAAAGTTTGACAAAAACATATTGAGGAATTTTTGCCAAATTCTGTGCAAACCAACCGACACACTTGAGGGTAGATTGATTTGATTTTATTCGTCAGAGGTTGCGGCTCCAGTCTCTGGTGGTTGGTAACTCACAAAGGCGTAAAACTGCTGCAGCTGCAGACAAACCGTTTTCTCCACATTCACTACAGTTTTACACAAAGACTGTCCTCAAACATCGAGCACAAAGGCTTTAAAGAGGTGCCGTAAAATACTCATTCTCAAACATTCTTCACTCTCAGACGAAGCTTCCGTTCATAAATCGTCGTCTCCTCGCCGTGGTGAATTTTCCTCCGTCTCTGGTAAATTTATTCATGGTGACATTTTTAGAGAAAATGACAGCTGTCTTTCATTAATGCCTTTTCATCTGCTAATTCCCCAGTGTTCGCTGGCTGTTTTCCAACAGGGTGAAATTGGGTGTCAAAGTCATTTTGCTAAGTGAGAGTAATTTCAGCCTGAATATAGAAAAAGAGTGTGTGTGGTCTTCATTTCGTCTTCTTGTCTTGTGTTATTGAAAGACAGAACGGGGATGGTGATGGATTCGACAGCAGCCCAAATGAGCTCTTTAAGTGCTCGGTGATTACCTCGGAAAATATGTGCAAATCAAGCTGAGGAGTTAGCGATCATCATCGACTGAGTAAAGAATGGACATAGCCACCTTCAAGTCACTGATTAGGTTGGGGTTTGAGGTTTTTAGTGACGCCATTTTGGTTTTTAGAGCCACATGGGACCACATTTGGAGAAGGGCGAAGTTAACTCAACATTAATCACATATTTAAAATTTAAGATTGTGTTACTCCTGTCTAGAAGGTTATGAGCGTGACAGTATTTGTTATTTTATATGTTGGTCTGTTAGTTTGTGAACAGGAATACTCAAAAAGTTATGAATGGATAAAGGAAAAAAAAAAAAAAAGAGGTAAGAAACGGGCAAAGAGCACTCGATCAGATTTTCGTGATGATCCAAATCCAGGTGTGGATGAAGAAATTTTGGATATTAACATTGTGAGACAGGGCTAGGGCTGAACGATTTAGGAAAAGATCTAATTGCGATTTTTCTGGCAGATCTTGCAATTTCAATTCGATTTGTGATTTTCTTCAAATCAAGCTTCAGTGCAATATTCACTATGTTTACAGTGTAGACAACAGTAAGGAAAACAATGATCAAAAGCACATAACACATTATTCATCATCTAATATTGATGATAAATAATCTGTTGTCATTATTTAAGGGATATTTCAACTTCTACTGCTAAACAGAGGCTTTGTATTGTTGACCTGCTTACCAGCAATACAAGCAAATTGCCTGCAAATTAGTAAAATAGTATGTGGAAAATAGTTGAAACAACAGATCCTGGGTCAGTCAGGAGCACTGCAAAATCCTGCAGCTTTGGCGATCACATGATTGTGTTGTCTGAAATTGCGATTTTGATCTGAAAACAACAAATCTTTCAGTCATAGATAGGGCAGTTTTCCTTTTTTCGCTCAAAACTCTAGTTCTCAATAAGTTCTCAACAGATTTGGAAGACATTTTCAGAGAATGTTGGTCATGGCACGAGAGACGGGAATAGATATTAGAGGTGATCCCAATCTGTTAATGGCTCCAAGATTTTTTTTAATATTACTCTGTTAACATGGTGAGATTGAGCAGTTTTCCACATTTTCACTAATAACTAATTAAGTGTTTAAAGTCTCTGTGAAGCAAAAATAAAGTTGTGTTGTGAGTTTGTCATACCACAGAAACATGTGTCATTGACCACTGAGCTAAATTTGAAAGATTAAAAAAAATTGCTAAGTATATAAAATTAGGTCTCAAAATCATGAAAAAACGAGCACTTCTCTCTGCTGTGAAATAAAGGGGGCGTGTCAGTTAGAGCCATTGGAGCCACGCCCACACGCAGGAAGGGAGCCGCCTCCGTCTACTGTACAAGGACGTAACCTACAGTAACAATGGAAGCTAGCACCAGCAGCTTCATCGGACGGACCCAGCCCTACCTGTTTGAGCCATCAGAGCCAGATTTTAAAGCAATGATTACTCTTATTTATCATACTTCCTTCAGTTACTTTTCTGATAGTTACTTTATTACCACAAGCTCCCCAATTACTCCGTCTGCCCAATTTTTATCAGTTGTGAGGGATAATATCAGCTGTGGAGTAGCTTTAGCTTTGAAATAACTGAAACATGTATGCTGTATGTGCACAGAAAATGATAACTCACATATCGCCTCCGTCTGAGCTCGCTGCTCCAGTCTCTTTCATAAGTAACTAATGTCCGTGGTAAAAAAAAACGCGCTCATGGAGCTCATTTTAGGTGTCCAATGGTCCATGTTTGACAATACACACAAATGTAAAACCCCAGTGTACATGTATTTCCTTGTCATAGCTGTATTGGTGGCATATAAAAAAATACCTGTGGTTAATCATTGTGCTGTCATATGGACTCTGCTCAGGGAATGAGGTCAAATCATGTCATGATTACGATGTAAAATCACAGCAAAAAGCATTTAATTGCCAAAATTCACAATATTTATAGCATAAGCACACACTTACACTCTCTGGCGGGCACGTAATGCTAGTGGCGGAGATGACAGCACCTGCTGTTGGTGGG
This sequence comes from Cetoscarus ocellatus, assembly GCA_037902135.1. Taxonomy (NCBI): domain Eukaryota; kingdom Metazoa; phylum Chordata; class Actinopteri; order Labriformes; family Labridae; genus Cetoscarus; species Cetoscarus ocellatus. Next base: position 181,342 of record JBAMNC010001687.1, read on the forward strand.
ATGGAGAGGGTCGGTGGCGGATACATAATGCCGGTGGCCGGGATGGTGGCACCAGCTGTCGGCGGGGCGGGAGGATGCAAGCCGGGGAGGGAGAGGGTCGGTTCGGCCCCACTGACCAGCATTAACGGACTCTTCAAAAAAACAGACTTGACCTGGTGATAGTTTTTGTAACTATCAGGGGTAAAGTGGGCACTGCAGAGAGGGTGTTGGTGGTGATTTTGAGCTCTCCACAGTAGCTCCTCTTGACAAAATTGATCCAGCGTTTCCTTACTTCGTCGCAAGTAGGAAACTTAAATAAGCTAACGGAGCCCTTACACTTCACGCTGTGGTATCCAGGAAAGATGCACGAGCGACATGGAGGAGACATGACTGGTTAGCTAGCTGCAAACTATCGTAAGAGATGCTATCCGAGCCTCCAGAGCGACCGTGAAAACCACCGAAGCTAATGCGCTGAATGTATTCATACCGCTGAAGCAGCAGGGGTGGGGTTATGCTACTGATGGCTCAGTTACGTAACGCAGCTATGATTTCTAAATCCTGCACACAGAAATTTTGAAAAACAGCTTGTGAAGCCTAGCTCCACAATTAAATTCTGAATGGTTGAATGGCTTTCACATGTGTTAAGGAAATACATTTATGACCTATTTAATGTGTTTAGAATAAATTGGCTGAATTTGCTTTACAGAGACTTTAACGGATATTGGTGAAGTTTTTAGGCAATGTTGGTCAGAACACAAGAATTAGACATAATACAATTCTGGCAGCAATCCAAAGATGGATGCAGATTCAGGAATTCTACTGACTTGTTAACACTGAGATAGGACAGTTTACCACTTTATTGCTAATAACTTAATAAGCTTTAAAGAAATTGGCAAGAAATTTTCAGGGAATGTTGGTCAAGGCACCAGGGACTAGTGATTAGATTTTGGTAGTGATCAGGATTTGGGTGTTGATCAAGAAATTTGGATTTGTTAACATTGCAAGATCAGGCAGTTTTCCACATTTTTGACAATAATTTGCACGACAGCCTTGGAAATGCCTCCGCAGAGGTTTGTGCTCTAGAAGAACTTCCAGCTTTTCTTTCTTTTGCCTTATGGTTTAGTTTGTATTGGCAAATTATGGCAATTCTTAGCAGCCTATAGATACCTTAATTAGAGTAAGGTAAGAAATGTATTTCATATTATTTACTTTTAGATTTTTACCTCTGCCAGTGTGGTTATGTTTTACCATCCATCTTTTGTTTGCTTGGTTGTGTAACTGTAGAACATTTTCAGGGATTGTTCTTCACAGTAAAAGGGAAAACTGATGACACTTTTCCCACAATTTTGATGCTTAAAAACATTTTCATGAATGTTAGAAATGCATTTGCAGATGTTTGTGCCCCCAACACACCACTGGAGCACAAACTTGTATAAATCTAACTGAATATTTAGAAGATGGGTTTCTCCTTTATTTATCTTTTACGTAAAAACAAGCTGAACAATTGGTCACAGTACAGATTTCTACTGCTTGACGTGAGACTTCACCAACTTTGGCTTGTTGTTTTGATCATGGACACCAGGATTCTCCCCTCTGCAGTGGCACAACATCATATATTCAGTACCAATTTCACCCATCAGAATCAGAAAGAGCCAGGAAAAGCATTTCTAAGTCCTCCTCGTGACAGCAACGAGCCTCCTAGTTCATGTACTCGGTCTCACAGTTCATCCGTACCACCAGGTAACTTGTGATCTGTCCTGCTCCTCAGTTTCCACAACAGTTTCTCCATCTCTCTTTCTACCTGTGACTCCATCTGCAAAAGTTATTGTTGTGTTTGTAGTTTCTTCTGATGACCTGACCAGCTGTAAACACTGTAAAGAATCTTACTGAAGCATGGTTTTGTTATTGTGTAATTTTAACCTAAAAATCGGTCGATTACTTGGTTTTCAGTGGCATCATTTACTGCTATATATACAGTATATTTACTGGCACTAAAGGCCTCCAGTAACCCCACTTCAGTTTGATATTTCAGCACCAGGAGTTGACTCTAGATAATCTCCCAGGAAAATTAAGCTAATTTTATGCAAGTATTTGATAGATTGATTAGCTTTTACTGTGTTTTTATGATCTAGACTTGATGTTTTTAGTGCAGAGGTTGAAGGGGCACTTGGACGTACCTAAGAGGAACATTAATAACCATCCTAAAACACCTTTTCAGCCTTCACGCAGGATTATGAAAATCACAAAATGACCTTCAAGCTATGAATGTGTGGGCTGCAAAAACTGCATGAAAAGGTTTCACTTAAATATGGAATTTATGTTCTTCATGTTTTAAAGATTTCTTTGATCTAAAATTTAAACTAAAAGACTCGAGTTAAATCACAAAAATCCTCCTTCATACCGTGAGAATCATGGAAGAAGATGAACATGACACGAGGTTAACTGCCATGAACAGGAAAAAACACTTATCACATTGGTTATGATCAAACTTTGCAGTTGAATTACTTCAGAATAAACAGAATAAACACTAGACTCTAAAAGTAGACTTTTCAAAGTGGAAATTCAGGCAGTATGATCGTTATTTTGTCATATCTCCTCTTCAAAAGGATCTTCTTCCTCTTTATGTTTCTGCTCTGTGGAAAGGGGGAAAGCACGCCTGTCAGATTTTTATAGATTCCTTTTAAGGTTAATTTTTTTCAGTTTAATGTTTGAAGTGGAGCTGTGGCGTGCTGCACTGGAGGTGTTAACATTATTCAACACCACATCTGAAGGGACAGATGCTGCTAGTTTGCAGACCACCAAGAAGGCAATAAGTCATTTCGATGTTTTTTTTTCTAATGTGGTCATGTTTGCATGCAGCTGCCCACCAAGAAAGAGACAGAAACCATCACAAGGATGTAGATTTGTTGCAGGCAGATGCTACATGCCATCTGCCGTTGGCTTTAAGGCTCAATCGCTTTCCTGCTGCTTCAATTACACTCAAGAACGAGAATCTAAAACCAGTTACAGTTCAGAATCAATAACTTTATCAAGGAATCGATACCATCAATCTTTCTGCTTGACATTTCCCTTGTCAATTCTTTTAACTTGTAAATCAAAGACATCGTGCTCGTGTCAGAGGCAGTCAGCAAAAATGACAACAAGAAGTCAAAAATGTGATGATGGCAGATTTTCCCAAGGCATGCCCCACACTGATAAATAAACTGGGTAATCTTACATAGGACAGTTAATCTCCGCCATTGTCACAGTTATAGATTTGTGGGTAGATTAACCTGCTGGCTTCCTTTCCATAATGCACAGCGCCAGTGTTAATTTTAATAGCACTTTTTAATTTAGTTTTACAGTCTTTTGCCTGAAATATCTTTTAGTTTTAGTCATAATTTAGTCATCTAAATTGTTTTATTTTAGTCTAGTTTTAGTTGATGAAATTTCACAACATTTTAGTCGATGAAAGCTGCTGTAAATTTAGTCAACTAAAATATGAAGTGTAAAGAGTAAGTGTCGCGGGGTTCTTCCCGGAAAAAAATATGGCGTAGTTTTCGAGGTTTTTAATTCACCAATCTCCAGTGATTTTACTGCAGAAAAGATCACTGGAGCCCCCCTGCCCTCCATCCAGGAACTGTACTCCTCCAGAACCAGCAAGAGGGCAGGGAACATCATCAGAGACCCCACTCACCCTGGACATAACCTGTTCTCCCTCCTCCCCTCTGGCAGGCGATACAGAGCCCTGCGCACAAGGACCTCTAGACTCAAAAACAGTTTCTTCCCTACTGCCATAACTCTTCTAAATAGCTGAATGTTGTACCTTTGCACTGCTAAATGGTCATACATTCACCTTCACTGGTCACTGATTCAACTGCACTACAATGTGTACTCTGCACCAACTGTACATATATTTATTTCTCCGCACAAGTGTACATACATATAGCATATACACATATTTTTCTCTTTTTTTACTGAGTCTACATATTATTCTTCTATTCAAATTAGGTGTGTATATATATACATATATATACATATATTTTTCTAGTATATTTATGTTTATTTTTGCTGCTGTTATTCTGTTAGCAATACCACCTGCTGAAACCAAATTCCTTGTATGTCACAAACATACTTGGCCAAAAAAGATGATTCTGATTCTGATTCTGATCTCCCAACAGTGTAAAAAGTGTATACAAGTGACAAAAAAAAACTATGTACAAAAATTAGCAATGTTTGAACTGGGTTCTTCAGCAACCCCAAACTCCAGTTGAAAAAAAAAAAGCCACACAGACAATATCCAAAAACATTCACAATCAAGGATTCTCCCACTTCCCCAAATACCTGCCATGCATCCTCAACTCTCCACTCAGACATGTTCAAAATTTGCATCCAGCATTTCCTTCCTATATAAACAACCAAAATTGCATTGAAACACATTCATAAATTGAGAAATATTTCCGATACATTTTCCACAATTTATATGTTTTTACTCAGTCTCACTGAAGAAAACAACATAACTGGCAAACAAATGAGGGGACCATTTTCCCGCTAAGTGCCCTTTAAAAACCCATAAGTAGATGCTCCCCTGTTTGGCTGACACTGTGTCTGACAGAGGGCAGTGGGTAGGACAACCTGGCGTCTGTGGTGAGTGTTTATGTAGTATGTATGAACGTGTGTGTAGAACGGCGGGTGTGAACCCTCGTGTGAACTACAGGACCTGTGGCGTGGTGAATTAAAATGACAATTGTGACCACTGCGGTGGACCAGAATGGGGCAAGGAAAAGTTTGGCGTGTGGCATGTAGCATGTAGCATGTAGCCTGTGTGTGTGCGCTCTATCTGCACTCAGTGACGAGGCCGCTCCGTCACAGTCAGGCATTTTTTATGTTTCCTTGAATTTCTGAGGTCATGTTTTACACTTGGATAAAATGAATCATCTAATAACCCTTTACTGAATGCTAGTAAAGTCTGAATGTATAAATGAACAGAAACAAATTGAACTTTTGTGTGAAATGCAGTCACCTTTATTTAGGCTACCTGGCAGAGCATCTCAGTTACAATACCAGAACTGACAACAAACAGTGAACCTGCTCTACATGAATATATCAATTCATAAAGAGAGGAGCTCTGATTGGATCGCTCCACAACTTATCCCACCACCACCAAGCTAAGGCAGCTGTGATTGGATGTCCCTCTGAACTCATCCAACCTTTCCACACAACCAAAGTAGCTGTGATTGGATATATTCCTAACTTGTTCCTACTTTCTACATGACCAAATTAGGTCTGATTGGATTAAGTCTCTGTCAAACATTTTAGTCTAGTTTTTATTTGTTGATGAAAATGTCAGTTCATTTAGTTTGAATTTTTTCCATGTGCACTTGTTGTTATTAGTTACTGTCTAGTTTTCATCAGGTGAAAAAAGGTTGTTGACGAAAACTATGACAAAAATAATTGGTCAACAAAATTAACACTGGTCCACAGTGCGAGTTGTCAGTCCTGGCCTTTTACACTGGACTTGACCTGCTTCGATATTCTTCCTTGTGAGCATGAAACACCCCAGAGGAAATACTCCAAATATGTGGCGGACGTAATTGAATCTCAAGTTTTCGTTGAAATTCGTTGGAGTTTCTGGGGAAAATGAGACATTTTGGGAAGCTACAGAATCTGTCCTCTGGCTCCCTGTTTCTGTTAGAATTGATGTTAAGCGTCTTTTAATTGTTTTTACATCTTTGCACGGTCTTGCTCCTCCATATAGCATAGACTTTTGTTCATTTTATGTCCTCAAATGCCTAATTTTAACTGTTCTGGGGAGTGAGCTTTCTGTTTTTATGTCCCTAAACTCTGGAGCTCATTGGTCTGGGTTTTTTTTTTATCAGTATCAACCGTTTAATCTGGCTTTTGAATAACTTCTGCCCAGTTTTTACATTTTAACATGTTTTATTGAATCATATATTTAAGATTTGTTTTACCATTCTTACCTGTATGTCAATCTATTTATTTATTTTAATTCTCTTATTACTTATATTCTGTTTTAGTTTTACTTTTATCTCCATTTTTTTCTCATTTTGAACTCATGATGGTGTTTCCACAGTTCCTTCCTTGCACACACACAGTTCTGTTATATCGAGGTCTTGATTATTATTATTATCATTTTTAATTTACTATTACTCATTGTTTTTTGTTCTTATCATTGTTATTGTTTAAGTTTGTTTTGCACATACTGTCTCCTATTTGTTCTGTTTATGTAAAGCACTTGTGCTGCAATTGTTGTATGAGAAGTGCTATACAAATCAAGTTTGACTGATTGATTATCAGTTAAATTTTTGTTTTTTTTCAAGATTTATCTTTGGTTTAAATTAGTTTGTCAAGTGTTTTATCACAACTCTGCTGCCTGTTATTGTATTTTACCTATTTTATAGTAATTTTCCATTTTAATAATTCATTTTCTTTGTAAGTTTTATTTGCTTTATTGTACTTTTATTCATTTCTTGCCAGTTTTGGTCTACAGCAGTTTATCTGTTTTTATTTTCTGTCCATCATTCGTTTGTAAAGCACTTTCGGCTGCATTTTTTATGTATGAAAAGTGCAATAAGAATAAATTTGATTTAGTTGGTGCTGTAAAGAGGGGGGAGGGAGAAGGTCAGATGTTGCTGACTTTCTGTTGATCACATTTAAGGAGACACAAAAGGGCATGTAAGACTCAAAAAAGCAGAATACAGCCTCTTGAAAACCTAAAATGCTCCTTTTGTCATCCTAACACAGACATAGAAGCAGAGCAGCAGTATATTTCCTCTGCTGCAATCTTGTGCAAGTTTTAACTTTAATTCCAGGCACAAATGAAGGAAACTGGAGACTATTTTCTATCCTCCTGTTCATTACAACCCTGATCAGCTTTTGATGAAACAAAAGGGAATAAAGCCGCTCTTACAGCCATTTTTTAAATTACACTGATTATCCTGCAGGGAGCCGCTACGCTTACAGTTAACATTTAAAGTCTGTAATTCATCCCAAAAACTCATATGGGGAATGGAGGATAAAATACTTACTGCTGCTTTGTCATCATTGCATTTCTGCAGTAATAAGCAGCATGAAATAAGGAACTGACTGCATGTTTATATGTGGAAAACAAGTATATTTCTGTGGCTCTTTATTGAACTCATACTGCAGTAAAACTAGAAAAGTAGGAGCAAAGAAAATGAGGAGAACAGACAAACAATTAGATTTCAGGCTTGGATGGACTCAGATGTTTCTTGTTCATTTGATTCCCTCATTATAATGTTTTTGTCTTTAATCATGTTTGTAATCAATAAACTAATCCCCTCATCCGGACTCAAACACATTCATGTGACTTTATGCTCCAGGGCGGCTGCAGAGGAATTAGAATAATGAAACTTGCAACCCTCCCAGACTTTATTCTTATTATTGTTATAAATTGATTCTCTGTGTCTAAGCACCCTCTTCCCACACCCAGGGTGAAATTGAATCGGTGGAAGGAGAAAAGAACAAATAAGAAAAAAAAACAAGTGGAGCTGCTCTGCTAATTTTGCAGTTGGCTTGAATCGAGGTTGCCCCATTTGATCTGTGGCAGAGTTTCAAAACAGTTTATCTCCCGGGCCGGCCTAATTTACTCAGCGTTGATTACTAGAATTGGGAGGACACAGAGTCAAACTGAAGTCGGATTTCGGCAGCAGAGTCCCTGAAGACGGAGTCAGAGTTTCACCTGAACTCAGCGACTGTCTGGTTTTAAGGTCTCAGCTGTGCAGCCTGATCGGAGCACCTGTCAGAGACTCTGCACTGTGAAAAGTCAGATCTAGGACAGAGTATTCGTCCAATTTCAAGTCAAAATATCATGCTAGACTTATTCTAAGCCACAATTCCCTGACACGTCTGGACTAATATCATATTTGAAGATATCAAAACTAAAAGTAAGGCCAGGGTTGCTCGGTTTGACTTGAATTATCTGCCAGAGACAAGGCAAATGTTACTTGAAGGGTTTCTTGAAATGGTGGCACGGTAGCGCAGCGGGTAGAGCTTGAGCCTTGCAACAAGAAGGTCACCTGCTGGATCACTGGGTCAGTCAGGACCTTTCTGTGTGGAGTTTGCATGTTCATCCCGTGCATGCGTGGTGAACAGAGGTGAATAAGAAGCATGTCACTACCTGCACGATGAAAGTGTTAATTTTGTTGACTAATTACTTTCGTCAACAACCTTTTTCCCATGACAAAAACTAACTATTCAAAAGCTTAAAGATTAAAAAGGGAGGTACTGACACTCTCTGCTGCCATCAAGTGATAAGTAACGATTGGTCATGCTGTTGAATCAAATCAAATGAAAAGCCAAATTAAAAAGGTGGGTTTTAAGTTGACTTTTAAAAACACCCAGACAGGTTGTCAATTTTATACTAATGAGCTCCAGAGTATAGGGACATAAAAACAGAAAGCTCACTCCTCAGAACAGTTAAAATTAGGCATTCGAGGACATAAAATGAACAAAAGTCTGAGATATATCGAGGCACAGCACAATAACTACGGGGTAAAATACTCTCGTGCTAAAATGAAAGATTTACTTGTTTTTCTTTGCAGCTTCATTATTTTGGTAAATCCAGAAGGTTGAGCTTTTACTTTTGTTACCAAACATCTCCAGGAAGTAAAAGTTTAATTAAGCAGCAGACCATTGAAGGCTACTGGAGGGTGAGATTAACATTTTGTAATTACAGATCTGTTGGACTGGGTCTGTTGTTAAACGCTGAAATTAGTGCTGAGGGAATAAAGCGTGGTGAATTTAAGCTTTGATAAAACAGAACATTTACCACCCTGATAATTTCATAAACTCCCTTCATGCTGTAAGTTATGAGGCATGACTTTGATTAAAACATCATCTTTTTTAAGGTATGATTAAACTTTTTTTTCCTGCTGTTAGATGTTTTCTTGTTCCTCTCTGTTGAATCCTCATATCTTGTAGAGTATCTGGACTCCCAGTGGGGCCACAGGAGTAATCTGTTTTTAACTCACCAGTCCTTATCGCCCCCTCGCCGCGGTCGCCTGCCTCCTGCTCGCCGATTACCCACCATTTCTTGTCGGGTCCACGCTCCACTGGTCCTTCTGTTTCATTACATCTCACTGCCTTTGTGTGCAAACACACTGAAATGCACATTTTAATATCTGCCCCAAGATACAAAACATGGGCTTTATTTAAAGTGAACTTTTTTTGGATATCACTTTGTGATTTCTTCTTACTTTGTTTTAGGATTTATTTATTATTTATTTATGCATAGGACTGGGAAACATGGACCAAAACATATTTTGATACCGGACTGACATAGCAAAAAAGAAGCGAAGTCTTAAATACCTATAATTGTACTTTTTTTTAACTTCAATGATAAAAACTTGCAGAAAAACTAATACAACTGTCTAATGTGACAAAAACTCATGCCACCATTTAGGAATGCATGATAATGGATTTTTGACGATATCCGATATGCCAATATTTTTTAATTCATTATCGCCGATGCTGATGCCGATACCGATATTTCTGGTCAAGAGCACAAGCTCTGCAACATTACAAAAATGGACTTGTTTCTTTCAGTGTTTCAGTATATTTCTGCGAGGAGCAAAGTAAAACAAGAAAAACAGCATTCATGCAGTGATGAGAAGGTGAATCAATATTGTACATTTGTGTAATTTGCTGATATTTCAGTGTATGTGTGGCCGATATATCAGCTGTAAATATCTGCAAAAATTTCAATATTGACTGATATCGATACTTAACTTTTTAGACTGATATCGGCCAATACTGAAATCAAATCGATAACATCATGCATCCCTACCAGCATTTCATTATGTGCACCAGTAATAATTTCTGGCCCACATAATGATTTTTATTTATCTATTTATTTAGTTTTTCTCAGCCCACAGCCCCTGGTAAATACACTTCAACTTTAAGCATTTTCCAGTAAAGATTACTCGAAGAAAGCTGCTGCCCACTGCTGCAGGATTTCTAACCATTATCGCTCAGGGCCGCCCATAAGGGGGGATAAAGGGGAAGCTTTCTGGGGCTCAAAGGCCCAATCAGAGTCCTTTAAAGCAGGAAGACCTGCAAGCAAGACGACAGCAGGGAATAATGGCTAGTACAGAGATTAGCATAGATGCTAACAGCTTCAGTAGCAGTTTTATCAGATCTGGACCACATTTCTCTATTAAACGAAGACCAAATATCAGCATCTTCTCTATGGTAACATGTTTTAATAAGAGCTTGTTTTATGAAGTGGCTCACGTTCTGTAGTGCAGTATCGTCTTTCTATGACATTATCTGATTGGCCTGTAATGAATGTGATTGATAGAACAATCATCCAATCAGGACTGAAGTTAGAAATAGGGGAAGAAGATGGATTTTTCTTCATGTCTGGGGTGTTTATAAACAGATTACGGAGATATATTTCAGTGTGAGAAAACATTAGTCATTGAATTTACCACCAATATACCACATTTATATTTATTTTATTTTCATTAGTAAGTTTCAATCTTCATATTTCTTTTTTGCATTTTATCACTAATGTAAATTTGGAATTTCCCCCTGTGGGACTAATAAAGGAATATCTTATCTTATCTTTGAATTTACCTTATGACTTGTGACTTAATTTAGGACTTTAACTTTCACATGAGCACTGGTGTGCCAGGTTAGTAAACTCCCTAATCGCTGAGCATTTGGTCTCAAACCCTCTCACATCAGTACATCCAAAAGTGCAAAGAGCAGAGGTCAGATGAACACAGAGGAAGTTTATTAATTCATCTTAACAAATAATAAACTACACTGATACAAACTTGACCGTCTTCCGCTGCAAATATTTAAAACACATCAGTATATGTTGTGAGCTGACTACATTTCCAGCCATAAAGTTTTTAGAGCACCTGTCCCGGCTGAATGGTTCAGTGCCCTGTTTTTTCTGCTGTACATTTATTTTAATCCAACAGAAGCACAAACAGGGGCCATTTTGAGGTCAGATACTGCTTCAGAAACCTTTTCACCTTTTATCAACGACATTCTCTGTGCTGCTGAATGATTTCTAAATCTAAAGATGTTTTAATGGGCCTGCCTCTCTGAGAGCAACCCCAGCCATACCTATTAGTCATCTCCTTCAAAGCTCATCAGGCTGAGAGGACGTGTCCATTTATCCAGCATGCAGAAAGCTGCTATTATCAGACACATGGTTCACTTGTCATTTTCTCTTTTCATGTGCCCGCTACGCCAGCATTTAACAAGCTCTGGGTGGAAATCTGCTCTCTCTCAGCACTCACAACAAAAATTACTCACACATATAATATCAGAAATATCAGGCCAGGAGACCTCGTTCATACCTTCACCCATCACACCGCATTACTGTCTCAGTGTTTTTAGCTCATTAAGATCGAGACTTGTATGTACAGGTAGGGTTATTTTTGAGTTTTATGATGTATTTATACGCACTTATGATACAGGACGGCACAGTATCCTTTATATATGATATACATGCCTAACAGTGTTAATTCTGTTGACAAATAATTTTCGTCATGGTTTCATTAACAGCCTTTTTTCACCTGACGAAAACTAGACAGTAACTAATAAGAACAAGTGCACATGGACAAAAACTCAAACTACATTAACTAACATTTTCATCAACAAATAAAAACTACACTAAAATGTTTGACAGAGACTTAATCCAATCAGACCTAATTTGGTCATGTAGAAAGTAGGGACAAGTTAGGAATATATCCAATCACAGCTACTTTGGTTGTGTGGAAAGGTTGGATGAGTTCAGAGGGACATCCAATCACAGCTGCCTTAGCTTGGTGGTGGTGGGATAAGTTGTGGAGCGATCCAATCAGAGCTCCTCTCTTTATGAATTGATATATTCATGTAGAGCAGGTTCACTGTTTGTTGTCAGTTCTGGTATTGTAACTGAGATGCTCTGCCAGGTAGCCTAAATAAAGGTGACTGCATTTCACACAAAGGTTCAATTTGTTTCTGTTCATTTATACATTCAGACTTTACTAGCATTCAGTAAAGGGTTATTAGATGTTTCATTTTATCCAAGTGTAAACATGACCTCAGATATTCAAGGAAACAAAAAAATACGTTACCCTTTACACTTCATATTTTAGTCGACAAAATTTACAGAAGATTTCATCGACTAAAACTGGACTAAAATTAAAACAATTTAGATGACTCAATTATGACTAAAACGAAAAAATATTTTATGCAAAAGACTATTACCAAAATTAAAATTAAAAAGAGCTGTCAAAATTAACACTGATGCCTACAGAGAGAACAAGGCCCCTGAATGCCAGGCTCAATCATGCCTGGCATTCAGCTTTTAGAGTTTGTTTACCAGTTCTTGTTAGGCTAAGATGTCAAACAATCCCCATTAATAAGGTTCAAACGGCCACTAACGGCCAAAATCTTAATGTTTATCCATTCATCCATTAGGTGGGGTACACCCTGGACCGGTCTCCAGCCAATCACATGGCCACATACAGACAAACAACCATTCACACTCACTCCTACTAAGGACAATTTGGAGTCACCAATCAACCTAATGAGCACGTTTTTGTCTGTGGGAGGGAGACGGAGAGAACCCACGCATGCACAGGGAAAACATACTGCACATGATTGACACAGGGATCGAACCAGTCTTGCTGTGAGGCACGTGGACTAGCTGCTGCACCACCATGCCACCCTTAAAGTTTATGCTGAAGTTCAAACAATGTTCTGGTCTCCAAATACTGATTACTCCTGACCGACCTCTATTCTCTCTCTGTCTTAGACATCCTGTTGGAGCCCCCATCACTATAAAGACCCCCTTCCCAAAATGGGCCAGTCCGATTCTATTTGTTAACTTCTACTCTAAAGTAACTGGTTGATTCAGTGTGTTTTAGCACCGTTTTCAATGGCTCAACATTCTTTCCCCAGTCTCCAGTGGGCTGGAACTCATGATGTAACAGTGGTAGGACATCATACTGGGGGGTCTATTTTTGGGGGTGAGGGGGATCAGCCATTTTATCACTACTTAAGGAGGGGAAAGAGATGTTTTGATGCTGCAGACCAGGCATGGAGTCAGAATTAAAATTGTGGATGGACTTATCAGAAGCCATTAAGTTATGTTCCTGATGTACATTTATATACACTGCATTGGCATAGGACAATAATGGAATATATACCTTTGGACTTTTTGACTTGTTTTCTTGATTATATTTATGTAAACATTTCTGCTATAATGACAAGAGCATTTATATAAAATACTTTATTATTATCATTATTTTATTTTTTTTTCTCTGTATTTTGCCCTTTACTGTATAATGTACCTCTCACACTTACTTGGAACTGACTTTTCTGTTTGTTTTTCTGTTTTTTTGTATTGTTATTCCCAGTTTGTTTCATTTTGTTTTGTCTTGTCTTATGTATGTTTGTTTATAAATAAAATGTACTTGATTTTATTTTTACTTCCTTTGTACTAGAGATAACAACTTCCAGAGTCAAATTCCTTGTATGTGTTGCATACTTAGCATTAAAAAATGGTTCTGATTTTGATTCTGAATTAAAAGAATGTTCTGAATGTTTTCATAAACATTTAGTCCACATGACACAGAAAAACAGCCTTTGTTTGACCTGCAAACCAGCCACGTGTCTCATATTGATTATTTATAATCAAATAAATCCTCAGGAACGTGACGTGAAATTCAAAGAATTTTTAATAGATTACAAAATTTCAGTGCATCAGTAAATTACTTGACATTGTGAAAGAGAAAAAACATTCTTCAGTATCAGAAAATCTTGTTTTAAACAGTTTATTTTACAGCTGGGATTATGTCTCAGGGCTGTTGTGGTCACTTTCACTTTGACGAGAAGAGGCCGATTGGGTTGGAGTGAAGTAGTTTTGTTGCTGCTGAGTGGGTGGGACTTGGTGTCTATTTTTTTCATTTTTTTATCATGTAATAAATAACTGTCTAAAGCCCAACTACTTTACTTTTACTTAATGGTTATATAATAGTGTATTTGTATTTTTATCTGCTGTAGTTTGGTTTTCTCAGGTTGGTTTGAATAAGAGCTCAGGTGTTCATTTTGCACACTCATATAATAAAGATCTGCTCTCAGATAAAACAGCAGTTTTCTTCGTTAAGAGGCCTCAACTTTTCCCCTGCTGGACCTGAAAACCTGCAGCAGCGTGATTCGCTGAAACCTGGGGCAGGTAATGATTGGTTTCACCACACAGTGGGAACAGAGACAGATGACAGCTTTATTCTGCACAGCAAGAAGCAGCAAATTTTGGAAATTTAAAAGGGAGGATAAGACTCTCACTTTCTCTGATAAAAAGAGAACATCACCAGATCTGTGCAGATGTTCTCCATTTAAAGGCGTTATATCATCTCTGTTAGGGCTGAAAGATTTAACATTTTCAGATCGAAATTGAAATTTTAGACAGTGCAATCATGTGATCAACAAAGCTGCATTTTTTTGCAGCTCTCCTGACTGACCCAGGATCTGTTGTGTCAACTATTTTACACATATTATTTTACAAATTTGCAGGAAATTTGCATTTTTGAAAGACCTGGTTAGCAGGACAACAACACAAAGCCTCTGTTTAGGAGTAGAAGTTGGAGTATCCCTTAAATAATGAAAACAGATTATTTATCATCAATATTAGATGATGACTAATGTGTTATGTGCTTTTGATCATTGATTTCCTTACTGTTGTCTATACTGTAAACACAGTGAATATTGTGCTGAAGCTTGATTTGAAGAAAACAGGATTTAATTGAAATCGCAATATCTGCCTGAAAAATCGCAATTAGTTCTTTTCCTAAAATCTTTCAGCACTAGTCTCCGTCAGGCCAAAACCCGGTAACATCAAATGGTTGTGATGTAAATGCTGTATCATTCAACCAACAAACCGTTAATTGCGATACTTCAATAAAAATTGAACTGTAAAGTTTTACCTTGTCATGACTTAATTTTCAGAAATTTCTTTCTGGAGGAGTGGCATTTTGTCTAATCTGTAATGGAGATATTTCAAAAGGACATTATTTCAAGTGCAAGAAACTATTTGTATGAACTGGAATAAAGATACTCGTGTCCAATGTATTCAAATTCCTGTAAAAGTTACAAAGAGCTTAAATTTATCTCAGTTTATTCAGTTTCAAATTTTATGTTTCCAATCTTTTTTTATTTTCAAATTAAAACACTTTTGGCCTGATTTAGCTCCATTCCAATCCTTCATAAAAACAAGATATGTTTCAGGACATGATGACATAAACTAGTCCAGACTTAATATTATTTTGAACCAGGCTATAGCCAGGTATTTGGCTTCAAGTTCCTCTGCAGCCAGCCTCAAGTGGACACTTGTGGAACTGCAGCTTTTTATTCTTCTCCACTGGTTTCATTTCTGACACCTGCATCAGCGGTAAGTCTCTAAATGCCATTTCCTGTGAATAATGTTATCAGTCTGATTTAGTGCCCCCCTGCTCCTCCTGTACTTTTCTGACCTTTTTCTCATAAAACTTCCAAGTTAAGGGAGGACGTGTTGTTTCTTTTTCCTTGCACACTGTCGAGTGGAAGCCTTCACACTCCCCCGTAATTCAAACTTTGAGCAGCTCTGCAAAACCAATTTAAGCAGAAGTTATAAGGAGAGGAAGGCAAGCTGCAGCAATCACAGCATCTTATAAAGACAAGATGAAGTCAGAACACTAAAGTATGATGTGCAACAGCTCAAAATTGCCCCTCAGCTGTGCAACAGGGGAAATTTTCTATCTTTGTTGCACTGCTTAAAGGTAATCCAGGCGAAATAAACTGGGAACTGTTATTGTTGAAAGAGGCACCATTACCTCCTTTCAATCATATCAACATGTAATTCTGTCTGCGATGTAGAGAGGGATGTTTTTACGGGGCTAAATGAAACTGCTCCCTCCTCTACATGCTCTGAAATCTTTTCTTTTCTTACACGTGGCTGAAAAAAGGTGGATTTTTAAAAAGTGCCATACGAGCTGCCTTTATCCAGGTAATTAATGCTTTCAGTCTTTGCTGATGAGCTCCCTGCGTAACACACAGGGGGGAAGCCATTGTGAGGGAAAAGTCTCTCCATGCACAAAAACAAAGCATGCTGCCAGTTATATTCATTTCTCTCAAATTTCAGACCCCGTGCCTTTATTTCCCTCCCCCTCCTCCCCGCTGTCTGATCGTGCAGCGCTCGAAATGTGTTTTTCAAACCTTTCCCCCTTCAGAGGCGCTCTGGCAAATAAATAAATAAATGTGGAAATACTGTTTGTCAAAAGAGCATCGGCTGAGCTCAAAAGGCAACACAAAAACTGGAAAATGCTCACTTTAGATCAGCAACAACATGAATCTGAGAGTCTGACCCGATCCTGAATGAAGATGGCAGCCAGATAAACATCATGGTTATCGCTGTAAGAGAGCCAGATTCGGGTAAATATCCACAAAAATGTTTTTCATCTTTAGTTTGCCATCTGCACAACAGAAACATGGGACAGAAATACACAAAAACAGGAAAATATTTTCCCAAACAAGTCCATGGAGATCTGAAATTGCTGCTGCTGCTGTAATTGAGGTCTGGACCTTTTTTAATAACCACAACAAATGCATTTGTCTCAGACATTGTAATGAACCCTTGATTACTCAAATATTAACCACTAAACCAGACAAAGCTTTAGTTTCCACTGCCTTTGAGTTTACCCCCTTATCATTTCTACACTCTTGTTACCTTGGTGTTAGTACCAGATGTACTTAAGTTTAGCACGTCAATTATGCTGCGTTCTATCTGTACTGGGAAGTCGGGATTTCCAAGTTCTGAGTGGGAAATTCCATCTGGAACGCCCACATTGGTCGGAATTTCCTACTGGGAAAACAGTTATTAAGACATAGCTGTCAAGTCTCCCATTCTGGCTGGGAGACTACCGTATTTTACCCCTCCTTCCCGCCGTCCTCCCGTATTAGTATTCTCCCATAAATCTCCCCTATTATAACATAAAAATTAAAAAAAAACATTCCTCTGCCTCTCCAAACTGAACTCTGTCACTAGCCTCACGAGAATGGGGCGGTAATGCACCAAAATGATGGATGCCAACCGCCGTAAAACCAAAGAAGAAGAAAAAGCCTCGCGAGAACCGCCACCTGCAGTAGCCTTGGTGGCAGGTGTCGCGAGGTTCATGGGACAGTGGGACCAAACCAAGAAAAACAAAGGAGAGAGATGGATGGATGCAACAAAGGAGAAGGCATTCCTGCCAAAGGATAACAATGGCTAACAATAGCCTGGTAGATTGGCAAGTATTTTTCCCGACTTTGTAACTAGAAAGCTGAAAACTCGGATATGACGTCATTCCCACTCCCCTCTTCCCAGTTTCGATGTGAATGGACTGCAGCATTAATCAACGGCATACAAGCCAGTATGATCATCAACTTGCCTCACAGTGGTATATAAGCTATTTTGGCATCCACATAGCTCAAGTCAACTTACCAATGGCATATGGTGGTATTGCAGCACAAGGCGTGGGTGGCTCATTCATCAGCCAACGACATATACATACGTATATATACATCAGCAAGACCGGCATGTGTCACTTTGCCTGTGGCATAAGCCCGTATGGCTAAAGAACTGCTTCACCATAGACATATAAGACAATATGAACGGCACATGCCAGTTCACCAGTGTTATATAAATTTATAGATTAGATGAGATTAGATAGAACTTTATTTATCCCTTAGGAAGACTCCCTTCAGGGAAATTAAGATTCCAGTCACACCATTAGATAAAAAGATATATAAAAAGAGATAGATATAAACAGTGATATATATATAAATAAAAATAAAAATAGAAATATGGATACTGGCTATCTACTTCTCCCTTCCGTCTTCAGCTACTCCTCCTCCTCCCTGATGAGGAGTTATACAGTAATACAGGAGTTATACTCACAAATACATATATATACATATATACACACACACACACACACACATATATATATATACACACGCACACACACGTATATATATATATACACACGCACACACACATATATGTATACACACATGCACACATATATATTCATTTATATATATATATACACACACACATATATATATTTATATACACACACACACACACATATATGTATATATGTATGTGTGTGTGTGTATATATATATATATATATATATTTTTTTTTTTTTTTTTTTTTTTTTTTTTTAATGTATGTATATATATGTTTATGGCTAGACCATTTATTTACTTAATTATTCTGTGTTAGGGAATTTTATGTTGTCGCCCGGGGATATTAAAGGTTTTCCATGTTAGTAACTACTTCACATTACTTTGGCAGTAGCCTACATTCCTTATTGGACCACCCCTTTACCACAGGGATATAAGGCAGTACAACAGATATGTGGTATTTTACCAGTGTTATGAATGGCTGCCATGCAAGCATAAGTCTTTTCACCATTAGCATATGTGCTGCTATGGCTGTCGCTCTACTGGTGGCATATAAGTCAGCTACCTGTATATGACACTTAAGCAGCTGCATGTGTCACCAATTAAGGACAGCCAAAGAAACAAAGGACAAGAATTCAAGCATGAAAGAAACAAACCAAAGACACTAAAAACTCAAAACTACAACCTTAAATCTCAAACAATGAACTGGAGCACAGGGAGAACTCAAACAGGACAAGCAGGAGACAGAACATATAACATTAGAGAACAGGAGGAGCAATAGTACAGGGAGATAAAGCCTATAAATAAGTAAATAAAGAGAATAAAATGTAACAAAATAAAAAAATTGGATGAAGAAGGGAAGCATGATATAATTGGACCAACATTGGTAATGGCAGATATTTGCCTAAAAAGCTGATCATCAGTACCAGCAGAAATCAAAATTTTCACAGGTATTTTGACTACTCGAATTGGCCATAAAAATCCCATATTTTGGCTGTCAAAATGACAATGTACTATATTGGTTTACCTCATGGGCAGGTAATTTCATCCACTTCTATGAATCCAAGTGTAACTAAATAAAGAATAAATTGTTGTTCTTGTTTCTCCACATCTGTTTCTTACACAAATGAACTGTCATAATGGAAGAAACAGGTCAATTTATGTGAAGTAGAGACTTTGTGCTCTTGACACAAAATATTGGTATTGATATCAGTACAGGCAATAATGAGTTCAGAAATATTGGCATATCAGATAACGGCAAAAATCCAATACTGTGGATCCTTAATGAGAAAAAATATGTAAAACACATTATGTAATAGGCCTGTGCTCAAAATATCGCCATGCACTTGATCCTGAAATTACAGAATCAATGCGGCCTCAAATGCTGTTGTTGATACACTTTGGGTGATGTTTTCAATGGCACAGTTCAAAGTCGAAGCCATACTTCATGAATGAAGCACATGTTCAAAATTTTAACTTGGGTATAAAATCTTTGAGGACCTAAATTTAAGTGTCTTGAGTTGTAGAACAATCGTTTTCTTTCTGCAATGAAAAAAAAATGTAAAGTTGTCAGGAATTCCGATAAAGGCATAATAAATGTCCATAATTTACACTTACCGAGATATGTATCGTATCATAGCTTCAGTATCGTGATACATATCATATCGTGAGGTTGTTGGACATACCCAGCCCGAATATGTAACAATAAAAAATTGGTAGAAGCTAAAGAATGAAGCAGAGGGGTTAAAAGAGTCGAAGTGTACAATATAATGGCAATTAAAAAAGGAAAAGCTATCAATTTAACTAAAAGTACAGAACTGACAGATCTAAAAACATACAGAAGAGAAAATAAAAATATGTGTGTCGTTATTCCCACCTATATATCCATACATACAGTGCTCAGCATAAATGAGTACATCCCCTTCAGAATTGTCAGAAAATCTTTAGTTTCCTTTCAAAAATCAACATTTTCTATGGCATACTACACCACAAAATACTCCACCTATTGTGGGCCACTGATTGCAAACAAGATTTTTTAAGTCGCACACAAAGTATTTTTCTCAATTTAAGATCCGGATGCAAAAATCAGTACACCCCAATCAAAGGGGCGGGAGAAAAGCTAAATTTTAGTAATCATATTACCCTTATTTTCATCTTATGGTAAAAAAAAAATGCTATGTTAAACTCAGCTTTGTCAAAACTTTGGAAATTGTTCTTTTGTTCCTTTAGATACTGATTGATACGTTACTTTTAATAGGGGGTGTACTCACTTATGCTGGGCACTGTATATACTGTACATGTACCAGTGATGAAAATGAAAATTGTCTCTGTTTTCAGTAATTATTTTTATTTAAACATGGCTGTGGTTAAAAAGACACTTTGTCAGTTAAGCGTGAACACCAGAAAAGGTTGTAAGCTACCAGTATTAGCTTTCTGTTTCACCCTGACTACATTGTGCTCCTGTGGCCTATCGATAATCAAACTGACTTGGTCACTGGTGTTAAAACTGTCTTACTTCCGAACAAAAAGCATTTCTTTGTCTTATAAAACTAGCTCGGATGGAGGAAATAAGCAGTCAAAATGAGGGAGCCTGACAGATTGGATGTATATTTAAGAAGAAATGGAGTCCGTGGCTCTTCCTGCGACGATAAATGGATAACAGCCCCTGTCTGACCAGGCATGCTGCTGCTCGGTAAAACACAATGATGGAAGAATACAATGTGATCATGGAGCGAGGCAGGGTGACTGATTTAAAACAGCGTGCCCGGCAGCAGTTGAGGCATGATAAACTGTGAATCGACTGTGACACCATTATGCTGTTTATTTGCATTTAGATAGTTTTATCTGCTCTGCAAAGTTGATTTGGACATGTCGGGCTTGTCTTCTCAATAAGAGCATTAAAGGACATTTCCAACTCTTGTGAAAGAGGAAGATAAGGATTTTATGCAGAATTATGCAAAGACATAGCAGGTGCTGTAGGATTACCATATGGGTGCGTGGTGCTCGATGCAAATTAAAGAAAAAACTCGACTCTGAGGTATCAGCAGCCATTAGACGTGAGCTTTTAACAAGATAGCACACTCTCAGATCAATGCTGGAGAAAAACAGATAGTTATGTTGTTATTTCTCACGGCTTGACAAAACAACAACAAAAGTGCTGAACAATATGTTTCCAAAAGGCAGTTTGAATGCTATCATCAGAAACACAAGGTAGGTAAATTTAGGGAACTGCAGATATACTTTTCATAAAGATAAAGCAAAGCAGACAGCTTCACATTTACATAAGTATGAAAAACAATAAACCAGGCCATCTAAACTCAGGGAAATCAGCCCTGTGTTCAAGTATGGTTGGTTAGAGCACAATATACACTAATTTGAATCACTGGTGCAGCCAAAACCAATGAATGCATCTTCTAAAGTTCTTGCAAAAGCAGGAACTTCATCTGTGTCAGTGAGGATGAAGATTTATCTATCAAACTGCCAAACCTGAATCTGATAAACAGCTCAATACAGACCATACAGGAAATATGGTCGATGCATGAACCCATGTAGATGTGGTCAAGATGCTGAAGTTCAAACTGAGCATCAGAATGGAGAGGGAAGGTGATTTCAATGACTAGTTGTTGGAAAAAGTTGGGTTGCTCTGAGTGCCTCAGAACTGCGGATCTACTGGGATTTTTCACGTCTCTACAGCTTACATAGCGTGGTCCAAACAGGAGAAAATATCCAACAAGCAGCAGTGTTCTAAACAAAAACATCTTGTTGATGCCAGAGTTCAGAGGAGAAAGGTCAGAGTTGTTCAAATGAGAGAAGGCCAACAGCATGATCAATCACTGCAATCTATGTCTGAACGATTTTTCGTTTTCTGATCGAAATCGCAATTTCACACAACGTGATTATGTGATCACCAAAGCTACAACTTTGTGCAGCACTACTGACTGACTCAGGATCTGCTGTGTCAACTATTTGCAGTGGCGATGTTGTCACATGTCAGCGCTCATGTCCAAAACCATCAAAGGTTGACATAGTGGTTTGACATGGCTGGCTTTTTTCTTTTATTGGAATTGTTGAATTTTGTTTTTCTTATTATTACTTATTTAACATTGGGGTTTTTTGACATTTTTTTGGCATTTTATTTGACTTTTTTAAGTTAACTCAATGAATGATTTTTTGCACTACATTTTTTAAGTAAGAACAGTCAAAGATGCTCTTTGACTGTTCTTCAGTTATAATAACTTAACCTGACACGCCAGGTGGACAGTTTCATATTGGAAATATTTCACTAATCCATCTGGGAAGGAGCCGTTCGAAAATGTTTTCAGAGGCAGAACCTTCAAAAACAACAGCAGCTTGTGATTGAACGATCGTTCGGCTCGTTACACTCATCACAGACCAATCCACATCAAGCAACGCTGCTACGTATGACGTAGCATATGTAGCGGCTACACGTAGCAACTAATGGCTAACAACAGTTAACAGCCGTTAGCCGCTATGGCTAACAGCTACTTCCTTTCCTTTCCCGAGGATCGAACTCACGATTCCCGGGGCAAGAGGCAGTGACAGTTCCGCTGAGCCACAATGAGCATGGCTAACATCCGCTAACAACAGTTAACGGCTGTCAGCCCTAACTGTTAGCCTCTAGGGCTAATGGCTAACAACAGTTAGCCGCTACGGCCATTAGCCATTATCTTAAACTACCTGAAGACTATCGTTTACACTAAATTATACCACACAGATGTATCATTTAACACTTATATGTGATACCAACCTCGCCAAAGACAATTCCTACCAAGCTTTCCCAGTAACATTCTGAGGAGAGCATATTTTGCCAAGTATTGCTGAGTAACCATGACGACCATAGACTAACCGATAAGTCCGTGGATTGATTTCCACGTTCTCTCCCAGCTTCCCAGCAGTGATCCCCGGACAGGAGAAGAGCAAAAACAAGATTTCCCGTCAGACAAGCTTCAAGTGATGTTCTTTCCTCCTCTTTTAAAGAATAAATTGAGTCAATTTCTGATAAAAATAAACAACGCAAATATTAAGACCGCTTCAGAAGCCACCATTGTTTTCAAACATGCAGTCACCTCCTGTTGTCGTCACGTCCACTGCTCCCGCCTCTCTTCCCTGATTGGGCCAATAAGATTCCAGCCGGAGTGAAGTCATTGGACCATAGACATACACACTAGACGCCGCGGAGCCTGTGTCCGCCCACCGCTTCGATACGTCAGAGCGGCCGCCATATTGTGAGGGTCAATCTGCCCTGTCAACCTAAACAAGTCGATGTGACAGCGATGTGTTTTCTGAAGAAAACCACGAAAATCTACATTTACGTGACTGTGAAGAATCTTATTCATTTTTAATTTGTTTAAAATTATGGATGTAGCATACTTATAGAAAGTATTAAGAGGAAATGAAAGAAGTTTGCAAATTGGATATTGGGACTGTTGAACTCTCCTTTTTGAGCAGCAACACGATGTAGCCCAAGACAAAAATATGCAAAAGTGTTTATTTACATACAATGTGACATTTATGTACAATGAACATATACATTAGGGCACAAGTTGTAACATTTTTTGTGGAAAAAATGTAGATATTTTAACATATTTACACACAATAACATTTTTACCTATTATACATTTATTTATTGTTACATATTTACCTATTACATAATTATTAATTGTTACATATTTGCCTTTACATATTTGATTACACATTTATTAATTATTACATATTTATTGTTACATGTTAATCTATCACACTACATATTTTTAACATATTCACCTATTACATATTTACCTATTATATTAGATATTTATTTATTCTTACATATTAATCTATCACATAACATATTTGTTACTAATTTACCTATTATATTACATATTTATTTATTGTACAATATTCACCAAATACATTACATATTTATTTATTATTACATTTATTTATTATTACATATTATGTTACATATTTATTTATTGTTACATATGTACCTATTACATATTTATTTGTTATTACATATTATATGACATATTCATTTACTGTTATATTATAACCTATCACATTACATATTTATTTTTACATATTTACTTATTCCATGACATATTTACCTATTATATTATATAATATTATATTATTACATACTTATTCTATTATCATCGTTGCTGAAGTCTTGACAAATGACTGTCGCAAGATGGCGGACACACTGACGCATGTTTCGGCCAGTCGGTGAGGCGTCTAGTGTATATGTCTATGCGTTTGACAATGAAGGCTGACAAGACGGATATGCATGATTTCAGAATCAGGCAGGTCCGTCTGCTCTGCAAGGCTAGCAATAACTGCCATTGGTCGAGGACTTTAAAGAGTGCACATGCATGTTTCTTATTAATAGATACAGTTTTTCTCCTTGCCTTAGAGTAATAGCTTTAAATACTTGATGGTATGATGTAATTTTCTGTAATGTTTGTAAATGTTACTGTACACATTGTGAGTACTGCATTGAAGCTTGATTTGAAGAAAATTGTGAGTCGAATAGAAATCGCGATATCTGCCAGAAAAATCACAATTAGATGTTTTCCTAAAATCGTTCAGTTCCAGTCACTGCTCTGCAGGATCACCGACCTAAGAATCTGTCCGAATGACACTTCAGTCAGACGAGTATCAGCAAGCAGGGGCGGAGTGTGATTGGAAAAAGAAGAGACTCGGGGAAACTAAGAGAATGGCAAAAATGAGTCCATAATTGACCAAAAGGTTTTTACGTATTTGTTTTCCCCAACGGCACTCGAAACTAACCTGACACACCAGATGGACCATTCATTATATTTCACTAGTTCAGGGCTGGGCAACTGGTGGCCCAGAGGGCACATGTGGCCCTTCACCTCAATGCGGCCCACCAATCATTTCCAACAAAAAAAAACTGGAAATATGAAGAAAACATAACAACTGCTAAATATGACTCATTATGAGTAACCAGCACTACACAATGTACAAATCAGGATAGATGATAAAATATTTCCACTAACCTTTCTAACCTTAGATCATTGGTACATGCTTTGTTTTTTGTAAGTCACTGAATAACTTACTTTTACATGATTGTATCTCTTAATATCTTTTATGAGGCATTAAATATAGTGTATATAGTATTATTTTGGAACAATGGTAAAGGTAACATATTTGTGAATTAAAAACTGGGAACACTCATTCTTTTATTGCATTAAAAATAAGCTTTAATTGGCTTTAGTTATGTGTCATGCTCATTAAATTGTGAACATACAATTGTTTTTGAGTTTAAATATATTAATGTTGTTATAATGACTTTTTGAAGCTTTATATTTTCTAGTTCCCGACAATATGCAACGTTGTGTGGCTCTCAGACACTGAAAAAAAAATGTATGTGGCCCTCTTGGTAATCAAAGTTGCCCACCCCTGCTCTAGTCCATGTGGGAAAGAACCCATAGAAAGTGTCTGGGAATGGGCAGGACCATTTAAAGGCATATCCAGCACGCGATTGGACAATCATTCCATCAATCACATTCATTACGAGCCAATCAGATAATGTAATAGGCGGGTGCCACTGCACTACAGACCGTGAGCCATTTTGTAAAACAAACTCTTGGCAAAACATGTCAGACGTGTAGCTAAAATATCTATTTTCACACTCGTAGCTTCCTCCTCTTCCTGTTTCAAAGGACTCTGATTGGGCTGTCCCAGTTTGAGATGCCAACAATCGTAGATTAGAGCTTTGCAACATGGATCCATCTGATTACAGACATTGAATCAGGGGGGTCCATCTGCACAGCATGATAAAGTTTAAAAAAAAAATGCTTTGTGCTTCAGCTCGGGATGATTAAATACAGTCATACAAGTGATACTGATGTAATATTTCCCCTCAGTGAAAGAAAGATGTCTGCTGAGCTCAGATTTAAAGTCATGACAGGACTGAGGTTCATCTCTCTGATTAAACAAGAGGAAGTTTGAGACTAAGAGAGAAAAAGAAGTCACTATTTAAGCAGTTCAGTCTTTGTTATGAGCGAAGGTTGATTAAAAACATAGTTTTTCACAAAACTGATCAATAGAGAAGGGAAAATTCAGACTAATTTTGGAGGCACAAGCCTTTTAATTGGCTCATATTTAAGTACAAACTCTATATTTCTTGGACCTTTTAATTTTCTTTTCACTGTATTCATTATTCAGCTTGTTAAGAAAAATGTAATTTAGTACCTGCACTACATATACATATAAAGCCAATTCAAGAGTCATAAATTTGAGTAGTTAGACATTATGAAGCTCCGGACCTTTGCTTAAGGAAACTATCCCAGAAGGACCCTGTTAAAATTTAATTGAGGATACTGGTATATATATGACAGACAGCATTTCAAATGCAATTTTCAGATAAAAGAAAAATAACTGATAAATAGCGACAGAGGACAAGGATGCAGACTGCAGACTAATTATGTACCATCACAAAGAAAAAGAACAAAAATACAGATAAAGATGAGGTTTAATTATTATTTGTCCTTCCTTTCACAGACCTATTTAATCACATTATTCTCCTAAGCAAGCAGACGGAGCTCTTTCACATTGTTGATCTAATCTTCATTTATTGTTAAATGGGCTATAATTTGATGTTTAGCGTTAGCAGAACTTTAAAGCAAATACAATGAAGAACAAAGGGGTAAATATTATGTGCCAGTGAAATAAGGTTTTTAAGTTCTTGCACTAGGGGTGGAAGAAAAAAATTGGTACACCATAGTATCACAATATTTAATGATATAATGATTCAAGACTGCCAAGTATCATTACTTTTCAATGTATTAATTTTCAACATTTAATAAAGCTTTTGGATCTTTAAATCAAATCAAAATTCAGTCCAAACAATGGTGCTGTTGAGCCATTTTGCTGTCGACATTAGCACAGGTGATGATCATTGTGCAGAAGAGAATTAGTAAACGAACATGGCAGCAAGGATGGGCAAAAGGAATGTACCATCTGCATTTGAATCTGTTGTGCGGACTTACTTTGGACTTTTATAGGGATGCAAGAGATGGACATTACACAGGGTATGTGAGGGGTGGCATATGAAAGAAAACAATTTAGAAATACAGCTCACATGACTTGGCATCACCCAGGGAGGTCAAAAGCTGATGACAGCAAAACAAATGCAAAGTTCTGAGGGAGCAAAGGAAATAGCTCAATCCATCCCTCAAGGCCTCACCATGTCGAGGAACACAGGGGCTTTTGTTACGTGCTGGTTAGAGCCCAGGTAAGTGCCTCTGTCTCAACATTATTTTACCCAAACAGAAGTACTCAGTTATTCTTATACACAGTATACCAGCAGGAATATCAAATACAGACATTAAAATAGATAAGAGCACAAAATTAGGTAAAAAATTAAGTAAGCAGGTTGCAACACGCAGAATCTTGAAGCTATATCAAGTTCCTTATGGAGGAAAAAAATAAATAAAATAAGTAAAAGTGAGCCTGTGAACAAGGCCAAGAAACTCACACTATTAACCATTACCAATATTTATAGGGATACACAATATTGTTTTTTTGCCAATATCCAATAAATCCGGTCAAAAGCACATGCTCGGTACTTAGCAAAACTGGACTTGCGTCTTTCAGTGTTTCAGTATATTTTTATGAGGAACAGATGTAAAACAAGAAAAACAGCATTTAACTCTTGCAAAAATGAAACCCTCGATTTTTAGATGTACCCATGCAGTGATGAAAAGGTACATCAAAATTGTACATTTGTGTAATTTGCTGATATATGGTCAATATAGTGTAGCCAATATATCAGCTGTAAATATCTGCAAAAATTTCAATAGTGGCCGACACGATACTTAGATTTTTAGGCTGATATCTGCCAATACCGATATCAAACTGATAATATCGTGCATCCCTAAATATTTACAATACACAATATGACAGTGACACTGCTATTTCATTTATATGCATATATATATATATATATATATTTGTGTGTGTGTGTATATATATATATATATGTATATATATATATTTTTTTTTTTTTTATTTAATTTTTATTTTGATTTAATTATAGATTTTTTTTATAATTTAGATTTATATATTATCTGCCAATTGTTTTTTACTGTTTTACTTTTTTGATGTCCTGTGCTCATTTTATACCTGTGTACTGTACAATGCTGCTGGAATTTCAAATTCCCCGAAGGAGTCCTCCCAAGGGATAAATAAAGTTCTTTGTTATCTTATTATCAAAATACAAAAACTGATCAAAATGTTGATATAAAATTGTCAGAAAAAGATGAATGATGAGGGCCAGAACATTTTTTTTATTTTCATGCTTGAAAAAAATGTTGATTGTACTTCCAAACTGAGCTTTTTCAAATGAAGCTCTATGGGGTTTGACTCGTCTTTGAGATGAACTCTAGCGGTCACTTAAGAAACTGCAGATTTTTTTGTTTTTTGCTTTTTTGGTCAATAATCGTTGTTATATTCTAAATGTGATGCCCTAAATGATGTATTAATCAAACAAATCAGCTGAACTGAGTTTAGCTGAGTTATGAATATCTCAAATCATCATCCATATGCTCCAGGTTTGTGAGGCCCATTTATCTGCCTCATTCTGCACCCGGTCACCTCGGGCTTTGTTGCTCTCCTTAACCTCATTACTGACGTCAGAGTCTGGATAACAGTGTGATTATTCCGCCATGGCCGAACTGCTCTGTGTCACATCTTAAATGACTCTTGATTGCAGGGATTTAGCCTGAAGGGGGCTAAAAGCACATCGCCCGTGTGGTTTTTTTTATTATCACGTCAGGGAGATGGAGGAAGAAAGGCTGTGTGCTATTCATCAGGGGGCGTTCAGACAAAACGTATTTAACCACAAAAGAGGGGAGAGAGGAGCCAGGCAAATAAGGCCGGGGTAAAAAATTCTCCCGCCTTGACAGACTTAAGTAGCCTATTACATGATGGCAAGGCTTTCATCTATTACTTCAAGGAGGCAGAGAAGATAATCACCACTGTTATTCCCCATCTGATGTGCCCCAAGCCACCTATTACCCCGTGGCCTGCAGCACTCTCCGCTGAATACAGAGAGGAAGAGGAGAAGGAAGAGGAGGGGGCTGCAGAGAGGGATGTGGAGGTTTGAAAGCAGAAAGAAAAATGTGTTTCTTGTCAGGGAGAATGTTTGTCTCCAGGGCTTTCTCCTGTGCAAAATTAAACATTCAAACTGGAGCTTCCAAGGCGGTTATTCGACTGTTTTTAAAGTTTGAAATGTAAGTAAAAGGAAACTTGAGTCCTTAAAGAGATACACCAACATTTTCTTTGTTTTCATGTCTTGCTTCACTCCTGAGTCCATGACAAGCAGATAGACACCCTTCTTTCAACTGTGTGCAGTAACAAGGAAGAGACGGGCGAAGCTCGCCCACCGCTAATTAGCTTAGCTCAAACACTGGGAGTCCATGGGTAGTGTTAGCCTGCCTCTACCTACAGTCCTTAGATAAACTTTTCAGCAACTCTGAACGGAGTTTAGAGAGACTAAGGCGAGCACTTTATGTAATTTTTGAAAGAAATACAAACAAAATTGAACCGTGAAGAAATCATCCTCATTCTCTGTTACAAAGTCGGCCATAATCCTTAGTAACAATCTTCTTCTACTCGTAAACAGAGGCTTTGTTTTGTCGACCTACTTCAAAGCACGTCCAAAGTGGTTAGCGCAGGTGACCTGCAGTTTAGTTTCGTATGTAATTCTTTAAAATTAAATTAAGTGCTAATCTTAGTATAACCATAGATAACACAATATATAAATAAAATAAAGTAGAAAACATATTTTTGTTTTACTTTATTATTTAGACTTATTAATATATACACTGTATAGAGTGAGAGAGAGAGAGAAAGAGATTTTATATCTGCTAATTGTTCTTACTTTTTTACTTTCAGATATCCTGTGTTCTTTTATATCTTTGTACAATACAATGCTACTGGAATCTTAATTTCCCTGAAGGATTATTCCCAAGGGATTAACAAAATTCTATCTAATCTAATCTAATTTAATCTAATCACGCGGTAAAAAATAAGTCACAACAAGCACATAGAACAGTTTTGAGTCACAAAAGAGTTTATCTGATGACTGTAGGCAGAAGCAGGCTAACACTATTCATTGACTCCCAGTGTTTGAGCTAAGCTAATTCACGGTGGGAGACTTTTGCCCGTCTCTTCCTTGTTACTGCACACACGGTCGAAAGAATGGTGTTTATCTGCTTGTCATGTCGTCCTCATGCATTTTTATTTACACAGATTAGATTTTTTTTACTACAGACTTCTCACAAGTTCAGTGCATCTCCTCTGTTCTATAATCAAATATATTTATTAAGTTTAATTGTTGTATTTACATTTTAACGCCCATCTATTGCTAATTTTATGTCTTTCCTGCTATTAATGTCATATTGTCCTTGTTTTTAACGTTGTATAGCTCTATGACTTACTGTGTATGAATGGTGCCCCCTAAAGTCGCCTTGCCTAAAGATTATATCTTTTATTTACTTTTTTAATTTTTATATGTGCTTTTAGAGTTCCTTTAAATGAGTTTTTATGTCTTTAAGAGTTCTTCTAAATAACTGATTTGAGTGTTTTCGATTTTTTCGGAATGATATTGGTATCAGAAACTATATTGGTATCTGATAATTACTTCAAAAGCTAACCATAGGTATTGACAGATATGAACATTTCTGCTGATATTTTTTATTTCATAAGATTGTGGAGTTTTTATTTTGCATTTAAATTTTTCATTGAAATGTGTCAGCAGGTAAATAAATCTGTTTTAGCTTTTAAAAGAGCAGATGAGCTTGACTGTACTGTCAAAAATACATTTCACATATGACGTAGGTGTGATCTTAAAAGGACTACTTCCAGTCATTTCTCTATATTGATATTATTGGTTTGAGCCAAAACAAGTTTTCATATGTTGACATATCGGATATTCGAAAAAATCCAAAATGGGTGCATCCCTATTTTTTGCCAGTGCTTTTACAGCCTGCCTGTGTTGAAATGTTCTTTTTTATCATTGCTGTCCTTGTACTAACCTGACACGCCAGATGGACAGTTTCATATTGGAAATATTTCACTAATCCATCTGGGAAGGAGCCGTTTGAAAATGTTTTCAGGGACAGAACCTTCAAAAACAACAGCAGCTTGTGACTGGACGATCGTTCGGCTCATCACACTCATCACAGACCAATCCACATCAAGCTATGCTACTACGTATGACATAGCATACGTAGCAGCTAATGGCTAACAACAGTTAAAGGCCGTTAGCTGCTACGGCTAACGGCTACTTCCTTTCCTTTCCCGAGGACTGAACTCACGATCCCCGGGGCAAGAAGCAGACAGTGCCGCTGAGCCACAATGAGCACGGCTAACAACAGTTAACGGCCGTTAGCCCTAGTGGCTAACTGTTAGCTGCTAGGGCTAACAGATATTGAGACCACTGAGACTGCATCAGAAGCCGCCATTGTTTTCAAACATGCAGTCACTTCCTGTTGTCGTCACGTCCGCTGCTCCCGCAGCTCCCGCCTCTCTTCCCTGATTGGGCCATTAAGATTCCAGCCAGAGTGAAGTCGTTGGACAATGGAGGCTGGCAAGACGGATATGCATGATTTCAGAATCAGGCAGGTCCGTCTGCTCTGCAAGGCAATCCTTGTACAGCAATTTGTAACTTTGTTTTTGAAAAGTGCTGTGTAAATGAAGATTATTGTTATTATTATCATTATTAATAATATTATAATAATTTTTGTTTTTGCTTTAGGTGCTCTTTGGAATAGGATTAACAAAGTCACTGAAACAAAAGGAAAAGTCCTCCAGATATTCTCTCTAAAATATTAAAATTTAAATTGTCTGGTTATTTGGACCTTAAAAAAAGGATGCCTTGGTGCCAGGATTTGGGTTGGTGGAGCAAGAAATTGGCATCATGTATGTGCAGCCGACAAACTTGCACAGACTGAGCAATAACATTATGAGGATGTTTCCAACACCAGACAGATGTTTCTAATAAAGTGGCTAGTCCAAGCATTGTATAATTTGATTTGTGTTTCTGCATGTTGCTGATGAACTAAAACATTGTTCACCTTCATTAGAGTTTTAAATATATATTCTGATGTTTCTTTGAGCCTTTCTGACGCACTTACATCCCCACTCAGCATAAATGATCCTCTTCTCTTGGTTTCTGCATTAATTACAGTAATTATCTGCATATAAGATATGATTATGCCAGTTGTTATTAAATTCGGCAACTTTCTGGTGCTTTAATTATAAAAAATGACCATCATTGCTTCCCAGCTGTCACCTGAAATCCCCAGACACCTCCTCCTTGCTGCCTCATCATCATCCTCCATCATCACCTTTTCACCTGAGCGGATGTTAATTAGGTTAACGAGAGCGGGCCGTCCTCGCCGCCGTCCCGCCACGCTGTTTGTCCCCTATCTGCCGCTCCAGCCTCGCTCCACAGACGCTGAGATATGAGAGAGGGATCATTTATTGGGTCATTAGTTCTGCTAATCAGCTTTCTAATTACAGGCCATTACATTTGGGTGTCTGATGTATCCGCTCTCCCCAGGACCTCGGACGCGCGCTGTCTGACTCTCCATCTCCCACAAACAAGCAGCTGCACGCCGCCTCGACATCGAAGGCGTTCACCTCTGGATGAAGGCTGGTTTTAGGCAAATGCATCTCAGCATGCATTTCTATCAGGAACTGTTAGACTGGAGCTTGTTCCATTGGTGTTAGATGGAGTTAAACTGAATGAATGGAGTTGTCTTCATATGAACTGCAGGGGTTTCTTATGCCCCTAAGAAATGAGACGCCACTCGATTCCTGCTACGTCATCACCCAGAGTCGCTCACTGGCTGTGTCGTAGGCAGTAGAACTGGGCTTAAAAAGTCGATTAATCGATTTGAATCGATTTTCCATTGAATGGCCCAATATTGATTCATAAAATCCTTAAATCAATCTTTTAATACGTCTTTTCTCAGTGTGTAATGCAGCCTGCAGTTCAATGCAGAGAAGTCTCGCGTGACCAGTCATTCATTTCCCATAATGCCATGTCACTTCTCACGTGACCAGACCAGAGATCTCGCGAGATATCGTCACTCGGTGAGGAGCACTGTTAGACAAAACATCATGGTGGGAGCACTGAAGGCACCACCAACAAACATGGATGCATTCTGGATTTAAAAAAACACGAAGGCAGCAACGAACTGGACAAGAGTAAAACCTAAATGCAAGATATGCAGCGTGCAGGTGACATATTGTGGGAACACAAAGAATCTCTGAAATCATTTAACGAGACACCACCTGGAAATGCAGTCTGCAAAGACGACGGACCCGAAGCAAACGTAGCTGAGAAGGCATTTAAGTTACCAGCAAACTTAACCAATGCTGTCGTAGCATTCATATGCAAGGACATACGAGCACACAGCATTGTTTGTAGCCACCTTATCTACACTGCCTTACCTGTGGTTTGATTTGATTGAAATTATTACAATTTTGTTTTGGTCAGGTTATGTTTAATAAAAAGTACATGATTACTGTGACTGCTTTGGACTCAATTCTTAATGTAAACATGAATATTTTTAATAATGCACTAATTTAGAGTTAGTTTCTACTATTTACAGCATTAGTTCTCTTAGAATCTCTTCCATATTCAAGTAAAATTGGTTCTCTGGCTGAAATATCCTTAAGTGAATTGAAATCAATCAAATCAAATTAAATTGCAAATCAAATCGAATCGGGCCCTTGTGAATCGAATCGAATCAATTTGGGAAATCTGAATCGATACCCAGCTCTAGTAGGCAGATGCGACAATAGCCTTAGCTACAGCTATGAAAGCCAGCTCGTTATAACGAGAAATATGAAAATACGACCAACAATTCAAAACATGATCAATATTTACTTGTTGATTTGATAATTACTTATAATTATGCGCTTCCTTCGGTTTCCTTCTTGTCAGCAGGCACAGTGTATTATGGGAAGTTCTCATACCCCTTCCTGTCAAGTGAGGTCCTGGTCTGTCTTTGGGTGCATTCGGAAAAGTCCTCTTTGGTTAGGAACCTTCCTTACTGAAGAAACGACCCAGAAGCATTTTAGTGTCGGCCATAATAAGAGCTGTATGAATTCTTCAAAAGTTAAGGACAGGAGGGTTGTTGCTTCCTTTATTATTTCCTTTAGCTTAGGAAACACTGGACCATCCTTTACGAAAGGAAAGGAGAAAGGAGCGTCCCATAATGCCTTGCGAAAGGTGACATATATAAAAAACGGCACCCGCCGAACGTTTACGGAAATTTACGAAGGAGAAAGGACGATGAGTTTTGTGGAACTATGAAGATATGTATATAATACTGTGTAAATGTTTTTGGCAGGTATAGAAGAGAAAGAGATATGCTTCAAAGTGAGTGCTTTCAAAAATGTAACCTTAACTTCATTTCTTTTTTAATCATTTTTTAATTGGTGGACAGATAAACAATTACATGTTATAATTTATAAAGCACTATAAAGCATTTCTTTTTCTCCATAACCAGCTACAATGTTGATGGATACTAAACTTACAATTGTGGTACTTGTTTCCTATATTAATATTATATATTAATTACCACATTTCAATCTATCTTAATTTATGAATTAAATCATGTCACTAATAAGATAGAACAATGGGGTCTCTAAATAACGGTTCTTAAAAAACAATCAATTAAAGGACAAATAAGGCATTTTACAATACTTAAAAATTTAAATGTTCATATTGATAAGGCATTTTACAATACTTAAAAATTTAAATGTTCATATTGATAAGGCATTTTACAATACTTAAAAATTTAAATGTTCATATCGATATATGTGAATGAAAAAGGGAGAATAGTGCTTCTGAAATATGTATTATCAGACCTCAGGTTTTCAGTGTCTGTCAAAGATGTCAACATTTACAGATGCTCTGACCTAACCTCACTGCCGTGAGCAGAAAACACAAACTGCATGGTCAAAGGACAAAACACCTGTCACAGGTGAATCCCCTGATCATGGATTGTTAATGTTCACAGGCGAAGCCGACACAAAACAGCACTGTGAGGTAAAGATGACAAAGATGCTTCTTGTAGTTCATTTTCGGAACACTGTAGTTCAAGGCTTAGCTACGTCACAAGAAACCTTTGTGGCATAAATATGACAGCAAGTGAAAGTGTAGTCGAATTCATCTTTTACCGCAGGTCTCCTTTCCTTTCCTCTTATTCCCTCCTTCCCTTGACCCTGTGATGTTTTCCATCAGGGTTAAGGTAAAGCGGATAGGAAAGGACTTTACGAATGCACCCTTTGTTTCAAGGGCTGTGTAGCCTATCCCCTTAACCTTACGGAGAACTGGGATACCTCTTCACTAGACGGGATTGGGATTCATCCTAAATGTTCTTGTGAGGGAAGTGCCATCTCTTGGGGACACCCTGTGTGGATGTTAACTCTAGCTGTTTTTCTGAATGCACAAGCAAAATATACTCTCTGCGTACATTTTTCCTGCAGTGCATACTCAGTCAGTAGATTTAGAGTATGTCAAAAATGTGGGGGAGTTTTCTTTTAATGTATTTTATAAGGTTTATACCTAAATATTAAAGTGGCTGAAGATGCTTTTCCTCTCTGTATACCCTCTGGCTCTTGCCACTGAACATCTTTAAATTATATTTCTAGTGATATTCTTAATTCAAAAATTTCACTGTCAAAAGTCCTGAGGACATCAGCCTATATCAAAAAATGTTAGCAACTTTTGCTCCAGATTCTGACTTTTGTAAAATGCACGGCTCAGAAATTTCTTCCTTGCATTAAAAGTTCTTCTTGTGGTTGTCTTGAGAGGCCAAATGAAATTTTTATTCCTGACTATAGCCTGATGTATTTTTAAATGCAACCTTGACAGTTCTTAACTTTAAAAACCTCTGTTAAAGGAATTTTTAAAGTTATATTTCATCAAACCTTAATCTGCAGCTCAATAATCTGAAAGTTTGTCTCTTTATAAAGGTAGAGACCCTCTTTGCATTTAATCTTTTCACTTTTGTTCCCTCAAAGAAGAACCTAAAAATTTCTCAACATTTTACGGGGATTTTCTGTCCTTCAGGGTTTTCTCTCTCTTGCGCTGTGGGAGCTTTTTATTTCTAAAATAAGTCAGAAGCCTTTAAATTCTTTTGTGTACCTTCGCTATTTATGTCAAGAGCTTGTGTCCCTGTGCACCTTATCTCAAACTGTTCAGTCTGCTCACACATTCAGCCTCTTCTTTAATCTATTTTCATGGAGTTCAAGTTACAGTAACTATTTTCACTCTTTTGTATGATTTGGAAATTCTGTACTCAGTTGTTTTCATATAAAAGAGTTGTTCTGTGAACCCCGTGTTGGATTAAAGCTAAAACAAGATCCTCTAAACCCGAGCTAAAGCAAAGTGCATGAGGGTCTTCGAGTACCTTTTTGCATTTTTTTCTAATCCATTTAAAAATTAAAACCTGATTCAGTTTCTTTTCCTGAGCGCTGCAGAGCTGTGAGATGGGAGAGCTTCACAAACATTTGCCTGAATCTGACAAAGACCTTATATCCTGATAAATGGAGGGTGGATTCACTCAAGTGCTGGAGTTAAGCACCAATTTACGGTTTAATGCACTGGTGCTTGATTTATTTAAAGCTACATGTTCACCACGATTGGATGAAAGCATGAAATGTATTATTTTAAGTTTGACTACCACACAGTGTAGGACAGAAAATGGTTAAAATCAGTCATTAGTGTTATACCTATACAAGTCATTAGATGATAATGATGATTTAAAGATAATTTATGGACAAAGAAAGTGTTGGAGCTGCAGTATGACCGTGGTGAGTGTTTACTGAAGCTTCTACTGTTGGAAAAGTTGGTCTTGAAGTGTCTGTGGTCCAGTTTCAGCTCCTGCATTAAACGGTTAAACTCACCAAGTCCTCTGCTTAACAGAATCAAACGGACCCCTTTAGTTTCTGTTTAATTAAAATGGGTCATAGCCACTTGAGTCTGTTTTGACCTCTGCAGCACGACTTTTTAAAACAATATGTTTATGTACAAACTTACTTTTAGTTTTACTAGAGTTTTTTTCTGACCACTGTGTCTGTTGGTGATCTTGGGAAAGTGATACACTCATGGTGGATACATGTTGGGTTTGGAATTTAAAAAAAAAAAAAAGGTTAAAAATTCTATAACTAAAAATTCTATTTTTAATATTTAAATATATTTTCCTTTCGCTGTCTTTTTTTTTTTAAAATATGTTTGTGCTTTGATGAACGAACTATAATAACACTATAGTGGTGTATTATTTACATTCATCAAGAAATACTATTGTTAAGAGTATGTATGTAGTGTAGTGCAGTTGTGCTCTTATGGACGATGTCAATACTAAAGACAACTGTATACATCGGTCATTTGAGAGATGGGAATGTTGTCGATTGGATCTAAGGATGGCAGGGTTTCCACTTTTACTTTCTTTTTTTTTTTTTTTTAAATTGGATTTTACGTTTATTTATTTTTATTATTACTACCTTTTTTCCTTTTTTTTTTGCTTCCTTCACCTATGGTTCCACACAATGATGGCAAATTGTGTAGTTTGTTTGTTAATCTTGTAAACATTCAATAAAATTTCTTGAAAAGAAAAATATATATATATCAATTTCTAAAATGATTGCCATTGACTTCTCTTTTGTAAAGCGTCTTGAGATAACGTTTATGATTTAGAGCTATACAAATAAAAGATTGATTTTTTTATTGATTGGTTGATTGATTGATTGAACAAGTGCTTTCATTGGTCTGATGTGGGCTTATCAGACACAAACAACAGAAAAATCAACAAGGTCTGAAAAAATAAAAGTTGCTGTTTTGCTTGTCTTTATGTTGCTGATATGAAAATTTAAATTGAAAAATAAACAAATAATCAAGTTTTAGACAAGAAACTTTTAGAGTCGTTATAAAAATTTCCTTTTGATGTGAAAGGTTGTCAGACCACAGTCTCCAGATTTTTATTAATTAATTTATTTTTTTAACTTTTCTAGCGTACAGGGGGTGGAAACTTCTATTATTTTAAACATTTCCTGCTTTATAAATGGGCATAATTTTGTCAAACAAACACAATTGTGTAGCTTCTGCTCAAAAGTGACATCCCACAATTTACTGGTTTCCAACTTCCAAAATCCATCTGACTGACATTCCTCTAAAAGTTGCGAGGGCATAAAACAACTTGAAATGTGATGCATTATGGGTAGCAGGATGTGAGAGCTGACATCTAAAGGTGAGGAGGTTTTACCTGTCGGGCCTCTGAGGGCTTCAGAGAAACTTTCCTGAAAATCACCTCCTAAATCTCCTCTTAAAATGTGACTTTTATCCAAAGAAGTTCAGATATGAATTTCACTTTCAGCCTCTTTGTCGCTGGTACATTACCAGTGTGCCCACGTCCTGAAGTTTCAGCGGGTTGATTAATGAGGACTTCCTGGTGGCGGCAGATTTGTCGATGTGGAGATGCCTGAGAGGCAGATCAACACTCCGACTGGCTGCTCTGAATATCAAAGTTTGGATGTTGCAGCGGAGAGTGCAGATAAGTCCATCATACTTTACAAAGTTAACATGCACTGGTATTAATCGGCTCCCCGTTGGAGACCCCCTGCTGGGTAAGTCTCCAACCTGGAAGGATGACAGCTGATCAAAACTCCAATTTCTTACTGCTGTGTTAGACTTTTGTTTGGAAGTTTTTATTCATTTTACTCTCAAATGCAAGAACTTTGCAGCTCCATCAAGTTCTTCAGTAGTCGTTGTAGTTGGTCTGGCAGATGGGATGTTTTCAATGCAATATATTATGCAGAAAAGAAAATTTAATGCGACTTTGATATCATTCTAAATCTACACTCAATGTCCACTTTACACCCATTTAACTGCTCATCAACACAAACAGCTAATCAGCCAATCATATGGCAGCAACTCAATGCAATTAGGCACGTAAACGGCCTGCTGAAGACCAAACCGAGCATGAAAATGTAGAAGAAAGGTGATTTTAGAGACTCTGAACGTGGCGTGGTTGTTACACTGCAAAAATTATTTGTCTCATTTCAAGTCAAGATTTTATTTAAAGAAAACCAAAAATAAGGCCTAAGTTGCTTGTAACAAGTAAAATAATCTGCCAATGAGACAAGACAAATTTAACTTAAAGGTAGTGTTAATTTTGTTTTATTTTCGTCATAGTTTTCATCAACAACCTTTTTTCCTCTGATGAAAACTAGATAGTAACTAATAAAAACAAGTGCACATGGACAAAAACTCAAACTAAATTAACTGACATTTTCATCAACAAATAAAAACTAGACTAAAATGTCTGACAGAGACTTAATCCAATCAGACCTAATTTGGTCATGTAGAAAGTAGAGACAAGTTAGGAATATATCCAATCACAGCTACTTTGGTTGTGTGGAAAGGTTGGATGAGTTAAGAGGGACATCCAATCACAGCTGCCTTAGCTTGGTGGTGGTGGGATAAGTTGTGGAGCGATCCAATCAGAGCTCCTCTCTTTATGAATTGATATATTCATGTAGAGCAGGTTCACTGTTTGTTGTCAGTTCTGGTATTGTAACTGAGATGCTCTGCCAGGTAGCCTAAATAAAGGTGACTGCATTTCACACAAAAGTTCAATTTGTTTCTGTTCATTTATACATTCAGACTTTACTAGCATTCAATAAAGGGTTATTAGATGTTTGATTTTATCCAAGTGTAAAACATGACTTCAGAAATTCAAGGAAACAAAAAAATCCTTACCCTTTACACTTCATATTTTAGTCGACTAAGTTTACAGTGGATTTCATCGACTAAAATGTTGTTAAATTTCATCAACTAAAACTAGACTAAAATTAATACAAGTTAGATGACTCAATTATGACTAAAGCTAAGATATTTTTGGCAAAAGACTAAAACTAAAGCTAAATGGAAAATTGCTGTCAATATTAACACTTTATGTGTATGTATGTATAAATTTATCTTTTACTCTATTTTTAGTCTCAATGTAAAGCACTTTGAGCTGCAATTGAATTTGTGTGAACTGTGCTATATAAATAAAGTTTGATTGATTGATCGATAGCTAAAAGTCGAGCAGATACCACATAGTCGATGAGCCCCAAAATGAATACTCTGCAGGATTTCTCTAAGTATCCTTGGGCGTCATGATCCCACCTTGTTTGTGAACTTGTTATGAATCCTTTGGAGGGATTTTAGTCAAACTTTGCACAGATTGCCTCCATGACTTACATAAACTACGTGGACTTTGCAACAAGGGCAAAAAGTTTTCTTTGCATATTTTATTTTCAAGGTTTGCACTTAACTTCTTAGTATGAAATGAAAATGACAGAAGGTGCATGATAGAGAGTTTTGAGGTGAAAACACGACAACACTGAGAAGTTGTTGCACATTGTTTTTCTCCCATAAGTTTATAGAATACATCTCCAGACAAGAAAACAGTCTGAAGGTCATGTGCGACTGTTTTGTTCATGTTTTTCTACTCAACAGCAGATGGCCGAGCTTTCTATAAGAATCACAACAATAAAAAGGATATTGTAGGATGTATAAGCAAGCTAAACGCATAAAAATATACAGCTGCACATTATAAATGCACCCACGTACGCAAAGCTTCCCTCAGACAACCCGGCTTCTTGTGGCCCTGCTGGACTCCAGCAGATGTGTCAGAGGTGAGCGGTGCCGACTCGGAGGCCAACAGGCGCTGCTATCGTCCCCGCGATCAGATTACAATCAGAGGATCCTCAACAATGTCAACATAATTAATTCAATTATCAGAGAGCCCGAGGCGGAGAGGGAAGGAGGTGAAAATGACAAAGACGTGCGGGACGAGGCGAGCTGCGGGCTGTTTCTGTGATATTTGTAGAAGTTTCCTGCAGGTTGATTGTTTCTTAAATGCCAGGAGAGGAAGTCGTCTCAGGGGAGCTGACAGCCACGGAGCTGTTACTGAATTTATAATTAAAATGAGTGTGCTTACGGGTTTGATAGTTTTAAGACTGCCTTAAGACTCAAATACAAAATTAAGTTTATTGCTCAAGCTGAATTGAACCAATTTTTTTTTTTTAGATGCCACAAACAAGACATCTACTCAAATTTACCACAACAAAAATCACTTCCTGCAAGGACTTTCACACGTTTATCAGCGTTTCCTTCATGCCTCAAGGTGCTACACAAATGTGCACAATATAAATGAAAGGGGTGGGACCAGATAAGTTTAGACTTCCTCCTACTCCTTTTTGAACAAATGACAAATTTATATTGCGCTTCAGTTGTTGTTTTTAGTTTGTTATGTGTTTAATTATTTGTTCATGTTCAAAATAAAAAAGAGAAAGAAATAAAGAATAGATGACTAAAGGCAAACTCACTCTGAAGAATTAATTTTTTCCTCAATATCAGCACCAAATACACTGACTGGCCACTTAATCTCGCTGAACCCTATAAACTGCTAGTTCCAATTCAATCCACTTTATTTATTTAGAATAATAAAAAATAATAATAATCGAATTTACTAAAGTGCTGATCTACGATGGAGGATAAGGGCCACGTTAAAAAAAAAAAGAAAAGAGTATGTCATGAGAATAAAGTCATAAAGTTACAAGAATCAAGTGAAAGTAACAAGAATAAAGTGGAAAATTTACGAGAATAATCTCATAAAGTTATGCGAATAAAGTCAGAAATCTATTTAAATTAAGTTAGAAGACAAACTTTATTCTGAAAGGTTGTAACCGAAGAGCAGCCATCTGCCTACGGAAAGAGGATGAAATGAGAGCGACATCTTGATTAAGGCATGCTTTTATTGATCTAAAGTACTCACTACACTTTTCAACTTTATTCTTGTAACTTTATGAGTTTATTCTCATAAATTCACTTTTTTTAACAACCTTTTTTTTTAATGTGGCCCTAATCCTCTGTCATACTGATCAGTGACTTCCAAGCAGAAATAAAATAAAATAAAATAAAATAAAAACAATTAAAACATAAGAATTTAAACCAAATGACAAAACAAATCAAACATCTTAAAACTCAAGCCAATTGGTTAAATATAAGATAAAAGCCAACTTAAGAGAACAAAATCATAAAACAGAGACTGCACATCTCTCACGCTGAATCAAAAGCCAACAGAAATAGCAAATCACACAATCACATGGCAGAGACTCAATGCATTGAGGCATGTAGACGTGGTCAAGAAGACCTCCTGAAGATCAAACCGAGCATCAGAATAGAGAACAAAGTGTGGTTTAAAGGTGTTTAAAAATAAAATTATTATTGGTCTGAGTATTTTCAAAACTGCTGATCTACTGGGAATTTGGGCCATTGCCTCCACAGTCACCAGATCTCAATCCAGTGGAGCACCCCATCTTACAGGACATACTTCTTTATGATACAAGTTCTCATTAAGGTACAGGAGGCCAATCAGCCAAGAGGAAGGGTTGTTTTCCCATCTCCATACTGAACTCCACAAAGACTGAGGCAGAGAGACGAAGGAGGATGATGATGAAGGAGGTTAGGTAAAGACGAGAGGATACAAACGAGCAAGCAGCCAGACTTGGTTAAATACTGGACAGGCTCTCACAGGAGCTTTTGTCCTTTTTGTTTGATCGGCTATCAAAACATCAAGTTTTTATCTTTTAAAATTGTAAAGCTATTCCTCCTATTCTAACTATTATCTAATAAATAAGCATATCTACATGCTTAATAGGCATACAAATACTATACATCCAAACTTTGGGCAATGGATGCAGAAAAAAGCAATATTTTCACACGTGAAATTAAAAATACCAACACCTGTACTTTAAGACAATTATCTGGTTTCTTGGCATGCTCTTTCACTTATTATGTCAACAAACATTCATTATTCTTTCAACAATGTGCAATATTCCTTTGTAAATGTGTAAATAATTCTTACAGTGTAGTTTTTAGTTTTATATTGTTGTCTTTATACGTATAATAATGCACACACTGTTTTTTTTCCCTAGTCTATTTTTTATTTATCATTGCTGTCCCCTTTTACTGCAAATTTTCCGGAGTGGGTCGAATAAAGGTTTATTCTATTCTTATCTGTGAGGAGGAGGCATATACAGTGGTCCCCCCTCCATCGCGGGGGTCAGGTCCCAGACCCATCCGCGATAAGGGAAAATCCGTGATATAGAAATACCCTATTTAAAAATACCCTAGGCATGTTTTTATAACTTTTACGGTACTTTTAAAAGAATTTTAAGGCCTTTCAACACACTTTTAAAACAATAGAAATACATGAAACACATATAAAGATACTGAGAGGGCAAAAGCAATAGAAAATACAAAAACATTGTACAAACACTAAAGTTATGCAGTACAGCGATCACTGTAGAGAGAGACACAAGCTTCTCTCCTGCCTGCAAGATGCAAAGCCACGTGATACACAACAGCCAATCAGCAGCAGCGAAAAAAATACCGACACTCTGATTGGCTGAATCGGTACATATGGGCATTATAATGTGACGCACGAGATTTAAACTCAAAAACAATGCTGCAGAATGCCACGAAATGTCGAAAATACCGGGGTTGCGAAAACTGAACCGCAAATTTATCACAGGGGGTTAACAAAAATACCCTTTGCTGCATAAAGTCAAAAAATCCAGATGAATAAAACAGTTCAGAAAAGTAGACATTAAAAAATACACAAAGCAGAAAACTGTGTATCATGAGGAATTCTTTGGGATTCGCCAGTGTGTGTTTACAGGTCTCAGCGGGGGCCCAAAGCTCTCTCAGCCCTGGGGCTAACCAGCAGGTGAAGCTGCCCTTGGCTCCAGGCTAAACTCTCCAGGAGGTTTTGCTTTTACAGCTCCTGAACTGTGGAGCTTCCCCTCTTTAAGCATCTGTCTGCGGAGGAGATCTGAATTCTGTCTGTCTGTCTGTCCCCTGCAGTGTGAAGCAGTCTGATATCTTCTCAAGGCAGCGGTGATAAATTAGGAATAAACGCCCCTCATTAATTATTATGAGAAGTGTTGATTAAACTGGGAATGTGGTGACTAGTTTACCACTTTATCTGTGAAGGGGTCACAAAAGCAGCATAATAAGCATTCATGGTCTTTTTAAGATATTGTAAAATAACTGAGATTATTTCTTTGACTACTTCATCAAATATGAAATGTATAGTCTTCCCATCCCTACTCAGACGGGAGCCTACTAGAAGCAAACTGCAATGAAACAGATTATATTTCATAATTTCACACAGCAAAATGACACCAGTGATGTTGAAGCTTGCATTAAGTGGATGTAGGGTCGAAAAAGTAGAGGTCAAAGGTCAAGGTTGCTGTTCCTTATATTCTAATTTAAATCATGCACCTATACCATGAAATTAAGTACCAATCCTACCAGCACAAAAACACCCTTAGGCCTTTTGTTGACCCTGCAAAGTTATACCTTGCAGAGGCATTCAACTGACAAGTCTAACCTGAATCATTTTCAGCTCCTCAGCAGGATGAAGTTTGCTTTTACCGTCTTTATTCAGCATCTACTCTTTTCACATAAGCT
Source organism: Cetoscarus ocellatus (assembly GCA_037902135.1). NCBI lineage: Eukaryota > Metazoa > Chordata > Actinopteri > Labriformes > Labridae > Cetoscarus > Cetoscarus ocellatus. The sequence continues at coordinate 225,848 of JBAMNC010001687.1, forward strand.
ACGCTCAGGCCTTGATAGAAGAGCAAGAAGATTGTAACGATCTGATGCCTTGAAAAAGAAAAAATACTCCACTAACTGTGATACCATCATTCTCTGGATTCTCAATCAATACAAGACGCTTCACTCACGGTAAAGACTGTGGGTGTTCAAATGTGTGCTTTCTTTACTGTAGCGCTTATCTCACGTCAAAAATCCAGTCACTTAGGAAGGAAACGGGATGACTGCCAGGGCATTAAAATGTGTCATTCAGGCAGGAAATAAAGAGGGGAGCGAGGTGCTGCATGCTCTCATACATATTCAACGTGTTTATTGTGAAAATGTGTATTGATCAGCCTTCCTGACCTCCTCGAGTCTCACCCTGTATGGATTACGCTCTGCAATCCAAACAGGGCCTCGCTCTCCCCGTGCACTCGCAGCCTTTTTCTTCCTTGCAGCACATCGTAACTCCCACCGGCCTGACAAAGAGGTGCTCCTAAGCACGAGAAACCTTTGTGATCCAGGGTGCTAATCGACAGGGGTGGTGCCAAATCAGGTCACGGCGGAGGAGACAGCACATTCACAGAGAATGCTGGGAAGGATCGCACTTTGTACACGCACAGACAAAAGCAAGAAAATACATATTCCACCCCCTCTGTTGTCAGATAAGGAAGGATAAAACGCTCCAGAAATCACTGTAAACCAAGATGTTTACCCGTGAATTATTGTTGGCCTTATCTGCCGAGGAGAGATGACTGAGGTGGCAATCTTTGATTCATGCATAATCTGTGTTTCTGCACGGCTTCACCCTCTTCTGAAGGAGAGCACAATATTCCCGGGAATTAACACAAATGCATTTCTGCTGCTCAGATCTTCAACCAATTCTGCACAGAATAAACAAGCGAGGCGGTAGGATGGTAAACACTCCTGCAGGAGCTTGTAATTTTAGCATTTGAAACAGTTCTGGGGCATTTGCACTGGAACAGGAAGAGGTGAGGGGAGCATGTTTTACTGACCTTTGAGCAGGAATGTGGACTCAGTGATCTGGTCTGAGGTTGATCCGGGGGTGAAACAGCACCGAGTGACCACAGGATGAATCAGCAGGATTTGCTTTTTCTTCTTTAGTGACAGCTTCATCTGTCTTTGAGCCTGAAAGCAGAAAAAAATCAAATTAAGGGACTGGATACAGCCTCAGATTGTTTTATTTTGGGGTCAGTGATGTTGCTTTTTGTAAACTCATTACTTATTAATGTCAGCAAACAGCCATCCATCCATTATCTACAATGCTTATCCCTTTAGTGTTAATTTTGTTGACTAATTATTTTCGTCATAGTTTTCGTTAACAAGCTTTTTTCCCCTGACGAAAACTAGACAGTAACTAAAATACACAGGTGCACATGGACAAAAACTAAAACTAAATGAGCTGATATTTTCATGAACAAATAAAAACATTTCACACAAAAGTGAAATTTGTTTCATGTTTCAGTTCATTTATACATTCAAACTTTACTAGCATTTGGTAAAGGGTTATTAGATGTTTCATTTATCCAAATGTGAAACATGACTTCAGAAATTCAATTAAAAATGCCTTACACCTTACACTTCATATTTTAGTCGACTAAATTTACAGTAGATTTCATCGACTAAAATGTTGTGAAATTTCATCAACTAAAACTAGACTAAAATTATGATGAAAACTAAAAGATGTATTGAGCAAAAGACTATAAATAAAACTAAATTATAAAGGGCCACATAGAGAGACAGACAACCATTCACACTCACACCTATACACTGAAAAACCCAGATCTAGTCCAGTGTGTTTGTCAATTTTCAAGACAAAAATATCCAAAACACTTATTCTAATCCAAATTCACTTAACGAGTCCAGATAAATATCTTACATTAAGGAGTGAAAGACAAAAATAAGACATTGAATTGCTTGTAATGAAGAGAAAATATCTGCCAATGAAACAAGGAAAGTTTGACTCAGAGAAGGTCTTAAATTAAGGTTTAATATCTGCTCAAGTTAAATTTATCTTGTCTTATTAGCAGATAATTTTACTTATCATTACAAGCAACTCAGGCTTTATTTTAGGTTTTATATCTTCAAATAAGATCTTAATCCAGACATGTCAGGAAACTGTGGAATAGAATAAGTCAAGTGAAATTTTTTTGTCTTGTAATTGGACAAATACTCTCACTTAGATCTGCATTTCCAGTCAACCTAATGGGCATGTTTTTAGTCTGTGGGAGGAAGCAAGAGTGCCCAGAGAGAACCCATGCACGCACGCAACTTCACGCAGAAAGGCCCTGACCGACCCGGGGATTGAACCGCCGATTGGGGCACGTGCACTACCTGCTGCACCACCCTGCTGCCCATGTCAACACATTATTTTAAAATCTTTAACAACGACCCACTGATGCAGCAGTAGAAAATATCTGAAGTGAAGTGAACCCTCGACCCTCAAACTGGGGGAGGAACAGTTCTCTACCACGACCTCTGTCTTAATAAGTGTGGAAATTTTACTTTGTGAAAGTCATTTTCTGTGATCAGGTCTTCATCTTTTCACAACTGAAATCCAAGAGTTAAGGGATGAGTCACTGCTTTCAGTCCAGTTTGTTCCTACAAAGCGTCTCTGGTCTGAAATCTGCTCCGTGTTTAGCAGTCAGACTCCATCGTCACCCTCTCCAACGGTCACCTGCTCCGAGCCCCGAACAGTGCAGCGGATCGAGGACACAATCTGGTGAAAATGAGGTTTCTCTGCAGGCGGCTGGCCTCTCTGTGCTGGACCCTGTGATCTGGAAGGACCTCAGACTGAAGAGAGAGGCGGAGGGAGAGGAGCCACGGCGGAGGAACAGAGAGAGAGCGTGATGGAGGAGCGAGGGAACCATCTGTGATCGTCTGAGATCAGGAGGAAAAGATCAGGATCGACGAGTCTGAGGGATGAGCCAGAGAAAGGTCTACTGAGAGACATCTCCTGAAACATATACTTATTTCAGGAAATAAATTATTTTTATGGTCATCATTAAGATTTTGTTTGCCCTCACTCTGACTTAATGTCAGAATTTTAAGAAAAAGTCTGAACTGTAAGGTTAAACCACAAATTCTAATGAAAGTACGATTTAATTCTCAGAATTCTTGCTTCTCTACCCAAGATTCTTACTTTAATTTTAGGGCACTGACTTTCATTTTGCATAATTCATCATTCAATTTATCCTTTTTCCCCAAAAAAAGAAAATTTGATGTCAGAATTTGGACATTTTCCCCCAAAATACTAAATTTAATGTCAGAATTTGAACACTTTTCCACAAGCATTCTAAATTTAAGCTTAGAATTTTTATTTTTTTTCCCCAAAATGCTTAATTTGATGACAGATTTTGAACTTTATTCCTCCAGAATTCTAAAAATAATCTCACAGATTGGACTTTTTTCCTGAAATACAAAATTCTGACTCTTCCAACCCCCCTACCCAACCCCCACAAACAGAATTCTAAATTTAATGTTAGAATTTTGACATTTTTTCCCCAAAAAAACGCTAATTTCAATCTCAGAATTTTGACTTTCATCCCCAAAATACTAAATTTGATGTTAGAATTTAAACATCTCCCCCCAAAAATACTACATGTGATGACAGAATTTGGACTTTTTTCCCCAAAATTCCCCCCAGAATACTATTTTTATTCTCAGAATTTGGATTGTATTTCACAGACAGATATTAAAGCTTAACCTTTAATATGTTTTCTTTTTTTAGTCCTTATGGTCTTCCAAGTTACGGCGCTGGTGACCTCGATAGGGTCACCTATTAAAAAGACTAAATTAAAACCCAAAGTGGGATAAGATGATCATGCCAAGCAACACACACATTCATCTCAGTGTCAAACCATGGCAGTGATGTCCACGCAGCCTCATTCCCTCAACAAGCTGCAGCCAAAGTCCAAATCAGAAACAGTCCAAACCACTGATCTGTTTTAAATCCCCTCCTTAAACACAACAGGGTCACTTGAGCTCTGTAATGCTGGGAGCATCCCCTTCATTTGTTATTCCAAACAGGCTGTCATTTGGTTATTTAGCACTCCTGATGATGACTAATGGGCTTTTCAGGTACTCGTGTTTGTGTTGGGCACAGCTGGGAGAGGAGAACAACAGTGTAAGAGAATGAAAAGAGCATTAAAATCATTTTAAACCCTCATCTCCAGCGCCTTCTGCTTAGAAATCTTCAGAGAAAACACTCAAAGTAATGCTTTTCTCACTCAGCGGACCGTGTTAGCTTTGTTCAATTATTCAGATTTAAGATTCTGATCCCAGTTCTGAAGCTGTGTGTTGGATTTTGAATTTTCCTTAGTAATGCTTGGATATCTCTTCTTAAACAGGCACAAAGATCTGCAAACCATTCACAGGGACTATACACATACCATGTGAATGTATATTTTATCCCTTAAAGGTACATTTCCAGCAAATTTATGACATTTTACTTTATTGGAAAATGCAGGAAGTTTGGTTCTGGTTTCAGATTGGAGAGTAAAAAGCTAAGACGCTGCCTTTCAAAGGATTTTATATAGTATAAAACAGAATAAAATGTCTTTTATTTGTATAATATATAATCTGTATTAAGCAAAAATATAATCTGCATTAAGCAAAACAGGTCCTGATTCTTCTCTGATACTGTGACATCAATATTTTTAAACATATTTGTGACTAAGGTCCTTTTTGTTTTAGCTTAAAAATGGTCTTATGATTATCTCATGTCACACTTACATGCCAACATAAAGACCTAGTTATGTCTTTTTAAATATATTTTAAAAAAACACTACATACTAAATTTGATGTCAGAATTCAGATTTTTTTCAAACCAGGATTGTACATTTAATCACAGAATTTTGACTTTTTCCCAAGATACTAAATTTTATCTCATAAATTCGACTTTTTTCCCTCAAAACACTAAATTTGATGTCAGAATTTTTACTTTTTCCCAAAATACTACATTTGGTGCCCAAAATTAGACATTTCTCCCCCAATATACTAAATTTAATCTCTGAATTTGGAATTGTTTTTGCCCCCAAAATACTAAATCTGATCTGAGAATTTTAACTTTTTTTACAGAATTCTAAATTATTTCTCAGAAATTGGGCTTTGTCCCCCCAGAATTCTAAATTTAATTTGGACTTGTTTTTCCCAAAATACTTAATTTAATCTCAGAATTTGTTTTTTTACCCATCAATATACTAAATTTAGTCTCTGAATTTGGATTTTTTTTTGCCCCCCTAAATCTGATCTGATTCTGAAGAACAGTTCCATCTGACTTTGTGTAAATGCATGTTAAATCTAGATATTGTATATTTTCAGCATTTTCCGTATTAATTCATGTTTTTGTCGCTGAGGCCAGGAGGATTGTGCTCTCTTTGCATGAAGAAAACACCAGAGATGCTTCCCTCATCATCTTGTAAATATCCGTGTAAAACCTCTTCTGGTTTTAGCTCCTCTTGGACTCTGCGAGCAGTGTTTTGGTCGAACATCCATCTCCTGCCTCTGCTCGATACGGCCCGGCCGGGGCGATGGAGCCGAGGCTTACCTGGGTGGATTTCTTTGGACGAGGGCCTAATCATCTGGCCCCCAGTCAGGCAGCGGCCGGGTCCAAAAGCTACGACAGCACAACAGATGGACCCTCAAAGGACCCACCAACATCTGCACTTCTACAGAGGGATGGAGAGGAGGATGAAGAGGGACGGGGGGGCAAAAGAGACAGGAACTAATTCCTCTCATCTTCTGATTTCAAGCAAATGAGCGGGGGGTGCGAGCGAGCTGGCGCTGTGCTGTTGTGAGGTAAGCAGAGTCAGGAACACCGCGACAAACGCGGCGTCCTCTCCTGTGAGCGTCTTGATTAACAACAAGAAACTTTAAATGATTTCAGGGAATACGCCGGACGTTAGCCGTGATAAACAGAGTGTTGTTCGCTCCAACGGCTCAAAAGAAAATCGATTTATTCCCTGGATGGAGCGGAGAACGTACAAAGTGAATGGAAATATTAAACTTCTGCTTCTTGTCCTGTGTAGGAGGTTTGGAAAAGATTTCTTAACTTTTTGTACGTGACACCTGGCACATGTAGAAGGTTTCTTAATAATTTTTGGGTGTTGTAGTACTATGGCCGAAGCCCTGAGTACGTAAAGAAATGGCAAACCATACAAACCTGTGTAACAGGAGTAAAATAACTTGTTTTTAAATGTTTTATCCCTTTTAAACTTTAGATATTTTTTAGGCCTTCACTTAGTTAGTAAATATGAATTTCTTGTGTAAAACTTAAGTAAGGACTTTGTTTTCAGCCTTATGTTCCCTTTTTTATTACACAAACACTGTAATAAAATATACATGTGACACACAGACACATTAAATTCAAACTACCACCTAAAGTGGAATAAAAAATAAGTTTTCACTAGGGGTGCACACTGGCATCAGTTCAACATCAGTATCAGCCTATATTGGCCTTTTTTTCAAACATCAGCCATCAAAAATCAGATATTAACGCTGACATCTGGCAGATCCAACTGCAGATCATTAAGGATGCACGATGTTGGATTTTTGCCATTTTTGTAGAGAGCAAAAAGTCTTTACTTTTTGGAAAACTGACTTGCTGCTTTCAGTGTCTTGATTTTTTAAATGTACCCATGCAGTGATGATAAGGTGAAACAATATGGTAGATTTGCCGATACAGCTGATACATGCCCGATATGTATGTATGTATGAATGTATACTGGATGTAAATATCAGCAAAAATTTAAATATCTGCTGATACCAATATCATATTGATAATATTGTATATCCCTACTAATTCTAATTAATTAAGATTATTTTTACAAAGCATTAAAAATGACCTGTTGGACAATCAGTGATCTGTTCTCATGGTCAAACATGATAAAAAAAATACTAGCATTATGGGAGAAAACTGCAAAAACAAATCTTTCGAAAAACACTGGTGTTGGCTAAAATCATATTTTAAAGGTCAGTGTTGGCATCGGCCTTGATTTTCACAATCCGTGCATCACTATTTTTCACACATAAAAACAGAAATAGCACATAAAACATGGTTCAACATAATTCAAATTGTTTCTCTTGTTTGACAGTATTTCTCATTTTATATTGATTTTTTAGGGGAGTTATCAATGCCAAAATAGTACTTGTTACAGTATGAATAATCAATACTCACATCTTTAATAGGGAGACTTCAGCACTTCCAGGGTCCAGAGTGCCTCCTGGTCCACTGTGTGCCTTAATATTGTCCACACACACAAACACACTCACACAAAGTCTACCTGAAACGAGGCTAGCTAACATGAACTCAGTCGTGTTCGAAATCGTCCACCCATTCACTCACTCACTCACTATTCCCTATGTAGTGTAAATGAAATAGTGAACTACATAGGGAACGACCGAACGACATTTCGGACACTACACTGACATTTTCTAACGTCATAGCGTCACTAGATGAGCCGGATATTCCTGTGACGGAAGTGGAGGCGCCAAACATCACGTAAACAAACCGGGCATTCGGGAGGATAAGTAGCAAATTTTGCAGCTGTTTACAGCCGTTAAAAGACATAAAAAAGCTATGCCACGAACGTGTTAAAGATACTTTAACGTTTCTTAAACTTTCAAACGAAAGCAGCGCCAATTTGTGCCTTAGCAGCCTTAGCAGCCTTCTTGCTACTCTTCTTCTTCTTCTCTGGAAAAACACGACCGCATTGCATTGTGGTATACGGGAGTACAATGTAGGGTACATCGTATGTACGCTCACTTTTGCTGTGCATTGTGGGTATTTTGTAGTGCACTACATAGTGAATGAAATTAACCGCTGATAATTCGAACAACACTACAAAATTGTGAACACACTATATTGTGCACTATATCCGTGACAGGGAACGGACCAGTAACATTAGCTGCTACCACATTGCTAACATGCTAATTCCGCTAGCGCGCTAATGCTAACTACGGTTAGCATTTCCTATTCTGTCACACTTCATCATGTTGGAGAAGCATTAAGTATTCACAAATAAGAATTCACCCTATGAATGGATCCTAACGTCCATTACATGTTGGTAAACTCTGTATCAGGAGGCGGGTTGCATTCACTGGATAGAAAAAAATTAAACGCCTTTTAGAGAGGAACAGTAGTGCAGCAGGTAGTGTGTGTGCCTCCTAGAGTAAGGAGATAATTTTGTGTCTTTATTATGCAATCAAAAAGAATGGATTTGAAAACAAAAAAAAATATTTTTCAAACAGAATTATGATTGAAAAAATACAAAAAAATTGCGGATGAACAAATGACATATATTTGTGATTTAAATTGTTACTTGATAAATCCACAGGTTTTGTTTACAAACCAAAATATTGGTCTCATGAACCACAGGATCATATGTGTTTCCTAAAGTTTTGTTTGCATTTAAATATAGTTATTTTATTTAGTTTTTGTAGAGTTATTATATAGTGTAAATGTAGCTTATGTATTGAGTTATTGTGTGCAAACTGTGGTTATTTACATAGTTATATGTTGATTGTTGTATTTATAATTTATTGCTATTATTATTATTTATTCAGCCAGCCCTGCTGTCCATTAATTAAAAACTGTCATAATAACAGTCACCTCAGTAACCTCCTAACTGATGCCGCTTTCTGGTTCCAGTAACAGGGATTAATACAGTGTCTGCCATTTATGCAACTTCAGGAGACCAAGTCTATTATGATCAGACCCCCCCCCCCAAAAAAAAAAAAAAAAAAAATTATTAAAGATGGTGTTTCCTCAGTCCTCTTATTATGTTTTCTGTTAAAACCTCTTCCTCATGTCTTTGTATGTGTGTGAGTAAGTGAGTGCGTGTGCTGTATGAATTGCGAGGGTGGGGGTGGGGTTGTATTTTTCATTGTTTTCAATTTTCAACTTTTTATTTATTTCAATTTTTTTTGTTTGTACATTTCTATGTGAAGCACTTTGTGCTACAACATTTTGTATGAAAAGTGCTACACAAATGAAGTAGTATATCAATCTGAAGTTTATTTATTTATACATAAATAGGTCGATATCTGTGGGATTAAGCAAACTGTCACTGAAGCCTGGACTGTAATAAGGTTGTCAGTCACTTATGGCGATAGCGCTGAGATGGTAGGTCTAAATTATGAGTGTAAATGTCTGATAACTCTGTCTCTACTGGTGAGATAAAAAAAGCACCAGCTGAGCAACAAGTGTAACCTTAATATCATCAGTCAGAAAAGTTACACAAAACATTCCCGTTTATCGATGTTTGTCTCCTTCAGTTTACTCTCTCCATGTCTCCCACACCTCCAGCTCACTGTGGGGGTGGAGGTTGTCCCCTCTCTCTCTAAGTGAGACTGACCAATCAGGAGGCTTCTTACAGTTTTCAGAGGAGGACCTGCCCATGAGAGTCATGAAGAAATGCAAACAAAACATCAGGAAACGCAAATGAATCTGTGGGTCATGAGAATAATACTTTGGTTTGTAAACAAAACCTGTGGATTTATCAAGATACAATTTTAATCACAAATATATTTCATTTGTTTATCTGCATTTTTTTTGTATTTTTGAAATCATAATTTTGTTTGCAAAATATTCTTTTTGTTCTCAAGTCCATTCTTTTTGATTGCACAATAAAGACATAAAATTATCCTCATAGGACTCCGGCTTCCTCCTATAGACAAAAAACAGGCTCATTAGGTTGATTGGTGACTCTAAATTGCCCTTAGGTATGAGTGTGAGCGTGAATGGTTGTCTCTCTTTGTGGCCCTGTGATTGGCTGGCAACAGTTTTACAGTGCAGCATATTTACAGTTGCAGACAGATAAAAACATATCAGCCAATCAAATTAGAGTCACTGAGCACAAAGCATCTTCTCCTCCAGTGCCTTTAAACAGCTTTAAAGGATTTCCAGAGACCAGCTCCCCAAGACCCAGTTTGTCCTGCAGCAGATTCCAGTCTGCAGGAGCAGCACATCTGATATAATATATGTAAAAACATGCTGGACGTTGTTTGTTTGGGGTTTAATTTCATCAACCTGTTTGCTTTTTTCACAGGACAAATCTGGTAACACCGTTTCAGCTACAGAGAGACATCCATACACAGTGTCTCAGATGCTGCACTCACACTGTAACACTAACACACATGCTGCTGCGACCGTGACCCTCAGAGTGAATCTGCCTGACTGTCTCCTGCAGACGATGCAGCTGTGGCTGTTCAGCGTCACAGTGGGAGTTTCCCCAGGAAGCCGCACAGCAGGGCGACGATCCGGTCGAGCCATTAGAGCTTCAAATTAATGGATCCCCTCGTATGCTCCTGTTGACCTTATTTCATGTGGTTGGTGGTGCTGAGGAGAGGAGGCCCTCTCCACAGACTGAAGGTAGAATTGATTTACTTCTTTGACTTAAGGGGAAGAATTTTGAATAAATGAATTTATTCTTCTTTCAGTCTCTCTGTTGTTTTGAAGTGATGTCGACTGACCGTGCAGCCAGTTTCTGTCATTATACTCGTCTTTGTAGATATTGTCTTTTTCTGGTAAATTTGGTTGTGTTACCTCATAGATTGTAGAAAATACTGGATGAAGCTCGATTGACAGCAGCTGTTTCATTACTAAAGGGTCTTTTAATCCATTTATAGGGACGTCCATGTAAAAAATGCTGCCTCAGACTTATCTAAACCTGACCTTAGACAACAAGGCAGAGTTTAGGCAGCTGGCACCCCTATGTATCCATTATTATCTATACCACTTATCCCTTTTGGGGTCACTTATTCCAGCTGACATTGGGCGATACTCTCCGAACCAGTCACCAGCCAATCACAGGGCCACATAGAGAGACAGACAACCATTGACGCTCACACTCAAATCTAAGTGTAATTTGGAGTCACCAATCAACTTAATGAGCATGTATTTGGTCTGTGAGAGGAAGCCGGAGTGTCGGAAAGAACCCACACATGCAGAGGAGAACATGCAAACTCCACACAGAATGGCCCCAACTGACACAGGGTTCGAACCAGCAACCCTCAGTGTAGATCCAGATCTGAATCCAGATTCAGGAGCTTTTAAAGGAGCATCAACATTGCAAAATGGGACAAAATTCAACATCTTCTCTTTTCAGTCTATAATTAGAACAACTCCAGGTGATAACTACTAACAATTTAAGGGCCTGAAACAGAAAGGTTTGTCCTCTGCATTTTCTGAATGCTTCGCGTCCACACAGAGATGATGTGAAAACAATGCATGTTCACACGGATCCGTGAGAACGACCGAAAACACTGTAGCATGCATACCAGGCCAGTAGTTGGCAATGTAGGTTTGTAGTGAAACAGCGGTGTAACAACAACAATGGTGAGCCGACGTACGAATAAGCAGGAGTTTCTTGTCTGGAAAACAAATCTGTCTGGATATTTTTGTCTGGATAACAAACTGAGCACAGTAAGCAGCACACATGTTGCTTGGTAGACGGCTGAAGCTGTTGTTATTGTTGTTTCTAGGTGTGCACGCAACCCTCACGTGGAAGAGTACTGGGCATGCAGTGCGCATCATCATTTTTCCTGAAAACGCCGATTCCTGTATACACGAAGAGGGATACCAAAATGTTTTCAAAAATGTTCACTCTGGACCCTGGTTTCAAAAGTTTGCGGATTCAGGCACTCTTCGTTTTCTGACATTTTCGTTGTCGTATAAACAGGGCCTTAGAGGAAACACCCTTGATTATGTCTAGCATATAGCAGGCTTGCACAGATCCATCCTTCTGGATCTGTGCAAGCCTTTATTGTTTGATTGATTTGATTGATTTTATTCATCCAAATAATAAAGATTTTTTTTTTGTTTTGTTTTTCGTGTAGGTCCCAGGAGCTTAGGGTGGGCCACAGGGAAAAAGGTCAGGAACCACTGATCTACCGTCCATAACATCATCAAAAGATTCAGAGAATCTGGAGAAATCTCTGCATGTAAACACTGAATGCCCATGACCTGTGATTCCTCAGGCTGCACTGCACTATAAAGCAGCATCATTCTGTAAAGGATATCAGCGCGTGGGCTCAGGAACACTTCAGAAAACCATTGTCAGTTAACACAGTTCATCTCTACATCTACAAGGTCAAGGTCAAACTCTACCATGCAAAGACAAAGCCAAATATCAACAACACCCAGAAACACCTCCGGCTTCTCTGGACCGAGCTCATCTGAGATGGACTGAGGCAAAGTGGAAAAGTCTGCTGTGGTCTGAGTCCACATTTCAGACTGTTTTTGGACATCATGGACGTGGTGTCCTCCGAGCTAAAGAGGAAAAGGACCATTCATCTGGGGGGGGGGGCGGATTTATGTGACGGATAATGCCATCTTTAAAAATCATTCCTAACTCCAAATATGGATCACTCCAGCGTTTTACTTTAAGATACACCTCTTTACATTTAAGGTTTAAGGTGTCTGATTGTGTATTCTGGTCCTCAGTCTGGATCAGGGGTACACGGGTTCAGCACCATGGTCTCTGACTGTGCACGCCTTTGCGGATGTTTGTGCTATCTTGCAGCTGTAGTTGTGGTTTGCATACATTGCTCGTCCATTTCTAGCTTTGTGGGCATATACCATTTAGTTATGAGTGTCTTTGTGGATCATTTGTGTTTTTATCAGTTCTGTGTTTTGTTCTGCATCTCTTTAAAGTCTTTTTATCTGATTTTTAAGCTCCTACAGTGGATTCTTGTCTCATTTTTTGTTCTTTCTTGCTCTACATTTTCATATCTTTAGCTGTAACATCTCCTTCTCCTTTTTGTTGATTTCCTTTTTTGTAGTTGTTGTTGTTGTTTTGCATCTCATTTACTTATTTTTCTTAAGGCCCTGAGGAGATGATCCAGCTATGATCACACTTCAGAAATAAAAAAACAACATGTAGAGAACTCCTGCCCCTTTCTTCTTCTCACATCTGAAAATAAAGCCTTGAAGTGATTTGCATGTATTTACTTCCTTGCTAAGCAGACTGGTGCATCTGCTTAGACTTTGCTGTTATTCTGCCTCCAATATTTGGCAGGGGTTGCCCTCATGTTCCGTCTGTAAACTCCATAAGGCTAATATCTGCACAAACAGGTCAATAAAAATCAAGCTTTAATCAAAAGCAGAGCGTGCACAGAAGCAGCGCGCCGGGACTCCGCCGTTCTCTCTGCTGTCTGTGATTTTATTTCCATCGCCTGCTTTTTGTGACGGTGATGATGTGAGGATAAAAATCTCCTCAAGTGGAGTCGGCCCACAGGGGGACCATCCTGAGGCGTGCGTGGTAACGATGATGCTAAGAGGACGCCGGTGTACAGCGATGGCGGGGTGCAGATGACTCACCCAGATGGCGGGGAGACGATAATCGCTCTGTTTGCGAGTCAAATCTGCCATGCTGGTACGTTCATCGCTCCCATTTCCACGTGGACCAATAGCACCACATCGCGCCCCCCTCTGAGCCGTCCGTGATTAGGCGTGTTCACCCGGCAACAACGTGCCTGATTGCCGTTTCCTTCTGTGTTTTCTAATTTACACTCAGCTTGAGGTGAGTGTAAAAGAAAGGAAGGCTCTTAAAGGTTGGTGCTGCAGCCCGGATGAACCGCCGGAGCGAGGAGTTTAATTCCCCCTCCTCAAAATCAGCCATTAGCCGCCACGTGTGCGCCACTCCTGCTCCCGATTGTCTTTGTCTCATTTAATGCCTGTCACGTGTGAAATGAACTATCAGGCCACCAAGAGCACTTATGATAAAAAATGACGGGTAAAAGCCTGAAATATGGTGCTTTATGGGAGCCGGGGTCTACTTTTACAAGGTTAATGAACTCTCACTAACTTTAATAGTCTGTTTTCCGACTCATGCATCTTCATAAAGGGCCCTTCCCCAAAGTCTGCAGGCGAGGGGTGCCATTTCAAACAGCTGTGCCAGGCGCACTCCCGCAAAAAAATGAGACGGAGCCGGTGTGATGAATCGCACCCACCTTTTAGCTCCTCCATTGTTCAACCTCACCTGGTGAAGCGATGGCGGATTGCCTTCATTTCCCTCGATGCCTGAAGCAAAAGGAGGGAAGAGGAAGAGCAGAGGAGAACAAGGAAGTTCAGTGAGTTCCTAATCACCTGGCCCAAAAAGGGGGAACGGGGGAGACGGGGGGGTGGCGTCCCAAGAGTAGTATTAACAAGGAAGCAGAGCGAGAAGCTGAGGTGAGAGCTGGAGGCCTGACGGCTGCTCCACAACAAAGACTTCAACTGCTTTTGAGCTGGAGACGGGAAATACGACCTGAAACAAGATCATTTTTTATATAAAAAAAAACAACTAAATTCCAATAAAGTTGAAGTCAGCCGATATTCAGCTGAATACACAACAAAGACAAGTTATTACACATTCAAACTGCTTTTTTTTGCTCTTCTTTTTTTTTTTTTTTTTTTAGCAAATATTCCCTCATTTTGAACTTGATGCCTGTAACAAAAGACTGGGAAAGTTAAGGAATGCTCAAAAAACACCTGTTTGGATGTTCCATGGTTAACAGGAAACAGGTTAGTGTCATGATTTGGTATAGTAGGAGCAAAACCTGATAGGTTTGGTCGATCACAAGCAAAGACAGGGTGGGGTTCACCCCTTTGAGAACAACTGAGTGAGCAAACAGTCAAACAGTTCAAGAAGAACAGGAACAGGAACAAACAACAACCTTGGTTCCCAACCTGGGTCCTAGGGGTGCAAGAAGGCCTCAGGGAGGGCAGGGTTACCATGATTTGGCTGAAACAATGATAAAACAATAAAGGGATGCTCTCTTATCGTATTTTATTCATCAGAATAATAAAAATCTTTTCTTGTTTTATTAATTGTACCAGATTTTTTTGTTTTGTTTTTCATGTAGGTCCCGGGAGCCTAGGGTGGGCCACAGGGAAAAAAGGTCAGGAACCACTGATCTACCGTCCATAACATCATCAAAAGATTCAGAGAATCTGAAGAAATCTCTGCGTATAAGCAGCAAGCTGAAAAACAACACTTAATGACGTGACCTTTGACCCCCCAGGCAGCACTACATTATAAAGCAGCATCATTCTGTAAAGGATATCAGTACGTGGGCTCAGGAACACTTCAGAAAACCATTGTCAGTTAACACAGTTCATCTCTACATCTACAAGGTCAAGGTCAAACTCTACCATGCAAAGACAAAGACAAATATCAACAACACCCAGAAACACCGCCGGCTTCTCTGGGCCGAGCTCATCTGAGATGGACTGAGGCAAAGTGGAAAAGTCTGCTGTGGTATGAGTCCACATTTCAGACTGTTTTTGGACATCATGGACGTGGTGTCCTCCGGGCTAAAGAGGAAAAGGACCATCCAGACTGTTATCAGAGCAAAGGTCAAAATACAGCATCTGTGATGGTATGGGGGGATGTTAGTGCCCATGGCATGGGTAACCTGCACATCTGTGAAGGCTCCATTAATGCTGAAAGGTACATACAGGTCAGGAAGAACACATACTGCCATCCATCCTTTTCAGGTACATCCCTGCTTATTTCAGAGACAATGAAGACACATTCTGCTCGAGTTACAACAGCAGGGACTAGACTGACCTGCTGCAGTCCACACCTGTCTCCACTGAAAATGTGTGGAGCATTATGAAGCACAAAATACCACAACAGAGACCCTGGAGTGTTGAGCAACTGAAGTTGAACATTAAGCAAGAATGTGAAAGAATTCCACCTCCAAAGCTTCGACAGTTACTGTCCTCAGTGAGTGTTATTAAAAGGAAAAGTGATGTAACACAGTGTTAAACATGCTCCCAGCTTTTTTGGGATGTGCTGCAGGCATCAAATCTAAAATGGCTGAATATTTTTGAAGTTTATCTGTTGGAACATGTAATATCTTGTCTTTTGAGTTTGATCAATTGAATATAGGACAGAAAGGATTTGCAAATCATTGTTTTCTGCTCTTATTTATAACATTCCAGCTTCATCAGACTTGGAGTTTGCAGATTTGTGGTCATTATTTGTGTTATTTTGTCCACCATGTCTCCCTTTCTTGTTACTTAGTGCATCTTTACCATCATGAATCCTCCTTTGGAAGTAACTCCATGCTTCCTTGTCATAGTTTTGATTCTTCTAAAAGTGTTTGTGTGATGATTTAACTTTATTTCCAGTCTTGAGTTATTGTCGTGCCTCCTCTTGGTAGTTCTGCATCCTCCTGCTCTAATCAGATAGACTTGTAAATAAAAAGATTTGTTGTCTTCCTCAGACTTCTGTCATTAACCATAATGAGAAGCTGCATGCACTCAAACACACAGCTGCGCATGAGCACCTCAGTGGAGCACACACAAACACACCTACACAAACACACCCACAAACCAGCTCTAAAATAACAGGTGTTTCAAACAATACATCCCCGGAGCGCTGAGACAAAGAAGGTTTATTTTGGGCTCCTCCGCACAGCGATGTGTACGCAGAAGGCCTCCGAGCTGGCAGCTAGCTCTGCCCTTATTACTCTTACCCTTTCCTCCTCTGACACCGAACTACACTGTGACACTGGCTGACATTTAAAACACTTGTGACAGAGACAACATCTCAAATGCTGCAGCCCTGAAAGCGGAGCAGGATCGCGGTGAGGGGGGATGCAGGCGAGGGCGGAGGAAAGCACATGATCTATTTTTGTGTAAAGATTTCTCTCAAAAAAAAATCTCAGAGGTTGCACAGCTAAAGGGCAAAGCCACCATCTTTAGGTCATACAATGGGCAAACAGTGGATGTTCAGTTGGTTCAGGTTTTGTAACAAGATTTCAGGTCATGGTGACCTTGATCTGGAAGCATCATAATCTAATCAGTTCTGCAGATAAAGAAAATCTTTCCATAATTTTTTATCAAAGAATCTCTGGACAGGCAGGGGATCAGCATGAAAACCTGACTCGCCAGATAGACAGACCAAATATATCCCTAAACAGGATATATTTCACTAGCCCATTGCAAAAACATAACTGAAAGCTGATTGGATGATCATTCTGGCAATCACATTTATGATGTTCTAGGACTCCACTGCAGTGGTATAAAGCACAAAAATTGAGCCAATTCATAAGCAAACTGTCGTCAAAACACATTTCTATAGAGTGAAAACATCTTTTTAATGTAGAAATGCATTCATTGTCATCTGTTCTTCATTCAAAAAAGAAATGTTCTGATAAAACCACTACTGAAGCAGGTAGCATCTGTGCTAATCTCTAATGGTTGACAGGCTGTCCCGTATCTCCCACCTCTTCTTCCTCAAGGCCAGTGATTGGTCAGTGCCTCTGTAGACTGAGCTCAATCATTCTAGATTGGAGCTTTGCAAGAGAATCTGTGTGAGTATCACCAAAAAATGGACAAATGCCTGCACAAGCATAACCTCCATTGGGGGTAAAATACTTGGCAAAGAATGGACACAGAGACGTATGACCTTGACCTTTGCCTCAGGATATCCTTTTATTATAAATGGTATCTGTAAAAGTTTGAAGAAAAAAGCCAAAAGCATATTTTTCATCATTCATCAGATGATTTAACCTTTAAATTCTAGACAGCTCGTTCTTATGTCAGGGTGAGCCACATTTGGGAGAAAAATTCTGAAAGAGTTTTGAAATATTAAGTTTGCAAGCAAGGGGGGAGCGTGAGGAACTATTTTAATGGTTTATTTTGGAGTCAGAGTGGACATTTGTTGCAAAGTCTAGAGAATATCTCCATGAGGACTATTCATAACATCTACTTGAGCAAGACCTTGACCTTTGGCCCCGTTCAAGAAATAATCAGATCAGATCGTCCTTGAGTCCGAGCTCCTTTCTTTAGTCATTCAGTGTGCAGCAGGTGTTTGCAAAGGCTTCAGTTTACAGATTCAAGTACAGTGCAAAATAAAAAGATGGCAAAATATATGACTATATATAAAACACTTAACCCCAAGTTGCTCCCACTGCTGCATCAGTGGCTTGTAAATGGGTTTAAAGAGCATGAATGGATACTGATGGACGACTGAGAGAAACTTCGACCATCTGTGAGTGAATGCGTAGTCCAGTCACCATCTTTCCAAAGATACAAGGAAATCCTGTCATACGCTGGTCAGATGTTGCATTCACAAGCATGCCCCTGATGCACGAATAACCCCTTACTTAAAACTTCAGCCTTCGTCTCCATCATGGAGGCGTGAAAATGAATCTATTTAAAGCGT
This sequence comes from Cetoscarus ocellatus, assembly GCA_037902135.1. NCBI lineage: Eukaryota > Metazoa > Chordata > Actinopteri > Labriformes > Labridae > Cetoscarus > Cetoscarus ocellatus. The sequence goes on from JBAMNC010001687.1 coordinate 244,006, forward strand.
CACTTTGTTTTCTGAGCCTTTCTCACTGTAAAGTTTGCAGCCTCGTGTCCACATACGCCTACACGCAGGTAGGCCGTAGACAAAGGTAAACAATTCACGGTGTCAAAAATGACAAATTTAATTGTAGCCTCTTATTTACCTGCTGCCACGCGGACAGGAGGGGGTGAGATTTATTTGGCATTTCCAGACTTAAAGAAAAAAAGCAGAGTGGTGTTCAAATTACTGTGGAGAAATTTCAGTCTCTTGCACCTGCATTCACCAACACGTCAGCCCTCCACTAGCACCTAGAACTAAACATGAAAGACTCTTACATGTGAAATAAGCATAAAAAATCAGTGACAGGGAGACATGATTTATGAAAAGGTAAGACGATTTTGTGTCGACCTGAGAGGCTGAAAAATTCCCCTCACATTCAGACACATTTAGACTGAACCATGTCACGTTAAAGACACTTATTTATTTCTTACTCACTAAAAATAGAGTTGACTTGTCTCACACTCCCGTGTTTGCAGCTCACATGAAACCTGGATTATTTTCATGACTTGTTTTAGCAGTCGCTCGTGTCAGTTTTAACAGAAGAGATGAAGAAATGACAGGCAGCTGCAGAAGCTGGAGTAAAAAAATCTGGCAACTCTTTTATTTAGTTGAATCCTCATTTGCGTAACGTTGTTAGAAATAGGCGTGCTAATAAATCTGTGCAAAAATCAATATTACATCTTTCTCTGATACTTAATCAGAGTTACAACCGTTTTTATGACGGGATATATTTCACCACTTGTCAAGGCTGGCCTTAAAACCATAAAAATAAATCTCTCATCTTCAGGATGACAAATGTGGATCCTCATTCTCTATGTTTATGATTTATTTTTGTACTTTTCTGCCAGCATTAAGTAAGTTAGGACAGGGGATGTTTTTGGTAAGAAGGATAAAGAGCGGGGAATGACATGCAGGAAGGAGGCTGCAGGTCCGAGTCAAACCTGGACTGCCTGTGTCAGGGACTAAAGCCTTTGGACAGGACTATCAGTGCTGCTGGATCCGGTACTTCTGCTAAAACGGGGAGTTGCAGAGCCGTTTTCCAAGCTCAGATTTTGATTGCTTGAGCTTGGTATGAAAAGGCACTGACCAAGTCCCGCTATCAATGATTAATCTGGCTTAGAAAACCTAAATACCTAATATTTTACTCCTTACCAACAAGTTTACACTGGTCCCAGATGTCCCAAGAACATATATTTAATGTTTCTTGCAAAAAAAAACAGAGATATTGGATTTTTGGCGTGCCTATAAACCCCTCTGTTTCAGCCCTGCGCAGAACAGCTTATGAGGATACTGTTTTTTACACAACTGTAAATGAAGTCAAATTGAGATTTAAAATTTTCAAGTAATCGGTTATTGCTTATGAATAACAAGTGTTTTCAAAGATTTTTTTTAATTTAAGAAAATTTAATAAATAATGAAATAGAATAGCATGAGTGAATTTGTTTATGAATTAGACTTTCTTTTTCTCTTCCTACAAACATTAACAAACCTGTTGCTAATTCTAAAATAAATATCAAACAGAAGTTAGGTTGTCCTCAGCATCCTCTCTCATCCTCTCTTTCCTCAAGTTCAGGCCAACACTAAAAGACGGAAAAGTCCTAAGAGCAGGGAAATCGAGTTTCAGTTTCACAAACTAAATTCTGAATCCTTCTACCAAAGTCAAAATGCTAGATTAAAGTCACAATCCCGAGACTGAAGTCAAAATTCTTAGCTCAATTTTCATTTTAATCTCACAATTCTGACTTTACCAAGAACTTTTTAAAAAATTTTCCTCGTTTTTTTCGACAGCCCTGTTTCTCTTTTGTATTGCAGAATGTTACAAACATATTTATATCATATTTAACATATATCTCAAATTTTTCGGCTGTAATATATCAAACACATACATAACAGCTGTGTATACCACTTATATATATATTTATTTTATTTTCATTTGTAAGTTTCATTCTTTACATTTCTTTTATGTATTAAATTACTGCTCTAAATTTGAAATTTCCCCCTGTGTGACTAATAAAAGAATATTTTATCTTATCTTATTTGTGGAAATGTATAGCTACGGTTCGGCAAGCTAAGCTATGTATTTAAGCTGTTCAGTGGCCCATCTTGAGAAGATGATAATCAAGACTGAACAATTACTGCATGAGATGTTTGCTTGTTTTGTCCATAGTTTTGTAGTTTTATCATGTGTGGTAAACATGTTAGCACAAAGTGGCACATCAACACAACCTCAAAAACATGAATTCACCATTTAATACATTCGCCATAATCGAGCAGCCCTAGCTTACAGCACCTCCTTCCAAAACCGGCCCAGACTTATACCTACACTTCACGATGCTGACACTGTGTTTACATCAGTGGAGCTCCAAGCACACCGAGCGTCCTGGTTAAACAAATCGTCTTATAAACTCCCGTCTGCCTCACGTCAAACAGACAGAGTTTAGGCTACAGTGGCCCGTCTCTTCATCGAGTCAGCAGGATGTGTGGGGTTTGTTGGCGTCTGAGGTGGAGGAGTGGGCTGGAATAACATCAGCAGGGTGGTCTCAGAGTTCAAGAATAACCAGGATATGGGATATGTATATTTAAAAAGTCATGTATCTGTGAAATAAGACAGCTCAGCCTTTTCCTGCTCACTGTACAAACTGAAACATCCCCCAACACGAGCCCTCTGACTCCCCTCTGACGGGAAAGATTCATACATTTACAGAAAATTAAACATCATCGAGGTGAAGGAGTTCATCTGCTCTCAGTGAACTGTTGTATTGCTCTTTTATTTACCTTCAGGGTCAATCGGAGGTGTGAAGATCAGAGTGTTAAAACCAGGACACAAGCAGAGCAACAGAGTTTCAGAGGAGCCTGTGGGAATACAAGGATGGAGGAGAGTGTTGCCAGATTTTTCTACTGAAATAAGCAACCTGGTCAAAAAAACAAGCCCAAAACAAGCAACCTACAGCTATTTTCATCTCTAATGTAATTTATCACTTTTTATATAGAGAAATCTACATAAAGCCTGTTTTGATTTTCATCTACATTCAATTTCAATTTCACAGTGACATTTTTTCTGATTTGTCTCTTAATTTACTCCTTTTGTTTGGAGGTGGAGCATCCTCTCATCCCTCCTCAAACACTTCCTATGGGCTGTTTTCCAGATGGACCAGTGAAATTTATCGAACGATCCATCTGGTTGCTCATGAATGCTTTAAATATCTACTCTTTTGCCTCCGCATTAAGTCTGCAGTTCCCTAAAATCTTGTTCCAGAACATGCACCTCCATCCTCAAAGAAATGTCACACAGAAACTGCCTCCATCCTTCTTCTTGAGCCACCATTTGCTCTTATTGCCCATCTACTGTGTGCCTCCTGTGATGCTCCATCCCCTGCTTTCTCCTTTATCCCCCCCTTAAACATCTATTCTGCCTCTCTGCTCCATTGTCCTTCCTCTCCTCCTCCTCCTCCTCCTCTCTTATCCCACTTGTGTCCGTGGTTTAAGTCGTCATTGAGAAACCTTGAGATAGATGAGGTTCTCAGCAAGAGGCAACCATCAGCTCGGAGCCTCAATAGAGTTAGAAACGGTATAAATCAGCGAATATGATCTGGAATGACAGCGCTGTTTGCCTTGGAAAGCCCATAAACCCAGATGCAATAATGTTTGCAGGGAGAATGGCAGAAGTTGTCATAAAATCAAACACATGCTCAAAGCGGGTGAGGCGCGTTTGTGAAATTGAATAACCTGCATCATGACGGGGCAGTCTTAAAAACAAATCTGAATCTTCTCTCCTCGCTTCATAGGATCCATTTAAATGCAATCAGAGGGAAGTAAGAAAGGCGTTCCTGCTCGGCTGAAATATGTTTCCCATTAAAGATGTCGGGATGTTGACGCTTTAATCGCCTCGCTGTAATGGGACTTGAAGCAGCTGCGTCTCAGAGGGGGAAAAATCAGTTAGTGCGTCATGTGGTCAAGTATCATCGAGACCCTCTGGAAATCTTCAAGTTGTGGCGAGGGGAAAAAAGTGGATTATTTTAATTCAAGTGGGTGGAAGGAGGATGAGGAGGAGGTGGAGTATTTTCCCCTCTGAAGATTTAAAAATAAATACCAGCCCTCCTCGTTCCCCCCTGCCTTTTATCTGCGGGACCACGTGCAGGCCTGCAGTCCTTCCCTTCTTAAACTACTGCTGTAGGTTTGTGGCAGGTTCCTTAATTCAGAGCAGCTACTGAACAAGCAGAAGAAAAAGAGGCTGGAAACCACAGAGAGCTCCACTTCTGCACGGCGCTGATCCTGCTGCAGGTCTTCAAAGAGACTAATCAAGTCCAGATTTCACTGCAACCACATTTAAACGACTGTTTTTCTGCCTGAGCTTGACTGTACTTAAGATCTGTAGGCCTTATTTACCACAATGAGAGCTTGGAAATCATTTGTTTCTTCCTGTTTTCTGCAAAGTTTCCCTCATTTTAACCTTAACTTTCTACCAGTGAAGAAAATATTAGTGCTAAATAAGTGTTTTGGTCTGTATGTATGCAGGGAAAAAGCATTATGATGTGCAAAATGGAAAACATTTCTGTAATGCTCTTTGAAAATGGTTTAATAGTGAGATAGTGGATTTAATTTGCTAAAATTGTTTCTGTAAATTTCTTTTTTGAGGAATTATTAATGCATAGGGGAAAAGGATATCAGATATTCTTGAATTACCATCAATAACCAGGATTTTTATAAATCAACTTGGCCATGTTACTTTTGTAAAATGAATAAATAAAATAAAAAGGTTAAAAAAAACTTGAACTAGTTTATTGCACTAAAAAGCACCATTAATGACTTACTAATCACATTTTCTTCACTGATTGTTTTGTGGTTGATAGTAAGAATATAATTCCTCATAAAAAGTAGATACCATTTTTTTCACAACGGGCATTACTGATTGTCTTATCGAAGGTTTGTTGCTGTGTCTCTTTGTGCTAGTGTTTTGACTTTTGCATTGCTGTTGTGGCCTCTTATTCTACTGTTTTGGCTTTAGCATTCATATTGTGGATTTTGCACTCATGTTGTGGCTATCTGTATTTGTGTTACAAGTTCGTCTATTGTTGAAGTGGCTTTCTGTGCTTTGGCTCATGCTTTTATATTGTAGATTTTGCTCTCATGCTGTTGCTTTTGCACCAGTGTCGGAGCTAGTTGCTTTTTTGTTGTGGGTTTTGTAGTGTTGTGGTTTTCTGTGCAACTGTTTCAGCATTTGAACTCATGTTGAGGTTTTTTGTGTTTGTGTTGTGGATATTTGCATTCTTGCCAGACTTTCTGTTGTACTATTTTGTCTTTTGCATTAATGTTGAGGATCTTGCACTCGAGTTGTGTCTGTTTGTGTTGCAGCTTTTAGCAGTTTTGTTGTGGCTATCTCCTTAGTTGTTTGGCTATTTGCCTTCCTGTCCTTGATGTTGCTTTTGCACTCAAGTTTTGTCTCTTTATTTTTGTGTTGTGGCTATCTGCATTTGTGTTTTTTTTCTTTTGGTGCTCATGTTGTGGCATTTCTCAGTCATTTTTCCACCATTTTGTCTTCAGTTATGATCATTTTTATGTCCCGCTGTTGTGGCTGTTTCATCTGTTCCTATCTTTTTGAGTCTTTTTTTAAGCACAGCTGTGTTTTCTCTTTCTGTAAATGTTTTGGACGCTGCCGTCTTAAATCTCTGGCTGACATATTCTCTTGTTATTACCTGTGTGAATGTGAACAAGCATCAGTAATTCATCCTAATGGCTCAGTGTGAGATTATATGTCAGCCTGTCAACCCTGTGAGAATTTACATTTCCTGCTTTTTTCTGCTGTTTCATGTTGAATCGATTTGCTCTGCTGCGGCCATAAAGACGAGCACCTCTTGCATGTGTGTTTGCACGTGCACATGCACATGCATTCCCCTGACCAGATCCCATTAGCCTGTAGCTATATTCACCGACACAGAAAGACGGTGATACCAGGAGAGGACATCAAACAGGACAGAGGACTCTCGTGCTTCTTTTGGAGGCGATATCAGATCTCACATTGATTTGAGCATCGATAACAAACTTCTGAAAGTTTTTCACACCTTTGAAAAAAACCCTCATTTGTCTTTCCAGGTTTTTCTGCTCTGTGAATATCTCAGTGGGAAGTCATGGGACAGCTTTGTTAAAAAAAAATAAAGTGCTGCAGGGGGATGGAGAGGACGTTGATAGAACAGCATTCGCTCTGTCCAAAACACATTAATCTGATATCAAACTGAAGACCTCATGACATGGTGGGCTTCAGTCATTCACACTCCACATTTCTGTAAAATATTTAACACAAATGAAGCTCAGAGAAGTTATTAAACATCCATCTGTATTTCTGGAAATAAATAAAGAGCATAACTGATGTCTGATCTGTGACCTGCTGTCATAAAATGAACATTAAAGTTCTGCTTTGATTGAACTTCGCTCCAAATCAGGGGAAGATTTTTAATCACCAGACTCATCAGATTGATCTTCTGCTGACTTTGAGACATGTGCTTCTTCTGGTTTACTGCAGAGAGAAAAGATAAAGGGCTCCAACGTTCGCCAAGTGAAAAGCATTTTGGTGTGCGGCGTCAATGTCTTTAATATTTTACACCGGTCCATGTAAAGTCAACGTCCTATTCTGCCTAAACTTGAGTTCATTTTTCAATTTCGATGACTGCTAGAGAATTCAAAACTACTTCTAGTTTTCACATACCGAGTCCCCTGATCCACCTCTTTTCTCTCTCTCCGTCTGAGGCCATGTTCACATGAAGGCAGTCATTTTAAAAAACAGTCTTTTCTGTATGTTTTGTCCTTTTGTCCACACGTAAACATTGTTTTAGGTCACTGAAACACATATTTCAAAACTCCTGCCAGGGTGAAGATTGTTTTCAAATAAGCAGTTTTTGGTGTCTCTGTTTAGAAAGTGAAAAACACCAATTTTGGCCTATCAGTCAATCAGTCAATCAATCAAGCAAATTTTATTTATATAGCACTTTTTAACAAAATCTTGTAGCTCAAAGTGCTTTCCATAAAAAAAGACAGAAAAATAAAAACAATTAAATAAAAAGTAGAAGACTGAATACAATGAAAATAGACCCTACCCACCCTCACTATCCACATACAGCACACACAAAAACATTAAGAAGAGGTTCTAACAGAAAACAGAATTAGAGGACTGGAGAAACGATATCTCAAATAAAAAATAAGGAAACACAAGAGCTAAGACTAAGAAATGACAGCTGAATCTGGTCTGCTGGAAACAAACAGAAGAAGAAGACACTTCGAGGAAATGGAGGGCCAGCAAATCCACTCTGAGAGGACAATAACACTGAAAGCGTGAGAACTGTGTGGAAGCACTTTGGGCTCCACTGTGTGTTGATTACATGCAAAGCAGCTGGCCCACGACGGCAAATCTGTGGACCCATTTGTCAGACTTTTACCCACTTTTGCCTTGTCAAGTGCTCAACCCACCATTCATGTCCTCCTTGCCCCCTCCCTGAGCCAGAGGCGTGGAAAATGACCATCGCGGACAAGATTGCAAGATTCCAAAAGTAAGAACTCAGTTGGGAAAAAAGGCGTTCAGGTTTGCGGCTCCACATGCTTGGAATGATCTACAAAAAGACCTGAAACTAAAACATCTGGTGTCACTGGACACTTTTAAGACAATGTTGAGCAACTTGCAGTCGGACACATCTGGCTGCAGATGTTTTGACTGATGCACTTTATCTTTCTCATCTGGACAACCTGAGCAAAGCTGGCTGTCTGAAATTGTGACTTTTTTCTGTCTTAATGTATTGAATTGTTGTTTTATGTGTTTGATGACTACATGTGTTTGTGTAAAACTGTTGAATGTGCTGCTGTCTTGGTCAGGACACTCTTGCAAAAGAGATTTTTAATCTCAATGAGGTTTTCCTGGTTAAATAAAGGTTAAATAAAATAAAAAATAAAAAATTCATATGAGGACATGCAGCCTCTGGGGGGGGTTAGGGCTGCACTTACTCGCCATTGCACCACATCTGCTTGTAGTACAAACAGTGCACTCCCTTCAGCGGTGATTTCAACTTTCAAAGGAGCACTTCAACATTTTTGTTGTTTTCGTGTCTTATCTCACTCCTGAGACCATGACAAGCAGATAGACTTCTCTGCCTACAGTCATCAGATAAACTCTTCAGCAACTCTAAACAGTCCTATGTGCTTGTTGTGACTCATGTTTTACAGTTTTATGTTACGTTATCTTTTATTATCTTCATATTATCTTCTTCCACTCCTAAACAGAGTTTTTCTTTTTTTTTTTTTAACTACTTCCACTGTGTTTTTCACGAGATATGTGCCATTTGTGAACGAGTCAAGTCTTTTGAACAGCTCTTTTAAGTATACAATGAGAACCGATTCGCTGTTGTGTATCTTAAATTTGCAGGCAATTTGCATTTATTAATGGCTCGCAAACAAACAGCTCACAGCTGTTTATTTGCATACCGTCTCCCTCTTGGTTTTTATACATTTCGCCGTCATCTGTCTGATCATCCAAAACTGAATGATGGAGAAAATCCCTCTTCTGTTGATATACATTCTGCACATGTAGAAGAAATTGAGCCCTAATTTCTCGCTCTTTAGAAAAACCAATCAGTGCCACTCGGCGATCTGCAGTATGGAAACCAACTTCAATAGATAAAGATAATCCATAACATAGACTGTGAACTTTGTCTGATCCGACCTTCGTGGTGCCCCAGTTGGCTGTTCTTTGAACGAGCTCAGACACAACCTCACAAACGTCTGTCACAACCTTGAGACGGAACAACAAACATCTATTCAATGTTCCCTCACCTTTAGAGAAAAAGAAAATATGTTTCTTGAACATTGTGTTGTTCTCTCTCACCCAAGGTTAGTCAATGAAAATGCTTTGTCACAGCCTGCGGATGCAGAACGTCTTGTCCAAAGGCAGGAGGAAGTGTACGCTCTTAAGGTGTCTGAGTTTATAAGAGTTTCACAACAACACTTGTTTAGATATAAATGATAAAATATCATACTGTGGTATTTTTCACCAGATGGACCATTCAATATATATCAATAGTCCTCCTGGAAAGAGCCCTTAGAAAGTGTTCTGAGAGGGCAAACCCTTTCAAAGCATATCTGGCAGGTGATTGGACGATGGAGCCGTCAATCACAGTCTTTACAAGCCAATCAGATAATGTAACAGGCGCTGTGGTGTAAAATACAAAAACGTGAACCACTTTGTAGAACGAACTTTGGCCAAAACATGTCAGAAGTGAAGCAAAAATGTCTTTTCTGTGGAGAAATGCTATAGCATCTATGCTAATCTCCTTAGCAGTCACTTCCTGCTGTTGCCTTGCTCAGAGCTCAAAATCAGACTTAGAATTTGTGTTTATTGTCAAGTACATTTGCACATACAGAATATTTGTTTTGGTAAATTGATGCAAAAACAATCAACATAATTATATAATATGAATAAAAATAAAGGGTCAGGGGGAATGAAATAATGTATAAATAGTTAGAAAATAGTGCAAAATTGACTTGGGTATATATAAAAATATAAATAATATTCAAATATACAAAAGGTGCATAAAAGAACAAAAAAACTACCCGAGGGTGCGGTGAAGGAGCTGTACAGAGCTCCCACCTCTTCCTGCTTCAATTTATGACAGTTGTAGTTTGGACCTTGTCAAGATGGATCTGCCTGATTTCAGACACTGAATCAGGTGGATCCAACTGCACTGCAAGGCTAGCAGTTATGCAAAGAAGTCCAAAACACATGCCAACAAAGAGCTGCCCTCATGTCCTTATGCCTGCTTTTCCCACTGTGAAGACAAACAATGCCATACTCACTGGTCACACAATGCTTGAGGAGATGCTAATTAGCAAGCTAAGCCACTACCAGGATGGGTGTTTTTTGTTTTTTAACTATAGTAAATACTGTTCAGTATATTTCCGTGTTTTTTATGTTTCAGCTGCTCCAACTGAGTTGCATCTAGTTGTATAGACTGTTTCATTCAAGCTAAAAATCATACCCCCTCATTTTTTTCAGCCCTCACTTAACCAGGAAAATAAAAATTATTGAGATAAAAAGTCAGTTTAATGGCAGGGAATCTTAAACAAATCCCTTTGTCACTTTTATCAACATTGTTCAGCTCTTGTTTTGAGTCAATCCAGGTTCCTGCAGGTCATTAAAAAGTCTTAAATCATTTTTTTTAAAAGGGTCAGTTCTGTTTTTTTGATGTGGGGTTGTTCGAGGCCCATGGCACCAGAAAATATGAGTGCCAATAAAGCAACTTGCAAGTTTTGTCACTGGGGGAGATGCTAGCTGACACACAGAAGTCCTTTTTACCCCACTTCAGTAAGATTCTTTACAACTTCTCCTTGACAAGGCCCCCGTGGTTGGAACTATTTTGTGATGCAATGATGACGTATCCTTCCGCCAGCAGCGCCCTGCTGTCCTCTCATTAACTGTTCAGGTCGAGCCAGTGTTGTTTATTGAGTAGTTTTGACCTGAAAGTTGGATAATTACAAGGCTTTTGGTGGCACCCAGTGGCACCATGGATTGCTATATATCGCTAGTGTCCGCCCCTGAATATCTTCCCCTCGGGACAAAGCTCCCAAGTTCCATTATTGGCACTCAAATTGACTGGTGCCACGGGCCTCGAGCAACCCCACTTCAAAACACCAGAACACATTTGGTGTTTCAGAGCACACAGGGTTGGTAAATTTGCTGCACTGAAAGTCTATGTGGACATTGCAGGTAAAATGATTGGATGTCCTCACTGTTGCATGCAGGTTCAAGGGCAGCCAGGGTCCCTGATCTCTAAGGGCCCGTTTACACAACAAAAACAGCCGGAAATGAAGAGTTTTCGTTGTGTTTGAGCTTTCCGTTTACACGAGAATGGTGTCTGGAGTGCCTGAATCCAAAATCTTTTGAAACCAGGGTCCAGAGTTAAAAGTGTTGAAAACATTTTCGTAACAGCGCAGTACTCTTTCAGATAAAGGTTGTACGCGCACCTCGGAACAACAAAAGCAACAACTGTGGTGGCCAAAATTGGGCAGGATAGTTGAGTAACTATCAATGTGGGTTCAGGCCAGTCAAAGGTGACATTCTGCTCTCAAGTGCAGCATGTCCAGGTAAGTATATAAATATTATCAGAGGTTCAGGGAAATCATGCCACTGCCATGTTGGCAGGACATGATTTAGTTATATAAAATATATCTGGAAGTTCAGTCAGGAGTCTGTCTAGCGAGAGCTGTTAGAAGTTGTATTGTTTGCTGCATCTTCAATAAACCCGCAAGAAGGCTGTAAGTTGGCTCTGTCTTTGTGTTTTCATTTTTACTGCGTTTTTGCAACAGCAGCTAAAGCTGACTACCGAGCAACATGTGTGCTGCTTACTGTGCTCAGTTTGTTATTGCTCCTCCAACAAAGTGTGGATTTGCTGCGTCAATACTCCGACCAGCAGAGACACATTTGTTATATTCGCCAAGGACACTACAACCCTACACCTACAGTCATTCTTGCAGATCTGTGTGAAGGCAGAGCGCTTTAGAAAACACAAAGGAAAAGCCTTTCTGTTTCTGGTGACAACGTTGTTGTGTAAATGGGCCCTAAATGACCTTCCCAGATCCTTCCCAGTCCTCTTTCTGTGGCTCCTGATGAGAGAGTCTGCACATCCTCTGCAGCCCTGAGCTCTGAGTCTATGGTCAACAGCAGCATCAAAGTGTGGAGCTGGAAAAAAACCTCAAACTTCTTTAGAAAAAAGACCTCTTTTTTATTTTTTGTAAATCAAGAACAAACTGTCAGATTCAGAAGGTGAACCATCAATCTTATGACAGAAAATGGAAAAACTGGCAAAGCCACAGAAAGTTGGTCCGCCTCATGCCAAGTGTGTGAGTGAGGCTTTGGCGAGGCCTTGGAGGAGTGTTTGGACGAGGGCGGCTGCAGCTGCTGAGGTCTGAGGTCACAAACAGATGTCCTTCACAAACCTCCAGCGCCGGGCTGCTACCCTTTTGTTGGGGCGCTCATTTCAAAAACTGCCAAGTTTCTCTCCAATTCTGACAAGCGACCAGGGAGCCCACAGAGGGAGGAAGAAATGAAATGATAAAGCGTCTCGGAGAGGGAAATGCTTTTGATGGCTTCGCCGCTCCAGCAGTAAATGTACAATCCAGATCTGGAACAGTAGATGATCTCTGCAAAAACGAGCTGCACCGATCACTGGACTTTTCCACTTCAAGAAATAACGAAATATATCAGTCGTCTTTTTTCCTGCAGTGCGCAGAATGCTGCATGCCACAGCTGTCACCGTTATTCGTTTAAGAGTCCATATTTCAGCTCTCAGAGGGGCCTCAGGGACACCTCAGGACATCAGTGTGATAACAAAGAAGATCCCCGTCAGAAATACATGCATGCATTCGACTGGCAAGTTAAAGTCTTTTGCCTACAATATCTTTTAGTTTAGTCATAATTTAGTCATCTATACTGCTTTAATTTTAGTCTAGTTTTAGTTGATGAAATTTCACAACATTTTAGTTGATGAAATCTGCTGTAAATTTAGTCGACTAAAATATGAAGTGTAAAGGGTAAGGCATTTTTTATGTTTCCTTGAATTTCTGAAGTCATGTTTTACACTTGGATAAAATCAAACATCTAATAACCCTTTACTGAATGCTAGTAAAGTCTGAATGTATAAATGAACAGAAACAAATTGAACTTTTGTGTGAAATGCAGTCACCTTTATTTAGGCTACCTGGCAGAGCATCTCAGTTACAATACCAGAACTGACAACAAACAGTGAACCTGCTCTACATGAATATATCAATTCATAAAGAGAGGAGCTCTGATTGGATCGCTCCACAACTTATCCCACCACCACCAAGCTAAGGCAGCTGTGATTGGATGTCCCTCTTAACTCATCCAACCTTTCCACACAACCAAAGTAGCTGTGATTGGATATATTCCTAACTTGTCTCTACTTTCTACATGACCAAATTAGGTCTGATTGGATTGAGTCTCTGTCAAACATTTTAGTGTAGTTTTTATCTGTTGATGAAAATGTCACTTAATTTAGTTTGAGTTTTTGTCCATGTGCACTTGTTTTTATTAGTTATTGTCTAGTTTTCATCAGGGGAAAAACATTGTTGATGAAAACAACCACGAAAATAATTAGTCAACAAAATCAACACTGGCCCATTGCAGAGTATAGAGCGTAAAAAAAAATGCAGAGCCATTGAAAACATGGCACTGAACCAAGCCAAACTGAAAGTACCAAAAGGAGTTGGCCAATCAGAGCAGAGTGAGACCTGGTGAGGTCTTAAAGTGTTAGGAGCTCCAACAGAGCATCTGAGAGAGAATGAGCATAGAGGTGGATCAGGGGAGATATATAACATTATTGTGAACATTCTCCAGAAGTCAACAAATAAAACATACGGGAAAGATGACAAACATGTAGATATTATCCAGAATAGAGCTATACAATGCTTATGAGAGTTAATTCAGGGAGATATGGGATTGGTATGAGGAAAATAGGAAATTATCAGACTGTGGCATCGACTAATCAAAATGTCATATGACAGAATAACTCAGCTAGTATTTTTATGGGATGAATCACATGGTCTAATGAGGTTTACTCTATTTTTAAGGAACGGAGGGAAAAGGGGAAAGCTTCCTGTGGTCCAGAGTCACATAGGGCCCCCTAAATGTTTGCATATTTATTTTCTGTTTAAAATAATAATAATAATAAAGAAATAAGGGAAATATTTGATAGTTTTTGTTTATGGTTACTGAAAACACCATAAGAAATTGCAAACTGATCTGCTGTGGTGATTTTTTTTCTTTTTAAAGCTTTAAAAGATTGCAACTTTATAAAATAGGGTTTTTTTTTTTCAGCAACAAATACAATAAAAAGTCCCATGAAATCCTTAAAGGTCGTTTTACTATATAAAATAGTAATACACTGCAACTTTTTGAAAAACCTACCACAAAATCAGGCTTTTTATGCCACAACAATCATAAAAATTTGCCGTGGAATCCTGGAAGGACTGCTCAACATCTTTTATTTAGGCAAAAAAAGTGTGTTTTTTAAATGAAAACTTTTCCCTCCTGAAACAGTGCAATCCTTATTTTTGTGATTTTAATATTGTGAATGGAACCACTGATTTAACAGTTAGCACAATAATGTTTGGTACGGTCAGCTGTTCTAAGTTTTTTGCTTTACTTTTAGAGATGTAGTTTTTGTTGTATTTCTTTTATTTCTTGACTATTTCCCTCTTTATTTGAGTGACAGGACAGTTAATAGAGTTGAAAACTGGGAAACAGAAAAAAGAAAAAGGAACATTCAAGGACTACAGCCTGAACATGGGGTGTGCAAGGTGTGAGACCACCAGTTTTTGTGGCTTGTTTTCACCAACAATTATTTTAATCATGCCAAGCTGTTGGCACCATCTGCAGCAATGTAAAGCTAGCTTCTCTGCAGCCTCTTTTTTGCACAGATGCAGAAGAAGGCTTTTGGACAGTGGCTGATGTTCGGTAGTATGCAAAGTACCTTATACAAAATCTTGAACTGCCCCTTTAAACTATGCTGAACCCTTGGCCCCATCTGCGGCAATATAAGGCATCCCCTCAGAGCCAAATCTCTTCTTAGAGGGACTGAGCTGATCAAATTCACTGTGGCTGATGTGGTTAGAAGTGGAATGAACCTCATGCAAGGCATAAAAACAGTGCACTATTCCTTTAATTGGATCACTTGAAGGCTCAGGTGATGCTCAGGTGATGTTAAAATAAAAACCCTGTTAAATAAAAAGGGAATGAACAGAATCACAAATCTGTTATGTGGGAAAAAAAGAAGATTTTAGTCAAATCCCGATCCCTTTGGTCAAATTCCGAGATGGTAAATATTCGCCTAAACTAAAAAGTTTGCTCACTTTTCTTTTTTTTAACCGCTCACCTGCAGCTCCTTGACCTTGGAAAGTTAGTTTCAAGCCAATGAAACCTGAACTGAACTTCACTTCCTCAGTTAAAACACATTTTTCTTTTCATGCCAGATTCCTCAAAGTCATTTTAGTATAAATGTCGTTTTTAAAGAAAGGACCAGACCACCGAGTGACACTCCAACACTGAAGGCCACACACACCTCAGCTTTCACACCTTTTACTGGAGCTGCAGGTTCAGGTCTGAAATCTCCAGGCACTCTTTGATTTTACTGATCATAGAGTCTGACTGCTTCAAGAGCTCGCCTCTTATCTTTTCACATCTTCTGCTATAACTTACTTCTCCCTCCAGGCCTCCCTTTCTTCTTCTTAAATTTATATACAGAGACAGACATCAAATCCTCCCTCAGATCAGTCACCACGTGTTTGCCTTCCATACCTTTGACTCCTGCCTTCTGCACCATCTGAGCTTCTCCGTCTTGAAGACCTCACCTCAGAAGAAATTCATTGTTTGGTTTCTCCAAACAAACAGCAGCGTGTTTTCTCTAGAAGGTTCACAACATAATCAGATGCCAATCAGCACACAGGAACAACAACAGGAAAGTGTTTGCAGGGAGAGAAGGATTTGATCATTCCTGTGTGTTTTTGTGTTTTTCAGGCTCACAAAAATAATAAGCTTCGGCTTCAAAGAGGCGGTTCTGATCAACGGGAGCATCTTCTTCAAACCTGCTGGGCTCACACACACAGCCACGTAACAGCCGAGCTCCTGATGCTCACATTTTTGGAGCTTTATGGAGGGAACGTTAATGCAGGCGGAATTTTCTGAAAATGAAAATGTGAATTCAAAGCTGCATCTCATTCAGCAGAGCCAAGTTATGTGATAAACCAAATTATGAATCTGCTCAAAGACCTTAGACAGACAGATAGATAGATAGATAGACAGATAGATAGCTAGATAGATAGATAGATAGATAGATTGACAGACAGATAGATAGATAGACAGATAGGTAGATAGATTGATTGATAGATAGATAGATTCTTTATTGTCATTGAAAATAAACACCACAAGTGCACACATGATCAGAGCAAAGCTTAAGGCACAAATACTTAAAATTAAATAAGTGTTGAAAATAAAAGAGTATAGAATTAAACAGGAAACATAGAAAACAGAGACAAGTGATATAGTGCTTAGAATCAGAATACCTCTGAATTATTGCACCTAGTTTTTCATCTTCCACATCCATTTATTTACAGCTGAAATGTCTTATGGCATGAGGTATGAAGTAATCTTACGTGGATTATTTCATGATTGGGCAGCGCAGCAGGTAGTGCACATGCCTCATAGCAGGTTCAATCCCTGCGTCATCTTTCTGTATGGAGTTGCATGTTCTCCCTGTGCATGCGTGGGTTCTCTCTGGGCATTCCAGCTTCTTCCCACACACCAAAAACACAGTACTTGGGTTAACTGGTGACTAAGTTGCTCTTAGAGTGTGAGCGTGAACGGCTGCCTGTCTCTCTATCTTGTCTGTGGGAGGATCCCAAAAGGGATAAGTGGTGTAGATGAGGGATGGATGATTAATTCATGATTTTTCAAGTGCAGCTAAATGTCTCTGCATCATATTTACAAAAATAACCTCCTCCATCAACATTGAACACAAAATTAGGAGATAGAAAAGCAGCACTGAGCTAAATCAGCAGACAGTGTCAGAAGCTCCCTGTGATGCTGGTTCATGGAGTTTATGTTGTTTTATTTAGACTCATTAATACGGTCACACTCCAACTGATTTATCTAAACTTCAGTATTTTTCCATAATATCAACAGTTACTTACTATAAAAGGTCTATTCAGTGAATTACCGTAAAGTGATGTGTAAATAAAAAATGATAAGTCACTACTGTAGATTCATTTTGTCAGGAAAACTCACCAACGGCACTAAGATTTTTTTTTTTGATGTTTCTAACTTTTGGTCTTTTATTGGATAAAAACTTGACGTATGTGATTTATTTTTACAAAAGATCTTTTGTTATAAATGACCAGTAAAATAGTTGGACATGCAAAAATAAAATATAAAATAAAACACAGTAAGTTTTCTTTAATTCAAAATGCAGTGATGAGACCCAAGATCTGTCCATCCCCACAAAAAAGGTTCTCAGCAATGAATACATGAATTAATAACTATTTAATATTCTTAATGATTATTATTAATAAAATATCACTCTCTTGAAGAACCTTTTTAAAATATCTATGACTTATTTTAAGGCATTTTTAAAATTTCTTTCTTTATTAATTACACTTTTTGCACATTTTTTATGACTGTCTTATCGTAAACATAGAAAAATAATAAAAGGAAAGCTATTATTTTTAAGCTCCTAAGTAAATCTTAACATCTTTGTCTTGTCCAAAATGCTTCTTTAAGATTTTGGTTATTTTTTTTCAACCATTGCATCATCTGCAATCTAACAAGGAATAAAAATACATCCGTAAAAACAACCATCTTTAGTCACGCATTAATTATTTGTCTTTAATCAAAATAAAGCCAAAAACTCTTAGCAAAGTAAAGGCAGTGGCCATGGAGAAACCCAAACGGGTGAGAGGTGGGGTGCACCCTGGGCCAATCATAGGGCCACATACAGAGACAGACAACCATTCACACTCACACTCAAAGTGTAAAATAAAGACAAGTGCACATGGACAAAAACTCAAACTAAATTAAGTGACATTTTCATCAATAAATAAAAACTACACTAAAATGTTTGACAGAGACTTAATCCAATCAGACCTAATTTGGTCATGTAGAAATTAGGGCAATTAAGAGTCACCAATCAACCTAACTAACTAAACTTTCGCCATCATCCAATGCTGTGATTCTGCTTCAAATGACACACTGACGATACAAACCCGAGACCCGGTGTGACTGATTTTCAAGTGACCGTGCTGAATGCTGCCTGTCTCCATGGTAACTGTTGCTGAAACCAACAGGAATAACCACAAATGCTTTTTAATATATTTTTATCTGTTTAAGTTCATTAGATCTGTTCTGGACTGAAATCCAAACAAAGACACGTTTGCTAAAACTGGCTGCCTACATCAGTTAGCATGGTCACAAGTCGAACCGAAACACCAACATCAGTTAGCATGGTCACGAGTCGAACTGAAACACCAACATCAGTTAGCATGGTCATGAGTCGAACTGAAACACCGACATCAGTTAGCATGGTCACGAGTCGAACCAAAACACCAACATCAGTTAGCATGGTCACAAGTCGAACCGAAACACCGACATCAGTTAGCATGGTCACGAGTCGAACTGAAACACCAACATCAGTTAGCATGGTCACGAGTCGAACCGTAACACCAACATTAGTTAGCATGGTCACAAGTCAAACCGAAACACCTGTGAGACGTGAGGTTGGAAAAGATTTAAACATTGGAGCTGCTTTTGCATAAAAACTGCAAAAATGTTGCATGTTACAGACAGCGTTACATTTTAATAAACAACATTTATGAGTGAATTTAGGCATTTTTAGGTGGGCTGGGATGTTTTTTTAAACTTTAAACCTCTAATTTCAGAAATACTTGTCGATGTGTGGACATAGCCCCACTTTGGCACTGTGGGAAGTGTACTTTATTAAGTAGAGACTGCAATAATCCATATTTTTCTTGTAACATAGTTAATTAAAGCACCCTTTCACAGTATTGTCTCATACTTGGTCTGATCATTAAGTCTCCATTGGATAGTTTTGGCTAATAATCAAACACTCAAAGGCAGATTAATCTGTTTGATGCTGTAGCTGATGGAGAGTGTGGGTGTTTTTATCCCTGCCCTGTCTGTGACCTTCTACCAATGACTTATTTTGAAGAAACTCCAGGTTGATGCACCTCAGCTGAACCTCAGAGGTTCAGTTACTCTTCAAGTTCGACTTATTGCATCAACCGAGCATGTCTTCGCCAATATTTCTGAGAACAGCAGCGAGCATTGATTTTAGTGATGTCGGTGATGTTAAAAGCAAAGATGGACAAATTACACAATCCATCAGGGCCTGATCAGCGTCTCCCACTCGAGCCCTCAGGTGAAGGTGTTTCATTTGTTTACCTCTTCTTAATGAGAGCAGAGCCTACGGCTTTAGCCTGCAGCTGTCAGGTGTTACCCTCATGAAATCACTTTATTAATGCTCAGAAGCACGCTGTTGTTGTTTTAATTGTCCCTGACTCCTCGTCCCGCCTCTTTGAGTCACGCTGATTAATAACATGTTAATAATGACCATAATGACCTCCTCAGCTAAGCTAATAACATATAAATGTGGCTGCACGTCTGCTCCTACAGCCCATAATGGAGCAGCGAGGCTGCATGCTGACCCCGTGTTGCGACCCCATTCCATTAATTGGTCTTTTCTACGATGAAGTTTTAAAATTAATTACTCTTACGAGAGCTCCGGCCTCCTTTCCGTGGCACATTGCTACCGTGTTTTACAAGCATCAGGCAACCCGCGCGGCGTTCCGGGCACAGCTGTCAACCTGATTGATTACCTCTGCAAATGTCTAAAGGTTGAGCCTCTCACCTCTCGACATTTCACCACAGTTTCCTTTTGGTTAACTTTGACTCCAAACTTGACAAAAGGATAACAAAAAGCGGAGAATTTCCAAACACTGACAGTGGCCTTAGAAGAATAAATGCCAGAGAAAGAGCCGGTAAGAGGAGGAGAGCTTTAGTGCTCAGGCTGAAAGGAAAGTGGAGGTGAGAGTGAAGTGCCGAGTCATGCAGGATCAAGGCTGCAGGTTTGCTGAAGGTTTAACATTTTCAGAAGATTTCAGCCTCACCTTCGTTCTACTCTGGCTTCATGCAAAGAGGAGTTACTTTAAATGTTTAAATACATCTTTATATCACCAAAATAAATTATATTACAGAGCACAGTCATCTTGTGATCATGACATCTCAACAACACTTTGAGGGACTTTCTTAAAACTTTACACACATCTCAACCTTTCTCTGCAGCTGGATCGCCTGAATCTACATCTGTAATCAGGCAGATCTGCAGCATCATGATTGAGATTTTACCCCCCATTAAAAAGGGATTTAAGTGTGGCTATTTGACACTGGTGGTGAATGGAAAGAAGATGCCCAGGAGTCAGCAGATGATGCAAAAATGAAGGGTTGCATTTATTAATCAAAAACACAAAAAATAAGCCAATTAAATTCAAGATCAGGAAAAAACACAGCCTCACAGCAAGCTGCCATATTCAATAATGCCTCCCCCAGTCTATAGCTGAGGCTACTCCTATACCTGTCCTGGCCCCTCCCTAATTGGCTCAGACCACTGCAAAGGAAGGGGAAACCACATGTTAAGATATTCACTAAAATAATAATAATACCCACACTAAAACCTTGTATGCACACATTTCAAAGTGGAAACTACTACGAGTAAGTCAAATCATATAAATTATATTAATCATTATAAATGAATAACTTTGTTTTACCCTGTAACATTGTTAATTTTGTTGACTAATTGTTTGTCATAGTTTCCGTCAACATCCTTTCTTCCCCTGACAAAAACTAAACAGTAACTAATAAAAACAAGTGCACATGGACAAAAACTCAAACTAAATTAACTGACATTTTCATCAACAAATAAAAACAAGACTAAAATGTTTGACAGAGACTTAATCCAATCAGACCAAATTTGGTCATGTAGAAAGTAGAGACAAGTTAGGAATATATCCAATCACAGCTACTTTGGTTGTGTGAAAAGGTTGGATGAGTTAAGAGGGACATCCAACCACAGCTGCCTTAGCTTGGTGGTGGTGGGATAAGTTGTGGAGCGATCCAATCAGAGCTCCTCTCTTTATGAATTGATATATTCATGTAGAGCAGGTTCACTGTTTGTTGTCAGTTCTGGTATTGTAACTGAGATGCTCTGCCAGGTAGCCTAAATAAAGGTGACTGCATTTCACACAAAAGTTCAATTTGTTTCTCTTCATTTATACATTCGGACTTTACTAGCATTCAATAAAGGGTTATTAGATGTTTGATTTTATCCAAGAGTAAAACATGACTTCAGAAATTCAAGGAAACATAAAAAATGCCTTACCCTTTACACTTCATATTTTAGTCGACTAAATTTACAGCAGATTTCATCGACTAAAATGTTGTGAAATTTCATCAACTAAAACTAGACTAAAATTCAAACAATTTAGATGACTCAATCATGACTAAACTAAAAGATATTTTAGGCAAAGAACTATAACTATAACTATAATAACTATAACTAAATTGAAAAGGGCTGTCAAATTAACACTAACCTGTAAGGATCAGAAAAGAAAAACACCTTTAACTTTGGCCAAACACTGTGTCCAATCAGGGCAGGACAGGTGGCCTCACTCAGCCTGATTGCTCTGCTGGCTGCAGAGGTTGTGGAGGTTGTGTGTCATGTGAAAGGTATGGGCAGACCTTATCCATCGTACAAAGCTTCAGGCTGGAGCAGAACTCGACCTGCAGATGCACGGCCGAATCAGGGTCCACGGAGGAGGAAGAGGCGAGAGTGACGAGCAACCGGAGCCTGCAAGACTGTAAACATCAGCTTGAGCACAAATTAGCATAGATGCTACCTGCTTTGGTGGCAGTTGGCCACCAAATGGCTGGGGATCCATTTAGATGTTATACATATGTCTGCTTAAGAATGGCATGATTAGATTTTGGATATCATAGCTAAAAGGTCGTCATCACTGAGCCTCATGATCAAGCCTTACATATTAGATTTCTATGTAGTCTGACATTACAAAATAAAAAAGAACACCACTTCTTGGCCCACCATTGCAGTTTTGTTTGGCATTTCTATGACTGCATTATTGCATTTGTGCCTGCAGTGAACTGTTTATTTGTACGACTGTGTGCTGATTTTACACAGTGGATGGTCAAGGGATTGGGTTTTTGCACTTTATCTTTTAATACATTTCTTTCTGCTATGCAGTGATTGCTCTGAACAAATTTTGTTGTTATATTTTATGTGACAATGACATTAAAGAATTGATTTAAATTGAAAATGCCTTAGCAGCTTAGCAGCAACAAAAGCAATCACAAAGAAATGGCTTAAACCAGATGCCCCATCTATTAAAGTACGACATGAAATCTATGTAATGGAAAAAAAATACCTTATTTGAGGCTTCAGGACAGTAAATTTGAGGAAATTTGGAAGAAGTGGAAAATTTATATTTCCCTGAAATGCCTGACTTATGTTTAAGAAAAAAAAAATCTCTCTGTATCTTTAAATGACAAAGCAAGGGTTGTTGACAATATGACAACAACCCTTGCTTTGTTCTAATTTATGTTGTAATAAGATGTGTAATGATATTTTATAAAAGAAGAAAAAAAAACACATTGAATAAAAAAAGGAAAGACCGTATGTGTGTTATACAATGATCCTTAATAAAGAAAAAAAAAGAGATAGAAAATGCAGACGCAGGCTGCAGCTCTTGGTTTGCTCCACATTTCTACACACTTGTAACACAGATTTTTGGTTGTGGTTTAACATTTGCAAATGTTTTATTTCCATAAGAATGAAGCAGGATTGCCCAAAAAAAAGAGTTAATTCTACATGAAACCATCTACCCTGCACCTCTGGGCCTGCATGATTATTTACAATTTGAAGCCAAAAAAGACTTTTTAATTAACTGTGTGCAGGTCTAAACTTTCCTCCCATCTCTGCTTGTGATTAACATGAGGGAAAACGGTGGCGTGCAATCAAACGAACCCATGCTTGAATCCTCTCTCGGTAATCTGTGATAAAACCCCCGAGCTTTGATTAGAGAGATAATTGGTTATTTAGCGAGAGTGGGAGACACCACAGAGACCCGATGCTCCCACAGCCCACTCACCGTGAACCCAGCATCTCCACCACCACTAAATGTCACGCTCCAGTCAGGATACAGTGACTTTTCAAGCTGCCCACATGATATTTTCTGCTTCATGCTGAATTTATGATTCGCCTCCTTGTTGTGTTGACCTGTGCAAGCTCGGGCAGTGTCTTTGAGGGAGCTCTGAGTCCACTTTCCCTAAAGCTCAGCGTCGAAAATAGCACATCAGGCTTTAAATCTGGTACAACGTCCATTCTGAGGCTCTCAGAGTCTTTTTTATGTATCTCCTACTCCTTTTTCAAGCACAAATTCAGCCTAAATATCACAAAATGTAGACAAGAATAATCAAACAAGTCCAAAATCGAACAGAATACATCAATAAACAGGCTGCTGTTCTTTTCTTGTACTGGTTAAATTATTCAGATAAATTATAAAAGAACAGACCATTTCAGATTTTTCACTTTTCCAAGCAAGCTGTAACTACATTAATAATTTAGCCATGCTTTTTAACATCAGGTGTTTCCCTGTTTTCCGATTTTGTAGGTCACTTGGCACAGATTTATTTATTTTTTCCATGCATCTTAGTTCTGCTATTTTGCACACTCATAGCCAAACAGACGTCATGAATGTTTTTGTTGCTCATGTCCAAATATAAAAGCTGTTGTGCCATCTGCTGTTGTGATGGCAGGTAGAGGTGGTTCAAGAGGTGAAAACAGGATTTTTGGGTGATGCTAGTGATCTTGTGTTCAAAAAGAAGAAAACAATAACACATCAACAACTGCTGACTTATCCTAATGTGTCCAAGAGAGGACAATATGGACAGACTTTCCCCTCTATTATACCTTGAGGCTTGACACGGAGTCCTAACTGAGCGTGAAAGTCAGATGTCGTGTTGCATCGTGCAGCATCACACGCTGTCACCCTGCATTTCTCCTTGTAAACAGTATAGGGCTGGGCCATATGGCCTAAAAATAAAATCCCTGAATTTCTTCCACAACTCTTGATTTATGATTTTAGTCAATTTTTGTCCCTCTCAAAAAAATTTCCCTATATGTTATAAAAACATATTCCAAAACTAAACAGAATTAACCTCTTAAAGTTAAAGTGCATGTCAAAACATGTTGATGATGTAGTTTGCAGACCTGTCTGCATAAACACTGAGAGCTGAGCTATTTTCAAAGCAAATTAACACAAAACTCTCTAAACAGTATTTAATTTTATTTATAAAACAAATACAAGCCTTAACATGTGCTTGTGCAGAACCTGACAGGGCCTACAATCATGAAACTGGAAATTTTCAGTATTAATATTTTTTAAACATTGCAACTTTCAATAGGAGTAAGTCAAGAGAAAAAAAATCACGACTTTCAATTTTTAAATCTTCTGCATAAAATAATTTGCATTAAACAGATATATTGCCCAGCCCTAAGACGTTCCATCAGCAAAACGGTTGTGAAGTTTTGTATTGAGGAGGGGCGGTCTCAAAGGCTCAAAGTTTTTCCCCTGGTGTTGAAAGTGAAAGTAAATCATTTCATTAACCCGAACATGAATGCTCCACAGGTAAAGAAGCTCTGCTTAGTGAGACAAAATCTCCAAAAACCCCTCTTCGCTCACCCACACATGCAACGAAAGAAAAAATAGAGGCAAAATTCTTGGCAAAAAATGTCGCGCTGCACGGCGCAGAAGCATTTGACAGGATGTGGGACCTTTAAGTTCATTTTCCATGACATTTTACTGACTTTGGTCAAATTTAAACGATGTGAAATCACACCATCGAGCACGCTGCCGGGTTGAATGTTCAGGCTGTTACCTATGTGCCAGCGAGCGCTCTTATTGGGCAGTTTTGACTTCCTGGATGTGAATCTTTAGAGAAATAGACCTTAGTCTGGAAAAGTTGAAGTCTGTGTCTCACTGGGCGTCATTGCGCTGCTGGTGTGTATGCTTTCATTAACTGGTCATAGATCTGACAAAATAATTACTGCCAATATTTGGCATGAAAAAAAATTGTTGCAAGTGTGCAAAGGCCTTAAGGGTGTGTATTGCAATTTTGACATTATGATAAATATAACCATACAGGGGAGATGCTACGATATATCATGATATATTGAAATATTATGGGCAACGATTGATTGATTGAGTCCATATTCAGCAGAGACAAATGCAATTTTAGTCCCTTTCTCCCTGCCTGGATGGATACATCTCTGGATGTATGTATGTGTATATACAAATATATTTATTATATGTATATGTGCATATAAGTGTATCAATAAAATTAAGGGTATGGCTTCAGCCTGCTCTATTGTAAAGTGTTTTAAAAAACAATTTTTATTTTATTTTTTGTAGGATCAGAGTCACAGCATCATATACCTCACCAATTCTTTCTAATCAGTGTCACTTTTACATTGCATGGTCCAGGCAACAAGGATAAATTAAACTGTCTGCCAAAGTGACGAAAATTATAATAAATGATCAGAAATGAAGAGTAAATACCTGATGCCAATGGACGACAAATATCCCAAACTTCTAGATATTGAGCTTTAAATTGCTGATTCAGCATTGCTCCACAAAATACTGTATTGCTATATTGTTGAATTGATATTTTCTTCCACCCCTACTCTGGAGTACAGGCTGTGCTGGAGGCTTGATCACACTCTTACCCTCTTGTGCGGGTCACACGACTCCATTTAGGCTCACAAGCATTACGAGAAACGCAGCGCCGTTAGGAATAACCCGTTCTTGTCATGTCCACAAAAGGCTTCAGAGGAAAAATTGGACCCAGTTTGAAATCAGCTCCAAACCTTTGTGGGACTGGAGCCATGCAAAGAAAAGCAAAGGCCATTTAAGGTATTGGACACACCGATGTGCCGTCTTTTGTGGGGAACTCGCCTTTCAGTGCTGGAGATTGAAGAATATGTCATAAAGAAAGGCAGACATTTAAATGTACCCTGGCTGCTGCCTCTACCTCCAATAATTGACTTTAACTGCAGCAGATGGAGAAAAAAAACCTTTGCTCCATTTCAGAACCTGATTTTCATTTGTGCTTCGTGACTGGCTATTGATCTTTTTAATTTATGTGACTCAGCAGGTGGAAAAATCCAAGGTGAAGGCCGCTCAAAAGACACTTTCTCTTCATTCTGACAGGTTGTAAGGTCTTTGTTCTGCAGAAGTCATAATAAATGAAAATACTTCGAAGTTGGTATCCTGAAATGCTCTGAGATGGTGAGGTTTTAAAAGGAAACTGCCTGCTTTGACACCTATTTAATCACTGACTCAGTGTTGGACAATCTGAGCTGTCTCTGAATTAAAAATATGAGAAAAGAAATGGAACAACTTTAATTAATAACTTTATTTCACTTTTCAAATAATCAAAAGTCCTCCCAATCACTGTTTTAGTTACTGCTCTGAAATTTCCTCAATGCACCTTTATTAACCTGAGTGAAAGCGACGGACACAGAAATCCATTAATGTAAACTTAATATGTGGAGGGAGGCAATTTCATCAGAAAAATTGGATTCAGACTAATGATCGAGCCTCTGCAAAAGAACGCTCGTTAGCCCAAAGCCCTTCGCCGCAGAGCTGGAAGATCACATGAAGAAGAAAGTCAGATCAAACTCGGGATTAATTTTATTTAGCTCCTCAAAACAAAATGTGGTCGAATAAGGCAGCGGTCATGTTATACAATTAATTAATTGCATCCATTCCAAACGATAATCCTACCTGGATTAAACTAGAGTTGTGGTACTCTTTGGAGATTGTACATGTTGCCTGAAAGCACAGGGCGCACAGCATTTTTGGGCATATCAGTCCATGATTTGCTATTTAATGATGCAGATTTACCAGGTTAGGGTGCCACAGGTTGTTTTATGTGTGTGATGGCCACAGCCACACATGGGTCATGTTCACACTCACCTTGCCCACTTCATTTGTTTCTGCAGTCACAAGAACACATCTACACATAATTTTGATTCAGTATTAGTTTATTTGTTGCTTTATGTCTTAAAATGTTTACATTTATTGCACACAATTTATTCATTGTAAGATTTAAATCAATTTTCTGTTATTAATTCTGGTCTCCCTTGGCAAAAAGTAGTATACTTGAAGTTAATTTAATTAAGTCTATTTGAGTATAAGTATAGAAAGTATACTACAGATCATGTACTTGTAGTGCACTAAAAAGTACACCATTTTAATACTTCTTCAGCCTAAATTGGAACATTTTTAAGTTTATAAAAGTATACTTTAAGTTTACTTTATAAGGTCATTTTAATTGTACAAAAGTACACTTAAAGGTAGACAACATGTACACTTATCTATTTACTTGTAGTGTACTAGGCATATATTTCTAGTCCACATTTTAGTTTATTGAAGTATACTTTAGGTATACTTCTATGACCTAAAGAAATATTATTTCTTGCTATTTTACTAGTTTACTTGTTAAACGTTAAGTATACTTGTAAGTTTGCTTAGCCTATAACTTTAGTATAGTATGTAGTATGTAGTATACTTAAGTAGTAGTAGTATACTCATAATATATTTGAAATATACTTGAAGTTTTCTTAAAGCTAACTCATACTGTATATACACTAGACTGCAATGTATTTACAAAATCACAAGACAGAAAGTTGAGAACAAGTTGGATTTAATCTGGTGTATTTACAAATATCTGTTTAGATCATTAAAGATGTGCATTTTAAAACAAAGATCCTTTATAAAATCAAGCCCTTCTTTGTTGAAAAAAATGAGAGAAAAAAGTGCACATCTGCATGTAAAAATGTGAAAATAATATTTTCTCCAAGATCAAATCCTTCTTTGTCAAAAATGGTAAAGAAAAAAATGTGCATTTGCTTGTAAAAATGTAAACAAAATAGTTTCTCCAACAGAGAACTGAGTGAAATTGAGCACACATGCTATTTACTGTAAACGTTTAAACTCCTGCACTATAAGATCTTAAACATGTAAGTTAACAACAGGGGCAATACCTCAAAGTCAGTGTGTGCAGTGAAAAACATTTTTATTCTGCTGACTTAAATGTATTGATCAAGATATACTAAGTATTAGTACGTTGTGGCAGAAAGAAGTAAACAGTATACTTAAGTACAAGTAGAAGTTTTAGTATTAAAGTATAAATCTTAGTATTAATGTACTGAGTCTTAGACTTTTCTTTATACTTTTCAGTACAAGCCAAGTATACTTCAGTATACTATTCTTAGGTATGTAAAATATAGTATATAAAAAGTAAACTTCAAATACACTGCCTCAGTTTTAGCATAGTATAAGTATAGTAGTACACTAGAATTAACTACTTTTTGCTAAGGGCTCTTTTCTTTGAGTTTCCTGGATGTTCGGGGAGGGAACTTCCTGGTTGGAGGCAAAAGCTGTGGCCAAGGGCTGACAGGACGTTTATGCTGAAGCCAGCTCATGGGTCGGACCAAGTCTGTGTCATGGGGGGATGTTGGGTCGAGTTGGCTTTGATTTGTGTTTAGTTTAATGTGCAGCCATTTTGTTTGCCCCTTTGTTTTAGCCAAACCCTGTTATATATGCTGCCTCTGTCTCATTTTTGTCAGGTCTGTTTTGTTGTGTTAACACTTATCTTTTGTTTAGTTCATTTACTGTAATATTTAGCTGACCTCATTTAAAGGCCCAATTCTTTACATTTTAGTTTGTAAATTGGGCAAACTTTCTTTGGGTAAAATAAACAACGTGCCCTTATAGGGTGGTGCAAGAATGTGTTTTTGTGATCCAAAAGGGAAGTTAGCATCGCACTGGTTTCCTCGATTAGGAGGGTTTTTTTCACGGTGTTATTGGATCATTGCTAATAATGTGGCTAACAAAAATTCACGCAGGTTTTGTTTATCATGATAATCTTTAATACAAACCCAAGTTTTACAATATTTTAGGCTTGAACATAAATAGAAAGAATAAAAAGTTATTGTAAAGCTGATATGGAACTACAACATGGAAGCAGCCACCATGCCTCCAACGCAAAATACAAATGCTGTAACTCCTTGGACAGAATTTCACAATATATTTTACTAGTCCATCTGGGAAAGAGCTGATAGAAAGTCTTTGGGAAGGAAGAACCTTTTCAGAAGCCTATCCGGCAGGTGATTGGATGATCGTTCAATCAATAAACATTTATTACAGGACAATCAGATAATGTTGTGGGTGGGAGCTACTGCGCTATAAAACATGAGCCACTTCGTAAAACAAACTCAAGTGAAATGTTGTTCTACTACATATATTTCATAAATTATATAAATGTATTTCAACCATCTAACAAACTTAGTTCAAATTTGGTGTGCAGGCAGTTTTAGCAGCGTATGCTTGGCCTGACAGCTTCTTTCCACAGAATTGTTTTTTTTAAAGATAATTTTTTTTTGTACCTTTATTGATAGAAGAGAGAGACAGTGGATAGGCTTGTGAAAGGGGGAGAGAGAGTGGGGGGAAGGCACTCTGCATGCTGGCCACAGGCTGGATTTGGACCCAGGCAGGTAGAAGCATGTATATAAGTTGTGCCTGGTTTCTTACTACTCCGCCAAACCAGCATCCTGATATTAAAATTCTTATTCAAGTCATTCAAAGACGTGCCAGACTACCTGACAGGGAAGGACTTTGTGATGCTCTGTGAAGATGTTTCACTCTGTCCATAAAACTTCTTCCAAGTAATTCACATGAAAGAAACCACAGTAAGACAGGACGAGCTGCAGGAAGACTTCACAAAAGCAACAAAAATGGTTTCCTCGTACTCTCAGATCATACCAGAGTACTTTGTCATTCGCTTGGAACAACCCATTAACTTCCACATTCAGAATATTTCTTCAAGACGAGATTTTAAAACCTGGGACTAAATGTATTCAAGCTTGTATCAGATTCTGCAGGTGGAGCATTTTCAGGCCTGTATTGTTTGTGTCTTTCACAGAAATCCATTAAAACAAGTTTAATTCAGTCTGAGGGCTACGTGAAGTATTTGGTACTCCTCAGTTTGATGCTGTGGGAGCGGGACCGCACCATAATCTCATTAATCAAGACTCAACCACGAGAAAGCTGCAGCTCACAACAAGAAAGCGATTACAATAAGAAGTTGTCTTTTAATTAAAGCTGCCTGTAGCTTTTACACATGAACACAAACACAAAGCGTGAAGGTGCTGCGAGCGTGTTTCGGCGAGCTGAGGACTCCATATATCACCCATGTGACCGTGCATAAGCAAAGCAATTACTGCAGCGTGAGCCGGAGAGGGCCAGAGCAGGGAGGAAAACAAGCCCCCTCCATTGATATGTTGGGGATGGTGGAGTATTTGTGTTGTGTTGAGAGCGTCTCCTCCTCGGGGGCCTCGAAGCTCCACCGCTGTCCCACCTCCACGCCTCTGCGCCGCTCATCATCCCATTCAAATGAAAAGTAAATCCACCATTTTCTCCGGCTCCTACCATGTCAGTGCCTCTTTGACGCTCACTCAGGCTGCATCGTTTCGACCTCCTTCCCTCCCCGGTGTGAACTCTGTCTACTACAATGGAGTGCTGCAGTAATGAGACCTAAAACACAGACAGATTAGCATTCTGTACTTGCTGTTCATTGTCTCCAAGTGTTTACAGTGAGTTTGTATTTAGATGCCAAAACAAGGTCTGCAGTAAACATGCCTTAAATGTTGGGTCTCTGTGATGCTGAATACAGCTGGATATAAATCTGAACAACAGCTTAACCGCATCTGCTGCAAAGCAGAAGACTGAGAAATAAATAAAAAAACTCAGATCTTAGCAAGTTTATTTGTCTAATTTCAAGTCAAAAATATCCACAATACTTAAAAAAATTTCAAATTCATTTGACCAGTTCAGATGGATATCTAGTTACAAGGAATTAAAAAGTAAAATAAAGCACTGAATAACTTACTATCAGAAAACATCTGCCAATGAAACAAAAAATTTTACTCCTTGAGGGTCTTAAAATCAGGAATAGAAATTACTGAAGATAAACATCTTACTTCCAAGACATTGTACAGGTAAAATTAGTCTTGCCATGCTGGTAGATATTTTGACTCATTACCAGGGTTTAATTTTTGTTTTTAAGTTCTGAAATAAGATGTGTAGCTCGACATTTCAGGCAATTTTGGCTTACAATAAGTCTTGTGAGATTTTTGGACTTGAAATTGGATGAATAAACTTTCTTTAGATCTGAATTTTTTCAGTGTATAGATTTTTTATTGACATGATTTTATAATTATTATGTTAAAAGGGTTAACTCCTCCCTCTTTTCTGTTCAGGATTAAGATATAAACTTAACATTTTAATACATTCAACCATTTTGTGACTTTAATGTAACCAGCTGGATCAGCTTAATTCAATGTCTGCAGTCAGTCACAAAGCTCCATCTTGCCATGCTCCAGTTGATTGTGAGCAGCCAAAAGCGGCATGGACCAATCAGAGTCCTTTAAAGCAGGAAGAGCAGGAGCTACGAGCGAGATGATGCACATTTCTTTACAAAATGAATAAAAAATAATAACAGAGTATCTCTTGATAGGAAGGATATTGTCGCACCTCCTCCAGCATCTGTTTGGCCCGTAGTGAATGTGACTGACAGAATGATCGTCCAATCACCTGCAGGATATGTTTTTAAAAGGTTCTGCCCTCCCCAAACACTTTCTATGGGCAGTTGCCCAGGGGTGGAGCTATCATGGTGGCACAGGGGGAAACCACGATAAGCTGATTGGCTCCCCATGTGCGCCCCCCCAACTGTCACTGGCCCTTACTGATATCAATCATTGTGTAAAGTCTATTCGTGTAACAGTAGGGCCAAATGAACAACACGGGAACAAGAGGTTGACAGATGAATGAAGAAGACAGGAATACGTCCATTAAATCGCATAAATATGTCCAGTATACAAAGTATAAAGTGCTAACCATCTTCAGGCACCAACATTAGCTCAACATTTAGCAGCTTCATGGTCTTTGCTGTCTTTTTGTGTTTTAAACGTGAAGATGAGCTGGTGTAGCCAAAACAGAGCTGCCCACTCCAAAGAAAACGAGGACACATCATATCTGATCTCTCTCTAACTCTGATTTACAAACTTAATACACACAAAAATCACTAATTGAATCTTCTTTACAGATATTTAGAACCAAACTGTTTACCAGAGGATGTCATAATGATAGGGTACTAATACAGTACCTCTAAATAAAAACTTAAAAATGACATGGATAAAACAGGATTTTGGTGAAACTAACCCTCAAAACACCAAAGAAATATTCTAAATAACGAAAGAAAATAAAAAATTAAAAAGAAAATATTTTTATACCTTATGATTTTCCTTATCTGTAACACTGGCATTATCTTCTCATTCCAATCCTGACCTTGGGCAGAAAGGTCAAATGGAGCCACCTGAAATCTGATTGGCTAACCCCAAATCCTCAACTTTCTCTAAACATGAGATAATGAACAGTGGCCCTGAAATATATATTTTTTCAGTATGTGGCCCCTGGCCCCTGGTGAGATATAGTGAATGCTCCATTTTGGGTGTCCTGTTCAGAAAAGGCTGCAGATCCCAACAGTTGAAAAAAGAATATAAAAACCAGATTTAAAGCAAATTAAGGGCTTTTAAACCAGCAGATGATTGGATGAACCTAATCAATCATTCAATCAATCTTTATTTACTGTATATGGTGCCAATTCACATGTGTAATCTCAAAGTGCTTTACAATAGAGCATCCTGAAGCCTTACTCTTGATTTTATAGATACTCATATACATCTATTTACATATCCAATCACTCAGCACGAATCATGACTCAACACAGTGGACGGAGAGTTTAATATGTGCCCTGAACTTGAATATTGCCCACATTAAGTGTGATCTGGCACAATACTGCTGCTAATAGGTGTTATGGTGTTAAGACTGACTCTTATCTGGACACTTTTAGTGTCATTAGTCGTCATAGCAACTGGAAGGTGAATTCTGCTGTTTTTTGTGTATGCAGTGGAGAAGTGTGTTCAAGTGGTCACTGGAGACTTTTGGAGGCATGACGCACTGCAGAGTAAACTTAGGTGGCCCCTTTGTGTGAGTTTATAGCTGCAAATGCCCTCAAAATGTGGACACCTGATGTGTTTTGTGTTTGACATTCATAAAAATGATACCAAAGTTAATCCGTCCAGGTCAACATGCCTTAATA
The DNA here is from genome assembly GCA_037902135.1 of Cetoscarus ocellatus. Taxonomy (NCBI): domain Eukaryota; kingdom Metazoa; phylum Chordata; class Actinopteri; order Labriformes; family Labridae; genus Cetoscarus; species Cetoscarus ocellatus. The sequence goes on from JBAMNC010001687.1 coordinate 276,956, forward strand.
TGCAGCATTCCCTTTAAAACTTGACATATTTTGCATTTCTCCTCCATCTCCTTCTCTTTAATTCTCTGTTCCCTCCATCATTTCCCACTCCTTCCAGCTACCTGCCGCCATTTCCCTCATTTCACGACTTTTCTGCCAGAATCTTCCGCTGATGAATCCTGGCTGTTGCCAAACAGGCAGGAGAGTTTACACAAATTAATCTGGCTTCATAACTACATCTGCAGCACTGACCCTGGACTCCTCATTAACTCCAACCAAATTTAATTGCAGTTACCGGGAATGCTCTCCATGCAGGATGGCGTTTGGTTTAGCTCTCAAACATCAAGAAAACATGGAAATTCAACCAATTAAAATGAAGTTAAATCTTTTTTTTTTCACTCATATTTTAAATCCAATATATTTTTTTATTGACAAGCGAACACCAATAAGGGTGCACGACAGTTGTATCTCACCATTACATCTGTTCACTGCTCGTTTGTACACATTATGTTGATGCTTCGATGCAGAGTGATTGACAGCTGCTGTGAGTAGTAGGAACAGCTCTTAAAAGCTCAGGCTGCATTGTTAAAGGATTAAATCGAGATTTTGTGGTTTTGGTGGGTGCACACTTTTTGGGGAAGGTTATTTCAGGAGATTAACGGGTGATTTTTATCCTGTCGTGATGAGTTTGCAACTCTCAGTTTGGCAATCTCACTCAAGGACAGTTTGACGAATGCTGATGAGCACACGGTGTCAAAACTGCACGTCTGATGAAGCCATAACGTCGGACCACCTTGAACCCGCCAGTGGAACATTTAGTTAAAGGTGTTTATTCCTCCAGAGAGGACTCGATCTGATCTGTTAGAGGTTGAAGGATCAAGCTTGATATGAGACATTTCATACCAGAGCTAGGATGCTTTAGGCCAAATAAACTCTGGTTCACTTTTTTGGAAAGTTCAGTTTGTTTGAGCCGGTGTGAAAGCTCAAATTAACTCTGGTACGGACCAAAAACCAAACTCTGGTCCATCTGAAAATGGGGGTCTCGGTTTAAACCAGGGTTCAGTTCACTGGAGTGTAAAAGCAATCTAAACTAAACAAGGACCAAACAAGGCAAGCCAACCAAGAGGGAGTGAATTGTGGTTTGGATTTTGCCAAACATCCCAACAGAAAAGCTAATGTAGCTTTCACTGACAATATAGCAGTGTGTGGCTAACATTAGCATCGTTAGCACCACTAGCCTCCACTTCTCTTAACAGGCTAAAGTCTACAAATTCCCACGGACCATGTTTAAAACATCCTTCCAGTCAATATTCAAGTGGCGTCTGTTGCAGCGTAAATGAACATTTATTTGTAAGTTTCGGCACAGGATACTTCCGAACTGCTTTTAGCTAAACAATTCAATTACTCAAAGTAGGTTGTGTATGATTGCTGGCTCATAATGCAACAACAGGGAGATATCAGGAACAAAGATCCCTGCTACAGCACCAACTAGTGGTGGGAGGCTAGGCTACTCAACATATGACAACGAAACCAAGAGACAAATGAAACTATGCTGTAACTTCAACCAATTATGTATAAACTGACAAAAAAAGACGTTAGCACATTGGAAAACAGGCTAACATCTTATTTCACATGAATTTTCCTGTAAATCATATTATCTTTATGAAAAATACTGGTTACATGAATTGACGAAAACCAGTTCTTCATCCCTCTTTTCTACCCCAGGTTTTTTTTTTTCCTGCTTTTACTGTTTTATTTCACTTTTAATGTTGTTGTTGTTATTGTATTCTATTTATTTATTTACTTCTTTTTATGTATCCTATGTACAGCACTTTGATTGACTGCTGTCTTCTCAAAGGTGTTTTATGAATACATTTGACTCGACTTGATGTAGATTAAAAAGATCCTATTCAGAGATTAGATGTAAACAAACACAAAAACATGCATATATATACTTAAAAGAATACCTGTAAGAATTCATTATAAAACAGCACTTAAAGTTATCATGTTAAAAAAACTTTTAAATTAACCTAAAACTTTTAACAGATGTAAAAACCAAGTTAATTCAATTCAAACCTTTATTTATTCTCGAAAAGACATTGAGGTTTCCCTCATTTTCAATGTCGTCGAGATCACAGACATTATATGAACAATAAAAAAGCAATCAATTGCAACAGCAAAGAAATCAATAAAAACAGTTACAAACAGAGGTACAGTGGCAGTAATCAAGGTCTTAAACTCTGTAAGAGAGGGAAAGGCTGTTAATTTTAGGGTTTGTTGGAGGAAATTCCATGAGTGAGGGGCATCAAAGGAAAATGCCAATTTACCAAGTTCAGTAAGTTAAAAAGACAATCTTAAACATAATGTGCAAGTTTATCTATTGATGAGAGTCTTGATTAGGACATTGTGAAAGCCACTATGTTAAGGGCTTATGAATTGGTGCCTGAGGCTTACCGCCAAAAATTTCGATCTCTTGAAAAATCAATCATGTGGAGTTTGCGCCAGGAAAAACTTTACTTTTTGATAAATGGTGTTCAGCGAGCAAAGTGACAAATTTCGCACAACTCTGTGAATCGTCCCTGTTGGAAGAATTCAAAACACGTCTTCCTGATAAAATTGTTGTTTATTTGAACAAACAAAAAGTTTGTTCAAATAAAGCTGCTGTGCTAGCTGATGAATTTGTGCTAACGCACCGTGTTGTGTTTCCGTTTGTGTGCTGTTACGGCCCTGGCCGTATATTGTTACATATATGTGTGTGTGAGTGTCTGAGAGTGTGTGTGGAGTGAGAGCTCTTCTCCACAGGAGGATCTTTGGGGCAGTACTCAGGTGGCCGGGCCTGATTGGCTGAGGTGCTGGATCAGCTGAGGGAGAAGCGGCCCTGCTATTGGCCCAAGAAGAACGGCGTCCTGTTCAAACAGCCTCAGTCAGGAGATGGAGGTCCGAGTCCTTTCTGACTGCAGCAGCTCTGTCACTGTCGGCCTCCAAATGTGACTTTGTTGATTGTATAATAATTGTAGTTGGAATAGTTTTTGGTTATTTTCTTTGTAATTACAGAGCTCGCTCGTAGTTTTGGGTAAATCTTTAGTTTGTGTGCCAGCCTTTGCGGCCTTTTGTTTTTGTACCCCTTTTGGCTTAAGATCTCGCTTTTTAAGTCTGTTTTTTTTGTACATACCTTTTTGCCTTTGGCTTGCTTTTTTTGTTTGTTGTAAATAAATTGTGAGAAACTTGATCATTGTTTGGTTATTTGAGATTTGGAGACCGAGAGTGATTTTCTTTTTTCCCTTTTTCCCTTCCAAATATGTTAGGCACCTTCCCCCTAGACGGGGGATAATTTTGGGGGCTCGTCCTGTTGTTGTTGTATTGTGCCTTCGGTGAGTATTTCAGTTTTTTTCTCTCTACATTTTCTTGGTTGGCATTGTTTGTTTCACTCTAAAAAAATTACAAAATGTTTGATTTAGATGAGTTTGCACAACATCCCTCGCTTGAGAAACTGGATCGGTGTACCAAGGCTGATTTGTTGCTGATCGCAAACTTTTTTAATATCTCTGTGCCCTTAAATGCCCGTAAGTCAGAGATTAAAAAATGTTTGTTGCAAAAATTAATGGAGGAGGGCAGAGTGTTTTCCAAACTGTTCAGCGCTCCTGAGAGTGCGTCAGGGGACGTGGGAGCGGAGGCTGCTGCAGCCACCGAGCCGAGCGCTGTCACCCAAGCTGGGGTAAAAACGGAGGATCTGAGGCTGACAATCCGGTTCAGAGAGGTGGAGCTCCAGATAAAAGCTCGTGAGGTTGAGCTCATGCACCTCAGAATCCGAGCTTTGGAGCTGGAGAGGTCTCCACGAGTGTCCACCCCGGTCAGTCTGAATCCTTCCACCTCTGCCTCCGATCAATTTGATGTCAGCAGGCAGACTGCTTTGGTGCCAACATTTAGAGAATCAGAGGTTGATTCGTACTTTAACGCTTTCGAGCGCATTGCAGCAGCTCTCCGTTGGCCTAAGGAGGTGTGGAGTTTGCTGCTTCAGTGCAAACTGGTAGGGAAAGCGCAGGAAGTTTGTGCAAGCTTATCTATTGATGAGAGTCACATAAGCCACTGTGTTCAGGGCTTATGAATTGGTGCCTGAGGCTTACCGACAAAAATTTCGATCTCTGGGGAAATCTGCCAACCAAACACATGTGGAGTTTGCGCGAGAAAAAACTGTGCTTTTTGATAAATGGTGTTCGGCGAGCAAAGAAACAAATTTCGCACAGCTCCGTGAACTGTTCCTGTTGGAAGAATTCAAAACATGTCTTCCAGAGAAAATTGTTGTTTATTTGAACAAACAAAAGGTTGATTCTTTGTCTAAAGCTGCTGTGCTCTCTGACGAATTTGTGTTAACGCACCGCGTTGTGTTTCCGACAGTGCGCCGTGAGATCCCCGCTGCTGGTGCGGGTAAATCTCAGCGCGCCTCTCCTAAATCTCCTCCGCGGCCAAACCCCGTGTCCGCGGAGAAGCGTGACTGTTTTTATTGCCACGAGCCTGGGCACCTGATTTCTAAATGCCCAGCGCTGCAGCGCAAAGAACAAAACCAGTCAGTGAAAAAACCTAAAAGTGTGGGTTTTGTTCAGCCTGCTCTGTCACCTGTCGGCGCAGGTGAGCCGACTGAGAGTGAGGTGGATGAGGCTGATCGGCCGTTCATCCTCAGGGTCCAATCACTATTCTGCGCGACACCGGGGCGACACAGTCCCTCACCGCTGTGCTCTGTTTCTGCGCTCACCTGTCGCCTCTGGCCAGGTAGAATTTGGCATTTGCTCTCGTTTGCCGGTGCGCGGTGTTGCGCTCATTTTGGGCAATGGTTTTGCGGGAAATAGAGTTTTTCCGACCCCTGAAATGAAGATCCTATTGTGGATATGCCTATCGTCAGCATATTTACGCGAGCTGACATCATGGATTTGTCTGATTCATTCATGTTCTGTGATGACAACACTGTAAAAAGTGAAAATCAAGTTAAAAAATCTGAATAATGTGTGACTGAAAACCTGCTGCCTGATGCAGACTTGTCTTTTGTCGTCACAGGAGCTCATCCTCACAGCAGACCGACTCTCTGGTCAGCTGCCTGTCATCTGCTGCAGCACAGCGCTGACTGCCCCTCTGTGTACAGCATCAATAATGGTGTATTAATGCACACCTACTCCCCTTCGTCTGGTGATTTAGGTTGAAACTCGTTTCAACAATTAGTTGTGCCATAAAAAATCCGCCCACAAGCCCTCAGCCTTGCGCATGACAGTTTCTCTGGTCACTTAGGAATTAAAAAGACTGGTTGTGCTGGATAGGGTTTAGATTTTGGAGTTACGAGGGTTAAACAACCTTTTGGCCCATGATTCCCAAAGTGGAGGGGCCCACAGCTATTTCAGGAGGTGCACGGCATTGCTGGATAAAAACAACGTTCACTGCCAGCAGAGCAGAGGAACATTTGGTGATGCTGGAATGGTTTCTGAATATAAAGGAGAAATTGTGATATGGAATTAGACCCTGAAATAGATTTCTGAAGAGGAATCTTTAATACAAACATAATGGGGTGCATCTTCGAATCAAAAGCCACCATAAGCACGACACAATGGATGGTTTGTCGAACAACCTTGTGTGTGTCCTGCTCCTGGGTTTTTCGCCAACGCTCTTTCAGTTTTTATGTTTCCAAACACAAAAGGGATTTTCCACATTTACCAGCCGATGCTACTGTACTGCATCTCTTTATGTGCAGGGACTCCTCTCCACATCCTTCCAAATGTCATCATCCAAATCTACCGCAGACTAACAGCCAGCGCCATTGTCTGTCTGTCGGGTAAAATAAAAAAAGGAGAATATCCTCCAGCGAGGCTTACATCCTGGCTCGGGGCAGATTGGGGGGTTCAGCTGAAGACTTACTTAGGGATGTGGACAGCTGAGCTCATTCGGCTGAGCGATGAGTTTCAGATACCAGGATGAGATTGTGGAATCGGACCGGAGTAATCCCAGGTCACCTTCACACGGCGGCGGAAATCCCTACAGGCTGCAGCCACCCTCCGTCTCCTTCACTACTTCCTCCTATCCCTTCCTCCTTGTCTGTCTATCTATCAGTCTCAGTTTTTCATTTTCTTGCTCTTTTCTCAAATCCCCACATCTCAAACTGTCCCAGGCACCCGCTAAGTTGGCTCTGCGGGGAAGTAATTCGTGTCTGGGTTAAGGAGAAGAGTTAAGTGGTCAAGACTGTACGAAGACTGTCCTGTAGGTTCAAAAATGAAACACATTCACATGTGCAGAAATTCCTGAAATGTCCCTGAATTTAACCAGGCGAGCTGCATGTGTGAATGCAAACAGCAAGATCTTTTCAAACAAGACTTGACCCCTGACCCCTGGGCCCCTATTATTCCCCTTCCCCCATTGACTGGCAGGAAAGCTGCAGGGGGCACAGGTCAACCAAGAACAAGTGAGTCAAGTCATTTCCTCGGCAGATTATCCTGGTATTTCTCTATATAGGACCATAAATATATATAAATACATCCATTTTCAGGGGCTGGAGCCTATCCCAGCTGGCATTGGGTGGAAGATGGGGTACAACCCGAACCAGTTGCCAGCCAATCACAGGGCCACATAGAGAGACAGACCACCATTCAACCTAATGAGCATGTTTTTGGTCTGCAGGAGGAAGCTGGAGTACCTGGATAGAACCCACACATGCACAGGAAGAACATGCAAACTCTACAAAGAAAGGCCCTGACCAACATGGGGATCAAACCAGCAACCTTCTGGCGGAGAGGTACCTACACCACCTGTGCCACCAGACTTTTTTAAAACAAAGGTTTACAAAATGCTTTGACAACAAATAAGGACAGACATGTCAACCAAAACACAAGAATTCAAGCACAAATGAGACAAACCAAGGACAATAAAAACTCAAAACTGAACCATGAAGAATTCAAACAATGAACCAAAGAAACAGGGAGAACTCAAACATGACAAGCAGGTGATAGAACATAGAACATTAGAGAACAGGAGGACCAATGAAAACTACAAATAAGTAAATAAAGAGAATTAAGTCTAATAAAATAATAGACAAACTGCAGATATATAAAATATTTTTGTTACACTAAGTGAAAATGAGCAGAAGCCAAAGAATGAAGCAGACTAGTTAACAAAGTTGAAGAAGAGGGGAATAAAACAAATGGACAGATATTTGGCAGTTATTAAATTGAACACACGTATACATGATATACACATACCGTCAATCAGTAAATATATAAATAAAGTAAATCCAAATAAAAACAGACAAGATGATAAGATGAGCATCAAAAATGACTAAAATGGAGGTAAGAGGACGACATCACATGAAAACAGGTCTATAAAAGTGAGTCTTAAGCAGGGATTTAAAAGAAGTCGCTGATTCTTCTGTTTTTTATTTTATATTGTTGGAAAACCTCATTAGTCGCCTTTACAGCAAGATCAAACTTCTTCAGTGAAGCAAGAGTGAGGAACTGGTCTTCTTAGAGTGTTATCTTCCTGGGACGCCCCCTTCGTGGTCTGTCATTGCTTCAGACTCACTTAACTTTGTAAATGCTTCCAGAGCTGACACCAAATAATCCTGCCACTCTGCAAACCACAACACCAGCTTCCAGTCACAGAGGATTTGACACTTTTCTTTGGGAGCTACTCACATGTTTAACTGTGCTGCTCATTCTACAAATGCATGATCCTTTCCAGTTATACCTCAATGTAAAGGTGACTAATCAGGCTTTCCAACGATATAAAATACAATACCAACGAATGTTATTAAAGGGGAGAAACAATCAACCATAATGGAGCATAGGCTTTATTAATAATGGATCAATGTAGACCTGGAATACTAAAATAAGACGTATCGTGCATTTCGTTGTTAGCCACATTGATCAGAATCAAACAACATTGTGCAGCCCTGTTTTTGTGAACTATGACTCCGTTTGCATTACTCGAATCCTTCAGGTCATGAATGTGTGATAACATGCAGTGAATATGTGAGCTCAGGGTTCACGAGGCATTAAGGGCGATGAATACTGTATTACCCAAAGGAGTCGACTCTCCTCCCCCTCTACTCAAATATGTGATGAATCAATAATCAGCTCTTTCAACTGAGTGAGAAATAACAAAAATACTGCAAAAAAGGATTATTTGAAGACTTTTAAGAATTTATTGCTGATAGATTTGAATAATTGTGGTTTATTTTTTGATTTAAATCAGAATATTAAGATTGTGATGTGGGGAAATCCTCACTTTGTTTCTGCAAAGCCTATTTGGCACTTTATAAGCCCAAACTTTCTATTTAGTTTCTCTAAAGCATGCACATCTCACCTGCTCCAATGCCCCCTCTACAGGAATATGTCATGATCAGAACATGATGAGTGAGCTAACAGTAATCAGCTCTGTCGATTGAGTGAGAAAGAACAGAAATATTGCAAAAAAAAGTTGATTTAAAGGCTGTAATTTTGTTGAATCGAATGCATGCTTTGATTTCCTGCTGGTTTCTTTTTTAATTTAAATCAGAATATTACGGTTGTAACATGGGGAAATCCTCATTTTGATTCTGCAAAGCCTTTTTGACTCTTTAGTAGACCAAAGTGTCTGCTTATTTTCTTTGAAGCTTGCACATCTCACCTGCTCCAATGCCTCAGCTATAAAAGGTTAAGGCTAATAAAGCATGCAGCTCTGCCCTCTAGTGTCCCCATGCTGCCATGTCTGATGCTTCATCATCTGCTTTTCCTCCTCAACACCCAATGCCGTGTGAAAACTTGTCCATTCCATCATTGCCTTGCTCAAGAATTACCCCGATTGATGTTTGTGCATATTGTCAGAGCATCAACATGAAAAATAGATGTCACCGTGTTGACAAGACGGAGGACACGAGCAGGAAATTCATTTCTCTTGTCAACAGGAGGCATAAATCCTGCATGATGGTCCTTATCCGGCAGAATAAAAAGGTGCACAGAGGACTTTCAGAGACAAGGTTGAGCCGCAGTGAAAATGTGACACATCAAAAGTGTTTTAACTCGGATGAAAATGAAGGCGGACTCGGGATGATGTGATCTTGAACTCACGGCGAGCTCTGCTGTCTGTGAGCGTTTGATACCACAGAAGATCACAGATGCATCTTTTGATCCCAGCAGGGGTCCATCTGCCTCATGTAGATACCTACAGAGAACGTGGGATGCGAGGGAAGGCGTGCAGAGGACACTGAGTTTATAGGACTTGTTAACATGTTTAAAGATCTCTGCAGTCCGCGATGATCTTTGATTTGTGATAGAGCCATCTTTGGTCTGATGAAACATTAAAATCAAAAACTCGGACAGATGAATAAGTCAACAGTCGGCCACACGGAGGAGCAACGGGGCTGAAAACAAGAGCTAATGTCCGGCAGCTTTTTCTCCTAATTTGTGCAAAATTTGGCAGATTTTCCTCAAAGCACTCACAGGCAAAGGATGATCATGTGACCAAAAACTTCCAAAAACTGTGTCAACCTTGGACAAGAAGGTTGCTGGTTCAAACCCTGAGTCGTATGGACAGTTGTTTAGGCCTAAAATTGATATCAGTGATATCAACCATAGTTCATCTAGTAGTACTCAAATCTGGAGTATACGTACTCAATTTTGGTCAACTAGTGCACGAGTAGACTTTACTAGTGAAGCAAAAAGCATCACTAGTACTATTAGTAAGCTTTATATGCTAATAAGGGGGTGGGGAATAGCAAATTCAGTGTTCCCATTGGCTTTCAAAAATATTAGAACCAATCAGGGTGCTGGATTTGGTTATAATCCCTCCTGCTTCATTTGCATTAGGTCTACTAGTACAATTAGTGAATCTTTTGGCTTTACCAGTACTACTAGTAGACTAAGAACAGTCTACTAGTAGTACTAGACAGATATTTTGAGTTTACCAATAGTACTAATAAACAAAATTTTGTTTTACAAGCGTGTGAATAGACCTCTCTAGTTAAGTAATATCATGTACTAGTTGACAGTTTTGTGTTACTATTAGTAAAGCTTTGGGTTTTTAGTTGTATCATTTTTTTATTCTACTAGTACTAACACAAAATTGTCTACTAGTAGATGACTTTGCTTTATTAGTAAGCTGTACTTGTGCACTAGGGCACCAAAAACCTTTACTATGAAAACCATTTATAGTTAATAGTTAATAGTTTACTAGTGAAGTTTGTGTTGTTTTTCATTCGATAAAGAAATATCAATCACTCAATCAATCAATCTATATTTGTATAGCAAAAAAATTCAATACAAGTGTTATCTCAACACACTTTACAACAGAGCAGGCTGAAGACAAACTCTTCATGTTATAGATACACATACAGTATATGCATATAAATTCACATATACATATACATACAAATACATACACCCAAAATGAATCCACATAGCCAATCATGAATCCCTCCATCACGGCGGTAAGAACAAAACTCTGTTTAGCAGCAGGAAGTCTTGAATGTGGATCCAGTCTCATGATGAACAGCCATGCTGTGTTGGGTGGGTGGGCGAAGTGGTCCAGACGTGATAAAACTGAAGATGTAAACATTGTACATGCAGTCATTTTCTGCTGCCGTCTCTCTCGTATCTCTCACCTCTTCCTGCTATGAAGGACTCTGATTGGTCCGTGCCACTTTGGGCCGCTCACAGTCGTTGCAGATTGGAGCTTAGCAAGATGGATCTGCCTGATTACTGATGTTGAAGCCAGCTGATCCAGCTGCACTGCAAGGTTAAGGGCCTGGGCCACCCCAACCAGAATGTTAATATTCACCCCTGCAGGGGCTCCCTCCCTGTTTTACTTTACCAGCAGCAGGACAGTCGGCCCTGAAAGGTGTTGATGTAAATTACAGGACAGGGTCGATTCCTGAAGAGTTAAAACTCAGGAGTCGTTTTCTTTCTCTCTTTGTTCTGATCCAGAGTGACTGGTGCTTCTGCCCTGAGGCACCGTCTTCCTTCCTCCGCTGTTTGTGCCGAAAAGTCGAAATCAGATTTTTAATCCATGAAACACACGGTGGATGAAGCAGAGCCTGTCTGTTTCAAGATTTCTCCTTTATTCTCTAAACTCAGCAATCTGGACAAGCTAACAGCCAGCAGGCTGTGAAGTCACTGTCGTTAACTGGTAATGAGTGCCTTTAAGCCAAACTGTGTAGTTTGTTCTCCCATCTCATGGTGAAACTGTATTTTGCATTCAAATGAATAGTGCTCTCGATCCTTTTTCAAATGTAGCCGGTATAGAAGCTACAGTATGTCAACATGTAATCCAACACTTCATCAAGTTTTCTTTCTGGTGTAGAGGAACATTATCTCAAACAAACTGCAAACTGCACTTAATCATTAGTGTGAGGCTTTCAAATTTGCTAGGGCTGTGCTCCTTCTCCGTTTCAGTCAAGCTAACTCTGAGTGAAATCGCCTTTAGCCTTAGCCTGTAGTGCTACGTAGTGCTTTATGCTGTCCATAGTTTTACAGACCTGAAGAACATAGAAGCCTCTATAGGACTTACCCGTTCTATGTCAATACAGATAAGAAATTCTTCGCTCAGGAGGACAAGTCACATTGTTGGCAGATGCAATTTGACTCAAATGAGGACATATTTATGAATGCAGACATTGTTTTTAGCTCATAAATGACTTAAAATGCTACACATCATCCCATTAATAAATGTACACATTTGCCTATAGTAACAAAAAGCGTCACCTTCCAAATAACCGCTGTAAAAATTATATTTATCTTTTATTCCACTTCAGATCAGTCCGTATTTATAAAACAACTTCATCCTGAAATATACGTAAATACACTGCCCGGCCAAAAAAACAGTCGCCACCAAAAAACAGGGTCACACACTCTAATATTTCATTGAACTACCTTTAGCTTTGATTACAGCACGCATTTGATGTGGCATTGTTTCAATAAGCTTCTGCAGTGTCACAAGATTTGTCACAGATCATAGCACTGCCCCCACAGGCTTGGACAGTAGGCACTAGGCATGATGGGTGCATCACTTCACCTGCCTCTCTTCTTACCCTGATGCTCCCATCACTCTGGAACAGGGTAAATCTGGACTCATCAGACCACATGACCTTCTTCCAGTCCTCCAGAGTCCAATCTTTATGCTCCCTAGCAAACTGAAGCCTTTTTTCAAGTAAAGCTACAGCTGCTCAGTCCCAATCCCTTGAGTTCCCTTCACATTGTGTGTGTGGAAATGCTCTTACTCTCGCTATTAAACATACCCCTGAGTTCTGCTGTTGTTTTTCTTCTATTTGATTTGGTCAAACGTTTAAGTGATCACCGATCACGATCATTCAGGATTATTTTCGACCACATTTCTTTCTCAAAGACGATGCTTCCCTACTATCCTTCCAGTTTTTAATAATGCTTTGGACAGTTCTTAACCCAAGTTTAGTAGTTTCTGCAGTCTCCTTAGATGTTTTCTCTGCTTGATGCATGCCAATGATTTGACCCTTCTTAAACAGACTAACATCTTTTCCACGACCACAGGATGTGTCTTTAACATGGTTGTTTAAGAAATGAGAAGCTACTCATTGCATCAGCTGGGGTTAAATAACTTGTTGCCAGCTGAAAGATAATCGCCCATGCAGTAATTATCCAACAGGAGGCTCGTACCTATTTGCTTAGTTAAATCCAGGTGGTGACTTTTTTTTTGGCCAGGCAGTGTATATAAGTAAAATATTCATTATATTTTAGGGGCTTAAAGCCCTTCAAGGGCCTGTTTACATACCTGCTCTGTTTTTTTTTTGTTGTTTTTTTTTTTCAAAAAATAAAAAATATATATTTCCATTAAATGCATTAATTTATGGTAAGATAAACTTGGGTTTTTAAAACCATTTTAATGGTTTTCAATTGGATTTTTTTTGTTTTTTTTGTCAGGAACAAATGAGTCGATGCTTGCTTTCTTGTTCCTTTTCTGACCCTTAACCTGAGGACTTACTTTCTGACTCGTATGTTCTGCCTCTTTTTTATCTGATGTCTGGTTTTCGAACTGTTTTAATGGCCTCCTTCTGTTTGTATCTGGCTTTCTGACTTTTTTTCTGACATTTTGCTTAGTGTTTTTTTCCTGACTCTTTTTTAAGGCGTATGGCTGTCTGACTCTTTCTTCTGAGTCATTTTAGTCTGATCTCTTCTCTCTGACTTTATTAAAGACTCCTTCTTACTTACACTCTCGCTCTCTGACTCTTTTTTCCTGTGACTCCTTTTAACCCAGGGTCTGTTTTTCTGACTTTTTTATCATCTCCCTTTTATCTGATTTCTGGTTTCCTGAGTCACTTTTACTCCTTTTAGTCTGATAACAGGATTTCTGAATCTCTCTTTTTGACTCTGTATCATCTGATGTCTGGCTTTCTGACTTTTTATTTCTGACTGCTTTTAAACTAAAACCTGGATTTCTGACTCTTTTCTTCTGACTCCATTTTATCTGTCCTATTTTATCTGGTTTCTGAATATTTTTTCTTCTATTATTATTATTATTATTATAATTTTTATCTGATGCATTTCTCTCTATTTATTCTTTTTTATGTGATGCTGTTGTCTCTGACTCTTTCTTCTAACTCTGTTAAATCTGAAGACTCTGATGAAAATCTGCTTTGTGATTCTTTTTTTATGTTATGCCTTTATTCATGACTTTTTATCTGATGTCTGGCTTTCCAAATCTTTTTCTAACTCTTGTTGTACATAGCACTAGGAGACAGGAGCACTGTGAGGGAGTCTGAGAGCCTTTTCCTCACTTGAGGCTTCACCTGCTGTTAGATTGACTTTGAAACAACTTTTTCAGGATGGGAAAGTTTCAGTAAATCTTGTTTCTTTAAGAAGCGTCATTAGTGCCATAGGGTGCAAAGCATTTTCTTATTTTTTTGCACACATGATAAAAAGGATGTTTCCAGTGCGTGGTTGTGTTTTTTTTTCCTGAGATGCAATATCTTTATTGGTCAAAATCCAAACCTGAAGCATCTCATTGAAGGGAGAAGACCAGCCGAGGTTCTGCCCTTATTTATTTTGCCCTCATAATGCATCTTTATTTTCCTCTTACCTTTATCATCAAATGTGATTTAAGAGAGTAAACATATCATTATTCCCCTTTTGCTGGCATAATGTGTATCATCACAGTGAGCGGTTCTGAGTGACGGCCTGATTACACAGCTCAGATAATCAGTGTTGAAACATCTGTTAACACAGAGATGAGCTGCAGCCAGGCTCACAGAGAGAGATCCAGATCAATACGCTCCTGCTACACTCCCGGAAAGAGATATTTCTACATGTTATCATCTGTGTTAAAGATTTCTGTGTTAAAGGTTAAACTGACTTAAAGTTTAAAACCATAGGATACAGTAAAATACATAAATACGAAAGTAAATCTACACGCTGCAGTGGAGACATAGATATGTGTTATATGAAGCTAAAGTATTACTCTGTGCAAAATCTCAAACCCAAGGAAAAGTTCAAGATCAAACCAGCAGAGGGCGCTGTTCGATAACATTAATTTATTACACACAGCAGCCATTCTGACACATATTCTGTTCCTGTCAATACTTTGACTTTATAAAGAATAAAAACATTTAAAACACACTGAACTGTGAGTGAAAACTGCAGAACGTGTCCTACACTGTATATGTTAATGATGTTAGTTTGTTATGTATGTTTTTGTTATTCTAAAAGCAAAACTTGTTGCTTTGTTGGCTTGTAGCAGAGCAAATCTCTTTTTCCAAGAGTGTCTTGGCTAAGATGGTAGCACATTCAGCATTTTTAAACAAACACATGCAGTCATAAAATAAAAATAAAACAACAAACACATAAAAAAAAGACTTCAACACATTAAGAAAGAAAAGTCACATTTTTAGACAGCGAATTTTGCTAAAATTGCCACATGGTGCATAGATTAACTGCATACAGTTAATAAAGTTAGTATTGGCTGTAATACCAAAGTTGTAAACTCAAAAACCCAGCTGAATGCCTCTTTAACATGTCACAGACCAATATACAAACACATTAGCTGCGAGAATGCATCTAGTCTAATTTGCGATACTGTGGGCACCCATTGGAACTGCTTACCTTTCACAACAGTGAAAAAGAGAAAATTTAGCAAAAAATGGTGCCCGTGCACCTTTGAGTATAAACTACAGTGCCCATAGAAGAGGGACAATATTAAAACTTTGACTGGCATTGTAACCGTGTGGTTGACTTTTTGTCACCACTGTATTTAAAACTCTGAAAGCCCATCATTGTCTGTTTTTCCTTATTCCCCTCTCTGTATAATGTTTGTAACACCAATTTATATCCACTGGGTGGCGCTGCTGGACATAAATATAATTGTTCAAAAACCAGAAAAAATCAGAAGTGAATCGTTGCTGCATAGCTCCACAGAAATCCAACAGTAAGAGCATACATCGGAGTAAGAAAAAAATCTTTCCACATATTCCAGATCCTCTAACAATCATAATTTAGTTTAAGGAAATAAAGTTGACGATAAAACATGTATCGGTGATTACTCAGAAAACTGAGCCTATGGGTAAATATCTAAATTTACCCTCTGTGTTCTTTTCACATGTAAAAACAAAAAAATTGTTGCAGAAATGAAGAAATCCATTCATGCCCAGGATAACCCTGAACAGGCAAGCCAACCAGCAGGCTGACCTGCATATCTGCTTCCCGATTGGGTAATCTGAAAATAAAACCTGAAATGTTGCTAAATTCTTAGTTTGGAAGTCAACTTTTAACATATGACAGACCGTGTCCGTGGAGTTTTAATCAACACTAATGTGCAAAAACAAATTTAAATAGTTGTAGTTGTTAGTCTGCAGTCTCCACTCTAAACAAGGGTTAAGCTTGAACTGATGAAACAATGGTAGGATGTCACACAGGTAGATCTAATTGAGGAGGCGGTCTGCAAAGAGGAAGTGAGGGGGAAGCAGAGGAGACATGTAAACCACTAAGACCAATTAAAACTCCAAAAGCAAAATATGACCTCTTAAAGGCACTTTTTTCCAGGATATTGCTGATCGTCTCAAGTATCAAATCATCTCAAACTGGTTTCTTCAACATGACTATGAGTTCACTGTACTCCACTGTGCTCCACAGTCACAAGATCTCAATCCAGTAGAGCTCATTTGGGATGTGTTGGAGCAGGAGATCTGCATCATGGATGTGCAGCAGCTGTGTGATGCTATCATGTCAATAAGCACCTTTTTGAATCCATGCTATGAAGAATTAAATCTTATCCAACCTGGTCCCAGCAAGGTGTACCTAATAAAATGGCCAGTGAGTGAAGGCACCGGGTTTCTCTGGTGGGATTTTACTTTAAAAAATCCCAGGGGGAGGATAAAGCACTCATTTTCATCACACTCTAAAAAGCTTTTTCATTTTGGTTGATTGAAATACTCAACCTCACCGTCATCCAACAATAATTTAATGAGAATTAGGAACAGAGCTCCCAGTGGAGTTTTCTGCCCAGCTCATATTTTGAAGTGTTTTATATCCTGTGTGAAATGTTCGAAGTCTGCTCAGAAACTAATGGACTCTGCCGGATGAAGTATCTCACTCACCTGAGACAAACTGGGCTGAGGCAGCAGGAGTGGATTTTAGAGAACGACCGAATCCAAAATGGAGGACGTTCTGAGCGGGGCGTCCATCTTCGATCACTCCTGACTTAACTTTAATCAACACCTTTTGTTTCTGCTCTGTGAGGTGTTGTACTCGAGAGAAATGATTAATCCCGACACCTCGAGCTGCATGACAGAACACCACACATGCCTCTGTAGCACGAAAGGCTATAAAAAGACAAACCTCAGTCCAATGAAGTTGGGACGTTGTGTAAAATGTAAATAAAAACAGAATAAAGTGATTTGGAAAACTTTTTCAACCAAAACTCAATTGAATACATAACAAAGGCAAGATATGTAATGTTAAAACTGATTTAATGTATTATTTGTTTTGCAAATATTCACTCATTTTTAACTTAATGCCTGCAACACGTCCCAAAAAAGCTGGGACTGAAGCATATTTACCACTGTGATACATCCCCTTTGCTTTTAACAACACTGAGGACACTAATGTTGAAGCTTTGGAGGCGATATCCTTTCACATTCTTGCTTGATGTTTGACTTCAGTTGTTAAACAGTGAATAGTCTCCATTGTCATATTTAGAGCTCCGCACATTTTTAAAGGAGACCGATCTGGACTGCAGCAGGTCAGTCTAGTCCCTGCTGTTGTAACTCGAGCAGAATGTGTCTTCATGTCTCTGAAATAAGCAGGGACGTCCCTGAAAAAGATGGATGGCAGCATGTTTCTCTAAACCTGTATGTACCTTTCAGCATTAATGGAGCCTTCACAGATGTGCAGGTTACCCATGCCATGGGCACTAACATCCCCCCATACCATCACAGATGCTGTCTTTTGACCTTTGCTCTGATGACAGTCTGGATGGTCCTTTTCCTCTTCAGCCTGGAGGACACCACGTCCATGATGTCCAAAAACAGCCTGAAATGTGGACTCAGACCACAGCAGACTTTTCCACTTTGCCTCAGTCCATCTCAGATGAGCTCAGCCAGAGAAGCCGGCGGTGTTTCTGGGTGTTGTTGATATTTGTCTTTGTCTTTGCATGGTAGAGTTTGACCTTGACCTTGTAGATGTAGAGATGAACTCTGTTAACAGACAGTGGTTTTCTGAAGTGTTCCTGAGCCCACGTGCTGATATCCTTTACAGAATGATGCTGCTTTATAATGCAGTGCTGCCTGAGGGATCGAAGGTCACGGGCATTCAGTGTTGGTTTTTGGCCTTACAGCTTACATGCAGGGATTTCTCTGATTCTCTGAATCTTTTGGTGATATTATGGACTAAAGACGATACATTCCTTGCCATTGTGCCTTGAGAAACTTCATTTACACACCACTGACGCAGCAGTGGGAGCAACTTGGGGTTAAGTGTGTTGCCCAAGGACACATCATCATGTGACAGCTGAGGCTGGGCTTGAACCTACAACCTTTCAATTACTGACAGTGCACACTATCAACTGATCTACCAGCACCTACCAAATTTTGACACTCACCTGTTTCCAGTTAACCTGCTCACCTGTGGAATGTTCCAAACAGGAGTTGTTGAGCATTCCTCAACTTTCCTAGTTTTCTGTTGCCTCTGTCCCAGCTTTTTTGGAACGTCTTGCATGCATCGAATTCAAAATTAGTGAATATTTGCAAAAAAAACTTTATAAAACTTTTTAAAACTTTAAAGTTTATCAGTTTGAACATTAAATATCTTCTTACAAACTTTACTGGCATTCAATAAAGGATTATTAGATGTTTCATTTTATCCAAGTGTAAAACATGACTTCAGAAATTCAAGAAAAAACAAACCTTACCCTTTACACTTCATACATAAATTTACAGTAGATTTCAATGACTAGAATATGAAATTTCATCAACTGAAACTAGACTAAAACTAAAACAATTTTGATGACTAAATTATGACTAAAACCAAAAGATATTTTAGGCAAAAGACTATAACTTTATTGTTGTTGTTTGTGGTTGTTGTTTTTATCCTGCACAGAGTCCTTGAGTGTCTTGAAAGGCGCTTTTAAATAAAATGTATTATTAGTAGTATTAACTAAAACTAAATTAAAAAGTGCTGTCAAAGTTAACACAGTAATAATAATCATAAACTCTAATAAAAGTTCTTTCGACCTGATGATCTGACATTCACCTCAAATCTGCCCTTTAGTTTGGTCTTAAAGGATTTCTTTTATTATCATCTCATCCTTGTGCAATCATTTCTCATTATAGAAAGAAAAGTTCTCTGACGGTAAAGGCTGAAAAGAAAACAACTGCAGTTAGCTCTGGCCTTGTTCTTCAGAGCAAAAATTCAATCATGTTTTGGAGCTGTGTATCTTTACCAAATCCTCTACTCTTATCTTGTGGCACTGGCTGAAAAAATAATCCAACGGGGGAGGGAAGAGAAAGAGCTGTATAAACCGGCTCTGTGGAGGTAGAAGCTGCAGCACAACAGAGACGTGGCGTGGCAGCTGATTCACTCGTCCTTGAGCTTTTATTCAGTGTTTTCAGAGGAACTTACACTCTGTGCTGATGCTGGCGACTCCGGTGGACAAAGCTGTGGCTCTGGTCTCCTGTTTTGTACATGAATAAGAAGTTTTTTCTCAGAAGTGAGTTCAGCCTTTTATCACATATATCGCTTACTGTGGAGGCTGATCCTGCAGCTCATTTGACATCTACCTCAAAGATGTCCCAGAGGGTACAAAACTCCATCACTGAGATTTTACTTCAGGTCTGATAGAAGCTTTAGTATCCACACAGTATCACAGACTGAATAAAAGATGGACGTCACATTGTCAGGATTTTGCCCTCAGATGAAATAACATCTTTACGTCCTTCTGACTCAAACCTGAAGAGCGATCATCTGCCAGTACCTGCTGTGTTGATGTATCATTAAATAATCATAATAATTATAATTACTGTGTGAATTACTACATTTATGTTATTGTTGATTGAGTTAAACCAACAAGATGACTTAAACACCATTAAAACAACTTAAACTTGGTTGAAAAGCCAGTTAGTCTCAGAAAAATGTAAGTAAAAATGGTTAAAACTCAAGTAAAATCCTGTCAAACTCAGTTAAAAACCCAGATAAACTCAGTAAAATAAAATAAAATTGGTTAAATCCCAGGTAAAATTAGTCAAACTAAACTAAAAATACAGATAAACTCAATAAAATATAGATAAAACAGGTAAAAATCTGGTAAAATAAGTTAAAATCAGTTAAAAAAAAAAAAAAACTATAGATAAATTCAGTAAAAAGCCAAGGTAAAATCATATAAAATCCTGAAAAACTGTAATGTGTACAAAAGCAGTTAAAACCTCCAACTAAAATAAGGTAAATTCTGTTAAAACCCTACATTAGATCAGTAAAATACAGATAAAAACACTTAAAATCTCAGATAAACTCAGTAAAATTTAAACAGAAGTTTAATTCCATTAAACATGGAGAAAAAAAACAGTTGAAATCAGTTCAATCCAGTTAAACCCAGTGAAACAAATTAAACAGACTGAAACAATGCCACTACAGTTAAAGTTACATTAACCCCACTGGAACAAATAAAAATTAATAAAGCAAAACAGATGAACTGTAAAAAAACAAAACAAAAATGAATGGCCAGCTAAACTTTTATCATCAGCTAAAATCCAGGTAAAATCAGTTTAACTCAGTTAGAGCAAGCAAGTCTTGGATAGAATCAGTTAAAGTTAAAAACATTTAGTTTAATGTTGTTAAAAAATCTTTAAAATCCTGTACAACCCATCACAGACCAGTCGAACTATGTTAAAACCGAGTTTAAGAAGTAAAACTCAGTTATTAGTTTAACAAAGTTAAGAACTCAATAGCATTCAGGAAAACAATGTTAAGATCAGCTAAACCAAGCCATAACCAGTTAATTTTACTTTAAAACATTGTTTAAACCAGGAAAAAAAATAATCAAACCTAGTTTAACTTTGCTGAAACTTAATTAAAAACAATTTAACCTGGCCCCTACTTGTCATACTCAGACACAGACGAAATTAATAAGACCACAGTTGAACCAATCAAAACTAAATTAAAACAAATTGATCTCAGCCAAAAATGGGTTTTAAAAAGTTTAAACCTGTTCAACAAACTGTTGGACAAAGAAACATTTAGTCAAACCAGTTAAAAAACCACTCAAACAAGTCAAACATACACAAAAACACAGGTAAAATCAGTTAAACAATGTTAAAACTAGTTTAAAAACCCTGAAGAACCCAGTCAAATTTACTTAAGACACTGTTTAAACAAGTTAAAATCAAGTAAGAAGCAATCTGAAATGTGTTTAACTGAGTTCAAACCAGTTTTACTCAGCCTAAAACCTGGTTGAAATCAGTCAAAATGCAATCCAGATCAGTCAGAATTAAGTTAACCTAGGTAGAAACAAATACACAAAGTGAAAACCAGTTAAACAAAGATTAAGCATACATTTATACAGATAATATTTGTTAAAACAAGTTAAAACCAAGTCTGATTAAGTTAAATCCAGGAAAAACACTTAAACTTGCAGCTAAAATGAAGCTACCATAAAAAATATGCTTGTTCATTTGGCTGCAATGTGAGTAAAGGCCCCACCCACAGGTAGTGATATGGTCATTTTAACATTTTCACATATTTTAAGTGTTTTTTTCTCTTCATTGGGGATAATATGATAAACTGCTAATCTTCAGCTTGTTAGCATACACCCCCTCTGAGCTTGTTAAGATGCTAACATTCACATTTAGCTCCAAGCACGTCTCTGCCTGATCCTGGCCTCATGGAACATGGTGTAGCTGATTAGTCTTGTTACAGCATCAGTAACGTTAGCAAAAGAAGCTTTTAGCTGTATCCATTCGTCATGTTAGCTCTGATCTACACAGCAACGTCCCTCGAGAGGGAAGAGTTTCCTGTGACTGCAGGCGCCCCATGTTTGCTAACAAGTCCAGCTGCTCTGTACACCAATGAAAGTGTGAAATGTTGCATCATTAGGCCTAACGAGGAGTCATGTTTTAATCTTTGGTGTGTAATTGAGCATGGATTAACATCTGATCGCACTGTGGGCTAAAAAACAAATAAAATTAGACAGTGTTAATATCACAGGGGGCAGATTTTAGATATTAAAATATGGACACTCTAATTTCAAATGTTAGATATCTTATTTCTTTGGTTAAAATATGAACAGGACTGTCCCAAATCAGGAAGTGTGGGTGTTTTAGGGTTATTTGAGGGGAGGCCTGAAAATGGGACAGTCCAGGCTAAATTGGGACATTTGGTCACCCTGTAATATATATATATATATATATATATATATATATATATATATATATATATATATATATATATATATATATATACATATATATATATATATATATATATATATATATATATATATATATATATATATATATATATATATATATATATATATATATATATATATACATATATATATATATATATATATATGGATGAAAATATTACATGGAAATCACATGTATCTAATGTTAAAAAAAGCTGTCAAAGAATATTTTTATTTTGAACAAAGTCAAGGATGTTTTAAACTGCAAAACAATGAGAATGTTGTACTGTTCACTTATACTGCCTTATTTGAGTTATTATGCAGAAGTGTGGGGTAATAGCTACATGAATAATATCAAACCTTTGTTCTTATTAGAGAATAAAAAAATCTGAATCATCCAAAAAGTCAAAGTTAGAGAACATACCAAATACCAATAGTTAAATAATTAAATCAGGGTTATTGAAGCTTACAGAGATAATAGAACTCCAGACATCACTAATTATGTTCAATGCCAGAAAACCTACAAAAGCTATTTGTATTTACTTCAGAAGATTTAAGTCATAGAAGAAGATCTGATTTTAAGCACCAAGCTGCTTGGACTACTTTAAAATGAATGTGTATTTCTGTTGTTGCTGTAAAAATATTGAATTCCCAACTACAGGATTTAAAGGTTTGTACAGATACTCATCGATTTAAAAAAATGTACAAATGCAAAGAAACTGTCAATATGCACACTTTTGTTGTTATAATCAAAGTGTTGTTGTTGCAGCCTGTTGAAAATCAACTGTATGTGATGTCAGACCATCTTTTTTCTTTTTTTAATTGTTTAAGAAGGAGGCAGACAAATATAAGAAATGTTTTCTTCTTGCTGCTTATTTCCAATCATGGAGGTGTGTGCACTTATGTACAAATTCTCTTGTCCACTTTCATGTAAGGAACAAATAAACTAAACTAAACTAAACTTAAATCATCCATCTGCAAATCATATTAATGTCAAAAGGCCTGAGGTCAGCCATGTTGCTCATCAGTCTGTTGCCATGGGCACAATACCTGGCAACAAAAATGACATCATGGCATTTCCTTATTAGTCCAATAACTTAAAGGGCATTTACCAGCAAGAACAAATTAAAGCTATAATGATTATTGCACGATGAGCCTCCTGAAATGAGAAATTCACTGAAACATTAGAGCACAGAGCGAGGAGAAGACAAACCTAAATTTATTTTCTTTGCACCAGCTAACCTCTCCTGCCCGAGGAGAGGCAGGACTATTGTTGTTAATACACTGTAAAAAGGTTGCAGTAAATTTTGCAGTTACTTGATGTCAGTAAGTAACTGTAAATGTCTTTACAGGAGCATCACTCTGTTTATTTTATTTTCAATACTAGGTTAACTACTGCATTTTTTAAGTATCATAACTGCATTTTAATTTACAACATATTACACTTTATTTTATTCTACTACTTTTTAATGCATTTTAAATTACAGTGAACTGCCTATATTTTAGTTTAGATTCACTTCAGTCATTTACTGGCAATATATCCTTTTGTGCAAAAAAATTAAAAATTACAAAATCATTTATTTTCTGAATAAAATACATTTAATCAAACATTTGCTTCAGCCAGAAATATTTACTTAAACAAATCTTACCTGGGCTGCCCATTGGTCACAGTGCCACGTAGAGAGACGGACGATCATTCATGCCCATTCTAAGAGCAATTTGGAGTCCCCCGTTAAAATAATGGGCTTGTTTTTGGTCTTTCGGGAGGAAACTGGTGTGCCTGGAGAGAACCCACCCATGCACAGGGAGAGCATGCAAACTCCCCACAGAAAGTAGAGGCAGTCAAACCAACAATTGTTGCAGTAATTTACTGTAAATGGCAAAGATTGTGGGGGAAAATTTTTTTTTTAAATTAACAGCATTTTAACATAAAATCTACAAGTACCTACTGTAAAATGTCTATACAGTAAATTTATAAAAAGGGTAATGATCAAGAGAAAATTCATTTATTACCCTGGAAAACTGATCAATAGTAGGTGAGATTTCTTTGAGAAAATGTTTCACATTTTTTGGTGAAACAAACATTTGATTAAATG
The DNA here is from genome assembly GCA_037902135.1 of Cetoscarus ocellatus. Lineage (NCBI taxonomy): Eukaryota > Metazoa > Chordata > Actinopteri > Labriformes > Labridae > Cetoscarus > Cetoscarus ocellatus. The sequence goes on from JBAMNC010001687.1 coordinate 300,895, forward strand.
TATTTTATTTGATAAAAATTGATATATGTGATTTTTTTTTTTTTTTTTTTTTTTTACAAAATTATATCTTGCTAATAAATCATCAGGAAAGATATGGTTAAAGATATAGGAATATAAACTAAAATACAGCAAGTTCACTGTAATCTAAAATACATTTTAAAAGTTGTAGAATAAAATATGGTTATGATACTGTAAATGAAATCACATTAAGGATACTGTTTTTGATATTACAGTAATTATGCTGTAAATTCAAAGACAGTAATGAAACCTTGAATAAACAGTGCAGTTGTAAAACTATTATAAAAAATACAGAATAAAGCTGTAAATTAAAAAGAGTAATGCTGCTTTTAAGACATTTACAGTAACTTACAGGCATCTTGTTGCCAGTGAGTTTCTGTAAAATTTGCAGCAACTTCTTTACAGTGCATGCCTGTTTAAACTGCGTCAAATGAAAACATTTGTTTTACTTGATTTGCCTGGTAGGTCTGTGGCATTTAAATGTATTGTTTGTAAGTTTCATGGGGATCATATATGATTATAAACATAATTTTTATTGTTTTATGTTTGACACGAGCCTACGTCACGGCCCTGCAATCTCAAAAAACAAGTGAATAGATTGAAGCCTCTGTTCCTGACGTGCATTATTAGCTGATGGGCGATTAGATTTGAGAAAATCCTCCCTGAGCTGTCCTGTCTTTTGCATCCATGCCGCCCTCTCATTAGCACCTCCTCTTGTGTGTCTTTCTGTAATTTGCTGGATGAGCGAGGCGTGCCCCCCATGCCAATGCGCCCATACTGCTGGCTGTGGCAGGAGTCATCCCCGTATATTACCAATGACACCCAAATTCATTTGGTAAGTGAAATAAGGCTCCAAAAAATCTAATTAAATGAGAACATAGAGAACATGGAGTGAGCCGCCTCTTTCCGTGGTGTTTGCTGCTCTGTCACACGCCCTCATTTCCCTGGCGAGCTATAAATGCCTGACTTAAGTGGACGAGATTCAGAGAGCTCCCGCCACATCTCATTATTTTATTAACACTAAGCAGACTGCCCTGATGCCTCACTTTGATCTGTTATTCATCCGTGCTTCTTCTTGACTTGCTCTTCCCTTCATCTTCACCGTATTTAAACACGGGGAAGGTCTTTGCTTCCTTCATTCTCTTCTTCAGATCTCCAAAGTGTTCAGGGAGACTCGACAGATAAAGATTGATCACCAAGTTTCCTGAAACCAGTTTAAGCCTCGTTGTGGCTTTGTCAGTGCAAAGTGAGTATATCCTGAAAAGGCAAAAACATGTTCACTAAACGCTGTATGTGCACATTTTGTTCAAAGATTTGAGGTCACAGTTACCTACTTCTGAATTCAAATGACAGCCTAACCTGACTGACTAAACAGGTGTTCTTGGTCCCCTAGCTCCCAGCTAAAGCTCATCTGTAACAAATTTTGGTATCATTTTGACAGTTCATTAAAATTTTCCAAGCAGATCTCCTCTGTTGTCAAAACCAGCCTCTCCCGACTCAGACTACTTGCTAAAGTCAAGCCTTATCTAAACTAGAAAGCACTCGGAGAGCGCAAACCTTTGCCAAGGTAGCTCACATGTTTCTGTTACATGTATAAGCAACAGTTCATGATAAAGTTACCGTCATAATATGATTCATGAACCCTGAAAACACACACCTAGCACCCAGAAGTATGTTGATATCATTATTAGTTAGACAGTTATTAAGCAAAAATGATCTTTCCCGAAAGACGTTATCTGGATCACCACCAAAATCTAATCATTTTTAAGTTGGGCCATTATCAACATCTCCTGAAAATTTCAGATAAATCTTTTCCGTAATTTTTGCGTAATCTTAATAACAAACAAACAAACAAACAAACGTCGGCAAAAACATAACCTCCTTGGCAGAGGTAATAAAAGTAGTCTTGAAAGAGTTGTTCATGCTCTTATGACCTCCATATGGTGGCCGGCGAGGTGTCTGTTTGTTTGTTGGCAAGATCAGAAAAAACTACAGGAATGGCCCAACTTAAAAATTAGATATTGGTGGTGATCCAGATAACCGCCATTAGCGAATTGCTCAGTAACTAATAATGATATCAACATGATTCTGAGTGCTAGGTGTGGGTTTTCAGGCTCATGAATCATATTATGATGGTAACTTTATCATGAACTATTGCTTATAGATGTAACAGCAATATGTGAGCTACCTCGGCGGAGGTTTGTGCCTTCCAAGTGCTTTCTAGTGTTTTTCTTTATTCTAAGTGTATGTTGATTGTTTTTCCACCACTTTACCAAGTAAAATTCCTTGTATGTGCAAATGTACTTGGCGATAAATGCAGTTCTGATTCTGATTCTAGAGTAAGAGTGGAAACATTTTTAAGGACGATTTTTTCTCTTGTGCGTTGCTGCTTCCTGGGCCGATGTTTCTCATGTAGGGCGCCTGGGCCTGGACTGTTGTGCCCACTTTTTGGGTTCTAGGTTTTCTTCAGGTTCAGAGAATTTTCTCCATTCCCGAGCACGGTTGATCTGAGGGACTCCAGAAGTGCTGATGCTCTCCTCGAAGGTCTTTCATGTTATTTCCTTTTGTCCTGAAGCTCTTGTGTTTGTTTCTGTCTGCTTGTCCAAGCTCTTTGTAAACCTGTTTTTTAAAGTGTTACACAAATAAAGTTATTTTAAAAAAATTACGTTCTGAAGCAAGAGAAGAAAATCAAGCTAATTACTTAATTTTATTCTTAAACTACAGTTGACCTTTGCCCACATTTTGAATTAAATTGCCCAGTGTTTGTTTGTCCTCTTCCGTTTACACAGCTCCTGCTCACATAACTGCCTTTTGGCCTTGGCTGACTCTCTAAGTAGCACTCAGTAGAAACTATCTCGCCATTATTCTGGCATCAGCACACAAACACAGAGGGGATTTCAGGTAGAGAGGAGCCACAGGGAAAGTGATGCACAAACAAACTGATTCAGAAAATGTTGTTCAATCACGCTCTGGTTCATCGCAGGTACAGATTTGTTCTGTATGTTCACGAGAATAAAGAAAAGATCACTTTGAAAGAAGTTCTTATAGGATAAAAAGCTCTGGCCTTATATGTTGTTTTTGTGCCTCAGCCTTTGAAAATGTTTTGTGAAGGTGGAGTGACACTACAAGTGTCAACACTACTAAAGGTACTCACCGGCCACTTTATTAAGTACACTTTACTATCACCAGATCGCACCCCTGTTACCTTCAGAGCTGTCTTATTCTTCCTGACATCAATCAATCATTCAATCAACCAATCTTTATTTGCATCACACCAATTCATAACAAGTGTTATCTCAAAGGTATCTTGAAGCTTGGACCAATCTTAAATCTGTCCTCATTATATATGTCTTTGCTTTTAGCCCCTTAAGATGCAGAATCTTGTTTTCAACAGAGTCCCCAAGTCTATGTGGTTGCAAAGATAGTTTTGATGAAGGACTAATCAATAACAACCATGAAAACAGTAATTAATTTAATAGTTACACCAACATCTATAATGATTGTGAGACAGAGATGACTGACGTTGAATAATACATCAGCATCAAAATGAGATTTTATGTTATAATAATAATAATAATAATGATAATGATAATAATAATAATCATAATAATAATAATGAGGGATGTCCACAGGGAGAGTGTTCCAGAGTGTGGGGGCTGCAGCACTGAAGGCTCTGTCTCCATAGCTTCGGAGTTTGGTTTTGGGTTTGGAAAGTAGGCTGGTTTCTGAAGACCGAAGGTTGCAGGGTGGTGTATATGGATGGAGGAGATCAGAAGGATACTGAGGAGCTCAGGGCATGGAGAGATTTGTATGTGAGGAGGAGTATTTTGTAGTTGATGTGATGTCTTTTCTGCTGATAACTGGGGGGCAGAGACAAAGGAGTAAATTAAGAATTTATGATAGAGACAGACTTATGGATGCCCAGATCATAAGTCTGTCCTCCATGATGAAAATCTCCCGTAACACCTCCAAAGATGCTCTATTGCAGACATGTCACACTCAACTCCCCTTCCTTCACTTCTCTATAAAGAAAAGGATATTCCACCTCCAAATAAAAGGATGTTGAAGAAGTAAATTAAGAGACAAATAAGAAAAAATGTCACTGTGAAATTAAAATGTCATGTAGATGAAAATCAAAACAAACTTTAAGTCGATCTGTCTTTTAAAAAAATAATATATCACATTAGAGAAAACATAGCTGAAGGTAGCTTGTTTTTATCAACCTAGTTGCTTATATCAGTAGAAAGATCTGGCAACACCCTCGCTTGTCTGCTTGCTTGTCCGTACTGAAATGCTTTCTTTTATTAATAAATGAAATAAACACTGAAAATGAAATGAAATGAAATTGAGGGCCATTCTCCTCTGACCTCTGGCCTGAACAAGCGTTTTTGATTGGCCCACTGTGGACCACTGGATATTTTCTCGTTTGCAGACCATTCTCTCTATTAGTAGTTCTCCAACAGCTATGCCACATTCAAAGTAAGTGAAATCACCTTTCTTCTCCACTCTGATGCTCTGTTTGCCCTTCAGAAGTTCGTCCTGATCTTGTCTGAATACCTAAATGCATTAAGCTGCTGCTATGTGCTTGGCTGATCAGCTGTTTGAGTTAATGTGCAGTTAAACAGCTGGCCATTGAGTCCATCTAAATATGCTCCATCCTCTGCTTCTTGCAGCATTTGTGACTTCATCCCCCCCACACTAACTCAGCTGATAATGCATATTACACGACAGAGCTCAGCGGGCATGCACTCCCTCTAACAAACAGGAAACTCAAGATGGCTGCCGCGGTCTCTCACCCAAACAGCGATGCTCCGCGTATGACTAACACGCTGCTGGGATCAGGAGTCGCTCAAATTAAAGCTGGCCTCCCGTGTCTGTGTGGGCAGTGGCAGTGGAATAAAATCAGAATTTAATTGCTCTCTAGTTGAAAGCAACGAAAACAATGCAGCAAGGTCTTTAATTACTCATCATGCAAATTACCTGTTGAATTTGAGGGGTTTTTATGAGGGTAACCGCCTCAGGTATTCAGATCAGCGAGAGAGAGCTGGTGCACTGGATGTTCAGGCAGTTTTGGCTGCTATGGCACGATATTTTTAATAATGTACATGAGGTACCAAAAGATATGACACTTTTAATGTAAATAGAAAGAAGCGTCAAAAATTGCCTCAGAAATATTCACAATTTCACACTTATCAAGCTTATTTATCCCACTAAAGTCTGTGGATGTATATTCAGGACATATTGAAAGCTCATTAATCGTTTTAGTAATTTCAACATCACATAAGAATGTCCTTGGAAGATTTTGAAGGTCAAAAATCAAATATCAAGTTCATGGAGTCCCATGATTATACTTCGCTTGTAAGTGCAATTATTGAAAAAAAAAAAAAAATTAAAGGGATTTATTTCAAACTTTGATCGTATCATACGTTTAATATTTGAAGGTCATATGTCAAACGTCCAGGTCAGGAAGCCTCATGGTTAGACTTTAGTTGTGGACCCAATTTCTCAGCAATTTTTTTTAGGGACTTCCTTCAAACTTTGTCAAAATTTCCAACATCACATAAAAATGTCCTTGGAAGATTTTAAAAGTCATAAGTCAAATATCAAGTTCATGGACTCAGATGATAATACTTTTTCTGTAAATACAATGATTGAAAAAAAAAAAAAACTAAAGAGATTTACTCCAAACTTTGATCTAATGATACACTAACGGAGTTGAAGGTCATATGTCAAAAGCCAAGGTCAGGAAGCTTCATGTCTATCCTTTGGTTTGCAAACATTTCCAGCAGTATATGTGATAGGGACTGATCTCACATCTACAGGCTAAGAATACATAGCATTTGGGAAAAATATATGAAACTAACAATTCATTAGTCAGACCAAAATATTTATTTTTAAAATCCAGCTCTCATTTTGTTAGTGTTTATGCTGAGATGACGATATCCCACAGAGAGATTCATTTTTCAATTAATTACGGCATCCATGGTGTATTAAGAACATTTTCCACTGTGTAGATAAAAAAACTGACACTCTGACACTTGGAGCCTTTTTTGGCCCCATTGACTCACATTAAAACCACTTTTTTTCATTTTACTGCCATTGCATTACAGAAATCCTACTTAATCCTCTGTAACCCTGTCTCTCAGCAGCAAAAAACTGCACACACAAAAAAAAAAAACCACAGGCGGATTACGTCATTTTTTTCATGTTTGCGGAGAGGCATTGTGGGAAAATATCACTCTGATTGAGCTGATAGGGTAGGTCAATGGAATAAATGACTTCAAATAATTGAAATTTCCAGTTGCTGCTAATCATAGACGTATCTCAGATTGATGAGAAATCACAAAATGCTATTTTGTATTCATCAAATAGAAAACATATTTTGATCTGTGTAGGAAAAGTTTCATACTGTAAATGAACTGGTGCTTAGAGGGTTAAAAAATGAAAATGAATTCACATTTCTATACTTGATGTGGACTGGAGTTAATGACCAAAAATTATAAAATAAAAATAAATCATGTGCAATATTTGAAATATATCCAATTTTCTAAAAGGGCCTTAAGGGAGGAAACATGAGTCAAAATCTATCAAAAACAATGTTGCTAATTATTCAAATAATAAAAAAATTAAATCCACTTCACTTTTTTTCAAATTGGAAATAATTTTTAAATTAGTGGCATTTTAAAAATAAACTGGCGTTTAGTGTGCTATACATGGTGGGGGCCACAAGATGGAGCAGCAGGAAGTGCTTGGCCTCAGAGCAAGAAGGTTGCTGGTTCAATCCCCGGGTTCGATCACGGCCCTTCTGTGTGGAGTTTGCATGTTCTCCCTGTGCATGTGTAGATTCTCTCCAGGTACTCCTTCTTCCCCCCAAAGACCAAAAACATGCTCATTAGGTTAATGGTGACTCCAAATTGCTCTTAGGTATGAGTGTTGAGTGTGAATGGTTGTCTGTCTCTCTATGTGGCCCTGTGGTTGGCTGGGGACCAGTTCAGGGTGCACCCTGCCCCTCAAAGTCAGCTGGGATAGGCTCATCCATACTGGTGATGGATGAATGGATATACATGATGGGGACAGGAGTTAATGACCAAGAAATAATTAAAGGTTTGTTTGTCATGTTTGATGTTTCTAATTAAATCAAATATTCTTAAAGGGCTTTTTCAGGGAAAGAGTGATTTTTTTTTAAGGCAGACCTGAGAGTTAAAAGCACTTTTTATTTTGCTCAGATGTGTCTTGTCTTGTCTTGTGAGAATAAAGTCTCTGAAAGTTTGGTGAAGAAAGTAAATTGCATTTAACTGTGTGTCTCAAATTCCTCCCCTTTTGTAATAACCATTTACATAAATGACACAAAATTGTCACATAATAATATGTTTTTTGGAGGTGATTTATCTGGCCTGTGAGCTGAAGAGCCGTCCCTCCGTCTCTTACACAAGCTGTTTGTCTCTGCAGCACATTTCCCATGAGTCACTCTGCCTGCTGCTTGTTCTCCAACGTGACATCTTTCATACATCTCTCATACGTTTGCAGAAATCTTAATGGGCAGCAGTCAGACCCATCCCAGCGTGGGATCAGTCAGAATAGTGGAGTGCGTTTTTAATTTAAAAAAAAATCTTTGGATCAGGATCGATTGTTTTTCATCGGTGTGTCTGATGGTCAGCGGAGCTCCATTCGCATTCATGTCTCATCCTCAGTGGTATAAATATTCCCTGCCTTCACAGCGGTCATGTCCTCTCTCCCCTGAAAAAAACAAAGAGAAAAGAAGAGGCTGATTTTCTTCTTCTCGAGAGAAACAACAGCAGGCGTCCCTGCACCCCACATGTTTTTTAAGGCTTTTGAAGGAAATTCAGAAAAGTGTGGATGATAGATTACTGGCTGTTGTTGATCATTGTTGATAAAGTAAATCTGCTTTTCTACCCTCACTCCAGTGATCAGACCACCTGAGCAAGAGCTTACTGCCTTAGAGCATACAGTCTCCATTGATCACAGACAACATGAACAAGATCATCCTGCCTCATTGGCACACACACAACCTGAGCAAGAGCACACAGCCTCCAAAGATCACAGGAAACCTCAGTGAGATTGCTCAGCCTGAGTGGTTCACTAATGACCTGTTCAAGTGCATTCTGCTTTAATAGATTTCAGACAGCCTGAGCATGAGGATACAGGCTCTTGCACTCAAAAGGCATGATTGAATAACCTGCTCCTCACTGGTGCTGTTTCCCCATTAATGAAGTTTTGCACCTCCTGCTGCAGAGCTATAAATAAATGTGAATCTCTGTCAATTTCAGAAGAATCAAGAGATTAACTGCTATTAAAAGTAAAGTCTCTGTTAATACAACAATGAAAAAACATCACATTTTTGGTTACCACTATAGCCAACACCTATGATTAAACTATTAGTATAAACAACATCTGATGTAAGAGATGACGTTCTTTTCGTCACTAGCATCACACATGACAAGGCAAACCTTGGTTCAAGTGCTTCTCTATCAAAGGTTTTAAAAAGTCTTTACAGGAGGTGTTTTTAAGAGAGTGAAGCTTGGAGTGAAGTTATTTTGAGCACCTTCATATTCAGGTAAGCTGAAATCTCATCTCATGTGGGTTCTCAGCTCAGAATAAAGACTGTAATTATGGGTCGAAGCAGGATCACGTCCATAGAGATCTGGAGGAGATCATTCTTTAATCAATAAAAAAAAGTTGGAGCACAGTCTTGTCTTTATATTTAACTTTGATTAGTGTCTCTGTGGCTGTTAATGTTTCGTACAAAGGAAAATGATCAAGTAGAGCATAGTGCTGCTATGGTTCAAAGTAAACCTGAGCAGGACAACCAGAACTAAAGCATGGTGCCTTCAATGACCAAAAACAACCAGAACTAAAGCATGGTGCCTTCAATGACCAACAACAACCAGAACTAAAGCATGCTGCCTTCAATGACCAACAACAATGTGAGTAAAAGCAAAAAGCATGGTGCCTTCAATGACCAACAATAACCAGAACTAAAGCATGTTGCCTTCAATGACCAACAACAACAAGAACTGAAGCATGTTGCCTTCAATGACCAACAACAATGTGAGTAAAAGCAGAAAGCATGCTGCCTTCAATGACCAACAACAACCATATAAAAATCATGCTGCCTTCAATGACCAACAACGATGTGAGTAAAAGCAAAAAGCATGTTGCCTTCAATGACCAACAACAACCAGAACTAAAGCATGGTGCCTTCAATGACCAACAACAACCAGAACTAAATCATGCTGCCTTCAATGACCAACAACAACCTGAACTAAAGCATGCTGCCTTCAATGACCAACAACAATGTGAGTAAAAGCAAAAAGCATGCTGCCTTCAATGACCAACAACAACCATATAAAAATCATGCTGCCTTCAATTACCAACAACAAGAACTAAAGCATGTTGCCTTCAATGACCAACAACAATGTGAGTAAAAGCAAAAAGCATGTTGCCTTCAATGACCAACAACAACAAGAACTAAAGCATGTTGCCTTCAATGACCAACAACAATGTGAGTAAAAGCAGAAAGCATCCTGCCTTCATGACCAACAACAACCATATAAAAAGCATGCTGCCTTCAATGACCAACAACAACCATATAAAAAGCATGCTGCCTTCAATGACCAACAACAACCATATAAAAAGCATGCTGCCTTCAATGACCAACAACAACCATATAAGCAGAAAGCATGCTGCCTTCAATGACCAACAAAAACCATATCAAAGCATTTTTGCTCCATATTTTTTTGTGAATGTTTTTGACTATTTTTTCTTTATAAAAATGTAACCCTCTGAGGATGTAGAAGTATCAGTTAACAGGCCAAATGCTACAATAACACCACCCAGTCAGAAGAAAAAATTTCATTCTCATGCACTTTGTATAAATTTCAGACCTCAGTAATTCACTGCTCTCCCCCTCGCTGCTCCAGCCTCTTTAAACCTCGCTGTCATTTGTCCCCCTGCAGGCTGCACAGAAATGAAAATGATGCAGGCAGCTCACATCTGACTTCCCCTGAGAAGTTAAAGAAGTAAAGAAAGTAAGCCACTGTGCTCGTGTTGTTGCTGAAATTGCTGCGTAATGGATCTGCACATAGATCAGCCCCAGATTATTTCAATAATAGACTGGAGGAGCTGAGCCGGCAGCAGTCAAAGGTCTCTGATAGATTTTTTCAAAGAAAGCTAATTTATCCTTAAAGCAAAGTTCGTTTTAAAAAAGGGAAAATGTTAATTTGAGGCCTGTTCGTGGTGGTTGATTTATATTTCTAATGAATGACTTCAGCCTTTAAGAATTAAATCATAAAAGTTTCTTCTTTGCTCACGTATCTGGTACAGGAGACAGCATGCTCTTCTTAGGTTGCCTGTGATCCATGAAATTAGTTTGCTTTTGCTCAGGTTGACTATGACCCCTGGAGGCTGTATGCTGTTGCCGTTGCTCAGTTTGTCTGTTTCTGTCTGTGATGAGGCAGTGTGACCTCATTCAGGTTTCTGATCATCCATGTAGGCAGTGTGCTCTTGCTCAGATATGATCTTGTTTATGTTGTCTGTGATCAATGTAAACTGTATGCTTTTACTCTGGTTGATTGTGATCCAATGGGGCAGGTGGTCTGTGACTCATGGAGGCAGTATGCTCTTGCTAAAGTAATCAGTGAGCAATAAAAACAAATTCCTCTAATGCATCCATTTAAGGCGTCTTTAATTAATAAAGGCTGTATGATCTTCTTTGTGTTTTTTCTTAAATTGTCTGTGATTTGCACCATGGAAGCAGTATGTTCTGTCTGTGATTGATAAAGGTAGCATGCTTTTTCTCAGGTTCCATTAACCATGAAGGCTATATGCTCTTGCTTGGGTGGTACATGATCAATGAACTTAGTATGCTCTTACTCAGGTTGACTATGATCCATGAATACAGTATGCTCTTGATCAGGTTGTCTGTGATCCATGAAGGCTGCATGCTCTTGCTTAGGTTGTCTGTGATTTATAATGGAAGTATACTCTTTCTCAGGTTGTCTGTTATCCATGAATTTAGTATGATCTTACTCAGGTTGTCTGTGATCCATGAAGGCTGCATGCTCTTACTTGGATTGAACAGTATGCCACCCATGAAGTTGGTATGCTCTTCCTTAGGTTGACTATGATTCACAAATGCAGTATACTCTTGACCAAGTTACCTGTGATCCATGAAGGCTGTATGCTCTTGCTTGCGTAGTGTGTGATCCATGAACTAAGTATGCTCTTGCTCAGTTTGTCTGTGAAAGCTGGAGGTAGAATACTCTTTCTCAGGTAATCTGTGATCCATGAAGACTGAATGCTCTTGCTTGGGTTGTATGTGATAAATGAACTTAGTATGTTTTTGCCTAGGTTGACTATAAACTATGAATGCAAGTATGCTTTTTACCAGGCTGTCTGTTATCCATGAAGGCTGTATGCTCTTGCTGGGATTATTTGTGATACATGAACTTAGTATGATCTTACTCAAGCTGACTGTGATCCATGAAGGCTGCATGCTCTTGCTAGGTTGTCTGTGATTTATAATGGTAGTATACTCTTTCTCAGGTTGTCTGTTATCCACAAGGCTGTATTCTATTGCTCAGGTTGCCTGTTAGATTGTCTGTGATCCATTGAAGCAGAATGCTACTTACTCAGGCTGTATGCAGTTCATCTTATTACAGCAGAGGTTAATCCTTGGTTTATATTCAACAAAACACAATTTGGAAGTAGGTAAAAGTGGTATGTTTTTTTGTTTGTTAAAAAGGTTTGATTTTAATTGTTTAAACAGGAGTCAATATTTACTTTCTTATTGATAATTTAAAATCAAATTAAGACCCTTTATTAATTATAAGATGGAGCAACAGAGCCTCTTTAAGTTAGCCCGGTTTAAAAAAAAACAGCAATAAACTGAAGAGTCCATCCATAAAGCAGGAAAAGTCAAATAAATTAGACCAAAATAAACATTGCAGTATAGGAGCTGGTTTAAAGGCGCACTGGGACACACCTGGACGTTTTCAAGGACAGAACATGGTTTATGTAACGGAAACACACCTTCTGCTCATGAGAAAAAGACCTCTTACTGATGTTAACTTCACTCACAGACACCGTCTCTCGTGATGTGGATAATAACTCCAGCTCCTTGAGGAACATGCTCCTCATTAGCTGGCAGCTATCGTCTAGATCTGCGTGCAGCTCGGCGGCACAAACACATAATTACCAAAGGTCACATTCAGAGGTGAAGAGACATTTTTCATCCGGCAAAAGATGATGTGCTCCAAGTGCTGGGAACAGAAAATTAATTTCACCGAAAAACAAGGGTCGGGCGGTTCTCCTCTATGAACCAAGCGTAAGAACGGAGGCGCTTGCCGTTGGTTTGATTATGTGTTATTACCTGAGCCTGAAATGCAGTTTAACGCAACAAGTGTGGGATGTGAACAAAAGGTTGAATATGACAGTCTGGTCTGCAGTAACGGCTGTTCCTTAAAAAAATGGTCTGAAATGTCTAAGGTTCTGCTGATTTAAATATCTTCGTTTCAGTCGACAAAACTTTGTTATTAAATTCTAGGGTTGGTTTTAATTACAGCCACGGACAATGATCTGCAAGTGGCCTTGCAGAGCACATTCAGAGAGAACAGGACAGAAAAACAAGTCATATCAAGCTTTTCCTGACAGAGATGGAGAGTGAAGAAGAGAAAAAAAGATCTTGTGATGCACGACATTGGATTTTTCCAATATGCTGATTAGGGCTGGGCAATGTGTCAATTCAATTTATTAATTCAAATTATTTTCTGCAAAAGATTTAAAGATCTAAATTTGATTTATTTTTCTTGACTTACTCCAATATGTAAGTTGTTGAAGTGTTTGAAAATGTAAATACTGAAAATGTACATTTTTCATGATGGTAGGCCCTGTCAGGTTCTGCATAAGCACATGTTAGGGCTAATATTTATTTTATCAATTAGATTAAATACTGTTTAGAGAGTTCATGTTGATTTACTGTGAAAATAGCTCAGCTTTCGTTGTCTATGTAGACAGGCCTGACGACTATATAAGCAACATTTTATGACGTGAAATTAAACTATTAGAGGGTAATTCTGCTTAGCTTTGGAATATACTTTGATAACATAAAGTTAAAACTTGACTCATGTCATTTTTGTGTCACTTGGAGTTTTTTTTTTTTTTTTTTTGAGAAGGAAAAAATTGACTAAATATTGAAAATCGAGTGTTGTGGGAAAAAAAACAGGGAATTTAATATTTCCAAACTCATTATCGCTGATACCAATATTAATATTTTGTGTCAAGAGCACAAAGCCTCTATTTAGCTATAATTAACCATTATCTTTGATTATTACAGTGTTCAGTAAGAGACACAACATTTTATTCTTTAATAAATGATATTTCAGATTATAAAGTGGATTTGACTGATAATGAGGTAAATTATCATGGTACATCTGAACATTTTGACAATATTACAACCAGTGCATGGAATATTTATGACCAGTGTCTATGGTCAAAATATCCCAATATAAATATTGGCTAAAGTTTTCATATCGTCCATGCTAATATTCAACTTTACAGGCACATACAGATGGAGCCACTTCAGTTTTCCACTGTCCATGACTGAGTCTTTACTGGATCATGCTGGGACCTGCCCACTGTCATGTCTGTAATGAGAGTCAGGGCAATGGCATGGCAGAAACTTAGTGACTGGTTAACGCTGATGCAGCTCCAATGAGGACAAACCCATTCGATGTGTTCTTGTAGGGGAAGCACCATCAAATCGGCATGTTTATGGTGGAATTTTGGCAATCCCATTGGCTGGAAGTCGGCAGGCATTCGTCTGGAAGGGGAAAATCGAAGCAGCTGTATCTGCTGATACTGATATTCAGGCCAGGTTTGGGAGCACATGCTGCGTTGACACTTCACCATTCAAGGGATGCCAATCCCTTCTAGCTGTGTTACCAACTGCCCTAAATGGTGCTGATATTGGTCTGATAATAACATGCATCCCTACTGAAAATCTAATGTCTCTGGCTTTGCTTTAAGATACAGAAGACAGATTTTTTCATGATAGATCCTATATAATATCACAAAAACAAAGTTTGAGCCGGTTAATCAACAGCGTGTGTTGCATCATTTCCATAAAACAAGCAGAAACAGAGAGAATCAGGCTTACAAAAGTGATTTATGTTTGAGATGGTCCTAGAGTTTTGTCTCCGATTACGAAGCTGCAGGAGTGTCTTGTAGAGAGAGATGTGATATTGATGTTTGGGGGCTTAATTTAAAGTTTTTAACCTTTGTTCCAAAGCTTTGCTGGAGAGCTATGAAACCCACATAAAGCTAAAGACAGAAGAAATCTCATTGGAGTTTGTATAACAGTCTAGACTGCTTGAGACGGCACACCGGTCAATGTTATCTCACTGAAACGAGAGTTAAGCTCACAACCCTCTAGAATAATCCCTACAATATATATACAAACACTTTCCCAAATACTTGAGAATACTGCTGTCTGTCTACCTCTCACACTGAAAGAATTTTGGTCTCAGACTGAGATTTTTCAAAGACTGGGGTGCTTGACACTTCTTGACCCAGCCTCCATGACGACCTATGAACTTGTGCGTGAAAGACAGTTTACACTGTGACAACAACTGCATTTGTTGATTGGTGGAAGTCACATTTCCAATGTTTCCAGTCTTTCAGACAACACACGAAAATCATTTTGCAGAAAAGCCTGACAGTGTTAATTTTGTTGACTAATTATTTTCCTCATTTGCGTCATAACCTTTTTCCCCTGACAAAAAAGTACACAGTAACTAATAAAAACAAGTGCACATCGACAAAAACTCAAATTAAATTAACTGACATTTTCATCAACAAACAAAAACTAGACTAAAATGTTTGACAGAGACTTAATCCAATCAGACCTAATTTGGTCATGTAGAAAGTAGAGACAAGTTAGGAATATATCCAATCACAGCTACTTTGGTTGTGTGGAAAGGTTGGATGAGTTAAGAGGGACATCCAATCACAGCTGCCTTAGCTTGGTGGTGGTGGGATAAGTTGTGGAGCGATCCAATCAGAGCTCCTCTCTTTATGAATTGATATATTCATGTAGAGCAGGTTCACTGTTTGTTGTCAGTTCTGGTATTGTAACTGAGATGCTCTGCCAGGTAGCCTAAATAAAGGTGACTGCATTTCACACAAAAGTTCAATTTGTTTCTGTTCATTTATACATTCAGACTTTACTAGCATTCAATAAAGGGTTATTAGATGTTTGATTTTATCCAAGTGTAAAACATGACTTCAGAAATTCAAGGAAACATAAAAAATGCCTTACCCTTTACACTTCATATTTTAACTGAATTTACAGCAGATTTCATCGACTAAAATTAAAACAATTTAGAAGACTAAATTATGACTCAAACTAAAAGATATTTCAAACAAAAGACTAAAACTATAACCAAATTGAAAGCTGACAAAGTCTTAAAAACATGAACAATCTTGTAGTCTGATTTGGCCATTGGAGCAGAGTTTTTAGCTGTATCTGCGAAGAATTGGATTGACACACAGAATCAACAATGGCATCATTAAATCACATCAGTTCACATGCCTACAGATTGTTAATTTTTGATGGTTAAATATCATGTTTACTATGACTTAGTTTAAAACAGCAGCAGGGAAAAGTTGAGAGCAATTAGAGCCGAACAAAAAATGAAACTGAAAACTTGGGAGATGTCTTTCATTTTTCAAGCATCTTTCAGAGACCAAGGAACAGGACGGACTGTTATTGTGACCACCTCGAGAGCTTTCATCAAAAGTTCACCAAAGTCACTAAAATGCCTCTTGTGGGTGATATCTGTCTGTACCAAATGTCCCTGCGGCTGATGTCCGAACAAAAGCTCTTTGTGGAAAGGGCATTGACGGAGACAGTGGGATTTTTCATTTGAAACAATATCAGCACAAAATGAAGCAGCTGACAGCAGTGTCTCATGCAACTGTAAGGTTTTAATCCATGAAATCTACAAAAATAATTCAACCACTGTATGGAGATTATGCCAACTATATGTTAATATAACCAAGATAGATGGATGTGGTTTACGGTGAATCAGGACCCTGACTAATCCAAACCTTCAGTCTCGAGGTGGAGGTTCAGTTTTAATGACTACAGAGTACACTGTAACTGATTTTTACAAACTACTGTAAATAAATCTATACAGTAAATCACTGTAAATGGCAGAAGATTGTAGGAAAAAAAATAAAGATTTCTGTAGTATTACCAGCATTTTACCACGACATCTACAGTTAACTCCTGTTTATATAATAAATACTCACTATTTTGTATTTATACATATAATATACTATTGTGTATATATATAAACATGCTGTATTTTACTATATGTTGTAATGAAAAAGGTAATCAAGAGAAAGAGAAAATTCAGTTTTTCCCAGGAAAAACTGACCAATAGCAGGCATGATTTCTTTTAGTAAATTTCTCAATTTTGGGTGAAACAAATGTTTGAGTAACTTATGTTATGCCATAAAAATGATATATACGTTCTTTTTTTTTTTTTAACAAAATGATATCTTGCTTATAAATGATCAGAATTATCGAAATAGTTAAAGATATAATAATGTAAACTAAAATACAGCAAGTTCACTGTAGTTTAAAATGCATTAAAAAGTTAAAGAATAAAATATGGTTCTGATACTGTAAATGAAAAACACAGTAAGTATGCTGTAAACTGAAAGACAGTAATGGTACCTTGAATAAAAGATACAGTAGTAAAACTATTGTAGAAAATACAATAATAATGCTTTCAATTGATATAGAGTAATGCTACCGTATGGATATTTACAGTAACTGACTGGCATTTTTACAGAGTAAAGTTTGGGAATTCTGCAGGGAACATTTATAACTGCTTGGACTCTTCTGGACTCCACTCCTGTAAACTTGTGCCTTAATTTCAAAGAAAACAACCAACGTGGTCTAGAATTTGGACTCCAATGCATTGACTGCTGTTTCGTCTCAGATCATCTTGGGTTAGTTTCCTTCAGTTTGTTCGAGTTGATTAAGTTTGAGTTTGAATGCAGTTTTCAATAAACTAAATGCTCTTTTTTTTCGCTCCCATTTCTTGTTTTTGCATTTTGAAGCTCGACTTCGAGCCTTCTTTGTATCCAACAGTGCAAAATGCAAATTCATGCAATTGTTGAACTGCTCTTAAGATTTTGATCGGGAGTGTGTTACACATATTTTTACTGATCACAGTTAAAATGGTCTCTGTGAACCAGATGAAGGCATTTCTGCCAACAGTTGCTCAATGAACTCAGAGACTGAAACGGATCAACATGATGGAGATTTTTTTACAGACATGCACTTCAGTTCAGACGTACTTGAATGCCTGGATGTGTTCATTTGTCAGGAAATATTGTTTTCTTTTCCACACCCCTTGTTAAATCCAAATAAAACTGAGGTCCCAAAACATTAATGTTAATATGTTAGATGAAGGGCGTCAGTCTGCTGGGGTTAAAAAGCTTCATGCTCATGCCCACTGAACAGGATTGTCTCCAGCTGAATTTAAAGTACCGCTGAGAGCACAGAAGCAGCAGTATATGAAGCTCAGGATTTTGATCAGGACTGTATGTAAATTTAGTCTGTATTCATTTCTTTCTCAGGTGGTACTAAGAACATAAAATATCACAGGATCCACCAGAGTTCTTAATATTTTTGCTATTTCTGGCTTTACTGGATAGATCTCCCATCATCCCACATTTTCTCCAGCATAAGGATGATGCTGCATTTCTTTTCTAAACCATGTTCAACCAGGAGGGCCTGAAAAATCACATTTTACCTTCCAGTTGAACTCCCCGAGTGTCTGACAGCTGATGTCTCAGCATCAGTCATTAAATTCACTTCCAGCTCCACATTTGAGGTATTTCCTGCCATATCAAAGATTAAAAGATGGGGGAGATATGTTTTGCTGTTGGTAACTGCATTTTTAATCAGGCTAATAAAGTACTTTATAACTTTATTGGGTCCCTAATGATTTTTTGGACATGATTCTTGATTATTTGTTGGTTGTGAAGCGGGTCAGTAGAGAGTCAATCACACTGATTTTGGAGGTGAGCAAAGGGTTTTGTGTTAATTACATCCAATAGCTGGTTCACATATTAAAATCTAAAAGTTGAAGTTTATTTTTTTGTTTTCTTGATACCTATTCCTGCATTGGTGCCTCTATACATTCCCTTACCTTTAACTTAAAATGTGAATTATTCAGTAGAAAATTAATGATTTGATCAAATATGTCTCTAAATCATTACTAAATCACTGCCAGGGAAGCAACTGCACTACCAATTATAGAGTGGTACGGTGAATTCTCACGGGTCTGCTGCCTTAGATAAGATTAAATCAATGAGGAAAAGTAATTTTTATATCAATGTTGTGATAGCAAGTGAGCGAGGGCATCAGTGAGGCAGGGTTCAGCTGACATGGGCTGCTCATGAATGCTGGTTGCTGATAATGAGGTTTGGTTTGAGCTGACTGGAGCATGGAGATGTCCCCTGGCAGATTATTTTGGAGATGGTAAACTCAAATCTTGTGGAAAAATAAAGCACTGCGAAGATTTTTTTTTTTTTTTTTTACTGTTTGCACCTCTGATATTTAAGTTAATAAGTTAAAAAGCAAACATAATACCCAGTCCAATATCCCTACAGCCAAACTTTGCCTTTCAGTCTAATGTGGTCTACTGCCACACAGTGCTGTCATACTACATTCATAAATGTAAATATTGGTACTATTATAGTGTTAATTCCTTGGACTTGTTTATAGTATCACTTTAATTTATTTCATTTATTTTTCCTTCCTAATTCTGCACGTTGCAACCTGCTTACTTAATTTTTTACTTACTTTTTATGCTCTTATCTATTTTAATGTCTTTATTTGATATCCCCACTGCTATACTGTGAATAAGAGCAAATGAAACAACCAAATTTCCCCTTTATGATTAATAAAGTATTTCTGACTCTGATTCTGAATCTCACTGTAGCGTATTGTAGAGCCAACATAGTTTTTTGAGTAATTTTCACCTATAAGTGGGTTAATTATGAGGCTTCAGTGGCACCATGTACTGCTATGTGCCAGCTACTTTCCTTATATTATCAAAACTGCAAAGCAATTACAGTTAAACAGGTTTTTCGACAATTACTTCATATTTGATCTGCTCTTAAAATCCGTTCGTCAGCTATTATCAGCCAACATTAAACCAGGAGTATCAGTGTACAAAAGTCAAATCCAGAGATGGATTCAGATCCAGAATGATGCAGCCATGTTTGAAGTGGTTTCCTGTAGTTTGCAGCTGCTTGGGACTTTTCTGCCTGTTAAAGGACAAGACTAATTCATTTCAGAATAAATAAAAATGTCAAAAATTAGACTGTATTTTAATTTTATCTGTTTTACTCTTAAGGTGAGGTTTACAAACAAACATACATTGAGTTTCTACCTCAGCTGCACATGCAACTTGATCGTATTCACTGTTTTCTTTGACTTCTCTTTTAACTATGTGCAAATAAATAAATGAATAAATAGTAGGCTTAGGAATCCTGATCTATACCATGCAGAATTAAGGCAGTTCTGAAGGCAGATGTGCCTAACAAAGTAGCCAGTGAGTGTTAAACAAGTGACTAAAGGGTCTTGATTTTTAGTATAGAAAAAATACTCCATCATGCTGCTTTATTTCAGGATGCCTTTAATACTTAATCAAGCCTCAGCTCATAAACCTGTCCACAGGTGAGTTGTTTGTCTGTCAGTCAGAGAGAAATCCTGTCCTGAATCTCAACCCAGCGTCACATTTTTGTGATTCAGTGAGATAATTTCACAGCAGACTTGTTCCAGGGCTGCAGAAGCTGTAATTGAATTTAATCCGTGTTCACAGAGATACTGAAGACAAAGAAGTTAGCTGAGGGGCTTTAATAATATTCTCCGGTAACTTCTCCACAAAGTTTCTCTTGTAATCTTCGACCTCAGAGGAGTATGAGCATTAGTGTAGGTACCTAACAGCGTCCTCCTGAAGGCCTGCGTCATGGTTTGATGGATGCCTGCAGGCGAGAGCGTAAATGTGAAAACGTGTTGATGCAGCTGATACAAGAGTTTCTTCACCTTCTGATGTGACAAACTCCTCAGCTCACAATCCTTGAAGCATCTTTTTCTGTTGAAAGGACTCGTGTTCAAGGATTTGTCTTTTGTGTGGAAGCACATTACGCCTCTCAGAAAAAGAAAAAACAAATCCAGTTAAAAATCCATAAGAACTCCATTAAGAAATCAACATTGTTAGTCTTTTTTTTTTTTTTTTGCTTTAGTTTCTTTCCTCTGTTCATCTTTTCATATCATGTTGTACTTTTACTCTTTTTATGGATAACTTTTATATTCTTTTCCTTCTCCCTATTTGTTATGAATTTTTACTTCAGTTTATTGCTTTTCTTGCTTTCTATGCAGATTGTCTCATTCTTTTTTAGTGTTTATTTCATTAATTAATAAAAGAAAGCACTTTAATACAAACAAGCAATGAGTAAAACTGAATCAAAAGGAGCAGAAAGAAGAATAATCTTATATGATCTACCCCTTTTTTTACAAGATACCAATTAACAACGTACATAATAAAACACAAAAACTTTAAATCAAATAGCTGCGGGGCCGAGGAAGCCCTCACTCCTTTCTATAAGAAACATGTATTTAATCTACTCTTTCTCTGAAAAAGACGATAAAAAAGTAATGAACCCAAAGTTCTCTGTTTATTCTCATGCCTTCTGCTTTTTCCTCTTTTATTGCCTTTTCTTTTCTTTATGATTTTATATTTTAATCCTTTATTTTGTTCCTCATAGTCTCATTTTCTGTTGCTGGGTTCTTGTATTGTCTGGATTCTCTTGAGTGAACGGGTCCTTTTTGTTAGGAGGATGCCGGGTTTTGGTGGATCCGGGTTTTGGTGGATCCGGGTTTTGGTGGATCCGGGCTGTGATTGGGGAACATGGGGGGCCCAGGCTGATGCGCGTTGGGGTTTCTTTTGATTTGTTTTTTGGTGTTTTTGGCCCTATGTGTTGGGACCCCTTTGTGTTTTTTGGGTTGTCAGTTAGTTTTTAGGCGTTAGATTCTCCTCACTTCCATTATGTTTGTTTGTTTGTTTGTTTTTTAATTTAAATTGTTTTTTTCCTGATTAGTTCCTTTTGTGCTTTTCTGTCTGTATGTTGCTGTTAGCTTGCCAAAGCACTTTGTTAACTTATATTTGGAAAAGTTATTTTTATTACTTTTATTATTATTATTATTATTATTATTGCTTATCTATTGCTTCGACTGACAGGGGGCAGAAGTGGTCGGAATTGTTGCTTGATTATCAACAAAATCGTTTGACTTTTTTCACCCTTAGAATAGTAGCTTCAAAGCCGGAGTGCACAATGACTCAGCCTATTTGTTAAAAGACGGACAGGGCTTCTCCATGATGAGTTATCAGCTTGACTCGACTCGACTCTGCACAGTTGTTTTGGTTTTCCATCGGGGATCATGCCTAGCACTGGCACTGTTTGTCCTATCACCTCCAGTGGAGTTTAAGGGGGCGAAGTTTGTATGATTTAAAAAAAAAAGCAAACCAGAAGTTTGTTTGGTGCAGATCAAACGTGTTAGGTGTGAAAGCACACTAAAGCTGGAGATGTACTTGCTGAGAATACGTCACCGGTGGGGTCAGTGTAGAGTCAGAGGAAGGAATAGAGAGATCAGCCATGTGGTGAAGCCTGATCTCTGACCTGAAACAGTACCATTGCTTCAAGTCCTTTGCTGTAAAATGAGATTATTTGCTGGCAGAGGGAGCCGAGCACTTGGACCTGCATCAGAACGAGCCCTTCTCTTGCTCTCGAGTCCATTATAGAGAAAAAAATAACAAAAAAGCAACGTGTTACAGATGATACTGTATGAGATGAGGTGCATGGAGATGAGATATGGAAGATGCCACATCTGTTCTCCTGATGGATAACACTTGTTTCTGTGCAGAGATGAGATGGTACATGGAAATTATAAAGAATTCCTCTTGTGGAGAGTAGTGCTCTCTTCAGGTTCATGTTCAAAGAGACAGTCACGCACGCACATGTGAACAGACGTAAAAAAAAAAGCTTCTCAGTGATGCAGTGATGATTCAGCCACAGGAGGCTCAGCGGTTATTTTCAGGCCCGTGTGGCTGCTGGAGCAGAGCTGAACTCTGGGCTGTGAGGGGCTGATAAAAGACTCCACGGGAACCTCCTGGGGCAGCTTATGTGCTGTGGAGGATCCAGGGAAAGGCCAATTTACGGCCACGTCTACTTACCCTGAAAAGCAGCTGGAGTCTGTCCACGAGCAGATCAGATCTTCAAATTCGAAGAAACAGGTTATAAACATCGCAGGGATGAAGGCGGGACTGTGGGAAATCAGGAGAAGATGAAGAATTGTAGAAGCAACGAGAACAGCAAAGGGGAGGAAAGCTGGAAATTAATATCACATAATTAAACATATTTTAATATCAATTACAATCACCGCCTTCCACAATTATGAAAACTGAGTACCGTATTTACCGGACTATAAGTCACTCTGGAGTATAAGTTGCATCAGTCAAAAAATGCGTCATGAAGAGGAAAAAAAACATATCTAAGTCTCACTGGACTACAAGTCGCATTTATTTAGAGGCGGTTGCGTTGCATGAAGCGGTAACACCAAGAAGGCCTGCAGTCATGTTTATTCATCTCCTTCGTAACTACCAAGGCGTGGAGACGTAACTGCAGCACATTGTTCAAGCACCCATCTGTGGACTCGTTCCTCCAGCTATGGCC
Source organism: Cetoscarus ocellatus (assembly GCA_037902135.1). Lineage (NCBI taxonomy): Eukaryota > Metazoa > Chordata > Actinopteri > Labriformes > Labridae > Cetoscarus > Cetoscarus ocellatus. Next base: position 323,752 of record JBAMNC010001687.1, read on the forward strand.
ATCTTGCTTTCAGCCGACGACTAGCTTTCTATGTTTTCGGCTGCACATTTTACGACCTGCAGTTTGTCATCTGTAGAATAGGATTTTCTTTTGGGGGCATTTTGTTTGTGTTCAGTCTTTCTCGGTAGTCTTTAAGTTAATTTTTCTGTTCATTTTTTTTGTGGTACAGGAGCAGCATATTCGTCACAAGCCTAGAGCGCCCTCTTGCAGCTGTAGACGGTAATGTTTACTCCTTGGTTAAAGTCGGTCAGTATGAATAAACATTTAAAAACATCTTAAATTATATATAGTTTGATATATAAGTTGCACCTGACTTTAAGTCACAGGACCAGCCAAACTATGAAAAAAGTGCGACTTATAGTCCAGAAAATACGGTAATTGAGATTTAAAGCTTACTGTGGCACATTTTATGTTGAACCTTTTTTCCTTTTCATCATTATTATTTTGAGTTATATGTATATTAACGATATTTTTTACACGTTTTACTCATTTTTTTAATGTAAAAATGATATTCAAATGCATAAGTGAAAGTGTGTGGTGCATGTTTTAAAATCATTTAGTAAATCCGTTTCATAATCCTGATCTCATTATCTATTAAAATAGTAATGATTATGATTTTTGACATAATCGAGCAGCCCTAGATTGATATTTCCAGTTATATGAAACTCACTTCCTTACACAATAATGATAATAACCATGTCACATTACTTGTTTAACTTTTTTTTTTCCCTTTTCCATCATTATTGTAATTAGCATTTATTGGAGTTATATGTATTTGTATAAGTTTTTTTCTATGTATTGTCCATTTGTTAATGTTGAAAGTGATAGTGTCAAAAGCATAAATGAAAGCATGTGGTGCATGTTTTAAAGTCATTTGACAATTTTGTTTCATAATCCTGATCTCATTATCTATTAAAACAATCATGATTATGATTTTTGACATAATCGAGCAGCCCTAGATTGATATTATGTTATGAGAACAAAATTAAAGCACGCGAAGACAATAACAGCATTAGCTATTTACATATTTACACTTATTCAGTTAGGTTTTTTTTTTTTTTTTTACCCCATTTAATCATTCTGAGGCAATGTTATGAAGCGCAATATCACAATATTCACACATCCTTTTTGAGTAATTTAGGAACTGGTTAATGATTTCTTTTTCTGATTGGACACTGTCAACAAGAAAAGGAGACATCGGGTGCATCTGATTGGTTAATTTGAATACAGGAAGTTGTCATATCTTTATGGTGTGAAAACGATGTCTTATAGCATCACTGGTACATTTTTTCATCAATAAATGACATAAAAAAATCACCAGATACGAATTTACTGTGGATCTGCAAACAGAGAATTTCAGAATGATACACTGCACTTCATGGAAAATAATTATTATAACATTAAAACAATTTTTAAGGGATTTATTTGACCTGAAGTTCTCTGAAGATTAACAAAAGAACGTGCCTCTTTAGCAGTTTGATCGGATCGTTTCTTTATTAAATGAAAAACAAATGCCAACTCCTCACATTTCTCTATAGTAAGGATGTTTTTTTCTCCACTTGTGACATATATTGATGAGACTTTGTTTACAAAGTGGCTCACATTCTGTTTCACAGTCTAATTATCTAATTATTTGATGTAATAAATGTTGATTGATGGAACAATCGTCCAATCACCTGACAGATATGCCTCCAAACACTCTCTATGGGTGGTTTCACAGATGGACTAGAGAAATGCAGATGGAGCCACTTACATCTTTCCTAATTTCCTTGACAGAGCCTTGGCTGGTCCATGACAGGAAAGTGCTCAAAGCTGCCCATCCTTTTGGTTGTGATGAGATCCCCTGCAATGATATGATGAACATGTATGGCTTAATTCTTATTTCTATCGGATGTATAAATGAAAATTTTGCTTAGCATGGACAATGCCACAGTGTGCAAAAATTAAGCACAAAAACAACCAAAAAAAAACCTACTTCTGACTCCCAGGGTCTGAAACTGGGCTGGCATTTGGCTGGGAGGGGAAAATTGAAGCTGCATCTGTATATTGAACAGTTGTCTTTAGATGTGAGATGGTGTCAGTCTTCAGAGAGTCTTAAAGTCTTAGTAAAGTCTTGGGGAGTAAGGTAAACATAATTTGACTTTAAGCATTACCAGCACAGCCCTCGTACTCCAGCATGAGCTTCGTCTTCTCGTCCTTGCTCGACTTCTTTATTCAGCTGAATATCAGAGTCTGCCACAAAACTTCTACTGAAAAGCCATGCATATTTCAGGAGGAAATTCTTGCTGTGTGGTTTTGACTTTTCGATCAAAAAGAAGAAAAAGAAAATGAAGACATTAAATAGAAGCTCAAGGCAATTATCAAGGTCATCGACTGCGTCACATGTGCAGCTTTTGCCTGAAAAGAAACAGATTTGCAGCTTTGCTTCAGAGACGCAGGAAGCATGAGTAACAAAGCACAGCAAACCTTTATTATTCAAGAATACAAATCAGGGAAAATGTCCCCAGGGCCACACTTAAATGTCTGCATCCACGGAGGGAATCCAAAGGTGTTAACGGAGATCGTGTTGAGCTTAGGGGAAACTGTAAGCCAAAGCAGAAGATTTATTTAAACAATTCTGTTCCACCAAGTTTCAGGAGATAAACAAAACTTCTCTGTCCATTTCCAGGAGCCAGAATGGCAAAAAGCATTTACTGAACAGAACACATAGATGGGCAGCCTTGAGCTGGAACAGACTGAAAATGCAAAACAGCAGAGAGAGTTTGATAAGTCATTATCCTCTGTCTTTACTTTACCAAGTTTTAATTCCTGAGATTTTAGAAACCTAAAGGCTGACTTCTCTGTCCATGTGCACCTAATTAAAAATAAGAACTCCTCTTTGCCATGTGTTAATGAAAGGACGAATACACTGGCTTTGGGATGCATTAATTTATAAACAGCCCTCCTCCACCCACACAGGTCGTTTTAATGTTTGGTTTATGTAAGACTCTAATAGAAAGCCGGACCATCTCCATCATTTTACTTCATTGAGGGTCATTAATTTCAATCACAGGGCGATGTTCTGGGTGCATTTAATAAAGTTCAGGGCAAATATCCAGAAGGTTTTTGTTCAAAAACACTCAAAAGCGTCGTGCTTTTCACTGACAGCACAGGAGAGCATCAGGTCCATTTGGATGTTTATGTAAGAACATAAAGATGGACTGTTTACCCCCCCACAGGGGATCCAAGCCCCATGCTGGAGGGTCAAAGGTCAAGAGTAGGTGGATGGCTTTTGATTGGCAGATATTACATTTCTCTAAGGCTGTAGGTGCAGGTGGGTTTATGATTTAAGGCAATGCTGACCCTAACCTTAAACCTCCAGGATGTTTGTTTGTTCTTAAGTCAAACTAAATAAGGTTGACCTTTGACCTACAAAACTAAACTGGTCTCTGCTTGAGTGAGAGTGGATGTTTATGTAAGGTTTGAGGACATTTTCTGAAGCTTTTTTTCTGCAAAAAGAGCAATCAGAATAATTCATAATGTTGGATTTCAGGTACACACAAACTACTTTACAAGGTGAGGAATAATATGCTCCCAAAAAACATTCAGAAAGTTTTTATGAAGGAGAGGGGGGTTATAATTTAAGAGAAAATCTCAACCTTAAGGTTAGAAGTGTGCATACAACATTGAAAAGTTTCTGTATCACTGTTAGTGGAGTTAAAATGTGGAACAGATTGAGTCCGGAACTAAAGCAAATTTCCAGCATAATTCAGTTTAAAAGGAGGCATAAAGAAATGATTTTCCAAAGGTACACAGCTGAATAAATTAATGACAGGCTTGCTGATTGTTTGGAGGAAAATTGTGCAGGGTATGGTAAATACATCTGTAAAGAAGGTTTAGGTATTAGTGTATTTTTTTGGTAAATTTAAGACAGTGTTATGATTTCAGTGCAGAAGCAAAGTAAGATTTAAGGGGGTAGGATTAGATAAGTTTGTACTTCTTCCTACTCCTTTTCGCTCATGAGAGGCTTATAAAAACTAAATTAATGAATTGCAGTTTCAGCTACTGTCTTGTTTTATTTTCTTGTTTTTTTTTTCTGATTATCACTTATTAACCGTTTTTAAGATGTCATTTACATGATTGAAATAAAGATGTCAATCAATCAATCAATCAATCAATCAATTATTGACATGTCATGGATGAACATTACACTAAATGACCTTGACTTTTGACCTATCGAATTGAATTGGTTGATGCTAGAGTCCGAGCTAGCATTTATGCAATGTTTAAAAGAGATCTAAGTATTTCTAAGATGTCATGATCACAAGCAGGGTTTGAACAAGAGACCCAGTGACCTTGACCTTTGACCTCTGAAATCCCATCAGCCCGTCCTTGTCAGACTGGAGTTATGTTCAAACTTGAAACACAGTTTCAAGGCTCTGACCCTAACCATGGCCGGGGCATATTAGTCTGAGATCTGCAGGGTGGATCAGGCCGGTCAGCCTGTGCCCTCAGGGCGATGACATGACCGCCCTCTCACGGTGACTCGTACTTTTTTATTGACTGAACTTCCTCTGGTAATATGATTGGATCTTTTCATTCTTCATTAAATCAAAGAGTTTGTTGATTCATCATTCTGAGAGCAGGATTTCTTTAACCTCTCTGAACAAACATCTTTTCTCATCGACCTTTAAGGCCGTGATTCACATTTGGTCCCTCTCTGGAGATAAAGGCCGTCATCACAGGGCGAATAGGGGGAAAAAGTTAGGAAGATTTAGGGCCCATGATTGACAGGGACCCCTTAAAATATGAAATTATCAGTATTTTCTCAATATCAATTTAACTTTTATGTTATAGGTCCTTAAAGATCTATTTTGTCACACACAACCAAAAAAAATAAGCCCTTTTTGTTTTGATTGCAATAAATACCTAATGCATTTTTTGCTTTGGTAAACTTCCATGAAACAACACTTGTATTAAAAAGAGGCCCTTATAAACATGGATTATCTCTCTTTCCACTTTTCTTATCTCACCAAGGCCAAATTAACTTATGTTACTATTTTTATCATTATTAATATGTTGTTGTTACTTCTTCCAGTGGACTGAGAGAAGAACCAGAAAAACAAAAGAAAAAATTGTATGAATATGGTTTGATATCGAGGAAACCTACAAGTCTGCCACAAAACTGTTAACTTATGGTGTTATTTCTGTCTGCATGTTTTGATTTATTTTTCTTCTCCTTTCTCCTTTTCTTGCTTGGTCCTGAATTTGTTTGTGCGATTTATGTTTGATCGGAAAAATGAAATTGTTATGCTTTGTGGCAAATGAAAATAAAACCTAAACATTATGTTAAAAAAATATAAACATGTATTATGTTTTTTTTTTTATGTTTTTATTAATTGTGTAAATACTTTTGCTATATAGCATGGCTTGTCAAAATATATGGATCTTTACATAAAAACAGGTTAAAGAAATGGACAAATGTATAATCTACGAAAGTTTTGAATCTTTTATAGGGTTCATGAGAACTTATACGATAAATATAAAATGTTTTAAAGGCTGAAAATGCTCCAAATGCCAGAAAGTTGAAACTGCATTGCTTAATTCTCTGTGTAAGTATTTTCTCCTCTGTTTGGAGCTTGTTTGTGTCTTAAAACCAAATATATTGGATTTTAAGTGGTGCATTTTTGCTTCACAGATAGTTGGTTTGAGAAACTGTGCAGAGCTGGTTTGGTATAAGAACCAATCTGATCTCTTTTCATGGCCCCAGAGTTCCTGTCTGCGCCCCTGTCTGGCTGCACGTCCAGACCTTCAACAGCCGCAGCAGTTATTTGGATTTTATGTCACGTTGATGGGAATACAGCTGCTCCATCCGACCTTCATTTGCATGACAGAAAAGGATTATGACAAGATGATGCCATGATCTTTGAGCATGCTCATTTGCATGCCTGTGTGTGCCTGGAGTAGCAGCAACTTTGTGCCCATTACAGCAGAGCGGCCACACGTCCACTCCTATTATTTGGTCTTTTCATGTGACGAATCAGCTCCAGGCTTCAGTTGATTCTGACGCTGACTAACTGAAGCCCTCCACTTTCAGACAGCTTTGGCATAAAAATGCTGATGCTAATCCTTTCAGGTAGTTTCTAAGTAGCTGATTTGAATCTGTTTCATATTCCAACACCTGGATCAGGCTGGATCAGTTAATGACGGTGGCAGTTAATGTGTTAGCAGAAGCACATTAGCATGCAGGTTCAGGAGAAAATTACAGACAGAGCTGTTTGCCGTGCACAGCTGCCTTGAAAGTTTTTTCAGACTGTGTCGTCTTCCTGATTATTTTTAATACTTAATGAAGGAAACACCAGATGTCAGTCATAACAGCTTATTAAATAAGCTAATTCCAAAAAAGCAGCCAAACATTTGATAACTGAATTGATGCAAAGATGAATGAATTGATGAATGGATGAGCAATGGACGCAATAATGGTCAGTGAAATAGACTGATCAGTAAGCTGATGAAAGTGGATAAACGGATGAATAAATGAAAATATTAATTTAGGAATAAAGTAATTAATGGACAGATGGATTAATGGATGGAAAAAAAAAGATTGAAACTGGCTGATGATTGAAAATTTATGGATGTGTGAGGATTCATCCCAGCTGCAGTCTCTCTCCCTCTGTCAGCTGTGGGCGTGGTTACCTGACTCTCCGGCTCTCAGTCCTCACACCTGATGACACTCACCTCATCAGCACTGGGTATTTAAGCTCCTTGGATTCTCCTTCTCCTCGCCGGTGGTCTTCCTCACATAGAGTGGTTAGTTGGCCGTGTCTTCTCTCGTCTCACTACTGGCTTTAAGCCTCATGTCCTTCTCTAAGGACTCAGCCTTTCCTTGTGACTGTGTTTTTGGACTCTGTTTATTTTTGTGCTGCTGGGTACTTACCTCTGTTTTTCCTCTCTCTTCACAGTGTCTCCAGGAGCTTCCACCCAGCCACTTGTATATACTCACCTTAATCACTGTAAATACTCCCTGTGCATTGGACTTGCCCCCCATCCCCTTGGTGTTTGGAGCTGTTTCCAATAAAAACTGTTCAAACTGTTTTTGCCTCTGACTTCAGCTTTGGGTCCAACGAGTTACATTATAGAGGAGCTATTCCTTGACAGGATGAAGAGACCATCATGCAAATAGTACAAAAAACTATCTATCTATCCATCTTTACTTAGGTTGACTTAAGTTTGTAAGTGTTATTTCAGCAGCACAGCTTAACATATGGGTAGCCTTAAAAAAAACCCCAAATCCCCTGTGATATTCTTTTGTTGAAGTCACTCTTGTTTTGAGCTTCAAGTGCTGCGAGGTGTGTGCCACCTCATTGGCACCCGTTCATTCTGACATAAACTAATGTCATCTGTTATGTTAAGATAATATCTTGGAACATTTGCATTTATCATAATTGTCCTTTATTTGGCACTGTTTTTTCCCATTCAAAGCATAACACAAAATGTCTCACTCTTTACTTTTTTTTTGCAAGGGTGCCTGCACAAAGAATAACAATGCACCAAAATCAGCATCACTTCAAATCACAGACCCATTTCTGGGGCTTGTAATAATATTAATCAAATACTCCTTAATAATTATTTTATGCAAATTTCCCCGTGTGGGACGAATAAAGGTTTATTCTATTCTATTCTTCTATTTTATGGAGAATACATATCTATATCTATATCTATATATACATATATATATATTTAGATAAATTCATTAAATGAATAAATTAAAATTCAAAAGTTGAGTTGTTATTTATTAAACATTTATTTATTTTATAATATTTTTACAGCTGGTTTTAGGGAGATGGCATTTTTTGACCCTAGGGCCATGAGTGTGTTTTTTGTTGTTTTGTTTTCTTTCATATCACCCCCCCCCCCCCCCAAACAAATAAACAAACAAACAAAAATAAACACCAATGCATGCTTTAAAGTCAATGTTGCTGCCAATTACTGGCCCACCCCTGGGTTTAATGAAAGTAATAATCAAATACTACTTGAAATGTATTTCATGGAAATTATTTTCTTATGTTTTTCTATTAAAAAACAGTAGAGTTGTGTAAACATACTGGCCTTTAAAAGGGTTTAAAACAAACCAAATAATTAATATTTTATATGCTTTTTTTGGCTGAAGTAATTCTAAAATTTGTTGTTTTTTTTTAAAGTGGAAAAAAATAACGATATGTAATATTTTTACAGCTGATTTCAGGAAGATGGCATTTTTGTCATTGGGACAACAAGTGTGAGTCATCATTTTTAATCTGACAGCAAAAAAAAATTGAATGAATGCATCAACATTGATGGTGCTGCCAATCATTGACCAGTCTCAGAGTTTTAGAATAACTATAATCAAACACTCCTTGAAATTTATTTTATGGAAAGTATTTCTTTGTTTGTTTGTTTGATGGGATGGTCTGAACATTTTTGAAGCAGTTTTGGGGGAACTGATGTTTTTTCCGTGAGAGAGTAACTTTATTAAAGTAGCTCAAAGTTCAGATTGTGTTTGCTCTGTACATTGCTGTGCTCTTCCTCTCAGGTGGCCTCATAAACAGCTAAAGCATTATAGCTGTTGTTGAATAGATGTGCCATGTGTAAATAGAGCAGCCTTGATCCATAGATAGGACTACAGAAGGGAACATATGTCCAGTTACACAAAGAGAAAACCATCGGATCAAACTCTTACACAAGGATGTTGGATGGTGAAACTTTGTAAAAACAATCCTCTCATTCAGTTTTGAAAGTTCTGTTTTGGAGTCCTGCTCTCTAGAGGATCTACTACAGGTAAATTAACTCCCTGACACTCCTTGACCTCTTATGTAAATATGTAAATCGGTGCAGTCTGTCAAATGTGATGCCAGTCCAAGTGGTGCTCCAGATACTTAAAGCTCCTGCCCTCGGTAACACCCTGCAGAGCTCAATAACAGCCTGAACACAGAACATTTGTTTAATTTCAACCTTTTCTCACTTAACTGTTCACACAACATGAAACACAGCGAGTGTGTCCAATAACCAACAAGCATGCCCCCAATTATGCTCTTACTCGATCCTTTATAAAAATTAGAGTAATTGGTCTGCAGCTAATGGATGAAACAAAGGGCAGGTGGGGGGGCTGGAAAGGGACCTGCTGACAATAATGCAGAAAAACACACTTATATAATGCAGAAGTGATTTGTCAAAAAGGGTTATCATTGAGGCCCGGTGTAAATGGCCCATAAGAGCTGCTAAAAGCCTGCTCTCCTTTAACCATCATGCATTATGCTAAGTGAGACATTTTTGTTGACCGAGTTGCTGTTGTTCCAAAGTTGAAATGAGAAAGGTTAAACTTTCAAAATATATATATATGAAAATGTCTTTTCCGGGAATTTAACTCTTGCTGACGGGGCGACACAGTGGAGCAGCAGGTAGTCCACGGTGGTAAGAAGGCCACCAGTTTGATCACCTGTGTGGACTTTCCATGTTCTTCCTGTGCATGCAAGGACTCTCTCCAGGCACTCCAGCTTCCTCCCACAGAGCAAAAACATTTAGACTTAGATTTATTTATTTATTTTATTTTATTTTTTAAAAAATGGGACAGTACGCATTAATAAACATTAACATGTAAATGTATGGGACTATAGCTGAGTGGCTAATTTCCATCCCCAGTCCCATTAGCAGGTTGGTGTCAACACACAAAACAGACATCCGTAATAGGAGTAAAAACATAAAGAAGATATCAAAAGACATACAGTCAAACAGACAAAATTGTCATACAGTCCAAAAGAAAACAGGCCAGGAGTTAGGGAACCATGGGAATTATACACACTGAATTATAAAGTGCTGAAGTGCTAATTAAAGTGCCATAGTGCTAAAGTGCCAAATGACAAAGTGCATAGTGCTAGCTACCTGGGAGCTCTGGTCCTCGTTGTATTGCACATTGCTCAATGTTGCACAAATATATAAAGTGCATGTTTCATTGCTCATTACCCTACTGCCCAAAATAATAAAGTGGCATGTTGAATATGATAGTGCACGATGCCCTTAGCACATGGTTGCACATGCAGATGTGTAAGTAGATATTGCACTGAGAAGAGCACACATAGATATCTTATGTAAGCACTAATTCACAAAAATGGCATACATAGATGTATTTACAGTGTATTTACTTACACATGCTCATTTGGTATCCAAAACACTTATTGTAATCGACATTCACTTAACCAGTCGAGAGAAATATCTTACTTTAAGGAATAAAAGACAAAAATAAGACACTAAATTGCCTGTAATTAAGAGAAAATATCTGCCAATTAAAACAAAGAAAATTGTTTTTTTTTTCAGATGTTTTTTAATTGAATTATTTTGCATGGATGTCTGCCTGTGACAAACAAAATGTTTGTTTTTTCATGTTTGGAACTGATACAGTTTCTTTAAATTACCCCAAATTTCCAGTTGATGCCCATTATTCCCAGAGGATGTCTCTCATTTGAACGATTTCGAAAACTCTCCAGTTTAACTTCCCATGGAAAGTTTCTGGAAATGACCAAAAACTTTCCACCCCTTTGCATCGCTAATTATTATTAGCACTACTGCTGCTGCTTTTACTACAGCAGTGTCATGAGTGAACTCGTCACCCTGTGTAGGTATGGAACCACAACACACAACACTGACAGTAAGATTTGGTGTTGAGAAAGAAACTTGGCATTGCAAAAAAAAAGTTGCATTGATACTGAAACAAGTATTGGCATTGCAAAATGATGAATTAAAAAATAAAATACAGGCATTAAAAAATACTATTTTAGTAGGATACGTTTTGTACTATGATGTGTTTGTCAACACCAGTCTTCAGATTATTTTTCACTCTCTCTCTTTTTTTTTTTGAGTGTCACAGGTTTAGTTTCAGTTTTCTTTTTTTCAGTTTCATGGCAGGGGAGGGTGGGGGTTGGGGGCGGGGCTTTGAGTGTGAAAACGTGCTTCCAGGTATTGAGGAGAGGAGAGCGGATGCCAATTTCAGTTCAGTTTCAGTTTCAGTGTAAATGCAACTTTTTGTTTTACAATGTCAAGTTTCTTTTTCAATACCAAATCTTACTGTTGGTGTTGTGGCTCCATACGTAGGCCAGTTGCTGGGATCAATTTATTTATTTGTTTGTTTAATTGTTTAAAAGGATCCCCATTAGTTGCTACCAAAGCAGCAACTGGTCTTCCTGGGGTCCATACATCCAACAGTCACACATAACAGAATGTTAAAAGACAGCAAACACTTTACAATCGCACAATCTTACCCCACCTCCCCCAACATCAATAAATTCCAGTGAGTATCAAAGATGTGAAGGACACATGAACATCTGCACCGATTTAAAGAGAGAACAAAGAAGCCCAGCTTCACCCTGAAAATATAATGCTCTAGCAGCTCATCCTGCATTTTGAGTTCATAGTAATAAATTGTGTCCATCAAGAGTTTGCCTGCAGTATTGACAACTGTCATGTAAAACAAAGAACTATTGTGAAAAAAATTGTGACATAATAAAACTTGCACTACTAAGAATTCCTTATTCATCAATACGTTGTCAGCCTAAGTATGCAAACATGTATTTTTTAATTTCTTTTTGAAGTTAATTTTTTTGTGTCCTCGCTGCTCCATGGGCTGAGACCACCTCTTTCGACAAGCTTGGTTGTTGCTTGTAATGAAACGATGAAACGATGGGATCAATCGCTGTGTTCATAATAAGTCAAATGAACCATGCCGAACAGGAAAAGTTCACTTGTATTGTTTGGATACCTCTGACCCAAATAGTGAAGTTTAGGCAGAACGGTGGACTCATGCGGTGCTCGGGTACGATAGGCTCACACCTTTGCTGGTCATAGGCCGTGTGTTTGTGACATCATTGTTCCCTTCTGTGCTTTCTGATAGACGTTGACTCTCTGCTCCGATCTAAAGCCAAGCCCTGGTAAAACACAAACATCACACTCATTGTAAGCTCTGCTGGTGTCCCATCTGGTCCAGTCGATGGAAAAAGCCGAGGTGAGGTTCATTTCCCCTCAGTGCAGAAGCTCGGCTGTATTTCCTCTGAGGTCGGTGTTTTTCTGCTGTTGTCCTGTGGGGCGAGTGCACTCTGACCTTTGCTATGGACGAGAGCGGTTATGTACTGAGCCTTTTATATCTCAGTAGATTCAGACCTGTGCCTTTACCTGCTGCTGTGTGTGCTTATGTAAGAACACTGGAGCCCGAGAGAGAAACTGCTGCAAAGGGCATCAGTATCTCAGAGTTTAACCCCGTCCTTACCAGGTGAAACAGACTGTAGAAGCAAAACACACCTCAGATAAAACAGTTCTTGAGGTAGTGATAATCATTTTATCATATGTCCATGATGTGCATCTTTTTTTTGCAGTTTCTATTGACAGCTGTTTTATTTTCATCTCTTCCCGGACCACTGGTGTTACGGTTTAACTTGTGGTTGTGTTAACTGGTGATAGCAGGTGTGTTGAGTGAACATTTCTTTGTTTATACTTTAAATCCAGACTTCCTTTATCATCCTGATCAAATCCTGTTATGAAACCCTCTTGTTGGCTCCAACATCTGTTGTAACCACGGCAACCACAGAGCAAGTGGCCACCAGTCAACACGGCCACTTGTGAAACAATAACACCGGGTCTTGTCCTGAATATTGGCAGTGTCTGTATCACTGAAGTTTTTAACCCTTTTGTACATGAAATATTAAATCACAAAGGAATGCTTTTTTAAAAAGTTTGTTTTTACTTTCAAACAAGTTAAAAATCATGGTCATCTTTTTCAGTGTTATATTATATCTTTCCACTACACCATGCATCAATGGTATAAATAGTAATTTAGTAGAACTTAAAAAAGATCCACAAACATGTCTTTAACAAACACTTATTAAATGTAAATAAAAGTAAAAGCAAAATCTGAAGTATATGTACTATTGCTCTTTAATCAGACTATTCACTTGTGAATCACACCAAAATTTAACATAAAAAATACAAAATGATGTGAAATCTGAAAACAGGCATCATACCCAATTTGCCCTTCGTAGGCTGTTTTGGATTTATGATGCAATATCCCAATATGGTAAACATGTGGAAAGAAAATATTTTTAAAGGGTACATATCATGCTGTTTTCCTTGACATTATGCCAATCTGGGATGCATTTGGAGTACTTCTGTATGATTTGCAGGTCATAAAGCTCCTTCTTCGCCTCAAAATCACGTTTACAAAGCCTCTCTCTAGCCGCTTTTCAGGCTGTCCCTCAAAACCCTCTGTCCTCTGATTGGCCAGTTCTGTGAGGGCTGCGCCGGAGACAGAGCGGAGGGGGTGCCGAGGCCGAGCGGAGGGGTGACATACCAAAGTGCATTGTTTACTAGCCCCGGCTGTCCGCAGATCGTTGTATTGACTTTGCAGTTAACATTAAACTTTTGTTTGGCCTTTATTACATGATTAAAATGGCTACTTATGAGATTCGCCGATCGATCATGCACATCTCCATGAATACAGAGGAGTTTTTAAGTAGAAAAAAAGCCCACATTAGTTATGTGATTACACACAACAGTGAGTCAAAGCACTAACAATAGCTTCCCATTACTCTCAGCAGCTAAGAGGGGTGTGCAGACCTTTTCAAAGACATGTTCATCATAATAATTAAAAGACAGATACTTAAGTAACAAAGGATGAAGCGCCGTTTGTGAGTTCTGCTTTTCGAGCAACTGTGTGGTCGTAAGAGAGCCCCACAGGACTAAATTTACACAACACAGCTGACGCTAATGCTAACGCTAACGCTAACGAGCTTAGCATTGGCTCAACATTACATCATATATTTATTTACGAGTTTAAGTAACAGAGGATGAAGCACCGTTTGTAAATTTGGCTGTTTTAGCTACCGTGTGGTCATAAAAGAGCTCTACAAGTCTGAATTTACACAACACAGCTGACGCTAACGCTAACGAGCTTAGCATTGGCTCAACATTACATCATATATTTATTTACGAGTTTAAGTAACAGAGGATGAAGCACCGTTTGTAAATTTGGCTGTTTTAGCTACCGTGTGGTCGTAAAAGAGCTCTACAAGTCTGAATTTACACAACACAGCTGACGCTAACGCTAACTAGCTTAGCATTAGCTCGACATTACATCATGGCCTTATTTACATTACTTCCTCTGATTACATTACTTACCGCTTGTGGTTCCAGGTCTCTGTGGACAGTCTTTATGGAGGGAACTGCTCCTTGTTTGAGCAGCAGTTGAGATGCAAATCCTGCATCAAACTGCCCTCTGGGGTAAAATGATGAGCACACAGAAACAGCTGAGACAGCGGCTGATCCGAGGAAACAAGGTGTCTTCATTCTTTGGAAGTGAAAATAGTTGTGATTTTGATCCACAACCAAAAAAACACAGATGAAGACCCTTCCCAGACATGTCTTCTCTCAAGTATATAGCTCAGGGAAACAACAGAAAACAAACACTCAAACTACAACTGTAACAGCCGGTCCTGGAGAGAATATAAACAGTTGGGCGTGTCCTAGCTGCAGCTCGGCGCTTCAGGCATTACCGGGGAGGAGCTGCAGGGAGGAGCTGCTTTCTCAGGCTCGTCCAGTGAAAAGAGACTGAAAATACCTGACATCAGGTCGTGGGAAATCTCTTGAAGATCTCGCTATGAGACGTTTTCGGGGTGGAAATCTTGCTCCCGGATATCGGGGACAGGAGCAGATCTCATGTTGTGGGATTTTCTGGAGGTTTAGAGTCGGCAATTCAATAAACAACATTATTTGTAGGTATTAAATCTTGTTTCTGCATGATATGACCCCCTTAAGAAGCTTAAGACAAGGGTTTGGGAATTAACCCTTTAATGCCTTTAGTATTTATATTTGATACATACTTTTATGATCCATCTATTTAATCAATATGATCAAGAAATTAAAAAAAAAACAAATGAAAACAATCAGATAAATGATAAAAAAAAAATGTCCTCAAATGGATTATCAGTTGTCAAAAACACCTAATGTATCAAATAAGATGCAAAAAACATATATGTTAAATTTGATGGAAATTTAGATTGTTTTTAGGATTTCAGTTGAAAGTGAAATAAACATTTCAGCTTCAAAAAATTAGAATTTTCTGGCTATGATTAGTGTTTTCAGGCATTAAAGGGTTAACCACCTGGCAGTTGGACATGGTACTGCAACTTAAAGGGTATAAAATTTATTCCAAATATCTGTCTACTGTAGTGGACACCATGCATGAAAGGGTTAAAGCAGCATCACAGTGAGAGAGCAAAAGACAGTCAGTCTGTGTGATCAACGAAAAGAAACGAAAAGAAACGAACAATAAATCTGAACTGAAATGGATAAATAAAACAGATCAAGAGGATTACAATAAATAAATAAATATGATTAAATAATAATAATAACTAGAAAGCACTCGGAGAGTGCAGACCTCTGCCAAGCGCCACAGTTCCCCCTATTTGTCATTTGCACCATAAATATTAGTCCCACATTTATTTTGAGTACATTTTTAGATTCCTTGACCATGAAAACATACCATTGGCAAATGAATTCATAATGATATCAACATTAGTTCAGCAGTTATTCACGAAATCAAATTTTCCTTAATGGCGGTTTTCTTCTGGCTCTAGCTCCCTAGCTTTTGAAGATACAGCAAATCCGTTGGCGCATTCCAAATTCCACAATGCCTTGGCTGTATAATGGTGTTTGTTGCGTGTTTATAGCTTCGTTTGTTCTCTTCCTATGATGAAAATTCCAAAGAAATTATACCTTTACCCGGATCAGTCTTTGATATACTGTAGAGCATGTTAGAATCTTGTCCTGTATTTTTTATTCAAGTGCCCTGACCATTATTTGTGGAGTTATATGCACAAATGTCGAAAATGGCCCTATCTCCCAATGTTAAAGAATCCTTTAAAAAATTCCTGAATCCAGACAGAGATCCGGATTGCTTCCAAAATCTAATCATTTGTTCCTTATCCCAATCCCGACATTCCCTGAAAATTTCATCAATATCCGTCCATAGCTTTTTGAGTAATGTTGCTAACTAACTAACAGACAGGCAGACAAACAAACCCTCCCAAAAACATAACCTCCTTGGCGGAGGTAAATATAAACAGCTAAAAGCCAGAGTACAAAGTTAATCCTAATAATGTAGATCTTCACTCAGATACCCACATATGGACAGCAAGACAAAGGCTCAGTTGTTTCAGATAAGAGCAGGGTCAACATCTTTTCTTTATTTCCTTTTGGTCAATGAAAAGAGTTAAATTCTAGAACATTATGTATGCACTGCAGAAGGTATGGGTACCAAAACTGAAAAATATTCCCCATTACTTATCTTCAGGACCACCTTTGGAGGGAGTGACAGTACAGGAGCTGCAGCACAGCCGGATCCAGAGGCTCAGGTAGATATTCCAGCCTTTTCATTCATTTTCTGAACAAAAATCAGTGACAGAACAGTTTACACCACAGATGGAGCAGCTCCTCGTGCCTGCAGACCCTTAATGCAAGCTCCCACTTCTACTTAGCACCAGCACACACCACACCAACAAAGCACTTGTTTCCTGAGTTAGAGAAGTTCAGGGCAGACATAACGAGGAACAAACCCCAGAAAAATGTTGTCTTTAGAAAAAGCTCTACAGTGTGATGAGAAGAAGTGTTAACAGGGTGCCATGCTGCAGACAAAAGACAGTCAATCCAAGTCCTCCATGTGGGCCTTTGTGTGATCTTTCAATACATCCAAAACATCAATCTCACAATGCTTCAATCAACTGAGCCGGGACGGGGAAAAATCAGTTAAAATAGAAAGAGGCAGTTCCTGCTAGACTGTTGAGATTGGTTCAAACTGTTAGAAATCAACGTATGAATGATTTTTGAGTCTGGAGTCTGATTCAAGGGCAGATGTGTTTGGCAAGGCTGACCTTTGCTTTAATAACTTCAATAATTATGCAGCTTTCCGTCATATCTGTGATTATGAAACATCATCATCATGTTCTGAAGGTCACAGATGGGTTATCAAACGTTTTTTTTATTTCAATTAATATACATTAGGAGCCATGTGTTTCCATTTGAATAACTGCATCTGCTGTGGCTGAAATGATTAAATACCCATGTCCTTGTTCTTTAATGTTGAAACATGACTGTTAAATTGGTATGCTTCATACTGTAAGTCTTGAATTATTAATAGTTAGGGTATGATGCCTTTTGTAGAGTAGATAAAGGTCATTTTTATTTCCCTTGAAGGGTTGTCAGTATTTGAAAAGGAAGCTGATCACAGTAATTACTTTGGTCAGGGTTGTTCCTGTGATAAGGCAAAAGAGCTGTCTTTTACATACTGGCGATGGATTGAAAGTAAATGCAGGCGTCCTCCCTCTTAGATTAAAGATTTTTCCATTTCCACCCTCACAGTTTCTTCCTACGTTTGACTTAAAGGACTCGTTGGGTTTTGTTGAAGTGGCAGCCTTGATTGGTAAAATAGGGAACTGCAAACACAACACTCTGTTTTTGCGGTTAGGCAGGTAAGGCGGTTACTTTTGAGTTTTATATATATACATACATATATATACATGCATATATATACATATATAGTTTGTGCTCCAGCGACCGTACCTGACCCCACTGATCTGATCTAAAGAGAGGAGCTGCTGTCAGAAAGATACGCAGCCCTTTGTTGCATCACAAAATCGTCCTAAAAACGGGGGCTTTGTTGAGAAAATCTTACTGTAGCGTGTTGTTTTGCCCGAATATCTCCCCTCAGGGACAAAGCTCTCAGCTCTTTTTTTGGAACTCTTATCTACTAAAGCCATGGACTTCTAGCAACTCCACTTCAAAAAAACCTGAACTAACCCTTGAGCGTGCTCAGATAATAGTCCCATAAATCTACTGAAGATGAAGCACCTATTAAGCCATATTATATAAAAAAACAATATTTCCAGATAATAGAGCTGTAGTTAGCTGTCATTATCTCTTCATAATTTCCCTTTTTGCATTACTAAATATTTGTTAAAGTAAAAACTTAGCTTAATATACTAAACAAAAATAACCAGTAAGTAATCTGAAAGCCACAAGTTTATCGTGCCAATTTCAACAATGCGAACCCCCTGTCACTGAGGACAACATTAATATGGCCCTTTTGGTCACCAAAGCTGCTCATCCCTGTACTACAGGCTTCTTGTCAAAGTGCCGTCAGCCCCTCTTTTCATCTTTAAACTTCGACGCCTCCGCTGCTGTTTACTATAGGTGTCTGAGTCGACTAATGAGGCTCTGGATGTTGACTTCATTAAAAGTTTGTGCTCCTGTTCAGAGCTCTGAAACCACCAAATGTCCTCCGATGGGGTCCAGAGTGTTGTCGATTTGTTCCTGATCGAGCATGTCTTATTGATATCGTTGGTTGTCTTGGAGACTTTTGGAGAAGTATAAGATCATTGGGATGAAGAAAACACTCATACAATAGATGTTCTTGGATGTAAATACCTCCCTCTGGAGATGTTAAACACTGTATCTGTGATAGTCTGTGAATTCAGTGCCAGTAAGATCATTAAATCTGGTTGTTCAAGTCAAGATTACCATAAAATACATTTTCACCAACTATAATTTAAATCCCTATTAAGGGTTGTTTATTCCAGCTCATTTTTGTTTATTCCTGTGAATTCCTGTTAATTCGTATGCAACGTCCACCTTTGAGAATTACTGGAATTTTGGAACCCTAGTCCGGATGCCGCAGAACTTTTCTTGTTCATAGAAGTGCTCCTGTTATGAATTTGCTTCCTGGTTGTGTAGCAAGGACCCAAAAGCAGAACTGGAGTCAAAATAAAGGTGTAACAATAAGAATTTATTGAGGGGAATCCAGGATCTGAAGAGAGTGAGGGCTAAAGGGGGTGAGAAGTCCGGAGAGTGCAGTGGTGATTTGGGGGGTAAAATGGGGTACACACATAAAGATTATCGGGCTGTTTTTGTCCCGACTTTCCCCCCTTCCTGACCAAGGACAGAAAACTCCAGATTATCTAATGTTTTATAAGATTATCCTACAAGACTATCCTGTGGTCTGAGGTGTGTAAAGAGTGAATTTGTCCTGATAATCGGCTCAGAAACCATAATTATTAAACTTGTTCAATATTTACAACCAAAAATCTTCGTGTGTGGGGAAAGCTGACGACTCCCGAGTCATGACTCTGTTAATTGTGACATGAATGTAGCCGATCGAGAAGCAAGCTGACTGAGGAACAAGGAAGCATGCGTAAATAAAACAAGCATGTTAGTCCAAGTAGAATATTTATGTCTATATTGATAATATGCTTTTACTTTCTTTTTTATCAGACAACAAGGTTTTTTAGTTCGTACCTTTACATATTTCAACAGAGATCTTCCGTCTTCGTCAGAAGTGTCACCTGATGTTAGTGTGACGTGTCCTTTTTCAGCTGCAAAAACAAGCATGGCCGACCTGAAACATAAAGTTCAGTGGACCTTAGAAATGAAGGACCGGATCACTTGTTCACGCTGTCTCCAGGATTTTTTAAAATTGTGCTGAGAAAGGTAGTCCCATTTGCAGCTATATAGAGCTGTAGCTTCGGTGCTGACTACTTCTGCACTAACCAAGACCTGATCCCATTCTCTGTGGCTAAAGTTCAGGCTAATGCCATGTACGTCATACAAACCTAGACTTTCTCTTGAGGAGCTGCTGTACATTGGTCTGAGCTGGAGTCAGAGAAGAGGAGGAGAAAAGAGCATTTTTAGTAGCCTCACTGAAAATGGGAGCTTTTGTTATGTTTGTATTTGTCTTTGGTAAACTTTTTAATTGTTCTGTATAACGTCAAAGTAATTCAAACCTGCAAACTGCTCTTTAAAGAGGGGTAAAGCATCAGACTGGAGCTCCGTCTCTTTTATTTTGCAAACTTTTGACAAACAGACGAACTTACTGGTGAAGCTCTTTGAGGTTAATCAGAAGCTCATGCAGTGCCTCATGCTCACTGAGTGAATACTAGCTTTACAAATCAAACAAAGAAGCCGTGGAGATGGTCTGAAGGCTGACAGCGTCCACAGAGCAGCAGAGGATGTGGGCTGAAGACCACGTCAGCTCCTGTCAGGACCAGAAAGAGAGTTTCTGATCCTCGTGACCTTTGTGACAGGAGGTGGACGATGTGCATGCTGAGTGCTGCAGCCTGTAGACATGCTGAGGCTCTGCAGAGACAGAAACTACTTCACTTTTATTTTATTTTAATGCTCTGCAGGAGAAGCTTGTTGTTTTCACCTAGCAGAAATCTTACATGTTGAAGAAGCCGATGGAGATGTGTTTAGAAACTGCAGTCCTGCCTCACCTCCATTGTTTTAGCTGTTATTATGCTGACTGAATGTATGTGACCATGTTTTTTCTATTTCATATTTCATTTACAGGAGGAACAAAGGCACTTATATATACCGGGGCAGCATTAAACATGTTTTTTATGCACCATTAGTTTTACACGACAAATACAAAGAATAAAACAGATAGAAAATACAATGAGAAAAAAAAAAAAAAAAAACTAACTGATCACATAAACATAAGAATTAATGAAAATAAATAAATAATAACAAATAAACAGTAGTTAAAATAGGGAATGGGGGGTTACATTGTTCCAAAAAGTAACCCATAAATGGTTTATTCAAGTTTCTCCTTTTTGATTGTCTGATTTTCTCTTCTTGTGAAAAGGACATAAACTCGTTAATCCATTGTGTGATGGAAGCAGCTGTTGTGGATTTCTTATTAAGAAGGAGGCTGTGTTTATTTTACGGAGGTAAAAGCTTTTACTTCCAATTCTTTAGTAGAGAACTGGGTATGCTCTTCCTGTAGACTGAAAATACCAATGTGTGGTGAAGTGTCAGTAGTTGTTGAGAATACTTTGGACATGGTGTTGAAATAAATTTGCTCATTTTAATATGAGACTCTCACAGGTTGACTTTCCCATCACCCAACGGCTGACACCTGATATATTCTCCTTTTTCAGGCTCTCATCGTGCAGGCAGACCATGTTTACAGAGAAAAGGAGAGCAGGATTGTGATGATGTTTTCACTGAATCTTTGGAGTAAAGGTTCAATACTCACTTCAGGGATGTGTCCTCCTCTTTGTAAGCTACCTGATTTTTTTTTATTTGTGTGCATGGTTTTATTTCAAAGGCCTTGCTGTTGATATCGGTGTAATATTAGTATTTACTCGTGAACCTGAAATGTAAGAGGGCTGATGTGAGAGCAGAGCTGAAAGCCTATCTTAGATAAAAGCTTTGAGTGCTTGAACAGAAAATGCCTCCACTTCTCTGGATTTTTCTTCCACTGATACAACTTCATATCAGAGGAAATAAATCAGACGTGGTCAAAGGAATGTTCATTTACTGATTGCTTTACAGCTTAGTAAATGTTTTTTTTTTTTTTTTAAGGTCATGACCAAGGGAGCACGTTTGGTGTGGACTGAATCTGTTTGACTTTTTAAAAGTTTGGTTTGTTTGAGGCTGGAACAAAAGCTCACACAAACTCTGGCTCTGACCAAAGATCCAAACTCTGGTCTGACAAAATCAGAGGTCTTGGTTTGTGGTGCGTGTGAAAGCAATCCAAACAAACCAATCAAGGACCAAATAAGGCAAGCGAACCATAATATGTTGGGTAGATTTATGATTAGACGAAAAGATTCAGAGCACTTAATTTTCCCTCCAGGAAGTCTCTGTGCTTGACACCATTTTTACAATGCAGCAAGAGGCTATGCTCTCTTTATATTTGTTAATTTTCAACTTGGAGAGGAGAGAGGATGTTTACCGCATTGCTGTGCAGTAACTTACATTCATGTGAAAATTAAGCTAAAGTGGAGTCATTTCATTATTGAATTGTTTGCTTAATTTGATCTTCTTCCTTATGGCTGACAGAAAAACCAAGACAAAGCGAGCCAGAACTGCTGTGATCCTGTTTGCCACTGAAAATCTCAATCCATCAGCCTGACCTTCTTTTTGGATATTGTGCATTAAATTGATTTTTAGATTTTGGTCCTTGACTATTGACTGATTATTTATTTATTCTCTTTTACTGTCGTTACCTCAATTATGAATGAGGAATGGGCAGAATGGACGATCGTTCTGTCATTCATGTTATTATGGGCCAATCAGAAAATGTTACTATGAAGGAGAGAACAGGCCACTTTGTGCAGAGCGAAAATACAACCTCTATAAAGAAGCTTGTCTTGCTGTTATTTGTTTTTCATTTAATAAAGAAATGTGGTCCAGATCTGCCAACCAAGTTTTTAGCATCTATGCTAATTTCTTTCTGCTGCAGTCTCGCTCTTAGGATGCTGATTGGGCCGAGCACAAACATTGTAGATTGGAGCTTTGCAAGACTGAACTGCCTGATTACAGACATCAGTGCATCAGGCTGATCCAGCTGCACTGAAGGGTTACTTTATTGAGCTGTGTTTGATCCTTTAGCCTCTGGATCTTCGTGGTTTTAGTACTGATGTGCCTGCATGTTTTATATTCCTCTGTACTTGTGCACTGATGCTTGTTGCAAACCAAGCTTCCTTCAGGTGATAATAAAGCTGAAGTTGAAGACGGGGCTTGGACCAGGCTGAATCATTTTGCCACTTTTTTTTAATCTGTGCCTGGTTGAGGGCTGTGAGGTTTTGGTTTAGCCTCCATGGGAGCGCATAAACCAATGATGACAGTGTTGTATGAATCAAGAAGCACCAGAGATGGTGTTAACATTGGTTTACCGCCCATAAATGATATATGACGTGCATAGTCATCATCATCAGCTGATATTTGCTTGTCTGATTGGCACATGGGCTCCAGAGCCCGGACTGCAGAGACAGAAATGCCGGCTGTCCTTTTTTTAACCTCTTTTTGTCTAAGTGGCACTTCGTGTCTCAGAATCTGATGACACACTCAAAAATAACTGGGCACGTTATTAACTCCGATTTCTCCCTCGTGCTCATGTAACAGTTCACACCGCTGTGCAGTCTGTGCTGTTAAGAGAAACACATCATCCATAATGAAGTCAGTCTCGGAGCGGAGCCACGTCCAAGTTTAACACGTACCTCTGTAACCCTCATTTATTCCACACCAGCCAGCCGGAGGATACGCAGCTTCTCCACCTCTCCCTGCCTCATTTACCTCAGAGAGACGTCCAAAATCTGAATTTACTCACCACTACAGAAAACTTCTGACAGTTTACCACCCTGAGATCAGTTAACATGTTTACACAGGCACAAGTTATCAGAATAAACGCTTAAAAAGAATTAAATCACGTCATGTGAGCTTGTAAATTGGAAGATGCTGATCAGAGAGAGCTCATTCAGAAAGAGATTTTATTCTGAATTATTCTAATCGTTACTCCAAATCTTGTTTGTGTAAACACTCAATCTGAACAAGTCTCTTGGTTCACTGTCTCTCCTCTCAGCATGGAGATAACTTCTCCGTCCTTCCCTGAGGAACTTTGAGTGACGGACAGAGATGTTTATTTAACAGGAGAAGTTGTGTCGACAGTAGTGTTCTCATATAAAGACAAACTGAAATACTAACAGAGTATTAATCACAATGTGGAACCACATTTCTAAGCCTCAGACAAAATCTTTGTCAACATGATCTGATAAAGAGAACCATGTCTTTTCAGATAATTGGTGGCTGTCACTTCAATGTTTTTGCAATGACCAGGAATAATGTTTCCCAAGTTAAAGCACTTGTTTTTTGTTATTAAAAAGTAAAGAACAGCTGCTCCCTCTGCAGTCTCTGAGTTTAGACCTTCTGAGCATGACCAGATGCTTTAAGCAAGGTAAACACATAAAGATTATCGGGCTGTTTTTGTCCTGACTTTCCCCCTTGCCGACCAAGGACAGCAAAATGCAGATTGTCCTCTGTTTTATAAGAGTATCTTGTAAGATTATCCTGTGGTCTGAGGTGTTAAGAGTGAATTTATCCCCATAATCGGCTCTGAAACAGGTCGGGGCCAACAATCGTAAATATTAAGCTTGTTCAATATTTAAGACCAAAAATCTTCGTGTGTGGGGAAAGCCGACGACTCCTGAGTCATGACTCCTGAATTGTGATGTGAATGTAGCCAATCAAGAAGGAGCTGACTGAGGAACAAGGAGGCAGGCGTAAATAAAAACAAACATGGCCAACCTGAAACATAAAGTTGGGTCGACCTCAGAAATGAAGGACCAGCTCAGGTGTTCACACTGTCTCCAGGATTGTTTTCACAGTATTTTCTTTTTTTTAGCTCAGGATTTTTTCGTCAAAAATAGTTCAGAGACCACCATCATTTCCTCTTCTATGTCCTCTCCCATGTTGTGGGATTTGTTTCTTCTTCTTGGTTTTTGTTAGACCAGGTTTGATTTCTGTCTTGGAGGGCTAGATTCTAGATCGGTGGTGGGACAGAATGGTTATGTGTGAAGTGCTGTGTTGAGATTATCGGAGCACACTACACACAGCACGATCCAGACTGTTCAACACCTGATTTTTGATCTTCATGTGTGGGCTCTCTAACAGATAAAACATCTCTTCAGATTTAGAAAATCCTGATTTGTGGACCCTGCTTTAGTCTAATTACTTGCATGTGCATACACTATGATCAGAATGCAGTGAATCTGAACAATCTAATCTGAATGATTTCCATTAGATTAAAAAATAAGTGCACATGTGAACATGGCAGGTGATCCAAACTTGTCTTTTTACATCATTAGACCATGGAAAATAATCTCATCTCTCCAAGTGTAAGATATCCAAAATGACCTCTTTCAGGCACCAAACTAAAGCTGTCAGTAAGAGTCGAGAGATCTCTCCTGATCTTTGACTATAAGGCTAAACAGATACACAAACAGACGCCTCTGGCCCTGGCTTAGCCTGCATTAAGGCATACAGAAGACAGAACGGTAAAAGCAGATGTGAAGAATAGTTTGGAGCCATTAGAGCTAGAACACAATGACTAACAACATAAACATAAAACTGTCTACACACAGTCCGTTCATTACCTCCAGTCTAAATCACTTAACCCATACTGGGTCACAGTGAGACTGCAGCTGATCCCCAATGATGTTGGACGAGTGTCAGGTCGGTTTATCATCAGAAAGCTGTTAATAAAGTGAGTCATACCGTAATGCAAAGGGCAACACGAGGTGAGAGCCCCCGTTAACACTCTGACAAGTACCTCTCTTAATAAGCAATCAAGCACACAAGTGGAGTATATGATGTAGCTACTGTGGCCAGTCCAGCTCAATATCACCTACAGCAGCCCAGGGGCCACATGCAGACATGACCCGCCTTATTCACTTCTAAATAATCAAGAAACTCTTAAAAAGAAGAGAAAACTAAACGTAATATGATTAAACCTGAGACAGCATTGCAACGCCATGCACCAGTTAAGATATGTGTGAGAGTCTTCTGTTTTTAAAGATCATAAGAGAACATACTTTGTTACAACTATGTCTCTAAATATATTTTATTAAGTGTTAGAATACAATCTAGAGTACTGGTAAATACTTTATTAGGTAAAAAATAATAAAGATAACATCTGTGCATCAAACTGGTAAACACACATTTTCATTGCACTTACAAAGATGTTTAAATTGGCTAAAATTCTGTTTCATGCTTGTTGAGTAATGTCATTATATTTAAAATATATTAGTGTTGGTATAATAAGTTCTCAAGAAAGCCTAATATTTGCTCTTTTGTTTATTTTTCCTTTTTTTTCCTCATTGAGCTTTTTTAGCAAGATGTAAAAGACTGGCCCTGAGGTGCTGATGTTTTGGCTTTTTTGTTTGTTTGTTTGTCTTTGCTGTTGTTGTCATGAAAACTGACCAAAAAGTCATCAGATTGCATGTGGATTTTTAAAAAATAATGGCCAATGAAAACAAATGAAAAGTTGTTTTTAAGAGAAAAAAAATGAACAAAATCATCAACCAGTACATTATTCTCCCTGGAAAATGCCACAAACATCATGCTTTGGCATATATTTTTTTTGCCCTGAAAACCAACCAAAAAGTCATCAGTTTCCATGTCCTTTTTTTTCCCCCGAAAATGTTATGTAGCAACATGTTTTCCTGCCTGGAAAATGCCACAAAGTCATTGTTTTTGGTCATGAAAACTGGCTGGAAAGTTGTTTAAGAGAAAAATAACCAAAATCATCAACCATCATGTTTTTTCCTTAAAAATGCCACATGGTTTGGCATATTTAAAATTGATTAAAATTAAAAAAAAAGTTGTGTTTTAAGTGAAAAAATAACCCATAGCCATGTGACAACATGTTTTTCTTCCTGAAAAATGCTGCAAATGTCATGGTTTTGCATAGTTTGTTCATCCTGATAACCAACCAAAAAAAATCATCAGCTTGTTTAGCATTTTTTCCCAAAAACTAAATGAAAAATGCAACAAAGTGTTTTTCTAAGTGAAATGACCAAAGGTAATGTATCAACATAAATGCCTGCCTGAAAAATGCTCCAAAAGTAATGTTTTTGGCATACTCTTTTTATCATAAAAACTGACTAAAAAGTCACCAGTTTCCATGGCAATATTTTAACAAATCGACCAACATGAACTCCCACGGACCAAAAACATGCTCGTTCGTTAATTCGTGAGTCTAAGTGGCCCTTTGGTGTGAATGGTCATCTGCCTCTAATAAAATAAAACAAAAAAAGGCCAAAGTGTTTGA
Source organism: Cetoscarus ocellatus (assembly GCA_037902135.1). Classification (NCBI taxonomy): domain Eukaryota; kingdom Metazoa; phylum Chordata; class Actinopteri; order Labriformes; family Labridae; genus Cetoscarus; species Cetoscarus ocellatus. The sequence continues at coordinate 350,411 of JBAMNC010001687.1, forward strand.
AATGCTCATAGATGAGCTGTAGATGTTCTGAAACATCGTTGTTCCTCTAGTAAACCTTGTTTTTATGTGTTTGGAGGGGGCGTAGCAGACATTTTGCTCTTTCAGGGGAGATTTTCACTCGCACAGTTTGAAAACTCCTGACAGCAAAACTGATTTTATGTAGAAATTCTCAAAACTATGTTCCTAGGGTTGACTTTCCATTAAATTTAAGTATGACTGTGGCCTGTCATTTCCCTTCTCGGTACATTTTCTCCTGTGTGTGAAATCTCAGCTCTAATTTGGATGTGATATATTGTCACAGAAAAGTCCAATCTGTGCTCTGCAGCTTTGTTAGATACATTTGTTCCATTCATGTCCTCTCAGGCAGATTTTAAATGAATAAAATAACCATAATCAGCAATGTCTGGCAGAAATACATTTCAGTTTCAATGAGTTCAAGCTTCACTCACTAACATGAAAAGTGGAAAATCTGACTTCAGGCCTTTCTGCGGCACATGAGGTGCAGATGCTTCATATTGGCCATAGCATTGTTACTCCCCCTCCTCCTCGTCAAGCACTGGCATGGAGGGGTCTATCCCATCTGTCGTTGGGCAGGAGGCACAGTACACCCTGGACTGGTTGTCAGTCAGTCGCAGGGATGACATTGGTGACACTTTAGTGTCACCATCAACTAAATGAGCAGATAGCCAAACAAACTCCACACTAAAGGGCCCCAGTGAGCATTAAACCAGGGACCCTCTCGGAGCCTTCACCCCTGTGCTGCCACAAACATCCAGAATATCCACGAATATTCTCCTTTACTTCATCACACAGGTGCTGATGTGCTGTTTGTTGCCAGAGGCGATTGGTTTCCCACATGCAGGAGAGCGAGGCTGCTGGAGAGCTGGTGGCAACATGTAGAAAAAAAGTGACGAGAGACTCTTCAGTAAAGGATTAGTCTAGGTTTTTTGAAGTGGGGTTGCTTGAGGCCATGGCTCCAGTAACTAGAGAGCATTCAGAGAGCACAAACCTCCGCCAAGGTAGCTCACATATTGCTGTTATTTCTATAAGCAATAGTTCATGGTAAAGTTACCATCACAATATGATTCATTACCCTGAAAACACACACCTAGCACTCACAATTATGTTGATAGCATTATTAGTTAGACAGATATTGAGCAAAAACAATTGTCCGTTAATGGCGATTATCTGGATCACCACCAAAATCTAATCCTTTTTAAGTTGGGCCATTACCATCATCTCCTGAAAATTTCTGCAAAATCTGCCCAGTTTTGTGTAGTTTTGCTAACAAACAAACAAACAAACATACACCAGCAAAAACATAACCTTCTTGGTGGAGGTAAATATGAGTGCCAATAAAGAAACTTGTAAGTTTTGTCCCAGGGGGAAATTCAATGTAGAAAGGTTGTTGTATATTCTACAGTAACTTACTAGCAACAGGATGCCATTAGGTTACTGTAAATGTCTTTACAGTAGCATGACTCTATTTTGATTTACAGCATCATTACTGTAACACATAATAGTTTTACTGCTGTACCTTTATTCAAGGTATCATTACTGTCTTTCAATAAACAGCATAATTACTTTATTTTCAAAAACAGCATCTTTACGGTTGTTTATTTACAGTATCATTGCTGTATCTTATTTTACAACTTTTTAATGCCTTCTAAGTTACAGTAAATTTGCTCTATTTTAGTTTATATTAATTTCTTTAACTATTTTACTGATCATTTATGAGCAACATATAATTTTGTTAGAAAAAAAAATCACAAACATCAACTTTTACCTTAGCCAAGGACGTTATGTTTTTGCCGGCGTATGTTTGTTTGTTTATTTGTCTGTTTGTTTGTTTGTTTGTTAGCAAGATTAAGCAAAAACTACTGGACAGATTTTACTGAAATTCTCAGGAGATGTTGGTGATGGCCCAACCTAAAATTGATTAGATTTTGGTGGTGATCCAGATAACTGCCATTAACAGACAATCATTTTTGCTCAATAACTGTCTAACTAATAACGATATCAACATGATTCTGAGTGCTAGGTGTGGGTTTTCAGGGCCATGAATCATATTATGATATTAACTTCATCATGGCACTATTGCTTATAGATGTAACAGCAATATGTGAGCTACCTTGGCAGAGGTTTGCGGTCAGAGTGCTTCTAGTTTATCCATTAAAATAAATTTACTCAAACTCAAAAATGTGAAACATTAACTCAAAGAAATTCTGCTATTGGTCAGTTTTCTTGGCCAAAGTGTCATTTTCCCTTGATCCATTGCCCTTCTCAGTAATTAATTGTATAGCTGTTTACGGTATGAAACTGTAGATGTTACTGTTAAATACTGTTAATTTGACAGAAATCAGTATGTATTGCCAGAATCTTTTAAGGGAACTTACTGCATAGATTGGTACAGTAGGTAGCTTTAGATATTACGGTAAAATACTGCTAAGTTTTAAAAAATCGGTCACAGTGTTGCTGGTACATAGCAGTGCATGGTGCCACTGAAAGCCTCATAATTAACCCACTTATACTACCACTTACCTTGACCTTTGACCTTCATGTCCTAACTCTCTCATCCTTGAGTCTTCACGGATATTTGTAGGAAATGAAGTGAAATTCTCAAGATGTTTTTTATCGAGGTATTCCATTTCTGAGACTTTCCAACATGGATGAAACAAAGATGGATGAATAGACTTAGAGCATTAATTGGACTCGCTGGTGAACACCTGACTTGAAAGTTAAATCCAGTATTATCTAAGAAGGCGGGGCTCAGCAGGACTAGAGTAAACAGGGTCTAATGTGCACCAACACTTAGGAGGCCGGCATGACAAGGATGGAGAGAGATTAAAGATGTAGGGGAGGATGAAAGACAGCACTTGTAAATTAAATGTTAAAAAGGACTTCATATTTATAAGCATTGATCGTTTTAGGGAGTTTGTGCTCATTTATCGGCTGTGCAGGGCTGAGCTTGAGATACTTCAGAGGCACTGAGGCAAGACTCTCCTGAGCTCAGCGATACAGAAAGCTTATTAGTATTCAGCTGAAAACCTGGAGTCTGCTGGCTTAAAGATGATACCACAGTCTGAGGGATATGGAGGTCGAGCGTTACATCACCATGCAGCAGCAGAGAGGATTAAGGTAGAATTTGGACCTCCATGAAAAAGGACTGAAGCATGTTTTGGTAATTGGAGGAAGGAGAGAAAGCAAAGGGAGTAAACAGCCAAAGAAGTGTTTCAGGGCATAAACAATGTGGGTCTGTAGTCAAAGATTTCAGCACAGTGAAGGGTATTGGGAAAGGTAGTGACACTTTTTGCTTCTCTAGTAAAGTCTACTGATGCTCAAAGTTGAGGACATGTACTCCAAATTTGAGTACGAGTGGAGCTGAACTATGATTGATTTCACCTATATCAACATGCTCAAATGACTTTCCATATCATCAGCGTCAGATCAGCTCAGACTGATGACGAACGAATCAAACGCCCCCTCAGCTTCTTATGCACGCTGTTTGAACAGCATTTTCCTCCCAGTTCATTATGTATAACCATGGCTCTTAACACGGTTTATCTACAATTAACTCCCATCATCCAGGTACAAAAACACAAAGCACCCATTGTTTAGTGATGTGTATCTGAAGGACGCACCTGAAGGAGCTGAACTCCAGAGAAACAAAGTCACAAACAGAAGTGACACTCCCCCGCCCCCTCGGTTTGTGTGAGTTCACACAAAACATTTAATCTGTTTCTTTGTTGGAGTAAACACTTGAGATTGAAACAGTGGTGATATAACTCCTCTTCCGAGAGAAGTGAAGCACGCTTCTTTGCTCCACAGCAGCTTTCACAGTTTCAAGGTTTCACAGTCTTCAACACTTCTCCACGTGATGAGAAGAACCAACAAGATGGTCGCACCCACAGCATGTAGACAGCGAGGCAGAAACCAAACTAAAGCATCACCCTCAGAAAAGTCAGTCCTTTGAGGGTTTTGTAGTGTAAAAATAACACTGAATTAAGTATTGTCTCTGCCAGCGATGGCCACACCAGAAGAACTGTTGGTGACGATATTAAGACTTTTACACCAAAGGTCCAAAGGGCCAAGATGGATCTGCCTGATTACAGATATTGAATCAGAGGGATCCAGCTGCAATGCAAGGTTAACATCTGCCCATTCATTCTCACATTCAATCACTGATGGTTGAAGTTTCTCTGTTCATTATCCATCATCCTTCCTATTGCTGGTAGAGTGCTCTTCCAGTCTAAGCCTCCTTTAATAAATAAAACAAAAAAAGTCACCTGCTGCTGTAAAAATAATTTTTAATATTCTTTTTCTACTTCAACATGTCAGTCTTATTGAACTACTTCAGACTGAAATAAACATACCAAATATTGATTATATTTATGGAATTTTAACCCTTTAAAGAAAAGGATGATTACATTTCTCTACTGTTTTTTTTATTGAAATATAAATATTTTTGATAATAAAAACAATGTGAATTTCCATAAAATACATTTCCATGAGTGTTTGATTATGATAAATAAAGCATCCTGAGATGGGTCAATGATTGGCAGCAACATTAATTTTGATGCATTGATATTAAAGTCAGATTAAAAATTAAAAACTCACACTTGCATTCCAAGGGACAAAAAATGCCATCCTTTAAAATCAGCTGTAAAATCATTAGCTATATTTTTTCCACTTTAAATGAGTAAGTCTTTTTGGACTACTTCAGCCTAAACCACAAGCGATAAGAATATTTGGGGGTTTTAACCCGTTAAAGGCCAATATGTTGACAAATCTCCGGTTTGTTTGTTTTTCTAATTAAAAAAAGTTAAAATAATTTCCATAAAATACATTTCAGTGAGTGTTTTATTATTATTAGTATTAGGCCCTGAGATGGGTCAGTGATTGGCAGCAACAATATTTTTTATACGTTGTTATTTCATTTGCAGCGTTAGATAAAACTCCCTCTTGTAGTCCAAGGGACAAAATTTGCCAGTGCCCTAAAATCGGCTGTAAAACTTCTATATTATTATTTTTCTAATTTAAACGTCTCAGTCTTTTAAAACTACTTTAGCCTGAAATATACAAGCCAAATATTACAATACACAATTCCATTGTTTTTCTAGTGAAAAAAGAGAAAATTCCATAAAATAAGATTTGATTGTTATTATTATTAATAATATTTTTGGGCCCTGAGATGGGTAATTGACTGGCACCAATGTTGGTACTGGTGCATTTTTATTTTTTATTTTGGCACCCTTACAGAAAACAGTAGCCTATACAATCTGCTATTTTGTGGCATGTTTTGAATGGGAAAAAAAGCACCAAATTAAACACTTATAATCAAAAATGAATCTTGACACGAAGGAATGCATTAATTCATCTTGAGATAAACCTGGGATCAAAAATGGCATTTTTCATGTTTTTCATTTGGACAGTTTTTGTTGTTTTGAGCAAATGAGTCGGTTTTTGTGTAGGTTATCCATTTTAGGCTAATTTAAGAAACTGACAACAATTCTTAAACGATCCTCTGACAAATTGGATCTATATCCATTCAACACAGACAAAATGATGTGAAACTGTATGTCACAAAATGTCCCTTGGCTGTATTAAAGGTTAATAAAGAGACTGTATGCAGCTCATGGGTAAAATTTTGCCCTATTTCTTTAAACTTTTTCTTCGAACAGAGTTAAAAAAAGTACCTGCATATGTGCTGGCTCTACTTTCTTTTCTGTAAACTTTAGAAACCTTCGGGGAGGATAATTATTTTATTTTACTCTATAATGTCACAAAAACATCCCTGAGCCCGAGCTGACAGTGAGAGGAGCATCCGCTGTGTTGTTGACATTTTGTTCCTCTGCGTCTCAGCAGAAACAGATTCAAAGATGATCGAAAGGAGAGACGGCAGATTTGGTAGGAACAGGCTCAGAGATGAAGCTGTCAGACTTGTATGCATGGAAACAATGAGGAATACTGAGTCACTACTTAATTATATTTACATAAACATATTTTTCTATAACTGTGAAACATACAAAATAAACCTTTCATGGGTTATACCTCATACTGAGATGATAAATATTTCTTTATCTGACTACTCAGTGTAAATGTTATGGATGAGAAACAGGGCTGCACACAGTCATAGGTGGGCCCCTGAAAGGCTTTGTAAATGGGCCCCAGAATTAGTTTGATTATATCATAAAATATATAAAATAAGATATAAAGAAGCAAGAAGCATAAAAAATGGAATATTAACAATGTTAATATTCCATTTATTCATACGTATTAACTAAGAGGGGCCCTTCATCATGAATCATGTATTTGATGGTTTTAACAAGTTATGGTAAGTTAGTATGTTTCCAGTTCTCAAAGTTAGGATTTACAATATCATTGCCTGGCCCAGTGTTGCCAGATTTTTCAGACCTAAATAGGCAACCAGGTCAATAAAAACAAGCGCAAAACAAGCAACCTTCTGCTATTTCTTTTTCTAATGTGATATATTACATTTTTAAAAGAGAAATCTTACATATATATACATAAAGCGTGTTTTAATTTTCATCTCCATTACATTTCAATTTCAGTGACATTTTTTTCTGATGTGTCACTTAATTTACTTCTTCAACATCCTTTTGTTTGGAGGTGGAGCATCATTTTCTTTATACAGACGTGAAGGGAGGGGCTACTGTTATTTATAACCCTGTTATCACTAAACAGTCTGTCTAACCTTGATTTTTGTAACCAAACAGACACAGTCAGACTTTTATTTAAGTTTCATGTCGATCCTCTACAGCTTTATTATGGTGAACACAGTAACAGCTACATTAGAAATAAATTTAATTCTGGCTATAAGGATTTCTTTTTGGTGGAAACATCATTTTTGCCTCTTTTTTACAGTAAAATTTACATTTGTGTTTGGAGTAGGACAAAATAGTTTGTGTACCCTCTGAATTGAGTTTATATTGGTGGTAGAGTGAACATCAGGTCCCTCCTGGGTTTGGGGGACACAACAAGCCCAAATGAGAAACTGCACTTTTGGAACAAGCCCCCAAAAAAAGGCAACCCGCAGCTGCCAATATTTACTACTTTTCAAAATTAGAAACACAACGTTGCTTATAATAAGGAGACCTGGCAACTATGGCCTGGCCCCTCCTAGACTCTGGGCCCCTCTTTTGGCCCCCTTATGGGCGGCCTTGATGAGAAATATGGATCGTACGTCTGATTCAATAATCATTAAGGTCTTTTCATTAGCTTCCCTCTATTATCATCTCTCTTCTGTAACTTTTATTGCTTTGATGACAAAGAATGACCCCCCCCCCCAAAACGTACTGGACATTTTTTCTAAGATTGAATGTTTCAGAAGTTTCATTGACGAATCCATTGCAGCTAAAGATGAGTCAATATCAAACTAATTTGGAGTTTCCATTCATCTACTGATGCTGCTGGAGCAGAACTGGATGGTGATGACAGTGTTCATTCAAAGCTTTAAATGTTTGTTTACTTCAGTTTGAATCTTTTGCCGTGATTGCAGACGACGTGAGCATTTTTCCTGGCACACAGACCATTATGTGACACACCTAGGAGGTAGATCTAAGTTAATAATTCATTTCATTTCAGGACATTTGTTTTTTTCACAGTGACACAGCAGGTACTGCACGTGCCTCACAACAGGAAGGTTGTTGGTTCGATCCCCGTGTCGGTGATGGTTGTCTCTGTGTGGCCCTGTGATTGGCTGGCAACCAACTCAGGGTGTGCCCGCCTCTTGCCCAATGTCAGCTGGGATAGGCTCCAGCCCCTATGCAGATACTATATGGATGGACAGATGATTGGTCAATAGACTGTCTGATGGTCAAAATGGATGTTTGATAATATGAATACTATATTTCTGATCAAGCAAATTTAATTAATAATAATAATAATAATAATGGATTTATAAATATGGATCCACAACAGCTTCAGGTCGATGCCTGCAGTGAATTGATTTAATTGAACATCATGATGTGTTTGACCTTTTCCCTCATGTCTGGGTGTAAATTAAGCAAAGGCTCGATTTAAATTGATTAAAATAATTAAAATGATGTGGCTTTATTTCCCTCCCCTTTGGAAATGCTCAGATCTAAGTGGGTGGGGAGGCTATGAAAATTAGCACTGCATTGATTGGCTGCTCCAGCCATGCTTGATGAAAGAAAGTCGAGGGGTTACAGGACATTACAAACTTTTAAAACAGTCATGGCTTCTGCCTGTGTCAGAAAACACACATGTAGGTGGAGACTGTATAGCTATGACATCATGAACTCCAGGAAGTCAAAACAGAGCATTTTAAGGGGCATTTTCTCAGAGAGGCATGGAGTTCAGTAAAAGATGTCATGTTCCTCTGCTCTCCAAGATCCTTCTAACGTTAAAAAAGTCTTTTTGCAGGAAGTGAGACCTTTAAGATGAATTTGTTCACTCCAGAGTAAATGTGACAAACAGAGCTGTTTCTAAGGTGACAGTTTGATTTATTGAAGTGTCTTTGCTGCAGAGATTCACAGAGAATGCAGTTATAAAGCAAACACCTTCACATGGATCAGATTAAAGGCAGAGCTTCATACAGAGGATCACATGCCCTTTTACCACAGTTCTTTTGTGCGTGTTATGTGCTTAAAAATGCATCTCAAGTTTAAAAAGGCTCAAATAAATAAGGCAATATTGAAAATAGCATTTACCCAACGTGTATAAATAGACTCTGAGACACAGGGAACATTTGTTTTTACATCACAGTGCAACATACAGTATTTAAGGCAAAGAGTCAAAGCAACGGCTTACACAACACATACATAAAAATACATTCAATAGAATCATTGTTCTTACATAATTATGAGGAAAAATAGATCTCTGTTTTCACATGTTCATGCTGAGAGTGAGGATGACCCACGTCTGCAAACTCACACAAATATGTACATTAAAAATAAAACTTTACAAGAGCTTAGAGAAGTCAGCAGATTTCAAAAGAGTTATGATGAAGGGCACGAGAGCTGCAAACAAAAGGAGGAGGAGGAAAATCGGAGTCCATTTCTTTATCTGTGTGTAAAATATTAAAGCTGCATCATTTACAAGGCTGGAAATGTACACAGTAAGAAAGCAAATGAGCCCATCTCCACTGTTTCTTTTTTTTAATAGCTCTAAAATCAAGCGTTAAGTGCTGTCTTCTGTCCCGTCGGCATTTCCTAACTGACTGTCCCTCATTTTTGCATTTAATATAGAAGATGTGCACTTTCATTAACTTGATTCCAATGAAATTTATGGGGAAGAATTCATCTATTTAATTTACTCACTGTGAATGTGAAGCTTTTTAATTATCATGTTTAACCCAGGGGGTTGGCAGCTGATATTTGTATTCATTGTTAAAATACTGTCTATAAATATTTCAAATGCTTCCACATCGGCACAAAAACAGACCTCAAAGAAGAGGAAATGTCAAACAAGCAATTATCAAGTTCTTTTGTACGAAGGACAGTTGTTTTCCTGGCTGACCTAAAAACAAGTGCACATGGGCAAAAACTTTGGTTGGTTTAGGAAGCAACCCTGAAATTCTGTTTAATTAGGATAATTAATCTTTTAATTTTCTTTATTTGAAAATAATTTGTCTGTTTTTATGGACCAAAATGTAGTTTGTCTTGTTTGGTGTCTGTTACTAAAATAAGCAACATATCCACTCTAGACAGGAGAGACCTGATCCACAGAAAAACTCAAATATCTGCGTATATATTTACATCTACATTAGCAACAATGAGCTAAAAACAGCACTGTGCACACCTGGAATAACCTTTATATGACGAGATGGATAATGCTCTCAATCGTGGAGGTAGTCAGTCAGTCCTTCAGTCATATGTTCAGAGATGTAGAAAAAACTCACTGTGGCATTTGGCTTTAATAATGTAGCAGCACTGACATTTACATGGTTGATCCATGTGAGAACAAGACAATCAGAAAGGTTTGATCATTTTTCACAGTAAAAACTAAGAGAAGGAGTCACAGGTAAGATGATGACACTTAAGGGAGAGAAAAGAAAGACTCTAGCATGAGGATCCAGTAAATTCATGCTTGTGAGACTTCAGAGAAATTGCACTTTAGAACGACAAAGCAAACAGTGTTTTTCTGCGAATGGTAGGGCTGGAGAATATGACCAGTTTATTTTTAGATGCGTTTCAATAGGGCTGCAAAAGGATGGGAGTTTGGCCCTTAACAGTGATTTTAATATAGTTGGGGAATATATTTGGGCATAATCTTGACAAAAAGCATAAGTATACTCGGTAATATCTCTGCTATTCCTCAATCACATGCACACAGCTCACTGCTTACTGCACGGGTATTGAGGCCACGCCCCCTACGCCCCCTACGTGCACTGGGCTCCTCCACCATGTGCACAAATTAGCCGTGGACTATTGAGGACACACATTTGAGCCCGTGGACATAAAGTGAAGCTGAAATTGATTTTTTAATGAAATAAGTCCTAGCCTTGCAGAGCAGATGGACCTGCCTGATTCTGAAATCATGCGTGTCCGTCTTGCCAGCCTCCATTGTCCAACGACTTCACTTGGCTGGAATCTTATCGGCCCAATCAGGGAAGAGAGGCGGGAGCTGCGGGAGCAGCGGACGTGACGACAACAGGAAGTGACTGCATGTTTGAAAACAATGGCGGCTTCTGAAGCAGTCTCAGTATCAGTGTTTTTTTTAAATCAGAAATGGACTCAATATATTCTTTAAAAGAGGAGGAAGGAACGTCACTTGAAGCTTGTCTTACGAGAAGTCATGTTTTTGCTCTTCTCCTGGCCGGGGATCACTGCTGGGAAACTGGGAGAGAACATGGAAATCAATCCACGGACATGCCGGTTAGTCTGTGGTCGTCATGGTTACTCAGCGATACTTGGCGAAATATGGTATATGGTAATATTGGTAGGGATTGTCTTTGGCGAGGTTCGCTTCACATGTAAGTGTTAAATGATACATCTGTGTGGTATAACTTAATGTGAAACGATAGTCTTCAGGTAGTTTAAGCTAACGGCTAACGGCCGTAGTGGCTAACAGTTAGCTGCTAGGGCTAACGGCCGTTAACTGTTGTTAGCGGATGTTAGCCGTGCTCATTGTGGCTCAGCGGCACTGTCACTGCCTCTTGCCCCGGGAATCGTGAGTTCGATCCTCGGGAAAGGAAAGGAAGTAGCCATTAGCCGTGGTGGCTAACAGCTGTTAACTGTTTTTAGCCATTAGCCGCTACGTGTAGCCGCTACGTATGCTACATCAAACATAGCAGTGTTGCTTGATGTGGATTGGTCTGTGATGAGTGTGACGAGCCGAACAATCGTCCAATCACAAGCTGCTGTTGTTTTTGAAGGTTTTGCCCCTGAAAACCGTTTCCATGGAGTTGTCTCAGGATGATGTATTTTATAGGCCAACACCTCCACTGAATGTTACAGAGAAACTGACCTTAGACAAGGCTCTCGCCCTCTTTTTGGTAAAAACCTGTTTCTGTTGCATACAACAGGACCAATGTTTATTTTATTCTTGCTAGAATCATATCAAGGTTCATAATCCTGGTGTTGTGAAACTGTTTGGCAACTTTAATACTCAGAAATGTTGCCAATGTTTTTGTTTTACTGAGAATGTTTGGGAAGTCCATCTGCTATTTATTAAGGTTTAAGGAAATAATCCCCAAGTATAGACTTTTATTTATCGTTGCTGCATCAAACATGGATCAATACTGTCCTTCTTTTTTTCTTAACCAGAATAATATCAAAGATTATAATTCTGCTTTAGTGACAACTGAAGATGCTCCAATGGATCAGCCATTGGTCATTTATCAGCAGATCTTTGTTAAAAAAAAACAAAAACAAAAAAAAAATATTTTCAAATGTGTAAATTTATTGCCTTTTATTTTTGTAACTATTCACATTTTTTGCCATTTGGATTGATTTTACAGTTTAAGTCAGTCTGTCAATAATTTGGTTAATTCACATTCATATAAATGAATAATACCAGTCTTTTATTTTGCTTTTATCAGCATACAGCAGTTTTACTGATACATAGAAGAATTTAAATTGCACATATTTCTGGCTTCAGACTTTATATAATATTTTAATAAGACCCGTTTTTTGTATTTTGTTACTGTTAGGTGGGTCCTTTTACAGCCCTCAGGGGTCTCCTTTGTCCCATCTGCGCATTTTGTATGTCCTTTATCCTTCTGTTGTTTTTATCTTCCGCCTTTTTGCACAAATAAATCCGTAAAAGTAATAAATGAGTCATTTCACTGTGGATTGTTTTGCTCCATGAGATCTTTTTCTGAGCAAACACTTTACTAGTTGTTCAAGCTAGGGATGCCCTGATCAGCTTTTTCTTAGCCTATACTGATCATGTTTCATGTTTTTATTTAATATTTGGTTAAAAGGTTTGCTCGGAAAAGTAGCAAGTATCCTGCAGTAAGGACGTCTGAATAACACAATAAAATACTCATTTATTACATGTTTTCGTTACATGAATAAACACAGCTGTTGACAGACTGACTAAAACTATTAATTCAATCCAACAGTTTAATAAATAAAAGGCAATACACTTAAAAATATGAATTAATTAACTTAAAGTAACTGATGTAATTGTTTCACAATGCCAAGAAACAAATTTCACCCCATTCAACTTTATTTACTTATTCAGCAAAAATCTAAATCTCCAACTCTGTTAAAATCTTTGTAACACATCATATTCTTAGCTTCAGCAAATACTAATTTTACAGAGCTAACCTGAACACATCATGATGTTTCTGACTGGACCTCAAATGCATCACTAAACTTAGCTGAGTATCTTTGATGCTGTTGGCCTCAGCGTGAGATTAATGTGTTTGTCTTAATGGACTGAAGACAAACTTTCAGAGACTCTGCTGCAGTTTATGTAAGAGGAAGCAGCAGCAGCTGGTCAGTGGCAGATATCAGCGTTTACAGGCTTTAATTCCAATCAACCAGCCATGCTTTTAGACAAAATCAGCTGATGTAATCAGTGCACCTTCAGTCAGAGCCAACAGTGGCCTCCAGGGGGCGCTAAAAGACAGGAGAACATTCAGCTTCATTCATTTATTTTTCACTATTAACTCTTCAAATGGAAAAGATCATAATGACTCAAATGTGAAGCAATGTCCAATTAAGATTACTACAAATGATACTAGCAAATAAGTAAATTGACATGTTATCTTATTTATTAAAGACAATGGTGCAAACTGTGCTATTTGATTTCTTTTGTATAAATCATTGATGGATTGGGGAGGGCCGGCTCTGCCTTGAGTTAAAATAAAACATAAACAGTATCCAGGAGTGGACAGTCATAATGTAGATTTACTTAAGTACATGTTTTGAGTATCTGTACTTTACTTGAGTATTATTTTTTTCTGGAAACTTATGACTTTTACTCCACTACATTTAAAAGACAAATATTGTACTTTTAACTCCACTACATTTCTATGAAGGGTCTAGTTACTCGTTACTTTTAAGTATAGCTTAAGTATAAATAAAAAAATGAAGACAGACCTTTTGTCAATTCAATTGTGTTTCAACAGGCATTTCTTTTGGCTTCATAGCATATTTTACAGGCTTTTATTCTACAGGCTCTATAAGCATTCAGTAGATTGTTTCAGTCATTAGGTTCTGTTACTTCACTGTGGCAACAACACAACAAGACGTTGACATTAAAACAAAAATGTACTTTTAATACTTGATTTGACTGAACAACTTTCACTTGTACTTGAGTAATATTTGACCAGAAGTATCTATACTTTCACTCAAGTAATGGAGTGGAGTACTTTGTCTACCACTGGCGGTAGCAGTGGTCTTGGTCAAGAAAAGCCTTTTAGTGGCTTCCTCGAGACAACTGTACTCAGATATCATTTGCATTTCAGATAAAGAAAAAGTCAAGATGTGATTTTTGATCCATATTTCCCAGCCCTTGCACTTCTTCTCTATCTCACAAAGGGTTTTTTGAACCTACCTCATCAGCATCTGACTCTTGAAATCACAAAGGGAGCATGGTCTGCCCGCCCTGAGGCTGAAACAGAGCCTGTCAGTCTCCCCTCAAAGTCCTCGCCTGCACGCCTTCACTCTCCCCGACATCGACCATCACATGCAGAGGAACGCCTGCGAGCAGCAGAAGATCTCCTTGAAGGTCTTCCTCATCTCCTGGCTGCGGAAGGCGTAGATGATGGGGTCGATGACAGAGTTGCACATGATGAGGATGAGGTACATGTTGAAGTGCGACATGAAGCACGTGCAGTACGGGTTCCTGGGGCAGGTGATCATGAGGATGAGGTGGAGGAAGAACGGCGCCCAGCACACCACGAACACCCCGAGGAGGATGGTGAGGGTGATGGCGCCCTTCATGTTGGCTCGCTGGTGGATGGGGGCGTTTCCCGGGAGCGCGGCGATGCGCTTCATGTGCAGACGCGCCAGCAGGAACATGTGGACGTAGAGGGACGCCATGAGGACGAGCATGGTGAAGAACATGGTGATGAGGCAGATGAGGACGGTGGTGCTCTCGGAGTAGATGATGAAGAGGATGCCAGAGACGATGCAGCACGTCCAGATGCTGCTGATGACCAACATCGCCCTCCGTAACGTGACGATGTTGTGATACCGGAGCGCGTAGAAGATAGTGATGTAGCGGTCGACGGCGATGGCCAGCAGGGAGCAGATGGAGGCCAGCAGGGAGCTGCAGATCATGGAGTCAAAGACGTTGTCCATGCTCTTGATCAGCGTCACCGGGATGGTCAGGCTGCCCCGGTTTATCAGCGCGATCACGATGGTCTCCGAAGCATTCGAGGCGCTCACCAGCATGTCGGCGACGGCGAGGCTGCAGATGAAGAAGTACATCGGCGAGTGGAGGTTCTTGTTCTTGATGATGGCGGCGACCACCATGATGTTCTCCAGCAGGCTGATGATTCCCAAAGTGAGGAAGACCTCGGTGGAGATCAGCAGCTGCTCGTAGCATCCCGCAGAAGAGTCCTTGTCCTCGGGGGGGAGGTCTTTGTTGAGAGGGAAGGTCCCGGAGGTCTGGCTCCTGTTCAGGTAGCCTTGGATCAAACCGTGAAAGTCGGTCGTGTTCATGACTTCACTTTTATTTCTCCATCGTGCACACAAGTGATCGACTCTCAGATATCTTCATGAGCAGAAAGAAGGACCTCGAACTGAAGTTTTTCCGTCCTTCAGGCTCTCCAAAAAAGACTATTCCCTGCTGCTGCAGCTCTCACCCAAGAATCCCAAAGCTCTCCTGTCATTCCACCTCGAAGACCAAAACAAAGCAGCAAGTTCAGAAAACGCTCCTCAAACAGAAGGATGAAGTGAGAGCTCGAGTGAACCTGCCTCACAGGAGAGCGTGAGGCAGAGCGTGAGGCGAGAGCAGGGACATCATCACATAGTGAATGGCTGTGGTCCTCCTCTCTCTCCGCTATTAAACCAGACGCACACACTCACATTCACACGCATCCCTGACCCTCCTGCTGGCTGCTGTCCTATCAGCTCACTGATGAAGAGAGAGGAGGAGGAGCACGGTGGAGCCTGACGCACATGAATGAACGAACAGAGTTTCAACAGGGTTTGGTCTGAAAACAGTGAATCAGTAGAAAAGAGCTGGGACAGAGGGTAAAGTGTGGATTTAACACTGAATACAGTTGCTGTGTAAGTCTAAGGAATGGACATGCACGTAACATTGTTATGTGACAAATCTAAATATCAAGAATGTGCATCTTATTATCATTCTACACTATTTACTCATTTCATGATTATTACTGTATGATCACTATTATTTATTAATATTTTCATTTTTTTCATTTATCTATTATTTATCTGGTTTATTTTATTATTATCAAGGATTAGGGCCATGTTAAAAAAAAGTAAAGTTACAATAATAATCTTATAAGGTTGCTCAAATAAAGTCATTAAGAAGGCTATTTGTCAAAACTTAAGATCAATATAAGCAAACCTTAATCAAGAAGATGTTCTCATTTCATCCTCTTTGTGTAGGCGGATGGCTGCTCTTCTGGTACACTCTTTTAAAATAAAGTTTGTTTTCTAGCTTAATTTAAATAGATTTATTACTTTTACTCTCGTAACTTTATGACTTTATTCTCGTAATTTATGAGATTATTCAGAATCAGAATCAGAATCATCTTTATTGGCCAAGTATGTTTGTGACATACAAGGAATTTGGTTTCAGCAGGTGGTATGGCTAACAGAATAACAGCAGCAAAAATAAACATAAATATACTAGAAAAATATATGTATATATATGTATATATAAACACACCTAATTTGAATAGAAGAAGAATATGTACACTCAGGAAAAAAAGAGAAAAATATGTGTATATGCTATATGTATGTACACTTGTGCAGAGAAATAAATATATGTACAGTTGGTGCAGAGTACACATTGTAGTGCAATTGGATCAGTGACCAGTGAAGGTGAATGTATGACCATTTAGCAGTGCAATAGGTCCAACATTCAGCTATTTAGAAGAGTTATGGCAGTAGGGAAGAAACTGTTTTTGTGTCTAGAGGTCCTTGTGTGCAGGGCTCTGTATCGCCTGCCAGAGGGGAGGAGGGAGAACAGGTTATGTCTATTCGTGTAACTTAATGAGATTATCTGCGTAACTTAATGAGATTATTCTCATAACTTTACAACTTTATTCTTGTAACTTTACTTTTTTTTAAACATACTTTTTTTCTTTAACTTGGCCCTAATCCTCCGTCGAGATAATTATTGTCATTTTTTATTTTTTTGTGTTTTCTGGCTGTCATGGTTAGTTTGGTTTATCTCTCTTAAATGTTGACTCAGACTTGTTAACATTGTAATGCTCTGCACACTGGTTGTGCATCTGTAAAGAAAAGTCAATAAAAAATGTTGAACCGAAAAAAAACACAGAATACAGTGAGTTTTAAATTATTTAGAGTGTTTATTCAGTTTGATGCATCACAAAGATGAGATAATTGAAGTGTGACAAATCCTTGAGCCCTGGCCCATGTGCATCTACCTGTGAATTAAAGAAAATGCTTCAACAGCGTCACAGGAAGGATCAGGGTTGAGTGTGTATATTAGGCTTTTACAAGTTTAATAGAGTGGGTCCAGAAACATGGGCGTGAGTTAGCATTTAGCTTTTCCAGATAAATACCTGAAATAATGTTTGTAATGAACACATGCACACAAGATTTTAATGTTAATATATAAACACATATACAGATATATATTTTTTGTCATTGTAATGTAAAGATAGCCCATTTCCCCCACT
The DNA here is from genome assembly GCA_037902135.1 of Cetoscarus ocellatus. Taxonomy (NCBI): domain Eukaryota; kingdom Metazoa; phylum Chordata; class Actinopteri; order Labriformes; family Labridae; genus Cetoscarus; species Cetoscarus ocellatus. The sequence continues at coordinate 367,692 of JBAMNC010001687.1, forward strand.
TATTTTGACACCCTACAGTGACTGGTAGTCTGAAAATATATTTTCCAACCCTGGTTGGTGTTACTGAAGATAACAATAAATAGTGTCACTCTGATGCTCTGCAGTGACATTATCTATCACAGATCAGCCAATAATGATGACAGGTTGATGGCTTTGTTAACCTTGAAATTGTTAGTTTGCACGTTAGTTAGTATTTGGGTAATTTCTTAGTTTGCATGCAAGCTTTAACTTCCTTTTGTTTTTGTACCCTGTTTGTTTAAAACTCGCTTTTCGGTTTTGTTTTGAATTTTGGTCTGGTGTTGGGTTTTGGGGACCGAGCAGTGATCTTCCTTAATTTCCCCTCTAGTATGTTATACACCTTCAGCCTAGATGGCTGCATAACGGCCCAGCGAACTCCCATTCACTGGAAATGTTCTCTTTTTTGGACCATTCTCTGTAAACCTTAGAGATAGCTAACCAGTCCGTGTCACACCAACAAGCACCTTTCTTGGTTTGAACAGCAGCAGGTGTTCTTTGCTATGATTACATGCCTAAAGGCTTTGAGTTAGTGCCATGTGATTGGCTTCCTAGCTTTTTGAAAAACATGTAATCACTTAATAAAACAACTCACTGACAGATTGGGGTGTTGAATTCATGGAGGCCATCTATAGCCCACAATATCAAGGAAAGATTTAGAGACCTGGAGAAATCTCAGATATCTTGGAAGACTTACTAAAAAATAAAAGGTGATGCTGTATTTAAATCTGGCATCACTCTGAAGATAATTACACTGCCAGCAAGGCCACTGAAGAAAAGTGTTGTCATTTAGCAAAGCGCTGCTGCATTCAGCACCTCCAGATGAGCCTGAAGTGAGAATGGGCAAGAATTCCTCTTCAACAATGAGTGTGATCAGCCTCCAGACATCAGCAGTGTAGAGAAAAGAAGAGGTGATGAAACGCTGTGGCAATCATGCTGCTGTCCTAACTGCTTTAGGAGCCTGTTGAGGGAGAAGAACTTCAGATAAGAGTTGAAACATTAACAATCCTGTTTTTGTGCTGCATTTAATCGGATGAAGGTTGATTTCAAACCTCTGTGTTCTGTTATTATTCACAACTCAAACATTAATTCCTTAAAATAAATTCTTAAATGATCAATGGGCCAATGGAGAAAGGCCAGGAGGACGTTTTTTTACATTTTTTACAAACTGGTGAAAGACGAGCAGCAGCATTTTGGACTAGCCGTAACAGACACCTGATGGATGTGAGGAAATAAATATCACTTTCTCCAAATCATTAAAAACAAATAATGGTGCATTTGGAGCAACGCTAATTTTGTTGACTAATTATTTTCGTCATAGTTTTCATCAAAAACCTTTTTTCCCTGACAAAAACTAGACAGTAACTAATAAAAACAAGTGCAAATGGACAAAAACTAAAACTACATTAACTGACATTTCCATCAACAAATAAAAACTAGATGAAAATGTTTGACAGAGACTTAATCCAATCAGACCTACTTATTGTGTTGTCACTGAGATGCTCTGCCAGGTAGCCTAAATAAAGGTGACTGCATTTCACACAAAAGGAAAATTTGTTTCTGTTCATCTATACATTCAGACTTTACTAGCATTCAGTAAAGGGTTATTAGATGTTTGATTTTATCCAAGTGTAAAACATGACTTCAGAAATTCAAGGAAACATAAAAAATGTCTTACCCTTTACACTTCATATTTTAGTCGACTAAATTTACAGCAGATTTCATCGACTAAAACTTGACTAAAATTAAAACAACTGGGATGACTAAATGATGACTAAAAGTAAAAAATATTTTAGGCAAAAGATTATTACTAAAACTAAAATAAAAAGTGCTGTCAAAATTAACACTGCTTTGGAGGGGGTGAGACTGCAAGCGAATATAACTACATGAAAACAATGGCCACGGTTACATTCTTAAATTTCTTACATTTTTAATTCTGAATTAATTATTCAGAATTAAATAATTCGGAATTAAGGTTTCTCCTTCATGTTTACATGGAAATAGTAATTCTGAATTTAGGTTTACATGGAGAACACATTTATTCGCCTTTATTTAATTCCACTTTTGGTCTGGGGGTTGGGAATGGTTCTGATTGGACAGTGGGCGGACGTGACATAGTGACATATTTACGTCTACCAGAAGAAAAATTCCTGTTCAGCGTCTCCGGCTGAAATTCCTGTTCAGCGTCTCCGGCGTCTCTGTCAGGGAAACCTCGCCCAACTTGGACGGTACAGCTTTTAAAAGGTCCACATTTTTATGCTTACGTCCATCCACTCTTTTCATTGTTTCCAAATCTTCTAAGACTCTAATTAAATAAATTATCTTGGCTCAAGTCCAATGCTTGCTTCAGGCGGTCATCCTGTTCCCGTCAGCGTCCCGTCCCATGGTGACAGGACATGGGAACGAGCATCCGCAAACGACCGGGATTAATTTAAAGCGGCATGAATGTATACATGATCAAGGAATTATTTAATTTGGATTTAAAATCAGAATAAACCAGCCACTTACTTCGGAATTAAGTTTTATTCGGAATTATCATTTTCATTCAGAATTAGGTGTTTACATGTTCATTTTTAATATCTTTAAAGAGGATTTAAGTTTTATTCTGAATTAAAGGGGAATCAAAGCTCTCATGTAAAGGTGGTAAATGTGCACGAAACAATAACAATAACATATTATAATATATATGGTCTAAAGTACAACATGTGAGTCACTTCATGGAACAGACTCTCATCAAACCATGTCAGAAGTGGACTAATGATATCCTTTCTAAAGAGAAGTGCTTTCAGTGTTGTTTGTTTTTCACTTAATTAAAAAATTCAGCCCAGATCTGAAAAACTGCTCCTGAAGCTGCCAGCATCTACGCTAATCTCTGTTCCAGTAGTCACTTCTGGCTGTCGTCTCACTCGTAGCTCCACCTCTTCCTGCTCTAAAGGACGCTGATTGGTCCGTGCGACTTTGGGGCTGTCACAGCTGTTGCAGATTCAAGCTTGGAAAGATGGATCAGCCTGATCACAGATATTGAATCAGGTGGATCCAGCTGCACTGCAAGGTTGTTTATCAAACATACAGAGCAGAGAACACACTGTAGTCATGCCCGCTGCACAGTCTCAGGCTCTTGCGTCAACCAGCAGGAACGACTCTAAAGTCATATCGATCTAAAAAGCCCTTATCAACATGCTGCGACACGGGCTGCAGCCTCTGGAGAACTATTTAGCCACAAATGTCAGAGTAAATTCAGACCGATAACCCTCAGTTAAAGGACAACGGCTCTTATGGGACTCGTTCTTTTCAATCTAAAGAGCAGACATGAATGTGGACGGGACCAGGAGAGCAATTAGAGTCACAAGCAATTAATTTAGCTTCATTACTTTTGTATTATGGATGCTTAAAGTTTGATTCATTCAAGGACTGATTTACCATAATTTCTCCTATGGAAGTATTGATTGAGGGTTAATGTGGAGATTATTTTCCCAGGGACCACATGCATATATTAACATTAATTTAAAGCCATCATGAACTCATCACAGTAAACCAGAGAAATAAAGATATACAGACTTGCTTTCTCTCTGGATCATCAGTATGCTGAGAATGCTCCAATTACATCCAATCAAAGCCTCATAACGCCTTCGTTAATCATCGATAAATGAATGTATGATGAGAGGGAGAGAAGAGTGAGTAGAAGGTCTGAAACAGCATTTATTCACCGAATGACATGCAGACTAAATGCTTTAATGTTTATGCCTCAGAAGTTTGTTTGTCTGGCTGTCTTTAAACACATCATTTGCGACATCTGAGGAACGCTTTTAGAGACTTTATTCAAACTTTGAACAAGTTTAAGATGGCGTGATTAGATTTTGAGGGTCAAAGGTCAAGGCAATTGGCCCTCTTGTACACCGGTTGCTTGTGTATCCTGTATCTCATGAATGCTTCAAAAATATTCAGAACACAAAGGTCGTGGAGCCCAGAGGTCATGGCCTTTCCAGTGATTTTTCTTCAACCTTTTCACAAATACACACTCTGACTCTTCAAGGAATTGATAAGAAATTGGGAGTCATAAGTCAAAGGTCAAGACCTTTGGGTCCCTTATTCCTCACTTGTTCGACTCTATGCTAAAAATGGTTTGAGCAGTCCCTCCCTTTGGCTCGAGGGTCCACATGAAGAGTTTTAAACTGCTAGTTAAAGCTGCCAAAAAGATGGTAAATCAGTGTTTATAGCTCTTATAAAGCCCGATTATACTGTCTCTGTTAAAAGATACATTTGATGATTTACATAGCTGCATTGTAAAAATCTGCTTCAGGATTGTTGGAGTTCAGATATCAGACATGAGTTCTCTTTGGAAGAAATGTGTGGTTCAGACAGCAAGAATGATTCTGCAACAACCATACCACATACTTACTACAGATTTTCACTGACTCCCTCTGGGCAGCAATATCTCACCCCATCAAGGAGAACAAATCTGTATCTCACTCCTTCACTCCTTCATGCTGGTGTTTGATTTTTATTTGTTTATTTATTTATTTATTTTATTTAATGCATTTTATTTTGTTGCACTTCTCTGAACATGTCATTACAAGCTTATTATCATTGATAAACTGTGAAGCTTTTGTTCGAGGGTGACCCTGCTGGTCTGCTGAATCTGCTACTGACAGGAAAGATGAGCGTATGAATGTTGTGATTGTTTTTGATTTTTGTGTTTTTAATGTCGACTATAGGCCTCTGCAGCTGTAAACTGAATTGTTGGTTCGAGATAAACAGAGTTGTCCATATCTGAATCTGATATCAGCATCAGCATATGGGCATGCAAAAATCAAATATAGTGCATTTCTAATTTAAATCCTTTATTCTTATTATTATTATTATACTTACGCCACTTCAAACCTTAATTTGACCCCCTAAACACACTCAAAAACTCACCAAAATTTGCACATGCCCCAGATCTGGTGAAAAATTTGATAAAATGAAAAATGAACCCAAGTTTGAAGACACCTGTGATGCTAATTACAGGACACACCTTAGTTTAACGTGTCCCTATGGTCAAATCATTTTCAATCTTTTCTGGGGTACCATCATTTTTTAAATGATTCTGTTGAACCACAATTCAAAAGCAATGAATGATTTTCATAAGTTAATTTTCAGTAATTTTTTATTTATTATTACTTTCATTAGTTTCAAGTTATTTCAGTGACCATAGTGGGTTTTTCTGTCTTTAACAGAAGGGTGCCAACAATTTTGTTCACACGTGTATATTTCTCTGTGGCTCTGGCGTTCATAAAAAAATGTTTTCAAAAACTCTCTGTCTTTGCCAGATTCATAACCTAGCAGCATGATTATATCACAGCTCATCATCAGGCCCTTTAGAAGACTTCACTTTAAGATAATTATCCTAAATCCTGGAGTGAAAATCTCTCAGGCTGCAATTTAAGGTGCTCTCAGATAAAGTGGCTCCATCAGATGGTCCTGACAGAGATGTCATCAGAACCTGATGGTCATTGAAAACCAGTTTGGAGACTCAAATGAGTTTGGTGAGAATTTCCAATGAAGAGCCTCTTCTGATGACTCCCAGCGTGATGAAACTGGGCTTAAGTGCAGAGCTCAAAAGGCTGGATCAAGTAACAGGATTATACAAAGCCCAATTCCAGTGAAATTGGGATTCTGTGAAAAACGCGATTAAACACATACAACAATGATTTGCAAATCCTTTTCAATCCACACTCAATTAAAACACTATAAAGACAAGATACTTAATGTTCAAACTGAGAAACTTCAGTGTTTTTATCAAACATTCACTTATTTTGAATTTAATGCCTGCAGCAAGTTCCAAAAAAGCTTCAGATTCACATTTAAGTTTTATTAGTGTCCCAGAGGGCAAACTGTGTTGCAGCAAGAGGCAAAAAACCCACATAAGACATGGAGTGACAGCACAAACGTATTACATGCACACAGAAAGCTGTTACTGATTAACATGCAAGTAATCACAACTTACCTGACTCGAATAAATTAGAGAAAAATAAAATTAAATAAAAAATGTATGTGCTAAAATGGAGAGAATGAGCTGAAATAATGCTAAAGTAATACTGAAATTAGGGGGTTAGTGCAGTCTCTCGAACAGTGATAAATAAAGTATAAACATAGCAGTGAGAACAAAAATAAACAACAATTAAGGATAATGAGGACGATGGCAGCAGCGGCAACTACATGGACATCACTTCCTTCTCTCAGCAGGATTTAGTGCTCGAATGGAGACGGGAACTAATGAGTGTTTGTTCCTGTTCTTAGTGGGACACACAGGCGAAGACCAGAAGGAAGGAGCCTGTACTCAGAATTAAGTGGGTGAGCGACATCTGAGCGAATGGACTGAGCTTTCAAGAGCACCCGTCCATTAACGGTGTGATCTAGGCTGTCCAAGTGGAACCAGCTCCTTCAGATGACACCTCTGCAGTTTTCCTGATCCTTGATACAGAGACGACCACTCCAACAGATAACAGAAAAGGAAGTGAGGGACTCAGGGTAAGGACAGTAAAACATTTTCATCAGTCTTGTCAACTTGGAATTTAACCAGTTTCCTCAACCAGTTCTTACACAACATGTCAGTATTTAAGTCGAATTTCAGTTTGTCATCGATTATCGTGCCCAAATGTTTATAGTTCGCTCCAACTTCAACCGTCTGACGGTCTCGGGAGTAAGCCTAAAATCAACAAAGATTTCTTTTGTTGTCCAGATGCAGAAAGTCATCAATAACATAACCATCTTCATCATGCAGGCTGACAATAACCGAGTCGTCAGCATACTTAATAATGAATCTGTTGTTACAGCAGCTGCGACAGTCATCCATGTAGAGACTGTACAGGAGGGCAGATAAGACACAGGGGAACCAGGAGAAGAAGACAGACTGCTGGACAATGTCCCGTTGACTCTAACTATTCGAGATCTGTCTGTTCGAAATCAAGAATCCAGCCCAACAAACAGGGATCCCAGTCAGGGCATGTGGCTGGATGGTGTTAAACAAAAACCACCATGGGACAGAAGCAACAAAAAACTGGGAAAGTTGAGAAATAATTGCTCAACCAGGATGACAAAGCTGAATAAGCTTCCTGCAATCATTAATTAAAACACATTTAAAGGTCATTAATTTTCCAAAACATTTAAAAGGAACCCTGGCTGTGAAGACAAATAGTCATACATATGCTTTAATGTTTATCTAATACTAGAATGTGTTGTTAAAAAAGCACGAAAAATTGTTATTTCTTTAAAAATCGCAATTTATAACACATATTCTAACCTACGGATGCAGCCATTGTTTTACTAGCCCAATGCATGCTGGGTTGATGACGTTAAAGGGCTACACTGTGCTGAGCCGCTACATTTACTCACTGGCTATCAGGAGTGAGAATACCGTAATAATGCCACATTGTGCTACTTTTGGGTGCAATTTTCAGTCAAAGGGAAACAAGGGGAGTGATGTAAGTCTACACAGCTTCACAAGTGACAAGAAGAGAAGAAAGGAGTGGGAAATGGCTTGTGGGCGTAAGCAACTTCTAGAGGACCCGCTGCGATGTTCTCGCCACTTCTGTGGCATGATGTATTTGATGCGTTTAGCCGAGCCAAGCTGCTGAAAGAGCCCACAGGTGCTGCTAGTTACATAGACCAAAGCCAAATGCCTTGCCTACAGTTTTCTCACACAAACAGACAAAACGCCCTCGGGAAACGAGGAGAAAACGCCATAGGCAGGAGACGCTGGATGTTCTGCTGCGAGGATGTCAACAACTCACTCCTGCAGATGAATCAGTCAACACAGCAGTCCGTATGTCTACAGACTCGTCGTCAGCTTCCTCTGTGATCGTGCTCATGCTCGATGGTTCACCATCAGCTACATCTGCAGGAGCGAGTTGTTGACATCCTCACAGAAGAACACCAAGCGTCTCCTGCCTATGGCATTTCCTCAAGCACGTCTTCATGCTCGGCACAGTGCAACCCTTACACGTCATCCACCCGGCATGCATTGCGCTCGTAAAACAATGGCGGCGTCCGCAGGTTATAAAAATTGTGATTTTTAAAGAAATAACAATTCTTCGTGCTTTTTTAACAACACATTCTAGTATTAGATAAACATTAAAGCATATTTATGACTATTTGTCTTCACAGTCAGGGTTCCCTTTAATAACTCCTGGATCTTGAATCTGATATGACTGTTTTATGATGTGTTTGCTTTACATTTCTATGATTTTGCTCCTAGTATTATTTCTTTCATTAATTTTAAATTCTTTTTATTGTCTTGTAGTCTGGTGGCTGGTAGTTGGCTGGTAACTGACTGGGAGGGGAAAATTGACTCTGCTGGATCTATATCATATATCCTGTTTTACAAATTTATTAGACAACCAAGAAAATCTTTTAATAGTGACTTTTTTTCAGTGAGAATATTCCGTGATTTTTTACAGGGGATTTTCCATGAGCTCTTTTAACAAAAATAAGGAATTTCACATTTTTATACCCAAATGTGAACCAATCGCTGAACTTCTCAGAGAAGTCAGAAATTAATTAATCAGAACATTCAGTCACTTAAACTAATTTTTCTGTTCAGGAGTGCAAATAAATAATTAACATTTGATATCTTAATCAAGAAATAGTAATGTACTTTGCTGTTGTTTCTTTTCATTTGTAAAACAGGGAATTTGATCATTCAGGATAACAATAATAATGATATTTCAGCATTAAGATAGGCTATAATTTCAGCTTCTACAGACTGGTGTATTGAACACTGTATTTATATGAACTCATAAGTTGTGTGAGGGTCATCTCATAAGTATATAAGTCACAGATATTAATAAATCTACCTCCCAGTGTAACAGTAAGTCCATTCAGGGTGAATAAAATGTTCCGACTCTCTCTGAGTGGGCTGACGAAGCCTCCTCTGCTGATATTCTCCAGGATGTCTTTTAAAGCTGAACATTTATTCATCTGACAAATAAATGTTCACTTAGTGTTTTTACTTTGTGTAGGACCTGTTAAGGTAAAAGCAGAAAATCACTCTCCCTAAATCACATCTGAATCAAATCAGCGTAATGCATCGTCCTGGTTACACAAACAGCACAGAAACAGCTCCGGCTGCTCTGCCCTCATGAATGATAGAAAGCTGTTACCATGGCAAAGGTGGAGAGCCACCTGGATGAAGAAAAATCTGTGAATCGAAGTCTGATAAGAAAATGTCCTCTGAAGTCTGATGTCTTCAGTACGAAGACGTCCTCATTAAAAACTATTTTCTGTCAATCATCAGAAAAACCAGCACTGCATTACTGCCCATTTCCTGATCATCAGCGCTGAAGAAAGGAGATAACAGATGCTTTGTCTTTCACACTGTGAGGTCTGACATCCAAACAAAGGCTTTGTTTTTCTCTTACAGAAGAGACAGCTGAGCCTTGGGCAGCATTTATTCATTTCTTTCGTTTCTTTGTTGTTAAAGTTACTGAGAAAAAGACATAGTCTGATTCACGGCTTGTTGAAAAAACATCATATAAAGAAAAGAGTTGGAAAAGAAATCCAAGTTTTAGAGGTATTTTTCTTTTTACTCAGCAGTGAGAAGGTTGTTAAAATTATTTTCTGTTAGTCAGGGCCTTTCTATGTGGAGTTTGTATGTTCTCCCTGTGCATGCGTGGGCTCCGGGCACTCCGGCTTCCTCCCACAGACCAAAAACATGCTCATTACAGGCAGATTGGTGACTCAGATCAGCTGCATTTGGCCTGTGAACAGTCCATGAGTCCAGACTTGAGTCAGGACGTGGCAGAGCTGGTGCTGTGATTGCACCTCGACTCTGAAACAGTCTTCAATTCACATTAAATCTGTTTCTGCTCTCAGATCCAGTCTTAAAACTCTTTTATAGACTTGCCTTTCCAACAGACAGTCAGTTTTATAATCATCAGGGCTTTGTTGAAATTATTTTAACATTATTTTATGTTTTTATCCATATTTTATGATTGTTTTTCTTTAATTTGTTTAATCTAAATGTGTACCTCACTTCTTTCTTTCTTTCTTTCTCACAAACTTAAAAAAGTCAAAGCAAAATAATACATATGTACACCAAACAACTGTACAAGTCCATCAAATATATGTTTACACATGTGAGTGCATACACATGTATGTCAACACCACAACCAGTTTGAGAACGGACAATGAAGCAAAAAGCTTTCTATTGCTGCCCCTTTCTAACAAATCAGATTCAATACTGAATTAAAATCATCACGCTGTGTTTAATATGTATGATTGTCTTTTTTTCTGCTTTTGTAAAGCACTCTGTACTTGCTATATAAATAAAGTATTATTATAACTGTTATTATCTATACCAGTGGTTCCCAACTGGTCTGGCTTCAGGACCCACCATCATCCCTTGATGACAAACTGCGACCCAAATCAAGGATAATTTTCAACTTTTCACATATGTTCAATAAAAATATGCTGCACTTTGAGCCTGTGAAAGTACAGAATATCACAGTATGCCAACACACAAAAAATAATTTTAATGAGATACTGCATGTGGAGATGCTAGAAAGGGAAATAAACCCTTTAACATTTAATTAGCTGCTTTTTATTTAAAACCAAAAAGTGCAAGTCAAGACTAGTCGACTTGTTGCTGTGATAACCCTGCATTAGTGGACACATACTGAACAGCCCTTTAATAATAATATTCAATATGCAGAAGTAATAAGCCGTTGATCATGGGACTGTCACAACACTTCAGTAACTTCAGCCTTTTTGAACAGATTCAACGGTGCTTTTATGCACAAACATGGAATAAAAAAGTCCACCTACTGAGAAGAAGTTTCAACAAACAGCTTTCTATGAAAATGTGTGTCAGTTAGCTCTACAGGGTATTATGTTATTATGCATAAATAATCCCCTTCAAAATAAAAGGACAAGTTTTTTTTCCAAACTTTTTTTTTTTTTTTTTGCCCAGACAAAGGCTCACGACCCACTTTAGGGTCATGACCCACCAGTTGGGAATCACTGATCTATACCACCTCCATGTTTTGTATTAAGTCTTTCAGAAATTTACCAAGGGACACTCAGTTTTTGGCCAATCAGGGCTCAGATCAGGAACAGTGCTCTTATTGGTTCCTTAAGTGCTTTAGTTGTTGTTTAGGTTGTTGAAATAATGTTAATTTTATGAAGGAACATTTTTTGGCTGCATGAGAGATTATTTTTCCTGAAACTCTGCTTTGGTTTACGTAAAATATAGCCTTCAGTAAAACATCTAGAATCAGCAGGAGAACCTGACCTTTATTTTGTGGAGTGTATAAGAGAGTAAAAAAAACAATATCATGATTAACTGAAAGCTGAACAGCCCCTTTTCCTCTAACAGCACTTAAAGGTCGAACAGAAATGTAAATAATCTCCTGGGCTGTAGTTTACTTAGCCCAGAGACTGGATGAAACTTTGGCTTGTATTCATGAATCATTTGCACATTCATAATCTTGCTCTGGTGCACATATCTCAGAATTAATGGGATTTATTGTTGATTTGAAGCTCAGTCCAAAGGGCCAAAGCTGTATTACTGAAGTCCAGCTGAGGCTCTTCATCCTCAGGGACATTCAGTCTTCACGGGCTGCAAGGACTTCATTACCTCCGTACAGCCTTTGTGAAGGACGCGGTTTACTCTGTGATGGTGGATGTACATTAAGAGTAAGAATTATGACAGTATGTTTGAAGGCATACTGTCAGGCATGGTTGAATGATTAGAGCAGGGGTCACCAACGTTTTTGAGCCTGAGCTACCCTAAAGATGACGAGTGGTATGGAGGCATACTTGCTTGAGTTAATGTCCTTAAGTAATAAAAATGTTATAATTTAACCAAAAAGAATAAATATTACTCATTTGATAGGCTATATACTGCACTGTGTTTATATTTTTACTTAGAATTATTCCTAACAATAATTTTGACCAGAGATTATTACATTAGATGAGAAGAATTTACTTACATGACTCTTCAATTATTTATTTTTCAGTGTCAGCATCACTGTGAACTTTGACCCCATACAGGTTAAAGTTTAGGAAAATTAGATGGTTTTAAAATGTAATGCACATGTTACATTTGTTTTTTTTTTAATTTATTAAGTGTTATTTATTTGCAAAATATACAATTGAAATGAAAATGTCTATTTAGTTCAAGTTTTGTGATGGTAGCTTGTGTAAACTTTTTGGATACCCCTGATTTAACCCTTTCATGCTTGGTGTCCAATACAGTGCATGGATATTTGAAAGACATTTTATACCATTTAGGTTGCAGTGCCATGTCCCAACTACCAGATGTGAACTCCCCAACCATTGTCCCATGTTCTATGAAAATATTATCTTTGTTTATTTTTGTCATATTGAGATATTGCATCAAAAATCCAAAGGGGGAAATGCACCATGCTCTTCAGGAATAAGTGTTAAATCCTTTTATTCTCAAAGAATCAGACAGGTAAAAACATATATTCTAATTTAATAAGATGTTAAGAACACTTCTATGCAGATTTTAAAAATACTTTTCCTGTATGTTTTTTTCTGTATATTCTGTGCATTATGCCTGTATTCAGATTTCGTCTAATTTTGCATTTTTATTGGAAAATTTTGTTGTAATTCACATGTAAATACTCCAATTAAACAGAAATATTAGCTATGCTTCACATTTTTGCATTGTATTTAAGTGCTAACACTAATTATTGTGTCAAATAAATGCGGCGGCCCCTGTGAGGATAGGAAAGCCTCTGAGTGCTCAGGGGGACAGTGTATATTTGTGTATTTGTTATAAACTTTGTCTAAAGTTTGTGTTATTACAGTGCAAATACACTCACTGTAATAACTTATTCCTCTAAATCATCATGTTTTCTCTCAGAGAGACTTTAGGCCAGCAAGAACTGTGGTTTGACTGAGAAAATTCCAGAAGGTAGTGGCAGTGTCACAAGATATTTTTCATTTTTGTCACATTTATATAATTTACTCTTAAAACATTGTAGCAGATATGTGTTTGTGTTTGTGGAGTTTTATTAAAATACTGTTTATACCATTGATGCCTGGCGTCCACTGTAGTGGACGGATGCATCACTCCCTCAAAATATAACATTGAAAAATAAATTTTGGCCTTGATTTCTAAATGTTTGAAAGTAAAATTAAACATTTAAGAAATTCTCCCTCTGTGATTTAATAATTCATCCATGAAAGGGTTAAAGCAACAACATGCATCTGTGCAACCTTTAAAAAAGTATCTTGGTAAGCAACCGGGCACGACCCATATAAGGGCACAGAAATGCCATAAATAATCTTTAAAAATAATAGTAGCTCCAGGTGGAACAACAACCTTTAACAGAAAGAACAGTGTTCATGTCATTTCCACAGAGTGTCACTGTTGCCTGCTTTCAGTACTATGTAACTTTGGCAGTGGTTTTCTTGCACAAGATTACAGTGAAGTGTCACTTAGCAGACGCTTTTGCCCAAAGCATCATTCATCTAAGAGTGCCCCCACATCTACCACTTTTGGTTCAGGCCAAACGAACTCTGATTCACATTCATGGAAAGTTCGGTTTGCTTAGGCTGACTCACACAAAATCTGGTCTGGACCAAAGAATCGAACTCCGGTCTGCCAAAAAAAAAAGGTTCTTGAATCACTTCCAAACAGACCAGAGTTTGGTTTGGGGTGGATGTGAAAGCCAACCGAACTAAAAAGCCCCAACAAGGCAAAGAGACCACAGGGAGAGAACTGCAGCTTGGACTGACGAATATCACCACAGAAAAGCTAACATTAGCATTGCTAGCACTGCCAGCCTCCGGTCCTCTTAACAGATTAACGTCTACAAACTTGCATGTAATATGTTGACACTTCGCTTCAGTCAGTATGTAAGTGCCATCCAATGCTGCCTAAATTCAGCTTTATCTTATTTTATGGCAAAGAAATCTTCCAGGCTGCTTCAGGCTGGACAACGTTATTATTCGATGACGGTTTTGTATGCTGAGAATGCATCAGTGGGCCAGATGGCAGGATCAAACACGGCAACTACAGCCTCATCTAGTGGCGAGAGGCTAGATTACACTACATTCTTCAGGCTTTGGTCCACCAGACGAGGTGCATTTTGAAAGCAAAGCAAACCTAGAAAAAAATGGAGCTATGTAGCAACTTCACCCCCGAACTGAGACGAGTCCGCTGAGTATTAGGTGTGAAAGTGACCTAATGTGGTCATGTAGAAAGTAGGGACAAGTTAGGAATATATCCAATCACAGCTACTTTGGTTGTGTGGAAAGGTGGGATAAGTTGTGGAGCGATCCAATCAGAGCTCCTCTCTTTATGAATTGATATATTCATGTAGAGCAGGTTCACTGTTTGTTGTCAGTTCTGGTATTGTAACTGAGATGCTCTGCCAGGTAGCCTAAATAAAGGTGACTGCATTTCACACAAAAGTTCAATTTGTTTCTGTTCATTTATACATTCAGACTTTACTAGCATTCAATAAAGGGTTATTAGATGATTCATTTTATCCAAGTGTAAAACATGACTTCAGAAATTCAAGGAAACATAAAAAATGCCTTACACTTTACACTTCATATTTTAGTCGACTAAATTTACAGTAAATTTCATCAACTAAAACTAGACTAAAAGTAAAACAATTTAAATGACTAAATTATGACTAAAACTAAAAGATATTTCAGGCAAAAGACTTTAACTAATACTAAATTAAAAAAGTGCCATCAGTAAGAAAAAAACAAGCAAGAATCTAAACTGGAGGGAACAACATTAGTAAAGCACCAAACTGCTTGGATGCACTTTGTAAAGTAAAAAAGCTGCAAAACTCAAAGCTTCAAGGTTACTGTCTGCACTGGATTTTTGAGTTTTGGATCCAACATGATTCTAAGTTGTGGGAATAACTACTATTGATCACAACAACAAAGAACTTTCAGCAAATGGGCCTCAGGCAGACATGACCTTTGGCATATAGGGTGTGCCCGGCTGCAACACCAGGCCAACCACGCCTGACCTCAAACCAACTGTTTTAACTTTTGCCGACTTAAGTTAAGAAATGAGACCAACTTTGCAGAAAAAACTAAACAGAGATCGATAGAGTCTGATCCTTCTGATGTTGTAGAGGGCCTATCAAGATCAGCAGGTCATGACCTTGACCTCTGCCTTTTGAACTTCAAAATGTTAGCAGAGCTTTGTTTGCTTTCCTGCAGTGAAGACAAGGCAGACTTGATTTTTACCTCCACCAACTTGGTTATGTTTTTACCAGTGTTTGTTTGTCTGTTTGTTCGTTAGAGAGATTAAACAAAAACTACTGCCCAGATTTAGCTGAAATTTTCAGAAGATGTTGGTGATGGCCCAACTTAAAAATGATTAGATTTTGGTGGTGATTTAGATAACTGCCATAAGTGAACAATCATTTTTGCTCAATAGCTGTCTAACTAATAATGATATCAACATGATTCTGAGTGCTAGGTGTGGGTTTTCAGGGTCATGAATCATATTATGATGGTAACTTTATCATGGAGCTACTGCTTATAGATGTAACAGTGATATGTGAGCTACCTTTGTTGTTTGTGATCTCTGAGTGCTTTCTAGTTTCATTATGTCACCACAGAGCAGGAAGATCGACTGATTCAGCACCACGGACAGAGACACAGAGAGCACAGAGGAAAGAGGCAGAGTTTCCCTTTCATTTCTCTTCTTTTCATCGGCTTTCCTCTTTTTCCTTTCATTTGAAGTATTTTCCCTTCCTTCCCTTTCAGTTCCCTTTCTTTACCTTTCTTCCCTTGCATTTCCTTCTTCTTTCTCTCCCTTTCATTTTCTTTGTTTCTCATTCACTCCTTTGTTTTCTTTCACTTTTACTTTTTATTTCCTTTCCTCTGCTTTCCTTTTTGTTTTCATTATCCTTTTCATTTTCCCTTGTTAGTGTTCCTCTCCTTTCCATCAATTTCATTTTCTATCCTTTCCCCTTCTTTGCTTTTCTTCCCCTTTTATTTCCTTCCCAATCATTTTCTTTGCTTCACTTTCATTTTCTCTTGTTTATTTCCCTCTCTTTTCCTTCTGTGTCATTTTCTTTCTCCTTTTCATTATCGATTTTGTTATCTTTAATTTTCTTTCCTTAGTTTTCCTTCTCTTCTCATCAGTCTCATTCCTACGGAGCCCCTAAGGTGCCACGGAGAAAAAAAAATATAAATTGTGCGCACGAGATAGTAAAATGTGCGCATGAAATACTTATTCATGCGCACGTTTTAGCTAAGATGTGCGCTCAAAATAAAGTTATTTAAACGTTTTGACTTGTCCTTGTCCTTGTCCACTACGCCTTCCTGTAGTGATGTCAGATGTTTACAGACACACACAATGGAGAGAAGAAGTGAGCTAGTTTACTTTTACTTCCACCTCAGAATGTCATATAATGACATTCTTGCTGCTCTTGCCATGAGAGATGGAATAATCCTAAATTGGAGGACTTTGCTGTGCGTACTAAAAGACAACAGGCTCAGCCGGCTGAAGGAGTACTCAGATTCAGTCAGTGTCCTGACCTGGGATGCACAGTGGGGACTTGTTTGCTGCTGCAGAGGCGAAGTTGTAGCTAACTTCGGGGCTAACTCCCTCCACCTTATTCAGCGGGTGGCAGCAAGACACGAGCTTTGCTTGAGTCTTGAAAGCTGTGCAGCTTTTATTTAAGGTATTGATAAATAGGCTAAGGGACTGTACATACCCTGCACTCCTACATTCAGAGACACAGCTAACGTTGGCTGGTTGCTGGGATGCTTCAACCGAGCCCGGCTGTCTTTTTCTTCTTCTTCTTCTTGTGCAGGTGACCACAATATTATGGGGCATTACCGCCATCTACTGATGAGCCCGGTTGTCTGTTGCTGCTTGCCTGTATAATTAAATCAAGCGCACATTTTATCTTAAACGTGCGCACGTTTTACTATCTCATGCGCACGATTTCTATTTTTTTTTTTTCTCCGTGGCACCTTAGGGGCTCCGTACATTCCCTCTCCTTTTCCTTTTATTTTCTTTCCTTAACCTTTAACTTTACTTTCCTTTTTGTTCCTTTTAACTTCTTCAATTTCATTTCCTTTCTCTCTTCATTTCCTTTTATTTTCTTTATTTTCTTTACACCTTGCTTGTCATTAGTGGCTAGGAGATTAGAATAGAAAAAAATTTGCAATTTCTAAATATGATCTTTATAATTTTAACTCCACAGATGATAAAAATCCACCAAAAATATGAGGATGTACCCCCGAACAGGGGCCTTGAGAAACTTCCAGACACCAGCAAATGGCTGATGGACAAAGGAGACACAAAACAGTTATTAAAGAATTGTTGCTGTCAGGGCACAAACCTCCTCTCTTTGTTTTTATTATTTTCTTTTTGTTCATCAGACAGTTATTGGTCACCTTCTATGTTTGAGGGTAGGTTTTTATGAACAGTTATCAAAATTAAAGTACAAAATAAAATAAATAAACAGGAGAAGACCATATTTGTTTATGCATTTCCCAATTTCCCAAAAAGTAGAATTTTTCATGTTTTTGTGCCCGACAGCAACGACACAGTGAAGGACTTCCTCATTGCCATGTTCGTCCAGTTTGAAATTAGTATTTGGAGGTCAAACTTGGAAAGAAAAGCTCAGCAGTCCTGCCCCACAGACATTGGACTGATCGTAATTTGTAAAACTGCTTCATAATTTCTGCAAACTGGAACCTTGTTGTTCTTTCTGACAGAGCTGGAGCAGCTCGGCTGTGCTGATCACACCTGTGACGCCATCTGGTTAAAAAAATCAAAACAATAACAGAATCAGCTTCACTTCACATTCACACAAGGTATGTTCTTGTTTAATTGAAATACGGTTATTTATGGACAAGGAAGGACATCAAAAGGTCACTTAACTCTGTAAAAACATGAAGATTCTTCTTTTTCTTTCCAGGTTTACAGTTCCTCTTTTCAAACGGTGCTTAATTATAAGAAATGGTGCGGGCGCCGTGAACCAAAACAAAAGATGTTTTTCCAAGATAAGCGTCTCCTCCAGCTTTCATAACATTTGGTCACTATTCAGTCACCATGCAGCTGGGCTGTAAGCTGCCAAAATGACCGTCTGTTTGGCTGGTATTTGGTGTGAAGCCTCCCCAACAGCTGTGGAGACACTTCACAGCGAGGAGGAGGAGGAGGAGGAGGAGGAGGTGTACTTTTGGGAGCATACCAGCAGTTTTTGGCTGCGTCAAACACTCACTGTGAGTGATAAAATGTAAATAGTTTAGAAGCCAAATATTGTTTTACTGCCCCAAAAAAGGCTGTGAAGTGTACAAAAATTCAGATATCTTATTCATATGTCTTTTGTTGGTGGATGTATCCAAATGGCTCATTGGTGCCCCCTATGAGGTAAAATTAAAAAAATCAGCCCCCAAAGTGCATTTAATCTAGGATTTTCAAATTTGGTAGATTTAAGTATCATGCCTAGACCTACAAAAAGCCTGTTGGACCCATGTAATAGCTCCAATAGTGTGTCAAATCAACGCCTAAATCAAAATTCAAGAAAAATCCAAAACTTCTTGTAAAGTCTCGGCTCAGTGGCACCCAGTACAACATTTGAAAACATCAGCCCTAGAAGCACGTATTACCTAGGATTATGGAAATTTGGTATGCTTGTGTATCATGCTAAGACCTTAAAAAAAGTTTCTTGGACTCATGCCGTAACTCCAACAGGGAGTCAGCCATTTTTAATTTTCAAGAAACGTTGGAAAACCTTCTCACAATCAGTTGCTATTTTAAAGAGCTTGCTATGCCATTGACAACCTTAATTCATTGGCCTGACCAGTTTGCTTGTGTGTACTTTATGCACCTTGTGGATAAGACTGATTTTTGATTTATATAAATAGTTATTTATCGATTCTCTTTTATCTGCCTTACCTTGACTATTCATCATTACTATTTATTTATTTACTTTATCATGTACTGGTGTGCTGATGCCTGCTGCAAAACAAAACATCCCTAGAACCACGTATTTACTAGGATTATGAAATTTGGTAGGCTTGTGTGTCATGCTAAGACCTACAAAAAAGCCTCTTAGACCCATGCCGTAACTCCAACAGGAAGTCAGCCATTTCAGATTTTCCATAAAAGTTGGAACAACAACTTACAAATGCTGTTTTAACAAACTCGTTCTAGGGCTTTTATCCAATTGATTACTCCTTTGGTGCATTGAAATAAAAGACTGTTTACAAGTTATATGTGGGGAATTTTGATAAATCAAAGAGCATGGTCATGACAGGCCCTCAAATTCTGATGACAAAATTTTGCTAAAACCCTGGATTACACATAAAACATAACAGCTATTTTCTCACAAAAGCAGTTTCACAACATCCTTCCCTTGATCTTATGCTGACATATTAAGCTGAAGGGTCTGGGACTTGAAGCGAGGCCATGACAACTCAATATTTAAATCTCAATATTAAAAATTGGGTTGTGACATCAATCATTTTTGTTTTGCTACGGCCCGTACTGGACCACAGCCTGGAGACTGGGAACCCTTGTCTCGGGTTCGGACGGAGAGAGGAGCAATCCATTTATTAGCTAGGGCATAAAATTGAATGTATTTCTAAAAAAGACCAGGTTTGAGCCTCCCTTTGGTTCTTTTCCTGTCATTCTGTGCTGACAACATGCATTTGAATCTCACTTCATCACATGCAGTGCTGAAATGGATGCAGAGTTGTCAGTCACCGCCAAAGAGGGTCCATGTACACTCCATTTTCTACAGTCGTACCATCATGTGCATTTTAATGTGCTGTTAAGAAGGTAATTAGAGAGAGAGCTTACAAAGAGGCTGTTAGTGAAGATACCTGCTCTGAAAACTGAGCAACCCATCCACAGAAAAGTTTCTTCAAAACTCTTAGCGCTCTCTTCAGAGGCTTTAAAACTGTGTCTGCTGGAGGAGATAATACCCGAGTTTATTTACTCTGAATGAACCCAGGAGCCTGTAAAGAAAGAGCTGACCTGCGAGCCATACTCTCCTTCAGATAATGTGTTTGCTTTTCTTTAGTGCAGTCTTTTCATGCTTTGCTTTAATGAGGAGAACTTTTGAATTGGCGTTTCAATACGGACAGAGTCTGTGATCGTGTGTTGAATTATACAGTTGTGTTCAAAATAATAGCAGTCCCACATCACTAGCAAGATAAATCACAGTTTTTGTTAGAATTTCAACTTCTACACTGGAAGTAAGTTTCTAGAAGTTTTAGTAAAGGTATAGAAAACCAACAGACCCAACAGGCATGACGTGATAGCAGTACTGAGTTCAATTAGTGAGGTAATTGAATGTGTGAAAAAAATAGGTGTTAAACAGGTGGCCCTTATTTAAGGATCAAGGCAACTGACGCTGCATATGCTGGCTGTGCATTTGTCCTTGAAAAACAAAGTAAAATGGGTCGTTCAAGACATTGTTCAGAAGAAGAGCGTTCTTTGATTAAGAAGTTAATAAAAGAGGGGGAAACCTATAAAGAAGTTCAGAAAATGATAGGCTGTTCAACTAAAATGATATCAAATGCTTTAAAGTGGCAGCCAAAACCAGAAAGGCGAGGAAGACAAAGAAAAACGACTATTCGAATGGATCGGAGAATAACCAAAATGGCAAAGGCTCAGCCAATGATCAGCTCCAGGAGGATCAGAGAAGATCTAAGGTTGCCTGTGAGTACTGTAACAATCAGACGAAGTCTATTTGAAGCCAAGCTACCAGCAAGAAGCCCCCGCAAAGTCCCATTGTTAAAAAAAGACATGTGCTGAAGCCGTTACAATCTGCCAAAGAACACACTGACTGGCCTAAAAAGAAATGGCTCAATATTTTGTGGACTGATGAGAGTAAGATTGTTCTTTTTGGGTCTAAGGGCCACAGACAGTTTGTCAGATGACCTGGAAACACTGAATTCAAGCCACAGTACACAGTGAAGACAGTGAAGCATGGTGGTGCAAGCATCATGATATGGGGATGTTTCTCCTACTATGGTGTTGGTCCTATTTATGGCATACCAGGGATCATGGATCAGTTTGAGTACATCAGAATACTGGAAGAAGTCATGTTGCCGTATGCTGAAGAGGAAATGCCCTTGAAATGGGTGTTTCAACAAGACAATGACCCCAAACACACCAGCAAGCGAGCAAAATCATGGTTCCAGACAAACAAAATTCAAGTAATGGAGTGGCCAGCACAATCCCCGGACCTTAATCCCATAGAAAACTTGTGGGCTGACATAAAAAATGCTGTTCATAAGGCAAAACCAAGAAATGCAGAGCAATTGTGGAGCGTAGTACAATTGTCCTGGGCTTCAATCCCTGTTGACCGGTGCCAGAAGTTGGTAGGCTCCATGTACCACAGATGTGAAGCAGTTATCAGAAACTGTGGTTATGCAACTAAATATTAGTTTATGATTCTCAGGAAAGTTGAATCATCAAGCAATTCTTAGTTTATACACTACATTTTTGAGTTTGTAAATAAAGATGTCAACACTGCTGTTTTTTTGAACATGATATTTCTTGACTTTCTGTAAAATATTATCAAATTCAATTACTTTTACCAATTTTCTTGCTTTGAAATAGAATGTGCAGTGTCCCCAATGCATTTGTGTGCATTAAAATTAATTTGAAGAATTTTAAGGTTTACTCACCTTTTTAAACACACTGCTATTATTATGAACATAACTGTACATGTAAGTCTTTTTCAATTGGATTTCCTCAGCAGGTATGGAAATCATAAACCAATACCCATTGGGAATCAAAATAACTCCCTCAAGGAATCGATATCATTACTGTTTTCGCTCAACAATTTAATACAACAATATATATTTTTGATTTATATATACTTAAGTCAACTTCGCACTATTTTCTACCTATTTTTATACTTTGTTTTATTCCTCCTGACCCTTACTTTTATTTTTATTCTAATTATATGTTGAGTGTTTTTGCACCAATTTACCAAGTCAAACTCTTTGTAAGTGCAAATGTACTTGGCAATACATACAACTCTAATTCTGATTCTGATTCTGTGTGCAAATCAAGTGTTTTATGCTCTTATCAGAAACAGCCAGCAGAAATGACAACAAAGAAGTAACTAGAAAGCACTCAGAGAGCACAAACCTCTGCCAAGGTAGCTCACATATTGCTGTTACATCTATAGGCAACAGTTCATGACAAAGTTACCATCATAATATGGTTCACGACCCTGAAACCCACACCTAGCACTCAGAATTGTGTTGATATCATTATTAGTTACACAGTTATTGAGCAAAAAAAGATTGTTTGCTAATGGCATTTATCTGGATCACCACCAAAATTGAATCATTTTTAAGCTGGCCATTACCAACATCTCCTGAAAATTTCAGCAAAATCTGTCCAGTAGTTTTTGAGTAATCTTTCTAACAAACAGACAAACAAACAGACAAACAAACAAACACAAACTGGACTAAATTGTGGTTTAATTTTAGACAAAAAATGAAGCATTTATCTACCCAGCACTCTACTGAATA
The DNA here is from genome assembly GCA_037902135.1 of Cetoscarus ocellatus. NCBI lineage: Eukaryota > Metazoa > Chordata > Actinopteri > Labriformes > Labridae > Cetoscarus > Cetoscarus ocellatus. The sequence goes on from JBAMNC010001687.1 coordinate 390,207, forward strand.
TAAGGTGACGTGTTTGACATTGTTGGCACTGAGAATGAAGGCAAACTTTGTCCACGCATTAACATACAGGCGTTTAAAGGGTTAAAACCTCCAAAAATCTGATTAATATTTGGTATCTTTAGTTCAGGCTGAAGTTGCTTTCAAAGACTGACTCATTTAAAGTGAAAAAAAAGATATATATTGTTTTTTTTACAGCAGTTATTGGGAAGGTGACATTTTTTGGCATTAGGGACAAATGAGTAAGTTTATCAAAAAACTCTTAAGGGTTAGATCCTGACTGGCCGGGGACCACCTTGAGACCCCCTGGTGGAGTTGTAAAATAAGCAAAATAAACCTCAATATTTGTTTTCAGTTGCACTTAAAGACGCCTGGATGCCATATTGCTGTTCCTGCTGCTACTTCTACAGCTCAGATGAATCAACCAGTTAGCCTCTTTGTCCTGACTGCTGGGTCAATTTTGTTCTCACCGCTCGAGGCTTCATTCAGAGGTGAACCAAGACCACCTCTTCACGTCACTCTCGCCTGTTTGCTCATTTTGTTTGGGTCACATCCTGATGGAGCGCAATAAGCTGTTCAGCGATGGCGGGAAAGAGACAGAGGTGAAGATTGCAGTGATGGAGATGTTATTAAGGGGTCATAAAGGGCAGAGAATAATTCTAGCTTGTACTTGTGTATACTGTAGAGCTGATGTGGAGGCACAGAGTGTGGGCACGTCAAAAGCTCAGCATTCTGGCCTTTGACTCTTGTGTTGAAAAAGCAGCCTGATGCAGCAGGGCCGCTTGTTTGAGAGGTCAAATGACTAAACTTAAAGCAAAATGATGTGAGCTACTACATAACCGTGCACAATGATATTATCAGTCCACATTTTCTGGAGGTATAAGAAACTGAAATGAGCATAAGTTAGACAAAAACACTGATTAAAGGTTAAGTTCTGTTTTTTTGAAGAGGGGAGGTCCATGGCACCAGTAGCTAGAAAACACTCAGAGAGCACACACCTCCACCAAGCAGCTCAGTCCCAGCAGTGGCTCCTGTAAAAGATTACAGTTCTGGATCATCGAGCCAGGATCCAGACCAAACTCAGCACATAGATGGAGGTTGTTATCCTGTATGAACACAACAAGTTTTAGGAACATCACTTAATATTTTGTTTTTATATGAATTATTGAATGGGATTTCCCATTTTAAAGTTCAGTGTTTTCTTGTGACATCAATCTGGATCAGATCCAGATGAAATTTACCTTGATGATAGAAACATGGATCCCAGATTATCCTCTAGCATTTGAAGCAAATCCATGAAGAAATGGCAGAGATATAATTTTTTTAAATTTCACCCAATGTTAACTTTTGAGATTTTTTGAAATCTTGGGAACTTTTGGCATCCCGACCAATATCTGTATCATCACCAAAATGTAACGGCTTCTTCCTTGGACCAAACCACACCTCTGGTAAAATTTTCATGTAAATCCATCCTGTAGTTTTTCTGTAATCTTGCGAACAAAGAAACAAATGCCTTCAAAAACATGACCTCCTTGGCGGAGGTAAATATGAGTGCCAATAAGGGAACTTGCAAGCTTTGTTGAGCTTTGTAGTCACTATCCTGTAAGTGGGTTAATTACAAGACTTTTGGTGTCACCATACAGTATGTACTGACCACCATCCATCCTGAATATCTCCCCCGTAAAGACTAAGCTCACAAGTTCCCTCATATTTACCAGAGTCATGGGTCTCCACCAACCCCACGTCAAAAAACCCAAACTACCCCTTTAGTTGTAAAACTTCTGCTGCAAAGTTAGCACAAACTCAACAAACATCATCAACTTTTGAAGACATGTGGATTACTGCTATTCTTTCATTTTATTCCCACCCGAACAATATAAAGCAGATCATCAATAAAGGCCCCGCTATGCTGACACGTGTACTTTCAATGGGAGGCTCTGACCAAATAATAATGATTGTTGCTCTCTGACTATCCGCCATGCTGGCTCTAAAATGTCCTCTCTGTATGCCGCTGCTCCGCTGAATTAGTCCTGTTTTTCTCCCTGTTGTACTCGACGACACGTGGCTTTTGCTCAGCAGCAGGAAATCATGATACATTAAAGGGAGTCATGCTGAAAAACAAGAACTACACGAACTGGTGGACCCGCATGGCCGACACATACGCAGTGGAAAGTGGTCAGTTTGACCTTCAGGAAAACAAAGACAGGTTCAATCTTTGAAGCAAGTATAAGGACTCTTCGATAAAGCACTTTTTCGTCAATGCACTGCTCAGGTCACTCCGGTCTTGAACTTCTAATAATAAAGCGAGAGGGAGGCTAAGGGTCTGTCTTCATTGCCTGCACCTCAGGTCAATGTCAATCCAAATTTTTCATTGACATAAAAGTAAAGATCCTTCCTGCCTTGCAGCAATGGTTCATCTGTTTTATTTGTGTTTTACTCACAATTAGGATTTGTATAAAGAAGAATTTCTCTGGCCTTCAGCTCATAGCATGAATTGTCATACTTCCATTTGGCATCACGGCAAAGTGGCCAGCATGTGCTCCAAAGTCTGGATCCATTTTCTGTCTTTGCTTTTTAACACCTTTAAAAAAAAAAAAAAAAAAAATCACAATTTTTCAATCATATAGGTGTTTCGTCAACATGTACAATGGAGGTTTAGGGCCAGGTTAAAAAAAAAAGTACATTTAAAAAAAAAAAAGGTAAAGTTACAACAATAATCTCATAAAGTTACGAGAATAAAGCCATAAATCTATTTAACTGAATCTAGAAAAGAAGCTTTATTCTGAAAGGTTGTATCAGAAGAGCGTACATTTCCTTTTTCTGAAAAGGAGACAATTTCCTCCACGTTAGTTTTGTTCTTACTTCAGAAAAGCCCCAGTTTCTTGCAGTATCTTTTCAGGGTCCTAATACTTATGATAATGTAATATTGATGTGCCAAAAGATGAAGTATTTCTTTATTTGTGAAACTTAAGTACACTAAAGAATAACTTCACTAGATGCTCACGTTCCTCATTTTTGTACAGGCGGCTGCTGCTGTTCTGATAGACTCTACCGACTAAAATAACGAAAACAGGTTTTAGAGCGAATAAATCTGAAAATGCTGGCTGAGTGTTTCCGTGTGGGCAACAAATATGGATAACTTCAGAAACAATGACGTCACAGCCCAATTTTTTATTTAATTTTTTTATTGAACCTTTATTTGACCAGACAATTCCCATTTAGATCAGGGTCTCATTCGCAAGGGCAACCTGGCCTAGAGGTCAGCAGCACACATCATAATAAATACAATTCAAGAAAAGATAAAGGCAATAAATTACAAACAATAAAAAATGGGGAAAATTCAACACTTTGACAGGGGAACTGTTGCAATTTTGAGGATATTAACAATTACAAACACAGGCATTGCTCACAGGATTCTCACTGCCTATAGTGACTAAAATGGAGCCCATCTTCGCTTAAACCACAAACACAAACCTGACAACAACAGAAACAATCTCAGAATACGGCATCGCGTTTGTGCTGCAGAAGCTCCTGAGCTGGTTTTGGCTTTAACTGTTAAATCATGGAGAACAGCAGATGCCACATAATCTCATGACGTAAGCTCAATGTCTTCTTCTCTGGTTTTAGTCTGCAGCAGTGTTCCAGCACCACTCACGGGCCTGGCGTATTTACAACAGTGTTTTCAGTGTTTTTGTGTGGACAGACACATTCACTGAAGTGATGCAGCCTTTACTGAGAACAATTTCAATGTGAAAACGTTTTCATCTCCATGTGGACACGTCGTAAGATGTGCATTTAAAGCAGTATCAAAAACTAGTACAGGTGTTGCATCAATCCCACCACATTCACTACCTAACAAACTGAATCAAAACACAGGTTTAAGTGCTTCATTTAGGCTCCAATCATTGAACGTCAGAACCAAATATTTGAAAACTTTCTGGCTTTCCTTGTTAGGGAGTTGCCCGGTGGTGCCCTCGAGCCATCAAATGGATGTTAGAGGCCTTATTGCATGGACAAAACAAGAACAGAAATAGTCAGTTCTCTTCATTTTGTTAAAAGTTTTGAGTCAGGATCAGTTAAGATGCTTCAATTGTCTAGAAGTATTGACCAAGCACCCAAAACTTTTGACCTTTTGCATGTGACATCACACTCTGTTACATTTCGGCTGGACGTCAAAAACCAAAATTGGATTTTTATGATAAATAAATAAAAATGTCCCCTCAGTGAACTTAAAGTTAGATTTTCAACCACAATTAGCTCCTGCTGTGTCGTGAACCATGCTAACAAGGCTTTAAATGTCATTTGTAAATCTGTGAGTCATTTTATGAAGCTTAAGCCTGGCTCACACTACAGGATTCTCGGCCCGATTTAACCCACATTCAGCCCTCCCGACAATCGGGGAAGAAATCTGGTTGGGGACCAAAATCGGCCCTGACGTTCAACTAAGATTATCCTCTAGTGTGAGCGGGTGACAGATCAATCTTAAGCCTCACGATCATCTCGTCGGAGCCGCCCTGATAGTTTTCAAACATGTTTGATATTTATCTGGATGATTACGCAACTCGTATTCGCTGAGGATGACAGTAGCCAATCAGAGAGAGCTGCCTAAATGACCGCGAGACAGGAGTTATCAGAGGCAAGAATGGCGAGCACAAAGAGCGTACGGGTGAGATGGACAGCGGAGATGGAGGACAGTCTTGTCGACCTGTGGCAAGACCACAAATGTTTGTACAACGTTTCATGCAGAGATTATCACAACTGATGTGAAAAGGACAAGCGTTGGAGAGAAATTGCATCCGCATTAAATATTCCAGGTGAGATAATAATGTGGCAGAGTGCCGCAGGTAATCACCCCAGCGCTGATATCCAGGACAACAGCTCTCACTCTCATGTGATATTGCTTGTATACATCAGTTATACAAGCGCATTTTACTAGTTAACAGTAATAAGCGAGAAGGAATAATGATTTTTAACTGCCGCACTAGTCTCCATATTTTGTCTCAACGTGATCACGTTGAGCGTCTCTCTGGTCCGATAATCTTGATGAAATCCTGTAGTGTGCGCTGGTCACGATTTTCAAATCTTGTAGTGTGTGTGTGCTTAAGATTTCAGAGAGGATAATCTGTCAAGATTCTCTTTATGTGTGTGATACAACCCGATTTCAGAATCTTATAAGATTTTTAAAATCCTGTAGTGTGAGCCAGGCTTTAAACTAACATATGCAACAGACACTTCATGGGCTAGCGCTAATGCTAACAATCATCAAGTTAACTTCTTAAAAACATGGCTGTGTCTGTATCCAACGAATAATTAATGTGAGCTGAGTACTTTGAAGATAAACTTTCATTCACGTTATAAATTGGCACTCTACAAAAAAGACAAATTGGTTGATTGAATGATTCATAATCCCTGGAAAGACTTTCAAGTTGAGCCATGGTTGTTTTTCCTCTTTGGAGTTTCCCTGTAAACGGCAGATTCACAGTGGCTGTTTCAATCCGGTCTATGCTTGTTTTTCAGTTTGTGAGTCTACTCAACCCTTTGACTTCCAAACTAAGAAATACATTTGCAACAAATTGTTTGTTGGTAAAATTGTGTTCCTTCCTCTTCATTTAGCAACATTTCAGGTTTTATTTTTCAGATACCCAATCAGGAAGACGATATGTTGGTCAATGTGCTGGTTGGCTTGCTTGTTAAGGGCATGAATGGATTTCTTTCACTTCTGCAACATTTTTTTTTTTTTTTATATGAAAACATCACAGAGAGCAAAAATTGAACATTTAGCTGTTGACCCAGTTTTCCAAGGAATCGTAGATACATTTTAAGATGAAATTTATTTCCTTCAACTAAATTATGATTGTTACAGGATCTGGAAATATGTGAGATTATTTCTTACCCCGATGTTTGCTCTTTTGGATTTCTGAGAAGCTATGCAGCAACGATTCACTTCTGATTTTTTTCTTGTTTTCAAACAAATATATTCATGTACAGCAGCGCCTCCCAGTGGATACATACTGGTGTTACAAACACTATTCAGAGAGGGGAATAAGGAAAAACAAACCAAGCTGGCCTTTCAAAATTTTAAATACAGTGGTAATGCAGCAAAAAGTCAACCGCATGGTTACAATGCCAGTCAACGGGTTAAGATGTCCAGACTCATTTGACATCTTCAGTGATGTCTTTGTTCCATATAAATAATGTTACTTAAGTGGCTCAAATATGCATCCCCACAGTAACTACTTTTGCCGTCTTATGTGGCAGAGTGGCCTGTTTTCAGCAGTTAGAAGTTTCAAACCTTTTCTCTGAACCGGACTAAAACTATTTTTTTGTCTATACTGTCCTCATATGAGCTCACAGTTATTTACATCCATAAATGACGCATGAAATCTAAATATTCTGATACCACATCAAGGCTCTGTAATTCAACGTAATGTGACAGCGATACATCCATAATTAAATAGGAAAGTAATTAATTTGAGCTCATTATCAGCTGCCACACTGCTCACCAACAGTGCTACTTCACAGAGAAAGAGGAGCCCATTACTGTGTACAAATAGCTGAAAGACTGACTGTCTCTGTGCTTGAATTACTCAGCCAGTTATCTCATTTTGCACCATTGACTGCCGTAGAGTAGCTGCCATCTCAGTGGAAATGTCAGCAGAAATTCACAGGAATAATGAAGCTTTGGGATTTTATCTGCATCACCGTGTGCTGCAGAGTTGACTTCATTATGTATTCAAAAGGTTTAATTGTTCCAGCAGAATGGAGCTCCTGAGTGATGGATCCTTTTCAACATGCTGTGTCCATAAACCCAACACAGAGGGGCATGACACCAGGATCTGAATAGGAAATGCTGATTTTGGAACAGAAAGAAATGCCGTTTTTATCAAACTTTTGTTGATTCACGTTGTTCTGTAACAACTGATAATGAGGAATGTTTTTTTTATGATTTGTAGAAGTTACGTCAAACAGGATCAAATGTCAGGCTTCACTCCAAAAGTGAAATTGAGGTGCTGATGTGACCTTGAAGAGAAGTTAATCAGATAATAGGTACATTATGAAAGCTCATAAATGAAGGTGCTGCAGATTTGTTGAATCAAAATCATGCTTTTCTGAGAATAAAAGAAACTCACTTTGCAGATCTGAACTCAGGAGGAAAAATCCAGGGCATGAAGGCTGAGTGCTAAAAGCTCAATGCTTTCTTTAAAAATCAGAGTGAGACACATTTCTTTGACTAACCTAAACCACAAAGCAATCTATACAGGCTTTAACACACCGTCTGATTGAAATAAACAGCATAACATGGTGAAGTTTTCTGAGGGCCCTCTCTTTAAGCATATATTTCATATTATTTTACAAAAACTGACAACAGATGGACCGTCCAATACATTTCACTAGTTCATCTGCGTGCAGGAGTCCAAACACTCAAAAGTGAGTTTGTAGTTAGCTCTTCCTGGTTCTCCAGCCAGGAACTAAATAGTATTTCAGTTAGAGGATCTGCATTGATGCTGCAATCTGTGTAACAGACTGACAGTTCCTCTCACCAGTGGCAGGGGACAGCTTTAAGTACTTTATATCTGTGGTAAGAAACAGTAAAACGCTTTAATTCACCTGAAAAGTGGCTTATTTTTACTCATTTTCAGGAAGCCTATTTATTTTGATTATGAGCATTACGGAAAAGATGGATTCTAGTCTGATTTACATTTTAAAATGACTAACTCAAACTCTTGGAACCATAAAGTTATTTTTACAAATGCGGCATTAGTAAGCCTGAGTTATATGATGAAGTCTTATAGTGACTTTAACTCTGTGATTTTCTGTTTATCCAAAGTGTCATCTATGCTTTCTCCATCTGAGCATATAGTTTTAGCATCTGTTTAACTGTCGTTTCCTCCAGTTTATTTTTAATGTGACACACAAACAGGTTGGATATTTTTATTCCATGAAAAATAGCATTAACATTTGGCCAAATGGAAGTCATATAGTTTAGTTATTTCATTAATTTGTGTTAAATAAATGGTCTTAAACTTTTAAAGATCATTTCTTGCCAAACCAGCCGCTGTAATTAAACTTCTCTGAGTTTTATGTCGACTGCAAGCATGAAAACATGATCTGTTGTCCTCAGTGCGCAGTGACGCCCGCCTACTGCATCTGATTGGCCTGTAATAAATGTGATCGACAGAACGATCGTCCAATCACCTGCTAGATATGCTTCTGAAAGGTTCTGCCCTCCCCAAACACTTTCTATGGGCTCTTTTCCAGATGGACCAGTGAAATAATTTTAGAAGTCTGTCTGGTGTCAGGATACATGTTTGAAAAAGTTGAACAAAACCCCTCATAGCGTTCTTCAGATAACTACTTTGGTTCTTTGCTGGCTAATTTGCCTGAACAATACTGAATTACTAAGACTATCAGCACAGAGGTCTGATTCAGTAGCCATGTAGACATGGCTACTGATCTTTCCAGCTCTGCCTGATGTTGACATCATGCAGAAAAAGTTCTCACACAATGTTCCAGCCTTTGAAAAAAACAGGAAAACAGCTGCTATCTTCTCTTTCTTTATGTCCACAATGTTCCCTGCTAACAAAAGTTCACTTTTTTTCTCAGCTGTGCTCATCTCTCTCACCGTGAAAACATGCTGCGATGACTGGATTAAGTGGATGTTTCTTTATCAGCTCAGAAATGTCGATGTTGAGGAATACATTTAGGTGACAGAATCCAGAGTAAGAAATGAAGCCGCTGCAGATACTCCACCTGATTCTGTTTCTCCACTTTAATGTGTTTGTTCCCTCTCAGCTGAAGAGTTTTCCAGAGAACTCAGATTAAAGAGAAGTCAGCTCCTGTATTATTCCCCTCAGTGTGGTTTCTGTGGTTACCATGGTCGCACAGCGAGCAGAGATGGATGATGGCTGAATGGATGAAATAGTTGAAAATGGGGACAGGCACAAAAACAAGGAAATTTGTTATCAGCCTTGGTTTTGTATTCAAAATTTTCTACTGCAGGGTCCAAAATTGGTCTTATTCCATTTATTTACAAAAATGATCTTTGTTTAAACTTTACAGATTTTATTGATGTATTGATTTATTTAATAGGGACAGTGCACATTAATGAACACCTATGCAGAAAGCAACACATGTAAATTTGCCGGATCACAGCAACAATGCTAATTTACATCCACAGTCCCTGGGCAGGTAACACAAAAACATGACACCAAAGGTACCACACGTACAAATTCAGGACATAGAACAGGACAATAGATCACAATAAGAGCACATCACAACACAGGACATTGCTAAAAACTCTCAAGTCAATGGCTACAGGACTGGATTGCTTTCAGCCACTGCTCAACGTGGGTTTGGAAAGTTTGTAATGTGGCCACTCACTTATGGAGAGTGGGTGCAAGTCCATGCCACACATAATACATCAGACAAACAAATCTAAAATTTATAAAGCTCTCGAAGCTCAGGGAGTTATACTTTTATTAAAATGTTGCAAACGTTGAATCACATTGGTTTTCTATCAAGGACCTTCAGTGATTTTTGATAAAGTGATGCTATGATTTTGCATGTAATTACACTCGTGACCAACATGTTATACAATATTCAATGCAGGTGCATTACAGTAAAGCTGAACCCTCACTGGCCACATCATTAGGTACACTTTGCTAGTACTAGGTTGGACCCAATTTGTCTTCAGAGCTGCCATAAAATTCATTTTTGGTCCATGTTGACATGATAGCATCACACAGTTGCTGCAGATTTGTTGGCTGAACATCTATAAAGAGAATCTTCCATTACACCACATCCCAAAGGTCCTCTTTTGGATTGAGATCTGGTGACTGTGGAGGCCTCTGGAGTGCAGAGAACACTTTGTCATGTTAAAGAAACCACTCTGAGATGATTTGTGACATGGCTGTCCCACTGGAAGTAGCCATCAGACGATAGTACAATGTGGTCGTACAGAGATGGACATGGTCAGCAATAATATTCAGGTAGCCTGTGGCGCTTAAACCTGTGGGCGACGTCTGAGGCTGTAAATGGAGTCTGGGGTGCTGGTTTGTTGGAATGATAAACAACCAGGCTCGACCCATATACATGCCTCTGTCGGCCTGGGCTTAACTCCAAACTTCCTTCCAGCCTGTGGCCAGTTTGCAGAGTGTCCCCACCTACTCTTTCGCCCCCTTTCACAAGCCTATCCACTGTCTCTCTGTCCTATCAATAAAGGCACAAAATGCCGCAAAAATTAATCTTCAAAAAAAAGCTGTAGTGCCCTGAGTGTCCACTTGAGGCTGGCTGCAGAAACCTGTAACCCTAATGATTGTCTGCGGGGCAAAGACAGTTTCACAGCCTTATAAACATCTTTATAGCCTGGTTCAAAAAATGGCTTCAGTCCAAAACTTTAACACATCCATATGCTCTCACTGTGACAAGGGTGGCTTTTTTATATTGTGCCTATTTTTCTTCTATCAAGGATTCTGGTTTTGGAAATACAGTGTTGCTACTGGTCAGACGGCCTTAAGTCCCGCCTCAACACAGCCTGTCTGTCTGTGATTAGATGGAAGTTTGGTTGAGATAGCACGTGACGCATGGCAGCGTCCATTAGAGGGCATTATAGGGCTTCCAAAGGATCCTATGGCATGGCTTCGTCCAGTTCTTTTACAGTCGATGGCTTAAACAATGCTCAAGGGGGCACGAGGTGTGCCAAGAAAACATCCCTCACACCATTACACCACTATATCCAGCCTGAACTGTTGGTAAAGGCAGGATGGATTCATGCTTTCATGATGATGGTCACACCAGATTCTGACCCTATCTGAATGTGGAGCAGAAATCCAGACCAGAAAACATCACCAATATTCTGTATCCAGTTTTAGAAAGCATGTGTGAACTGGTTCCTCAGTTTGCTGACAGGATCAGGACTTTATGTGGTCCTCTGCTGCTGTAGCCCATCTGCTTCATGTTTTGCAGTCAGAAATGGTCTTCTGCATGCCTTGGAGGCAACATATGGTGATTTTATCATCTCAAACTATTCTATCCTCTGACCTCTGGCATCAACAAGTTCTTTTGGCCTGGGGATTTTTCCACAAGTCTGCATCAACTAACACATTTTACTCTTTTTGTTCCAATAGTTCCCATTTTCTGTGTGAATTAAAATGATAGCTTCTACTCATTTAACCACTGGAGGACAAAGAAGTAGCAAATAGCTTTAACTCTGTTAGCTGCAGCATGAGCTATTTAATTTGATTTTGTTTTTTTAATTTGGATCATGCAACAACAAACAAAAAAGGAAAACTCTTAACAAATCATCATATAATGCAACTTGAAGCACATAATTTTCACAAACTAGTCTGTTACGTGGTTAACATATCCAAAAAGGAGTGGGAAGAAATAAGAATTTCACTTTTTAAAAATTTCTCTTCAAAACAAGTTCCTGCACATAATGACCTAAGAAAGAAAGAGACATTACAATCAGTGGAGTATTGTTGTTGGTGCTGGATGGGCTGGTGCACAGCCATCTCAAAGGATTTATTTCCAGTAGAGCTGTCATTTCTAAAATACTCAGATCAACACATCAGGCACCAACCAGCGTGCCATGTTCAGAGTCGCTTAAATATCCTTTCTTCTCCATTCTTTATTTTTTTTTCCCCTTTATTTTGGATCATTATAAACAAACATACAGTCATCATGGGTGACATTCTTTTTTATTCATACAGTCTGATCCATGTTTTTTTACCCTTCTTTTCCACAACATTAATATATATATCATATTACAACATAAATTAGAAGATGACATGAGTTTTCATACAAAAATACAAAGAGAAAAGAAAATATTCAATTTATTACTATTATTATGATTTTTACACGCCAGGCATTATGGGGGAATATTCATCTTCCACCTTTTCCAAATTTACTCAAATAATACTGTCCTGGAGCCTCGAGGAAAAAGTAATTTTTTACATTACACAGATTTCATGTATAACATCATGCCACTCTTTAAAGCCCCTCTATGTAAGATTCAGGTTTGTCTGCTCTCGAGGGGCCTCTCTGGTCGTTGGGTGTAATTGCACTGTCGTAACACAGCGCCTCACAGCAACGTGCATTTGTTGACATACAGAGCCGGCAGAAGCGAGTCGACAGGGCGTCCGAAGACACAAATAAACCCTGTGGACTGATATGGTATTATGATGTTTCTTTCCAAATATGTCGTTTTTCAAGCGTCTGCAGTCGGTTGTTTGCTCAGCGTTTTGCGTGTGAGCATCCTGGGAGCATCTCTCCTGCTGAAATAACCAGAGCTGGATGTGGTTATGTTGCGTCCACCATGTTCGCAGACTGCAGGACTTAGAAATAGCGAATGACTGAACGTCACGGCGCCATGAATATCTCCGGCAATCTGAGAAACTCGCTGGCAAATAATCGCTGGTAGCATTTAGTGACAAAACAACGTCCGCCAAGTTACACAAAGCATGCAATGCTACGGAGCAACCACCGACTGAAACCAAGTGTTGAACGGGGGAAAACCTGACGAAAACATAACTTACCTCTCCAGCAGTAACTTTGCAAGCTCGGCATCCGTCTTGTAATTTTCCATCTCCTGACACTCTCACCACCGAGCAAAGTGGGCTCCAGTGTTAATTCTAGTTTTGTTCCTTGCGTTGTCCGATAGTCTCTTTTTGACCCTTGAATCTGGAGAAAGAGTCCTCCTCGCACGCTTTGCTGATGCCATGGCTGCTACTACTACATGCAAAACACCGGCTTCTTTAGCTGGAAGCCAAATCTCGCGAAGTGCCGTAAAGCAGTTTGCATATCTCGCAGCCGCTCACGATATGTGTCCCCGTCACGGGAGCAAAAGTTACATAGCCCCTAAACAGAGCAGGGAAGCGCTGTGGGGGGAAGGGAGGGGGACCATTCTCTCTGTTACAGCACCGAGCTCCACTGAACAGACTTCGGAGAGAATATTTGAAGGCTCAAAAGATCTGCAGTGCTGCTTTAATAGATGGTGTATCTGGTTCAAGAAATTTCTTTGTGATTGCTTTTCTAGCTGCTGCGTTCAGTATTCCAAACCGTTTCTTAGTTCTAATGTCTGTGGTCATTGAAGTTAAAGTCTTAAAAAGTTTGCCCCAGCTGAAAGTAAGTTTTATCTCCAATATCATTTCTAATTCTGAATGACTCTTACCCCAGAAAGAGAGTGCCTGAGATTCTTTTATTTGTTTTAAGTCTCTTAATGGGCTGGCCCCAGATACCTGTCATGATCTCCACCCTGCTCGTTAAGTTCCCTTTTTTTGTTTCCACGTTTCATGTTTTGTTTTGTGTTTCCTGTTTTGATTTGAAATCCCTAACTCTTCTTTCTGTTCGTAGGTTTTGCTTCCAGTCTGGTCTCCGGACTGTTCGTCCCCAGCTGTGTCTAATCACCCCAATCACCTTGTGTATTTAACCTCAGTCTTCCTTTGTCCTGTGCCAGTTTGTCGTACATCCCAATCTCGTCCCAGCACTCTTTTTCATAGTCTTGCCTCATAGTTCTGAACCTTGTTTTTGGATTTTGCCTTTTTCTGCCTCACGATTTAGACACCTTAGCTTGGTCTGTTTGCTTTTTGTGTACCAAACTCTGCCTGGTAACCAATAAACCCTTTTTGCCTGGTTGTGAACTGGTGTCGGTGTCGAGCATTTGCGTCCTGTATTCTTGAGCCTCGTTTTTTGACAATACCTTTCTGACCTTATTAAGTTACATCAGCCCTCCAGAGCCAATAGGTCAGGTAATCGGGTGGCCTTGGACATTCCTCGATCCTTTTTAAAAACTAGAGGAGATCGAGCTTTCACAGTTGCAGCTCCCTCTTTGAATGCATTACCTCTCACTGTGCAGACCACAAATAGCCTCTCCACTTTTAAAACTCTGCTTAAGACGCACTTGTTCACTTTGGGGGAGTACAGCTGCTTTTATTGTTTTTTTTTTTTTTATGGTTCTTCTAGTCCTGTTTTTTTTTTTGTTTGTTTTTTTCCTTGTGGTCCTTGTTAGGCGTTGTGTGCTTCCTGTGTTACTGTCATGACCCTGTTCTTGGTAGATAGTTTCTGTTCTTTTTGGTTGAACCTTGTAGTGAGTTTTGATTTGTACTTCTTTGGTTTATCTATCTTTGTTTGAGCCTGTTTTTCTTTGTCGAGAGACTTTGTTGAGATTGTTGTTTTGTATTTTGGACCTTATTTGTATAGGATTAGTTTTGGTTTTCTGATAACTTTTTGTTAGTTTAGTTCTTGTACACCAAGTGTCTTCAGTGTTCCTAGTGTTTCCTTGTGTTTGTAGTTGTATTTACCCTTTTGTTGAACTTTTGATTTGTAGTTGGAGTTTTTCTTCTGAGGTTTTCTTCCTTTGTCCACCAGTGTTGATTTGTTACTTTGTTACAGATTTTTGTTTTGTAGTTTGATTCTCTATTAGACGTTTTGTTTGTTTAATACTTTAACTTTTTGTATAGGACTAGTTTTTAGGTTTATGATAGTGATTCAGTTTTCAATAAAGCTTTGTTGTATACCTGCATTTAGGTCTTCCACCTTTTTTTTTTTTTTTTTTTTAGTTTTTGAACGTCCCATGACATTTTTTTTTTGTTATGTTTCTCTGTACTGTTTGTTTTTATTGTTTTTTTATTATTATTATTGCCTTTTTTTTTTTTTTTCATTTTTCTGCCTATTTTACCATAAAGTACTTTGGTAGGCCACTGGCTGTTTTAAATGTGCTAAATAGATAAAACTGACATTGACATTTGGACATTCCCAAAACACATGACAGTGATTAGCTTCTTGAGAGCCACAGTTCCTGAATAATGAGAGGATTGAATAAGGGAGGTAAAATATCCACAAAGGCTCTTCACACCAAGTGTTCTCCAAGGTGAGCTTAAGATCCTCCAAATTCAAAATATTTAGTCCAAACTTCCTCTGGGATACACTTATTTTTCTTCTCCATCCTGATGCTCCATTTGAGCCCCAGAAGGTCATCTTGACTATGTCTACATGCCTCAATGCATTGAGTTGCTGCCATGTGATTTGCTTATGACTTAGGTATTTTTACATTGATGCATGCGGATCAGAGATCTTTCGTGCGAACACATTTAGCTCCTGATCTGACACCAATGCACCAACCAACATCAAATACAACCTGGCGGACGGGGAAGGCTTGAGCTGCAGCAGCACCAAGTCCGAGCGCGCAAAGAGGCTGAATCATCGAAACAATTTTACTTTCCAGGAAGAGAAAACAGGAGGACATTTTCCAAATGGAGCCACAGCATGTCCAAACCGGGCTCTGCCACATGTAATTACCAGAGACCTCTGAGAATTGACTAATTTGCAGAATTTCAGGCCAAATGGCGCAGATGGATGAAACTCCTCAACTGCTAACAGGGACCACAGAGACCTCAGAGATCACGAACACAGCAGGCACTTTGTTTTGTTTCCGGTGTGGAGATTGACCTTCTGTACTCAGCAGAGGAAATAAGCCAGTGCAGACATTAAATATCAAAATAGGGATATTTTTGGTGTTTCCATGTCAGGGAGTGTTAAAGGCATATGCCAACTGTTTTTTTTGTTTGTTTGTTTGTTTTTGTGTCTTACCTCACTGTCAAGAAGCAGATAGACACCATTCTATCAACCGTGCATGCAGTAACAAGGAAGAGACTGGCAGAGTTAGCCCACCGCTAGTTAGCTTAGCTCAAACACTGGGAGTCAATGGGTAGCGTTAGCCTGCCTCTGCCTACAGTCATCAGATAAACTCTTCAGCAACTCTTAACAGTCCTGTGTGCTTGTTTTGACTCGATTTTTTATCGTGTTATGTAATTGTTATCTTCTACTATCATCGTGTTATATTCTTCTACTCCTAAACAGAGCCTTTCTTTTGTTGACCTACTTTCGCAATAGTTTGCCGAGAGATGTGACGTTTGTGAACAAGTCTAGTCTTTTGAGCCGTTTGCTTGCGAGCCATTCCTAAAGTTGAAGGGAATTTGCATTTAAGAATGGCTCGCAAAAAAACGGCTCACTTACAACTGCGAATCGGTTCTCATCATTCACTTAAAAGAGCTGTTCAAAACACTCGACTCGTTCGCAAATGTCACATCTCTAGCGCAAACCACCGTGGAAGTAGGTCAACAAAAGAAAGGCTCTGTTTAGGAGTAGAAGAAGATAACACAATGACAATAGAAGATAACGGAACATAACACGGTAAAAAATGAGTCACAGCAAGCACACAGGACCGTTTAGAGTTGCTGAAGAGTTTATCTGATGACTGTAGGCAGAGGTAGGCTAACACTACCCACTCCCAGTGTTTGAGCTAAGCTAATTAGCGGGGGTTGTCCTCTGCCCATCTCTTCCTTGTTACTGCACACACAGTCAAAAGAATGGAGTCTATCTGCTTGTCATGGACTCAGGACTGAGGCAAGAAACAATAACAAAAAAAAACAAAGTTGGCATATCCCTTTAATGTTTGAGGCAAAATGTCTCCTGGTTGTCCATCCATCCGTCTGTTTGGACCATTCTTGTGAATTTGATATCTAATGACTTTCCTCAAACTTTCCCAAGCTGTCCTTTCTCGCTCAAGGCTGATGCGATTAGATTTTGAAGGTCATAGGTCAGGGTCTTTGGAGCTAATGTTAAAGCAGGTTTATATGATTCCTATGAGTCACACTTAAAAAAAAACCCAGAGCCTTCTCTTGACCCAACAGTGTACTCTCACGGTGCAGCAGTTTTGCTTTGCTGCCTCTTGGATATTGCTTTTTTGCCATCACAACAATTGAAATAAAATTGAACCAATTCCAGCAAATTGTTTTCAGCCACGCAACTAAGTCAGCAGCACAGAACAGAGATGAGATGTAAGAATGATAGATAGATGGTAGAAAGACAAATGGAAGAAAGAAGCTTTGGTTGGATGGAGGGATGGATGACTGAAGGGATAAATGATGACATGGATGGATGAGATAACAGAGTCATGGATACATTAACAAATGGATGGACTGATGGATAAATAGAAATAGAAAAGGGCCTACGGATGCCTGGATGATTGAATGGTTGGTCTGACAGATGGATGAATTTATGGATGGATGAACTGATGGATGGGGGTTGGCTAGATATTTGGATGGACAGATAGATTGTGGGTTGAATTGAAGGATGGATGAAGAGAATAATGGACTGTATATTAGGGCTGGTTATTGTTAAAAACCTCACAGTTCTATTCACTTTTGATTTTTTGGATGGCGATTCAGTAAGAAGTAGAAATACACAAATAATTCGAGTACCTGTTGACATTTTTTTTATTTTTATTTTTATGCCAGTGGGAATATATGTGCTAAGTCACCTCACATTTTTGAGCAATCAAACATCTGAAAATACAAATTTGCACCATAATAACTTATTTGTGCATATGGAGTACAAAAGTAAAAACATAACAGTTAATACTATAATTTATAAATGTCCATCTGGACTTTTTTGTCTTTTTTGTCAATAAATGTGTCATGAATTGTCCTTAGAATACATTTTTACCCTTTTTTCACGAGAAATAAAAGTAAACAATTCTGGCAAGTATTTGTCATTATTATATTATAAATGCTTAAAACAGTGTGTAATTACAAGACAAGAATAAAAACAGATTTGAATTTTCAACAGGATTCTCTTCATAAACAGTTGTAAATGAACATGTAGAAATTTTCTGAGATGACCAAAAATAAACTTCACCTATTTTACATAAACTCAAACATTTTTGTTTGACTACAGCATTTAGTGTCCATGTTACAGCCTGTTATATTAGACCATGTCCAGGCATTTTTTTTGCTGATTGTAGTCCCTGAAGCAGTTCCTGTCAAGCTGAAGACAGAGATCTTGACATTTCTTCCTCCAATATTTTTAAAATTACTATTTATGGAATCCATAAGAAAGGAACTATGATGAAAAAGACGATCAATAACAAAAAAGACGTTAAAACACGTGGAAAATATGTCGGAAATACGGCAAAACACAGAGAAAATACTGCTAAAGAACGGAAAGAAACACTCCAGATTGATACTGATGCTGTTGTTTACACTATTTTACATTATTTACACAGATAATACTAATAACCCACTGTTAAATCATTCATGTTCAGCTGGATAAACACTGAAAAAGGGCACAGCGCCCTCCACTGGCCAGGAGGTGAATCGATTCAGAGGATTTGCTGAATCAATATTGAATTGGGAGGGGAAATATTACAATGCCTTGATGATTCGATATTTCTACCCACCCCTAATAGATGGACTGACATATGAATACATGGATGATGGAAAATTGGATGGCTTGATGGGTAGATGGTTGGATAGACACAGTTGGATGGATGGATGGATGGATGGATGGATGGAGGTATGACTTTCTTCCAGCAACCCTCAGACCTCTAAATGAGTAGAGCTCTCTCGTACAGGGACAGCTTCATGTGCAGACATTTTTTACATTTATTCGTGCATCAACGTCAGTGTTTGGCAAATGGTGGCCCAGGATCACACATGGACCTCCTACTCCTTCATGCTGCCCACCAGTCAGCTAAAAATATGAATAAATGTATGAAGAAAATCTGTGAAAATACAGCAATAGAAATATCTTATAGAGCTACTATTGATTGTAATCATTTCTGTAATCTGCTGCCTTTGTCAAAATAAGAATAAAAATGTGAGTTAAATATACTTTTATTACCAGTAAACGCTCTCCTGAGGTAGCAGAAGCTGGCTTGTACCCTCTGTTTAGCTCATTAGATGGTTCGTTTCAGTTTGAATATTTGATAATGTTGACAAAATAAAGACAGCTTTACCTGTTGGCCCCTTTATCCTTTACTCAAACTGTAAAAATCTGGCTCTCAATGCAGCTCTCTTTGTAACCAAAGTTGCACATCCTTAAGCCAAGTCTTATTATTTATTTATATAAAGGTTTCTAGACTCAAATACATTTACAGCACAATATGATAATCACTTTAAGGATAACATAAACACAGCTGTGAATTCCTTTTAAGGGATTGAACAAAGATATCTGTTTATATTTAAGGTCCAGATCGCAGCTCCAGAATCAGTGGGTTCACTTTTATCATAGTTCCTACATATTTGCGGGGCCCGAGCACATTTTCTGCTTATTGTGAAGTCACTGAAAAGTTAATGGCATCTGATAAGGTTGTTTCATAAAAGCGGCAAATGGCACAGACAGTCGACCCCTGCTGCAGCACAATAATTAGGTTTGAGCGGAGCCCACACTAACGCTCATTTCTTCCATTTTCTGAGGGCTGCACTGTGGCGTCATTCGCCCGCTCCACATCACTAAAAACAATCTGCTGGAAAAAAAACATAATATAAATCATTTAATATGCCTCCAAGACAACAACAACTACCTCGGTGCTGCAGGAAGTGTTAATTAAACATTAAGCAACACTGGCAGATTTTAATTCTTGCCCCACCAAGGTTATTTGATTCTCACTTTCCTTCAGCGGTGGAGAAAACAGCGATATCACACACCCAGCTGCCGGTGTTTGTACAGGCGAATGTGCTATGGCCATTAGCAGAGCACGGCAATTTCCCTCGCAGCACAGTGCTCTGCTTTCAACACGCCTCCAGCCCTCCACTGAATGTCAAGTAGCTTAAATGGACACAAACACACCTCCCTGTTTTTATGCCCTCAGGAGACTTTTAACTGCAGACGATGACCTCTGACCTGCTGGACCTCAAAGTGTGCCACCAAAAAGCATAAGACCCCTTCTAGAACAGTTTCTTAAATCAGTATTATGTAGTGATGATATTAGTTAAGAATTACGCAGAAGTTCTTGAAAACTTCTATGGCAACTTTTCTGCAGAGCAGTTTCTCGCAGCAAACCTAGAGTGTCCATACGTCCTCTTTTTCCCGAACATGTCCTCCTTTTTGGTGGCAAAATTATTTCCGGGAGGATTTTATAAAATTCTTTAAAAAGTCTTGGCTTTGCTCAAGTTGTTCTACAGACGATGCTGTCTTCGGTGACAGAAATAGACTTGTATGATTCAAACTACCGTAACTCCTCCAGAATCCACACGATCCAAATAATTCCCATGGATCCTGAAAGCTGATAAGCAGAGCTTACCACTGATTTTTACGGTACATTACAGTAAAAGCTGAGGGGGAGGGATGGGAAGTGAGCTGACTGAGCCGGAGAGCAGAGAGAGGATTCAGGGACAAACATGTGAGTCATTTATCGGTGGTTTATCGGTATTTTCTGTGTAATGTAGAAATATGACATTAGTATCATTCTGGAGTGTTTTCTTGCCGTTCTTTTGCAGTATTTTCTCCGTAGTTCATCTTTTTTTAACACCGTCTTTTTCATCATAGTTTATGTTTTATGGATTTCATCATCTTCTCAAAGTGTTGTACATGTTCATTTAGAAATGTTTATAAAGAGGAACTTGTTGAAAATTTTCAACTTAATAACAAATACTTGCTAGAATGTTTTATTTTTACCTGAAAAAAGGTGCAAAATAGTTTACTAAAAGGGCATTTTCTGACACATTTATGGACAAAAAAAGGCAAAAAAAGACCAGGCAGCCATTTAATTTCATAGTAGTAAAAGGGTTAATATTTATAATAAAGTGCTACACTGGACCACTGGCATTATTCCAGTGAACCTACCTGTCATGATGTTGAGCATGCATAACACAACGCATGCTGCTGAGGGTCCTCTTTTTGGGTTTTCAGTATATGGTCACCCTGAGCAAACCCACAGGGCTGTGGATCATTTGGTCCTGGGTCAAAGAGAAGTTATAACGCTCTCATTATAAAAGTTGAACACCTTTAGTTTAGTCGCCTGAGGATGTAAGGCTGGCTCATAAGGGGTTAATAATTCTGAAATATAACTGTGAGCCGGAACCATATATACTGTAAAAGTAACGAGTGAAATCTTAAATTCAATTCTGAAACTGATGGGAAGCCAATGAAAAGAAAATTGGGTGATGTGATGTCGTCTGTTCTGAGGGCGGTAGAGAGATTTATGGTTTATTCCCAAAACGAGAGCAATAGAAAAATCAAGTCTGGATTATTCTTTCTTGGACTGGATGTTTGGGAATTAACTTCATTTTTGCCAAGGTGGAGAAAATGCAACTCAGTAAAACCTGAGGCAAAATGACTTTGACTTTGAACCGATGACTTTTAAAATGTCTTTGGTCAATCTTCATATCCAGACGCTCAAAAATGTTATGTTTGAAGCAAAATCCTGATAGTGTTTTTAAGACATTGTGTGTAAAAGAAGTGGCCAATGGGTGGACAGAACCAAAATTGGTTTGTTTTTAAGGGTGTTTTCTGTCAGTGAAAATGATGAATCTGTTCCTGTGTTTGGGTCACCTCTGCGACACCAGTAAAAAACATCATGGCATGCGATAGACAACAGGAAATTGTTGAGTGCGAGGGTTTATCACAATCACTTTTGAAACTATATTGATGGAATCTGAAGCAGAAATAGGACAAAATGATCTGACAGTATAAGTTAAAAGGATGCATGTGTGTTGTTGAAGATGTGTTCAGGGTATTTTCTCACCACAGTCTGTCTAATTTAAAGTCTAAATCAACTCTCTGCACACAGACTTTCTCAGAGGAATGTTAAACTCTGATTTTTAAAGAAAACGTTGCGCCCTCCAACCATCAGGGCTCTGGTTTGGACGGCAGTTCTTACACAACAGCCTCCATCATCCAGTGGGTGCAGAGAGCATTTCCGATTTCATTAAGTCCACCAAACCACCTCCACTTTTCTTACAGGCCTGAGAGTTCCCCACAGAGATTTATTCCCCACAGACACAAAAGCGTTGATTTGGTGTGATAATGGTGTTGAGGCACACGGCTGTGAGTCAGAGTTACTCCATCAGGACGGAGAGGAAATATAGGACTACATATTCTGTGTACGGAGCTTCAGCTCGAGGAGCAGTTGGAGTTTTGTTCACAGGTTTGTCCATCTGTGTGGGCTTTTCCTGTGAATCAACATCTCAAGAAAGCTTCAAGTTTTTTCTCCAAAGTTTGCACACCAGTCCACCCTGACTAAGCCATTGCTCAAAATATCATCATGCACTCTTTGCCAATACGTATATCGATACTGATCCCACAGAATTGATACGGCCTCAAATGCTTCAACAGCTGATGTCCATACACTTTGTGTGACGTTTTCAATGGCACAGGTCAAAGTCAAAGCCAAACTTCATGAATGAAGCACATGTTCAAAATTTTACCTTAGGTCTAAAATCTTTGAGGACCTAAATTTAAGTGTCTTGAGTTGTAGTACAATATTTTTTCTTGCAATGAAAAAACAAATTTAAAGTTGGCAGGAATTCTGATAAAGGCTTAATAGATGGTCATAATTTATGCTTAACGGGATCCGTATCGTATTGTAGCCTCAGTTTTGGGATACGTAACATGAAATATCCAGCCCTTACTCTGACTTTACTGACTTTGGAGCTCAAGGTGAGAATTTTCTCCAGTGTCTCCAAACGTCCGTTCAGACTCAAGAATGAGCTGATAGAATTTTGGAGGTCAACGGTTAAGGGCTAAGGGTTAAGGGCATCAGGTTTCAAGTTCATTCCTCTCTTTTAAATACTATAGCTTCAACACACTTCAGGGGTTCTCTTCAATCTTTGCACCCATGTTCACTGTGATTCAAGAATAGACCCCATCACATCTCAAGGTCATTGAGGTCAACTTATCTGCTGCATCTTGTCATCCCAAAAACTCTGGACACTAGGGGCGACTGCGCTTTTTCAGTGGTAGCCCAAAATCATGGAGTGAGCTACCCCCATGTCAAAATGGGCTCCACCCTAGAAACTTCTTATATTCTATTTATATTCCTTGGCTTTTTAACACAGCATGAGTGTTGTGTGGTCCCTGTTTGCTTTATTGTATTTATTTTCGTTATTATTGTGCAGCACTTTGGCAACCTTGTGTTTTTAAAATTGTGCTATATAAATAAAGTGGATTGGATTGGATTTTGGAGGTCAAAGATCAAGGTTATTTTATTGTCAACACTATATCTCAAGAATAATTTGAGGGATTATCTTTAGGACAAATAATCTGTACCTGCCACTCATAATTCTCCGGGGGGGGGGGTATTCCACAAAGCTGGCTAAAAAAGGCTGGGCTTTCGCCGGTAAGCGTGGCTTGAATAAGCGGCCACTTTAATCTCAGCTGCAACTCTTTCCACTAACGAGACTCGGCTGTTTTTCAGAGACGCTTATTCTAGCCAGGCTGATCCAAGCTGCGGCTAAGCGCGCGTCCGGGGTAGATAAAAAGCCCCGACGTGGCGATTGTCGAAATGATGAGATCATGTCAAAACCAAGAGCAGAGACGTTTTCCTCGGCGGAGCAAAAACTCCTCATGGAGTTGTATGAGGACTACAAGGGGAAAATCACAAAAAAGGGCAACACGGTTGCAGTTAATAAAGCCAGAGACGCTGCCTGGCAAAGCATTGCCGACCGGTTAAATGCGTAAATATGTATATATATTTTTTTATTTTTAATGAAGCACTTAGCCTATGTGTACACATCCACACGTCTGAAACTTTAGATTTTCAGAGGGCATGTCTTTGAACACTGATTAGGGATAACCCACAACTGCAATGATTGTCTATTTAATTTGTAATGTTTTAGTGGCTAAAACAGTCTTGACGTCTTTGTTTTTGATGCATTTTAACAGGGGCAAATTAAACAGTAATAAAAGGATGGGGCAGCAGATCAAGATTAAATTCAAAAATGTTTTACAAAGTGGTAAGCTGCCTCTTTTCACATGTGAAATTCGTCAAAATAGCACCACCTGAAGCTCCTCACACTACTGTTGCCCAGAGGAGATCGATCTTGATGAAATTAAAGCTGTTCAAAACCTGTTGATGAATTTGATTTCTTCATATACATATATATGTGTATATATATATGTATATATACATATATAGATATTTATTTATGGATGCATGGATGAAACAGCATAGTTTGTTTTATAGTTTTTGTGTAATGTGATGGTGGTATTCACTATTTTACATGTAGGCTTAATTCATGCTCCTGATTTGACAAATATATATCCATAATGGATGACTATAGCAGCAACATAGGTAACACCTAAAACCAAAGTAGGCAAACTTAGAAAAAAATGGGCTACTTCATGTGGTGATGTTTCATCAAACACTGAATAAAACAGTCGAAAAAACATGTTTAGAGGAGATGTCATTTTGTTTTATTAGGGATGATTCGGGAAAATTGTGTCTGTTGTCACCTTCTATTTTTTTTATAAGACAATTTGTGCCTTTATTCTGTTATGTGTTGACTGCACTTTGAGGGTGACAGAAGAAAGAAAATCAGATATTTTCAAATAGTTACCGCTGGTGGGATCAAACCCACGGCACAGTGAAAAGCACAGCTTGGTGCAGCGCGTCACTCTGCACCCTAACCACTCGTCCTCTTACTTTCTTGAGAAGGTAGCAAGTAGTGTAGTATCTGACATGTCTAGATTCACGGTTATTCCAGTGTTGTTTAAAAAAGTTCTCAATTTATGTTTCCAGACAAGAACATCATTCATTACAGATGAAGATGAATTTAACGTGAGACATGCAGTTCACAAGGCGTGTTTCAGAAGCCCGTCGGACCTTCTCTGAGATGTAGCTAAGGTAAGCTTGACCGTAAACCTGCCCGGGACCAGGCTTGTCGCTCTGGCTGATTTACCATGGTTACCAAGCCATGCTAGCCCTAAGCCTCGTTAGTGGAACCAAACTCTCACTAAAGTTAGCTAAGCTAACCGAAATAAGCCAGGCTTTGAGCTAAGCCAGCTTCGTGGAATACCCCCCAGGTCAGTGTGGAAACCACAGCGTTTGATTATCGAGGACATTTTTTAATTTACTGACAGAGTCTCTGTCCAAATAGAGGCTAAAAAATGTTCTTAAGTTAAAGACATTTTGTTCATGATAATCTGTGTGATGATCAAATTTCATTTTTGCTTGACAAAATAAATAAATACATCACTTTGTTTTGTTGTGTTTTATTTCTGTGTTGGCGTTCACTCTGGTTTTGGTAAAATGTATTTATATTATTAGATTTTTTGTTTGTTAGTTTGTTTGTTTTCTTTCATTACTTGGATTAAATGCCACTAAATCTATGTTTCTGAATTTTGGGTGAAAATGAGCCATTAAAGCAGCATAAGGAGACAACACTCTATTCACAGATTATTTACAACGACTTCCTTTTCCACTACCAAGCCTCTTTGTTTAGGCACTACTTCACTACACAGCACAGCCAGCGTTTTTGATTAGTATGATTAGTTCACCCCTGGACAAAGGGACTGGTCTCATGTTCATCACTTGCTTACAAACCATAAACTTCAACAATGCTTTCAGGGATTCTTGTTAAACTTAACATACATGACCACCTGGGCTCAAAGTTGAAGTGATTAAATTTTGGAGATCCTTGGTCAAAGGTCAAGGCCGCTGCTCCACATGTTGTCACTATCTTGTAAATGCTGTAGATCAAGAATGATTCAACCAATTTTCATCAAAATGTCAGGGTTATGGGGTCTCGTGTTTATAACCTAAACCAAGGAGGTTATGTTTTTGCCAGCGCATGTTTCTTTGTTTGTTATCAAGATTACACAAAAACTATTGGTCGAATTTTGATTGAGTTTTCAGGAGATGTTGGTAATGGCCCAACTTAGAAAGAATTAGATTTTGGTGGTGATCCAGATAACCACCATTGAACTATCATTTCTGCTCAATAACTGTCTAACTAATAATGATATCAACATGATTCTGAGTGCTAGGTGTGGGTTTTCAGGCTCATGAATCATATTATGATGGTAGCTTTACCAAGAACTATTGCTTATAGATGTAACAGCAATATGTGAGCTACCTTGGCAGGAGTTTGAGCTCTCTAAGTGCCAGACAATTGGACTCGAGTCATAGTGACTCGGACTCGAGTCGTCTTGATTCGCTAATTTGACGACTTGCGACTCAACTCGGACTCGCCAGGTAAAGACTCAGGACTCAACTCGGACTCGGGATACTATGACTCCAGATTCGACTTGACTTGATACAACATGACTCAGAAAAATTGTAGCATATGTTTTTTTTCAGGTGGATATCATATCATTCTAGCATGATCAGAGCGCTCTGTGTGCACGCCGCGCTCTCTATCAGGTTCGGACAGGCTCCGTATTTTTTCATGTAGGCTAAGCGAGAAGCACTGACAGGCTGGCAGCACGCACGCACTGTGATTGTTACATGCGATGCTCAGGCATTATATGAAGAGCCAGACAGGAGACCAGAGCATGTGAGCGGAGCGGAGTGGGATTTTTTTTCAAAAAGCTGGAGCTGCACCTCATCTGTCGCTCCATCTAATTTCGCTCCGGTACCGCTCACACCAAGCGTCTGAAGCATGTCTCACACAGAGTGCATCTGCGTGTAATTCATTGTTCAGCCACCCACACTGTTTTCTGTCGGAAACTGGGTGTTGACAACTTGGATCAGCACCGCGGACAGCGCAAAAGCTCTCAGACCTCAGTGCAGCTCACCTGCAATCGTCTAATGCTTTTTTATCCAGTGAATGCAATGCGCTTCCGTATTTTCGTAGAGTGAGTGGTGAGTGATTTGAGTGGAGTGGGTAGAAATTTGCGTGAGCGTCAGAGCGGTAATAAGCGGAGCGGTGCGCATGCGCTCTGAGTGGTGGAGCAGGGTGCGAGAACAGCTGTGTGAGCGAGGAGCAGGAAATCTCACTGCTCCACTCTGCTCACATGCTCTGCAGGAGACATACGGAGCTCTTACCTTTTAGATTCACTTTATTGATGCTCCATTCATAGTACACTCGATCCGTCACCTATTATTGTCCCACACACGACAGAGTAGCTACAAACATACGTTCCTACTACACATCTGCGTCTGTTACAGTGATGATCAGTGTATGTAATACAGGCACTACTTGACTCTAGAACATTTAAACAGGACATTAACTTGCACAAATAATTCTCAGTGTTTCCTCTATAGTTCATTTGGGTTGGCGCCCCGCCATCACAACGGCCAACCCCGCCATGCCAACAGGATCCCCACCCATAAATTCAAGAGCAGATTTTAAGAAAAAAAAAAACATTGTTTGATTTTTATTTTAATCGAAAGGGCGTTTAACAGGCATTCTTTTTATCAAATAAAAAAAGTGTACTCTAATTTGCACAATTTTAGAGTCTAATGCGTCACTATTGTTTCATTACATTCATTAAAATGCAAAATGCATTTCTCCTCTCCTCTGACCCTTCTCCAACCTGTCGTCTGACTATTTACGCTGCATGCTGCACAAGCCATCCTCTCTCTCCTGCACAGTCCGATTATTCACGTAAAACCATCAAACAAAACAAACGCTGCCTTCAGTTCAACAGCGCAGAACATGAATGAAACATTCACTGATTTAAGTAACGCTTTCACACAGAAAAAGGAAGGAAAAGCTGAGGAAGAAGAGAGATTTTCATCTGATGTTCGTGTGATATACATGTGAACATTTGATCTAAATCCCCGCTCAGCGTCTTTGCGCTCGCGCTCTTCCGTCTGCCGGTGTGCGTAGAGACGCAGATAGACGCGCATCGCAGGGACAGTGAGGGATCATCAGTCACTCTGTGTGATTTTATCATTCACACGGTGTCCTGATAGCTCATGTGCCCGGTTTAAGTGAACACAAAGACTTCAAATATGACGAGTCAGCCTTTTGAAGAATCAAAACTCGACATTCTTCATCAGTCCAGCTCTTGTTTCACTCACTCACTGTTTTCTAAATGATAAATTCATCCTGAGGTATCCTGGGTCACTTATTCTCCATGATATAAGAACAATCTTTGAAGGATCAAGCTTCAAATACAGTCTACTAGTGCTGCTGTTCTCAACCTGTGGGTGGAGGCCCATAAGTGGGTCTCAGAGCTGTTTTCAGTGGACGGTGTATAATCAGGTAAAACTGTGGCAAACATGTCTTCAGTGTATGGAGGCCCTAAGAGGACAAATATCCATCAGAGTATGTCAGAGTATACCCACTAGAATAAACCAGACTGGATAGATAGATAGATAGATAGATAGATAGATAGATAGTTGAATGAAAAAATGAACAGAAAATGATGAAAGAAAGATAGATGAATGAATGAATAAATGAAAAATGATTAATATTGACAGAAAGATGAGTGAATAAACAAACAAAGGACGACAGGCCATGCCCCCCAACCCCCCCATCCTAAAGCATCATAGCAGGGGAAACACTGATTTAACTTGGGAAAGGTTGCATTTCCCCAGCTCTTATTTCCTTTTAGAGTGCTTTTTTTTTTAATATTCTGATATCTCTTAAGTTAAATGTTGTTTTTGTATTCACTTTGGGCTGTTTACAGAAGCAGTTTGCACTGTTCATTCTTACTGTAACTTTGTTTGCCTTTGTTAAGGAAGCTACCTCTAAAAAAAATACACTTTAAAAATGTCAGAAAGGCAGTTTGAGCCTGCAGTTTAGATGTTGCAAAATGTTCCAAATAAACATATTTTTTATATCCAACATGCCATTTCTTTAATGGAATGTAGTCTTTCTCATCTACCTCGGTCTAAATGATCACACATGTAATGTTGTAATGGATAGATGAACAGCTTTATGCTGGTTTAGTCCATGCAGGCTAGTCTGCATGCTCTTTTTTGACATTGACCTTAGGAAGATAAGGTTTCTCTTTTTAAGATATAAACCTGAGTGCTTTTTTAGGTGGGCTGGGGAACAATGGTGAGGGACTTGAATTGACATAACCTGTGACTCGACTCGACTTGACTCCACATAACCTGTCACTCAACTTGACTTGACTCGATATAACCTGTGACCTGACTCGACTTGACTCGACATACCCTGTCACTCGACTCGACTTGACATAACCTGTGACTCGACTCGACTTGACTTGACATAACCTGTCACTGACTTGACTTGACTCGACATACCCTGTCACTCGACTTGACTTGACTTGATAACCTGTCACTCGACTTGACTTGACATAACCTGTCACTCGACTTGACTTGACATAACCTGTCACTCGACTTGACTTGACATAACCTGTCACTCGACTTGACTTGACATAACCTGTCACTCGACTTGACTTGACTTGACATAACCTGTGACTCGACTCGACTTGACTTGACTCGACATAACCTGTCACTCGATTTGACTTGACTCCACATAACCTGTCACTCAACTTGACTTGACTCGATATAACCTGTGACCTGACTCGACTTGACTCGACATACCCTGTCACTCGACTCGACTTGACTTGACATAACCTGTGACTCGACTCGACTTGACTTGACATAACCTGTCACTGACTTGACTTGACTCGACATACCCTGTCACTCGACTTGACTTGACTTGACATAATCTGTCACTCAACTTGACTTGACTTGACATAACCTGTCACTCGACTTGACTTGACATAACCTGTCACTCGACTTGACTTGACATAACCTGTCACTCGACTTGACTTGACTTGACATAACCTGTCACTGACTTGACTTGACTCGACATACCCTGTCACTCGACTTGACTTGACATAACCTGTGACTCGACTCGACTTGACTTGACATAACCTGTCACTGACTTGACTTGACTCGACATACCCTGTCACTCGACTTGACTTGACTTGACATAATCTGTCACTCAACTTGACTTGACTTGACATAACCTGTCACTCGACTTGACTTGACATAACCTGTCACTCGACTTGACTTGACATAACCTGTCACTCGACTTGACTTGACTCGATATAACCTGTGACCTGACTTGACTTGACTCGACATAACCTGTCACTCGATTTGACTTGACTCCACATAACCTGTCACTCAACTTGACTTGACTCGATATAACCTGTGACCTGACTCGACTTGACTCGACATACCCTGTCACTCGACTCGACTTGACTTGACATAACCTGTGACTCGACTCGACTTGACTTGACATAACCTGTCACTCGACTTGACTTGACTCGACATAACCCTGTCACTCGACTTGACTTGACTCGACATAATCCTGTCACTCAACTTGACTTGACTCGACATAACCTGTCACTCGACTTGACTTGACATAACCTGTCACTCGACTTGACTTGACTTCGACATAACCTGTCACTCAACTTGACTTGACTCGACATAACCTGTCACTCGACTTGACTTGACTCGACATAACCTGTGACTCGACTCGACTTGACTTGACATAACCTGTCACTCGACTTGACTTGACTCGACATAACCTGTCACTCGACTTGACTTGACTCGACATAACCTGTCACTCAACTTGACTTGACTCGACATAACCTGTCACTCGACTTGACTTGACTCGACATAACCTGTCACTCGACTTGACTTGACATAATCTGTCACTCGACTCGACTTGACTTGACATAACCTGTGACTCGACTCGACTTGACTTGACATAACCTGTCACTGACTTGACTTGACTCGACATACCCTGTCACTCGACTTGACTTGACTTGACATAACCTGTCACTCAACTTGACTTGACTTGACATAACCTGTCACTCGACTTGACTTGACATAACCTGTCACTCGACTTGACTTGACATAACCTGTCACTCGACTTGACTTGACTTGACATAACCTGTGACTCGACTCGACTTGACTTGACTCGACATAACCTGTCACTCGACTTGACTTGACTCGACATAACCTGTCACTCGACTTGACTTGACTTGCCCACAGCAGAAAAAACTTGGGACTTGCTTGAGACTTGGACCCAAATGACTTGACTCGACTTAGGACTCGGATCGGAGGGACTTGGGCAATTGTCTGCTAAGTGCTCTCTAGTTTCTTACTTGTGAGCGTAACAGCTCAAGGATGCCTGATCAGATTGGAAAGGTAAGTATATATTTTTGAGATAAAAGGCCAAGGTGTCTGGCCCTCCCCTGCTCTCTCACATCCCCTTTCACAAGTCTTAAAGGTATAAAACACCCCAAACATATACTTAATAATAAAAAAACATGCTCCTATGAGCTTTCTATCAATCCCATTACAAAACCTCCTCAGCTCTTCCTTCTCGCCCACTAATGTTCTTTTCCTGTGCAGCAATTGTCAATCTGCCAGGCAGTTGCTCTTGTTAAGTCTGATTTTTGAGAAGCACTTTCAAAGGAAAATCGAAGTTTGAGCTCCTGTGATATAAGATCTACCTCAGTGAAAGAAATATAAATGTCTTTGGACTTGGCATCAGATTCAAAGACATGAATCTTTTTATTTTTTTAAGGAACAGTGAGTTTAACCTTTCCTGATGTTCCATTAGCTTTAATTATGTCTTTTAAAACATTAATTACTGGATAATCAGTTTCAGACATTGCTAGAGTTGTAATTTATCTTGGGGAACCCAAACAGACTGGAATTCAGCACTCCTTTAAAGCTATTTTTCATCTTAGCTTTGCTAAATGGCCTTTAATTTCTTAGTAGACTGGTTTTTACTTCAGTTGCTGTTATATGAGCTTTTGTCAAGCTCCACCCTCTCATCCTCTCTGATTATCAGGCTAAATGTACTATAGCCATGCTCTCTGCCCCATTAAATATATATATATATATATATATATATATATATATGATAAATAGAGATGGAATATACCCTACAATTTACGTCATGATTTAACATTTGTTTTCTTCTTTGTTTCTTTGTATGTTGGCGAACAGGATAATTCAAAAACTAATGGACAGATTTTGATGGAATTTTCAGGGAATGATCATCATTGCACAAGGACGAAGTGATAAGATTTTGTGGTGATCCAAACCTGGATGTGGATCCAGGAACTTTTTGTATGATTTCTTAACATCGTGAGAGAGGGCAGTTTCCACATTTAACTTTATTACTCAATAAGTTCTTGGTGGATTTGGATGACATTTTCAGAGAATGATGGCCATGGCAGTAAGACAGAAGTGATTCGATTTTGGTGGTGATCCAAATCCGGATGTGGATCGAGGAGCTTTTGAAAAGATTTGTTAACATATCCAGTGGAGTGTACCAGGACAGCTCAATATATTAAAAACTCTTTAAAATAATTTAAGATGTTACAGAAGTCTAAAGCCGGTGAACTTTGCTAGCTGTCCTCCACCGCATATGAAGAACGTGCTTTTTGTTAACATGACACCAAATATACTCCTCTAATCAAGTTTGGAAATTTTATTTCAATTGATTATTTCCCTCCTTAATAACAACAAAATATTACAGAAAAATTGGAAAAAGAGATGAAAGAACAAATAACAGAAGAGGAATGGCTTATTATGTGTATATCGAAGTGCACAGCCACTAGCTCCAGAGTTTGGAGAGAGTTAATTGGAAAAATATTGTCAGATTTTTTGTAACTCCAAAGATTAGGAAGGAATTGGTATCACAGCTGTGCTGGAGATCACGTGGACCACACACACATATTATGGTCTTGCCAAAAATTAAAAGGGCTTTGGGATGAAATATGGCAAAGTTTGCAAAAATAACAGGATATCAGATACCCAAAACATGTAAGACATTGTATTTGGGAAATCTGACACTCAATATAAAAAAAGAAAAGATGAGTACCTTGTAAAAATACGACTATCAGCAAGTAAAATAGTAATCACCAGATTGTGGTATAAAGTAAAACCACCGAAGAAATATGACACAGGAAAATTTGTAATGGAGAAACTCACGTAGAAAAGTGGGAAAAATGGACTGATATCAGGAGGACGTAAGCAGTGTTAATTTTGACAGCTCTTTTTAATTTAGTTTTAATTATAGTCTATTGCCTAAAATATCTTTTTTGGTCATAATTTACTAAATTGTTTTAATTTCAGTCTGGTTTTAGTTGATGAAATTTCACAACATTTTAGTCTATGAAATCTACTGTAAATTTAGTCGGCTAAAATATGAAGTGGAAGGGGTAAGGTATTTTTTGTTTCCTTGAATTTCTGAAGTCATGTTTTACACTTGGATCCACCATGAAGCTAAGGCAGCTGTGATTGGATGTCCCTCTTAACTCATCCAACCTTTCGAAACAAACAAAGTAGCTGTGATTGGATATATTCCTAACTTGTCCCTACGTTCTACATGACCAAATTAGGTCTGATTGGATTAAGTCTCTGCAAAACATTTAAGTCTGGTTTTTATTTGTTGATGAGAATGTCAGTTAATTTAGTTTTAGTTTTTTTCCATGTGTTCTTGTTTTTACGAGTTACTGTCTAGTTTTTGTCAGGGGAAAAAAGGTTGTTGACGACAATAATTAGTCAACAAAATTAACACTGGACAGAAGAGGACACCACCACCTTCTCTGGACAATAAGGACACTGATATAAGAAGAATTGATGATTGAAGTAGATCTGTTTCACCCTGACACTGTAACTGTTAAAGAAAAAAACAATAAAAAAACAAGTTTAAAAAAAAAAGTGCCCCAAAACATGCAGAGGATCTTTGTTTGCTTGAATCCAGCCTCTTTCCCACATGTTGTTCCTCACTCTCCTTACTGTCTAAACATGTCCACTATACTCTCTCCTTGACAATTAAGGCAGAAAACGCTCAAAAGTAAAACAAA
This sequence comes from Cetoscarus ocellatus, assembly GCA_037902135.1. Lineage (NCBI taxonomy): Eukaryota > Metazoa > Chordata > Actinopteri > Labriformes > Labridae > Cetoscarus > Cetoscarus ocellatus. Next base: position 423,747 of record JBAMNC010001687.1, read on the forward strand.
CAAAGTCCCAAGTTGAGAACTCTGCTTACATGAAAAGGCTCCCAGACTTGTGAGTCAGCCAACAGTCCATCGAGGACGAGAACACTTTCTTGAACTTTTGTGCCAGGCTTTTGATTTCCTTGAATTTAAACAACTCTTATATCAGAAGATGACAGCTTCAGATTAGACCAGGCTTTGTGGGCAGCAGCATTCCTCAGGCTTTTGACAAAAAGTGAATTAATGTTGTGGCTCGAAGGTTGATCGATCCCTCCTAGAATCTTCAGGAGCTGCATTAGCACTAAGGAGACATTGTGGGTGTCTCCTCTGAGCTAACTGTGTGGGCTCTCCTCTGTCTCTGACTCACTCAGCGGGGGGGGCCTTCAGTCAGTCAGCAGGAGGAGGTGTCGATGCCCGCACACACCGAGGTTAACAGCGGGGCTGAGTCATCGACTCGGACCAACAGCTCCTGAGAGGGGTCAAATCGATGCAGCATGTGAGGGGGGTCAAATAATGCTGAGACATCCTGGTTTGAGGCAAAAATCTCCTGGCATGTTTTAACCCTGGAAAAACACACATGGCCTTGAGAGGAACACGTACTGTTTAGTCTTCAGTGCTGTTTCTGCCTCATTCATGCTGGATGGGATGTGTAAGGTTTCCATGGCAACAATGCATTATGTGACAGGATGCAGTTTTAAACAGAATCCTCTGCTGCACTCTGGTGGGTTTATTACACAGGTACACATAGTAAACTTGGCAATATACAGTTAAGATATGTAGTTAAAAGGAATGCACGAAATCTGTCCCACAATAAATCTGAGAGGCCTTTGAACATGACAAAAACATGACGCATAAGAAAAGGTAAAAATCATTCTATGTGACGGCCAACTTAGACAAACAGGCAGCTAATATCGGTCAGATTTATTCAACAATTAACATCCATTGATGACAATGCATTGTAATTCTGAGCCCTTAAAGATGCGCACAGCCTTGATATCATTGTAGCTTGAAGGTACTCAGCCTTTAAAGCCTTCTCTGAGACTTTTGCACTTCTTTGTTACTTGCTCTTGTTTGTGGAGTGTTTGTTTGTTTGTGGCTCAGATGTAGAGATATGATGATGACGATGCTTGTTCAGTGCAGCACTGGCTAAAGATCGTTCCTCACACCCAACAAGCTCCGACCAACTGAACAGAAGCTCTGTTGTGATTACAAGACAGAAAACATCTAAGAAAATCTTGTCTCAGGTCATTGACCAATGAGCAGCACCATCATAAAAACACATGAAGGAATTATTCTTTATCCTGAGGGCACTCCTGACAAAGCCAGGGCGCCCCAGTGTGCCACGGCACCCCTGTTGTGAAAGACTGGGTTTGGACACAAAAGTGAAATTCAGAGTTGCTTTCAATTGGTTGCAAATTTGTACTTAAAAAGTAAATTGTGGTAAAAATGTCAGAGATGCATGGAACCACCAAGAAGACACACCTCCATGTGTTTTGTCTGTCAGTTGATTTCCAGATTTCTTTTTATTAATCATTTTTTTGTCTTTTTGTCTGAATGACAAAGCTATTTTTGAGAATGTGTTAATTTCTCTTAAACCAGTCAAAATGCACGTTATAATGACAAAACAGAATAAAATAAAAGCATACATGCTTAATTTGTATGCATCCATTCATTTACATGTTGTATGCTCATGTCTATACAGCCTGTGCAGGTGGCATATATATGTGTTTACATACATACATATACACATATGTATGTATGTATGTATATATATATATATATATATATATATATATATATATATATATATATATATATATATATATATATATATATATATATATATATATATATATATACATATACATATATGCGACCCCATCTCCTTCAATGTGGCCCAGCAGTAAAATAGAATATTAGAACAAAAATATTTTTTTTAAGACAATGTGAAAAAAGATCTGCCATTACAATACTGAAATGTCTCTATTTTCAAGATAACGAGCTTTTATTGGCTGTAATGTAACTGTAAATCACCCTTTTATTTATTATGAAATGTTTTGTAAAAGTAAAGATAGACATTTATGAAAAAATATACTTTAATACCCAGTAAATACTCTGCAAGTCACATGAAAAAAAACACCTGAAACAGGCTTTAATTCTATGTTAAGCTTAAGAAATGTTATGAAGCACTATTAAAGTATCTCAAGAGAACGATAAAGAGAACATAACTTTGTTTTATTTATTTGTATAATTTCCCTTTAGGATTTTTTTTAAAGTTATCAGAATAAGTACATTTAAGTTAGAGTCCCGATCCACACTCCATACCAGTTGGTGGCGGTAATGCACCAAAAATTTGTTTGCCAACCGCCATCAAACGCCAAGAAGAAGAAGAAGAAGAAGCTCTCAGCTGTGATTGGTCTGTTCGTGTCCCGCTCTCTAACCGCTCCGAATGGAAACACGGTCCCCAGCAAACGTGAAACCTTCGCTATTCTTATTATTTCGGAGAATTCGCGCTTACAGCTCTAAGAAAGCAGCTCGCAGTTTTGTAATTGTGCTTTATTGAATACAAAGGGGATGCTAAGCTGCTGTTATTAACGTGCTTGTTCGTGAAGGTAAGTTATTTCACCTATCTGTCTGTATGTGTTAGCAGGGTAGCTAGGTTATCTGTTTGTTAGCGGGTGAAGCTAACCCTAGCTGCCTCTGTCATCATTAAAATACTCAGGATAAACTAAGAGGGGCTGTTTTTTCTTCTTGTTGATCCATTTTGTAATTCTTGTCCTCATTTTAATCAGCATGTGTCGGTTATTTGATGTAGTTATGAGAGCTAACGGGGGCTAGCGGAAGATGCTCCAGTCATTTCAGTGCTGGTGTCACACTGTAAAATGTTTCTGCTGCACAGAAGCTGCGACATCAGGATCATAATGTCAGCGAGTTTCTGCTTTAACTCACTTTTGTGCATCAGTTAAAGAGGATTTCCCAGTATTTTATAGAGTGCATGACTACATTTACATATAATAATAATCATAATCATAATAATAATAATTAATTCCCTCAGCAGTGTGCAGTATTCCCGTGTGAAATTTCTTTGTATGTGTAAAAATTCTTACAGTGTTGCTCTTAGTCTTATATTCTAGTCTTTATATTTGTAATAATAACCATACTGTTTTTTATACTTAGACTATTTTTTTATGTATCAATGCTGTCCCCTTTACTGATGTAATACTGCAAATTTACCCGTGTTGGACGAATACAGGTTTATTCTGTTCTATAATCATTAATTTATTTGTACAGCACCTTTAAAAACAGAAACCTACAAAGTGCTTAACAGAGAAATTAAAGACACAAATCAAGGGAACAATAAAAAGAGCATCAACCCTCAGGTCAAACAGGTAAATTTACCTAAGGAGTCAAACAAAGGGGCAGGAACAATCAAATCCATTTTATTAATAGAGCATATGTAAGAAAATAATCAGGTTACCAAAGTGCTGCGCAGTCGCTTCCAAGCAAGAACAAAGTAAAATTAAAATACAATAATCAAAACTAAGATTTGAACTTAATACGAGTACTCAAAAACTCATTTAAAAACACAAGAAAATAGTGAAAATACAAAAGTGGAATAAAAATTAAAAGCCAAACAAAAGATTAATAAGAATGTAAAAAAATAGAGACCACACAACTCTCATGCTGAATTAAAAGCCAACAAGTAGCTTTTAAGACTAGATTTAAAAAATGCTAAGGTCGGTCATATTCTGATTTCAAGAGAACATTGAAATTAAAGAATCTAGTTACTTAAGAGCTGCATAGTGACTACCAAGCAAGAGCAGATTAAAATGAAAATACAAACTAAGAATTAAAACCAAATGGGAGTACTATAAAAACCAAGTTTAAAATTAAGTTAAAATTAGAAGCCAAACTTGAGGGAAACAAGACACACATTAAAACAGAAACTATACGAAATGGAACACGCATTTGTCCACTTTCTTCTTTTATTCCTTTTATTATTTTTATCATTTTAAAATTATTTTTATCATTTCAAAGCCTCCTGTGGACAAGTGTTGCGAATTAGCACGTGCTTAAACACTCAAACAATGCATCTGGTTTGTCCAGTGTAATTATGATGTCCATTCAGACCACACCCATTTCAGATGACTCTTATTTAGAGGACATTATCTATTTCTTGTCCTACCTTTTTTATTTTATTTATTTATTTTTTTGCTACATTTTATACAGTTTTTTCATTGTCTTGTTTTTTTTTTTACCCCACTTGCTTTTATCTTTATCTTATCTTGCTTTTATCTTAATCTTATCTTGCTTTTATCTTGCTCTACGATTTGTATTCGTAGGCTACTTATATTGTCCGGACATCTCTATCTGTCCCATGCTTGCTTAAATATGTTTCCTTGACGGATTGATTGATAGTTTATTTATTTATTTATGTTGTTGACTGACTGTATGCATGAATGTACACTGGGAAGCTATTGGAAATGAACTGCCCCTTGTGGAATGAGTAAAGTTGTCTGAACTGAAGATCAAATGAACAGTAAATAATAATATTATTAACAATAATAACAATAATAACAACTCTCATGCTGAATTAAAAGCCAGCATGTAAAAGTAACCTTTAAGACCAGATTTAAAAAATACTAAGATGGGGGACATTCTGATTTCAAGAGGTTAAAAGCCGAGGATCACACCTGTGGCTTTAACTTTTGTATTTTTAATGTTTATCGACAGTTTTTTTATTCCTGTGCGAAAAATATTTTTTTCTCTGGTTACAGAAATGTCGTTCCACCACGACCGCGGCGGTCCCAGAGGAGGAGCTCCTTCAGGCCAGCACGGCTCCCCTCAAAACTACCGCCCTGCCAACCTTAGACCACCGCCCCCCCAGCCGCCTGTCCCTCCGTACCACTACGACCCCCAGGCTCCTCCCACCTCTGGTTTTCATGGCAACACTGGCTACATGCCCCCTCACTCCGACTTCATGCAGTACCCTCCGCCCGTTCCCTCGCAGCCCCCCAGTTCTCTGAGCCAGTGCCCCGTGCGCCCGCCTTTTCCCAAACCCCCCGTCCGTCAGGGCTTCCCCGACCCACCACCCAACTTCCCCCCCCCTCCCCTCCCCAGCTCCACGGGGGGGCCCACGCCAGGGTCCCAAGTATCCGCCCAGAGCGCCTATCCCCCTTACATGATGCCCCCAGTGCCGCCGCCGCCGTTACCCCACCCGCCCATGCCCCCCCCCATCGCCTCACAGTCCATGGGGTACCCTCCATATTCCATGAACTACCCCCACCCACCCCACCCCCCCTTCCCTCCCCCACCCTTTAACCCCTGCTATGCTCAGAGTCCGAACGCCTTCAAGCAGGAGCACAGCTTCAGGCAGGGGGGGCAGTACAAGTACGAGAAGCCCCCGGACCGCAGGTCACCTGAGAGAGGCTATCGCCACGACGACCACAGGCAGAAGGGCTACGGCTACGGCGCCCACGGCGACAAGCACAAGGTGGAGTTTTCTGCCGAGAGGAAGGACCGAGGGAGGAGTCCAGACCGCCGCGGCAGGCCGGAGGGCGGACGCTACAGGTCCGAGTACGACAGAGCGAGGACTCCGCCCAGGCACCGGAGCAGGGACAGGAGCAGGTACTGAAGGAGCAGAGAGGTTCCTGGATTTAATAAGCGAAGGTGTTTTTTAAATTTAACCACGAGTGTTTGTTCGCAGAGAGCGCCATCGCCACAGAGAGAGCCGGAGGTCCCCGTCACCAGACAGGCACAGAAAGAGACCGAGAAGGTACGAGCGGAGTCCACGTATCTGTCTGTGAAGTATTAAACAAAGAAGCTGTCAAGTCACGATCAAGAGAAATAAAAGGAACACTTTTCGCCTTAAAAGTTTATTTAAAATTTTGGATGAAAGGACAAAATTATAAGATAAAAACAGAATTTTATGGTTAATTAGTCCTAAATTTGAGATAAAAAGTCAAAATGGTAGGGTTAAAAGTCAAATTTAAAAGATATTTAGATAGATTTATTAGATTAAAAAATATATATATGATGATTGTGATAATTATCTATTGAAGTCAGAATTTTGAGATTATTGTAAGTTGAAAAAGACATACTAGTCAAAATAGCATAGCCATAAAGACAATAACAGGACGTAGTTTCAAAAGTTTAAGGCAAACAATTTTCCTTTTATTTCTTTTAATCATGACTTGACAGTTTCTTTGTTTAAATAAATAAAAGTCTGACCTTTAAAGTTTATTTAAAATTTTGGATCAAACTCCAAATTTATAATATTAAAACAGAATTTTATGAGTAATTAGTCCTAAATTTAAAACAAAAAGCCAAAATATCTTGAGATAATTTTAAAATTTGAAAAAGACATACAAGTCATAATTGTGAGATATCCATAAAAATATGATTAAATGGTGTAGTTCTGAGTGAAAAGTAGGGATGCATGCTATTATCAGAACAATATCAGTACCTGCAGATATTTGCCCAAAAAGTGGAATATCATGTATTTATGGACGATATTTTGGCTTCACAAATTGGCCTTATATTTCCAACTCATTGGTTGTAATATTGGCAGAATGTAAGAATTTTCCATGATAGTTCAGAATAAAATGTTGTTTGACGTGCTGTGTTGATTTGTTGGTTTAGTCTTGTTGAACTAGGATCCAGGATGTTAAAAACAGGTTTGTCTGTTGTTTTAGGGAAAGTTAATCTTTCTTTTTAATGGATTTTGATTTTTTTTTTTTTTTAAATAAGGACGCTTTGCTTTAAATTACCAGCTTTCAAGCAAAGACATATTTACTTTAAATCCTGCTGGTGGCCTTCAAGTGTATCAGTGTAGAGTTACATGACATGGAAAAGAAAACATTTTCTTTATGACTTCAGTTTCCAAAATTTTGAAAGAGATGGCGGCCAGTAATGCCACTAATACTACATTAATACAGCGTTAGAGTGCATACTTAAAGCATGACTTAGACTAGTTTTTTTGTTGATCTGTTTTAGGGTTATAGTTTAAATTAATTTCATGTCAGATGATTTTTGATAAATGGCTTGGCATTATGTTGTATGTTATGATGACTTGTATGTGCACCTTGTGTGTATAAAAAAAAAATCTATAATTGTTGTAGCTGGAGTGTGAGAAAAGAAAGAAATGAAGAAAATATATGAAAATGTCAACTTAATGTTATAACTGTTTTATAATGTTCAGATAAAAAATAAGTTCTTAAAAAATGACCAGCTTTCAGTTACGCCTGAAGGTCTTTATTTGCAGCAGGTGAAATAAATATGTGACTTAGCCTTTGTTGAGAGGATGAGTGTTGACTTCAGTTAGGGCTGGGCGATATGACCCAAAAATAAAATTACAGATTTTTTCCCCACAAAACTAGATTTATGATTTTAATCAGTATTTTCCCTGTCAAGAAGACAAAAAAAACCTTTCAAGTAACACAAAAATTACATGAATCAAGTTTTGCCTTTGTTTTATCAAAATATGTTCCAAGACTTGAACAGAATTGCCCTCTCACAGATAAAATGAATGCTGTAATTTTGTCATAAATGTTGATTATGTAGTTCAAAGGTAGGGAGGCCTGTCTACATAAACACTGAAGGATGAGTTATTTTTACAGTGTACTAACGTGGAGCTCTCTGATCAAAATATAATCTAATTTAAAAAAACAAATAAAGGCATAAACATGCCTGTGCAATACCTGAAAAGGCCGATCATCATGAAAACTGTACATTTTCAGTGTTTATATTTTTGAACGTTGCAACAGCTCATGTTGGAGTAAGCTGAGAAAAAATCTTGATTTTTAAATCTGCGGAAAGTAATTTGATTTATTGGATATATTGCCCAGCCCTCACTTCTGTCTTATTTCATTCCTGCTTGTCTTTGACAGTCGGTCGTCCAGCAGAGACAGGAAACGCAACCGCTACGAGGACGAGCGGGACAGGAGGTCCGAGAGCTCCTCCAGCTTCATGAGAGAGCGCAGCTACACCTCCACCAGGAGCCGAGACTCCGAGGAGGCCTCCTCCGACAGGGAGCGGGAGCGGGATCGGGAGAGGGAGAGGGAGAGGGAGAGAGAGAGAGACCGGGAGAGAGAGAAGGAGAAGGAGAAGACGGAGGAGGAGAGGGAGGAGGAGGAGCTGCTGAAGCCGGCCTGGATCCGCTGCACACACGCCGAGAACTTCTACTCCAACGACCACATGGACCAAGTGGTACTGCAGGCTGCTTCGTCTTATTTACACTTTAATATTTACCTTTTTAATCCTCTTTCTACAATGACAGGCCAATTTAATTTAAGATTTATCAATATATTTTCTAAAAAGACAAGAGAATATTGTTCACATTAATACTGACTTTTTACTGCTTTGACTTTATCAGCCTATCAGTTAGAGTAACGTTGAATTAACTTAATTAAAAAGATCTTATGTAGAGGTGGGAATCATCCACTCGGTTACAAATCCATTCAATTCAGATTCTCAAGGTCACGATCTGAATCAGAATTTATTTTCGTAATCACAATTCAGGAAACATTCCCTGTTTGTTAAAAAAAAAAGGCGTCTGCCTGTAGTGCTGGAAGAGGCCGGATGACTTGATTAGATCAGAATAAATCCCAAAAATATGTCCTTACGTTAGTTAGCTAATGGCTTTGGAAGTTTGTGTCAGCAAATTTCCAACAATTTAGGTTCACAGCAGTATGAAATATGTTTCAGAAGTCAGTTTATGTTTGTTCTGAATCAATTCTGAATCTTTTTTCAATACGACTCGATTCAACTGCAACAATATTAATTTTGCATGTCTCTAATGCTTGGCCTAATGAGAAAATCTGCTTGAAATATTTAGTTCATATCAGAAAATGGCAATTATTTATTTTTACCTCTGCCAAGGAGGTTATGTTTTTGCCGGTGTTGGTTTGTCTGTCTGCTTGTGTTCAAGATAACTTGAAAAGGTTATGGACGGATTTGGATGAAATTTTCAGGAAATGTGTGGAATGGGCTAAGGAAGAAATGATTAGATTTTGGGACTCGGGCTGAATGACAGACTGCTTTTTCAGGAGCTGCAGAAATTCACGACTTTGCACATTTCACATATTTTTAAAATATTTATCTCTGGACTTCTCTGCCTTCATTTAAGAGAACAGGATGTTAGATAGACCTCTGTCTCAGCCTCAGTGCCTCATATTTCACTCCTTTTTAAATCTGTAGCCTTCACTCTTGACCATAAAAAACTGCTAATCACTTCAAAATTTTACATCCCCTCTCCTTCATCTTCCATCCCATAGTGAACTTTTCCAAGTTGCCTCTCTTGCAGCTCTGCAGATCACCTCCTGCCCTATCAAACTCTTTCCTGATGTCTGTGAATCTTCTTGATTTTCCTCTTAAACTTTTACCTTCAGTCTTTCTGTGCCTGCCTCATGCTGCCATCAGCTGCTTCTCTGCTGTGAGTTTGACTTTATGCCCCGGACCTCTGCTCTCTTTCAATAAAATGAGAGAATAGGTAGGAGGAAGGATCCAGCCAGAGGAAGCTTAACTTTATTTCTTCTCCTTTATGAACTGATTTAGTTCTTCCTTTTGCTGCTGCTGCTCACTTTTTCCTTGAGTGAGGCACAAAAGTTTGGATGCACACATAATGATCTCTGATTTATCCTGAAGTTAATTAAGAGTGAAGTGAGTGCTTAACCCTATGTTTTTGCAGCTATACAACAATATTACACTTTAAATAATCACTCACAAACAGCTGGATTGTGGTGTTAAATCTGTAAAAGTCTGAATTTAACCAATGCCAGACTAAAGTGGTCTCTTTCTTCTGCAGGGAGACTCGACTGTGGTGGGGACCAGTAAGCTGAGGGATCTGTACGAGCGCTTTGAGGAAGAGCTGGGGCAGAGACAGGAGAGGGCGAAAAACGCTCGACCAAAGTGGGATCCACCGAAGACCAAGCTGGACGAAGACCCTGGTGAGAGCTCCTGGTAGAGCATCAGAATGCCATAATGCAGGATTGTATATGATGTGTGAACACTGACTTATAGTTTTACTTTATTTATGGTGGTAGACTTAAAGATGTTGCTAGTAAAAACTCAGAGCTTTACTAGTTTACTACTTGCGCAGTAGTGCGACCTTTACTAGTAAAACAAAATTTTTGTTTACTAGTACTACTAGTGAACTCAAAATATCTCACTAGTAGTACTAGTAAACAGTTTTTATGCAAATAATTAAATGCAAATGAAGTAGGAGGTATTACAACGAAATCCTGCACTCTCATTGGTTGTAATATTTTTGAAAGCCAATAGGAAGCCTGAATTTGCTTTACCCCGCCCCCTTATTAGCATATAAGGCTTGCTAGTATTACTAGTGAACATTTTTAAGTCTACTAGTAGTACTAGTAGACCCAAAATAGTCTACTAGTAGTGCTACTGACACTTTATGTTTCACTAGTAAAGTCTACTTGTGCACCAGTTGACCAAAACTGAGTACATGTTCTCCAAATTTGAGTACTAGTAGAGCTGAACTATGGCTGATATCACTGATATTAAAATTATGCCCAATAGGCTTTCCATATAGTGCACATCTGACTGAAGAGGCGTTTGTTAAGACACTTGCACATAAAATATGGACGTTGCCCTTAAAAAATACTGCAACATCATTTTTAGTCAAACTTGTCACAACCCAGTTCCCCGACAGGCACCAGTGAAATCCAAAAAGCAGCTCAGTTTCTGCCAACAGAACGAGCTCACAAACTTCACTCAGCTGTAAAGTTCATCGTTTCTTAGTCAAACAAAGTCTTTAATTCACATTAGCACATTTAATTCTAGTACATGATTGGGAAGTCAGCAGCCAGAGCAGCATATTTGGCAAATTAGATCTCCTTGAGCGAGATCTGTATTAATGCAGCGAGCAGAGAAACCGACGGGCTCACAGCCGAGCAGATAACATCATAAACACTGAACTCAATCTCTGCCTCAGTCTGACGCACGGCTGAGGAGACAACAAGTTTTTATGCAGATCAATTATGGAAGATCGTCAACAGATGTTCGACCTGCTCATACATTGTTGTTAGCTTGATGCATTTATCCAAAACTAATTTCAGGATTACAAGGGTGAAAGGAGAAGAGTTATAGAGGCAGTAAAATTGTTTTTCATCTTTACAACGACCAGAATTTGACAAATCAGACTTAATTAAGGTGCCACGAGGAGATGAACTGGTATAAATTTTAATCGTGTTACAACATGATGTGGTCATAGTATCTGCAGGTCCTGAAAAAGTCTCTTAGTCTTATTTTTATTAAAATAAGGCCATTTAAACTCCTGAAAATTGTTTATTTTTATAATTTTTTTTAATTAGATAGAGGAGAGAAACAGTGGAGAGGTTTGGAAAGGTTGGGTGAGAAAGTGCCACTTGCTAAGTAAAGTAAATTAACTGTAAGTTAACACACTACTGTGACCTCAAGGCTCATGGCGCTAGTGGACACGCAAGACAAACAGCAAGTTTATCTGCGGCCTTAACAGCCTCTCAAGCAGGAACTTTTCCAAGCAACAAACAGAGTATTGAACTGTGTGATCAACAGCTAAGATGGAGTCTACGGATATTTAAAGGATGCAATATGGTGCGTCCCCTTTATGTCTGAAGTCCTATCGGGAAACTCGGACAACCCTCACGGCCCGGAGAACAAACATGGCTGCTCGGTACATAAACAGAAAGTAAAAGCAGTGCATTATTACATAAAATAACAACTTAGGGTTGTTCTTATGCATTCAAATCAGTCACGTTAATAGTGTTGTACACCGTCTGCATGTGGACATAGTGTTTTTTTTTCCCCAAGTATGTTTTCATTGAGCTTTGAGCTATACAAATAATTATACAGCATACAAAATATTCAGTGCTAATTTCCTTTTGTTTTTTTAATGAAGTAAACATGAGATAAAAACAAAAATTGGTTGAACAAAAGAAAGCAGAGCCCGCTATCCTAACATCACCCCATTAGAGAAAACAATCCGAAATTGAAATAAAAGAGCGATTTGTCAAAAAAGGCTATTTGTCATCAAAATGTTTCACTTTTTCTTGTAAAAAAAACATTCAAAACCAACATTTACCTGATATTAAAACCATAAACAGGCCAAGTTTTGTATTAATTTAAAAAGAAACTTCATCAGTAAAATGCTTTTTCAAAAACCAGCATTCTAGTACATACTGTAGAAATAAGTATTTAATTTAATTATTTTTCATTTGTAGATTTGTGTTTGTTCAGCAGTGAAAAAAAGGTCTTAATTCTTATCAGTCCCACTCTTAAATGGTCTGAATGTGATTTGGATGATGGATAAAATTATACGGAAGTAACGGTTTGATTATGCTGAGTTTAAGTCAACGCTGATAGCTAGGGCTGAAAGATTTATCGTTTTCCGATTGAAATCGCAATTTCAGATGATTGCCAAAGCTGCAGTTTTTTACAGCACTCCTGACTGATCCAGGATCTGTTGTGTCAACGATTTTACACATACTGTTTAGGAGCAGAAGTTGGAGTATCCCTTAAATAATGAAAACAGATTATTTATCATCAATATTAGATCATGATTAATGTGTTATGTGCTTTTGATCAGTGATTTCCTGACTGTTGTCATAGTGAATACTGCACTGAAGCTTGATATGAAGAAAATCGTGAATTGAATTGAAATCACAATATCTGCCAGAAAAATCACAGTTAGATCTTTTCCTAAAATCGCTCAGCCCTACTGAAAGCCTTGAATAATGCTGAATATTGAAACAATGCATCCGTCATGTTGTTTGTTTTCCCTAAAGAGAAATCGACTCTCCAGGTCTGAACTCTGCCGTGTCCTCAGCTTTTAGAGCGTTATTATTCCCCCACGTGAGTCTGCAGATTCAGAGTGAGGGTTTGAAAGCAGCCTGACAGACTTAGTTGATGTTTATGATGCGTGGAGCGGGGAAGCTTAAACACTCGACTGGAATTGTGTCTCAGCCGTGATGATTAAAGACCTTCTCTTGGTTTCTCTCTGCTCTTTGGATCCAGATGACAGCAGCAGTGAGTCAGACTGCGAGTCAGACGGAGAAGGAAGCACCTGCTCCAGCAGCTCCGACTCGGAGGTGTTCGACGTCATCGCCGAGATCAAGAGGAAGAAGGCTCACCCCGACCGGCTGCACGAGGAGCTGTGGTACAACGACCCGGGGCAGGTCGGTAACCGCCTCTGTGGGCCCACTTTGTGAGGGATTTGTGGAGCAGAAGCGTCCTGTTTTACTTTCTTAACCTTCAAACGATGAAAACAGGAGAGCATATGGTGGCAAAGACGAACAGAAAACACCAGCAGAGCGTTCACTGTCACACTTTATTTTTTACACATTTAGAGACTGCAGCAGATCACGGTGTCACATTAAGAAGCCGAAATACATTAAATTTGGCCCTTAGTATTTGAAGAGCAGGGAAACATCGTGCTTAAATAAGGTGGGTTTAAGGGTTAGAGCAATGACATAGAAGAACAATAACATTCATAAAGTCAACATGCATCCTTTGCATTTCAACAGATGAAATTCATGGCTTTGAAACAAATTTAGTAGACACCTGCACACTGTAAGTGATAGAAACCTTCGATCCATGTCTACATAATTTTAATGAACTAGTTATAACATTGATTTAGGTTTAAATTTAAGGTCTTTTTCACATGTAGGCAGTTTCAAAAATAATAAAAACAACAAATAAAGGAACTGTGAAATGCTGTTTACTACCATGTGACGGCGTCCATAATGTGCTTATGTTTTTTTCAATATTATGCAAATGCTGTGTTAGTAGAAAAGTAAGGATAATTCTATACAGCACTCATATAGAAATAAATTCTCAATAAAATAAGGGTAATATTTACAACATTAACATAATCTAAGGCACAGTACACACCAGAGAGCAGCACTGTTGTGCATAAAAGATCAACAGGTAAAGTGGCTCCACAGATCTGTACAATTAAAATTAAGTAAGTGTGCAGAAATATTTGTGCAGTTTTGTTCATTAAAAATAAGAATATGCTCTATTTTAAGTTAGGATATGAAAAAAAGGGATCAGCATCTTTGATTATCACAAGCTTTTGGTTTCATATTGACCCTGCGAGGCAGACTTGAGGTCTAACTGCATGAAGAATTATTGAATGCCTGTGTTTCCTTTCATTAAAATGCTAATCAATGCCAGAGTTTGGCTTCACTTTGCTCCGACAGTCTTGTTGTAGGACAAAGTGAGAGCTCAAAGCGGAGAGAAAAGTGCCTGAGTTTGCAGTTTTGAAAATGTGAAATGTTCAGCAGCCTCCGTGTTCTACACGGCGAGCGAATCAGCTGTGTCTGATTTCAGTATTTCCTTCCTGTCCAGATGAATGATGGTCCCCTGTGTAAGTGCAGTGCCAAGGCCAGACGAACGGGGATCCGCCACAGCATCTACCCGGGGGAGGAGGTACGACACGCCGTGAATAAATCACACCTTCATAACCTTGAAGTGGTGCCACGAGGGGGCAAGGACATTATTCTGGTGTATTCTCCTCGTACTGTGGCCGCGCTCCACTCTATTAAAGGGACAATAAGATTTTATCATCACAAAGAGCCAAATGATGATATTATATCTGGAGAATGTGACGGGGGGTTGATCCGCACCTGTGACTCATCGATTATTCTGCCAGGTGCGGAGATTTCTGCGTCCCATGACTCATTTTAGGTCCTCCTGTGTTTTGGAGAAAAACTCCCACATAAATGCAGCTCCAGCTGACCGGCCTGACTCATTTAAGAGAAAAATAGTCGATCAAGCTCGTGTTTATCCTCAGTGTGATATCACTCCTTTCTATAAAACTGTTTATGTCCGGGAGGAGGGAGGGTTTGTTAAAAAGGGAGCTCAAGTCAAGGTCATTGGAGGTAAATTAACACCTGCCTGCAGACAAATGCAGCGAAGTGTTTGTAATAACCCAGCTTCCCTGACTTATGGAGTTTATTTTTTTAACAGAAGGCAAATCAAATGTTGGCTGAACCCATTTAGATAATAGAAAGAAAAGCATTAAATATTCAATGTTGATCAGAGTAAAGCTGCAGAAAAACTTGGTCTAAAAGTGGGAGAAATAATGCTTTTATTACAGAAGTGGTTATTTAGAATCAGAACCAGAATGCTCTTTATTGTCATCATACGATATGTACAATGACATCAAGCTTCTCTTTTTTTCAGTAAAGTAGATAGTCATGTAAAAAAAACAGAAGTAACGTATAAAATAGTAATAAAATATAGTTACAAAATATATACAAGATAAAATCCTACAGGACAATGCAATTGGAAAAACTCTGTATACAAATATTAGATAGAAAGGATAAATATTAAGAATAAAAATAAATATTTAAAAATATATATTATTGTTAATTAAATGACATAGTAACTACATTACTTTATTGGATTATTATTTTTATTTTACTTTTTTACTTTTTGATATCCTGTTCTTTTTTTACCCTGCTTGCTATGCATTGCTATTATTATTTATTTAATCACATAATAATTATATTTATTTGTTATTATTATTATTTATTTATTTATTTTTTTCTTACTTTTTTACTTTTTGATATCCTGTGTTCATTTTACCCTGTTTACCAAAGAATGCTACTGGATTTCCCCGAAGGAGTCTTTCCAAGTTATTAATGAAGTTCTGATCTAATCTAATTTACCTTAAATGACCTCAAACAATAGCAACCAAATTGTTGTCTGCTTGAGTTGCTATTAAAGAATTAATCTTTTTTTTCTTTGACATTAATAGTTTAACGATCTTGAAAAGCAAAGTCCATAAATCATCCCTTAACCCCTTCAGCCATATGTTCTGAAAAAATACCCTAAAAGACAAATTTATTGATGAACTGCTTCTCAGTGTGGTTCTTATATTCTTGGTGGACAAATATGAATTTGAGCAAAATGTAAAACTTACACAAAAGTTTTCATCAGTGTATTACCAGGTCGACGCTCAATTTGGTGCAATTTGGTGCCACGGTGTGCGTAATCGGTTACTTTCCTCTTGGAAATGGAAACAGGCTAGAAAACTCAATGTTTGTCCTTTACAGGGGTCTATTTTCAATTTACTGGAGATTTGGATATGACCTTTACCTTGTGCTTCCCCAACTTGTATAATTGCGCACAATATAAAATCAATATAAAACAACATGTATAGCTTTGTATCCAAATGAAGTAATTTGATTATAGCAACTAAATATGTGAAAAACAATAATATAAGATGATAAAAAAATCAATAAAATGATAATAAATGTACAGAAAAAAATATTTCATTGATTTAGTTGCTATAATAAAACTTCTCCATTTGGAAACAAAACTGTAGATTTTCTTGTTTTTTATTGATTTTATATCTTACATAAAAGTATAAAGTATAAGTTGTATCCAAAGGCTTCAGGAGATGCTGTAGACTCGTGTAATGGACAAACATACATAAACATTCAAACATTATTTTTTTCCAGCCATTTTCATTGGAAGTGAAAAGTAACCTGCACACGTGGCCACGTGTGAAAAGGTCCAGGGCTACACTGTATTGCAGTGTGAATTGACAGATATTATGGCCTAGTGGAGTTAATGTGAGTGTCTCGAGGTGTAAATATAATAAGGCCTCGAAGGTTTTGCGTAAACACTGTGAACAGATTTATTGTTAAGTGCGGCGCTCTCTCTGAAGTTGAACAGTTTTCAGTGAAAGTGAACAGTGACCAAAATCAGCTGACGCTAAAGCGTTTTCTTCCCCGGTGCTGAGAACGCTGGACTGCGTTGGTTTAACCCACAAGCCCAAAAGCTAACACCTATGTGCATTATTGAGTATTTTCTCAGTCTCCCAACCATAGTGGCCTTGGTTTATCGAAGCAGCACAAAGCTTCAGTGATTTCTGATGTTTCTATCAACACACATACCCTATCCCCGGATTATTGCCGTAACTAGCTACTGTTATCCGTCTAAATATCTTAAATTGATGGTGTGCCCGATATCATATTTTGGTATTACTTATTTCACTGTGTATGGTGTAATAGCTTGTACTGACAGATAGAGCTGCTTTTTTTATCCATTTATTATTTTCAATTTATTTTCATTTTAATTTTCTCTTTTTCCTTTCCTATTATGTGATATTATATTAATTATTTTATATTATTGTGTTATTCTGGATTTTTTTTTCTGCTTGTCCTAGTTTGAGTTACACTGTTTTTTTCTTGTTGTAAAATTGAAAATGGTAAAATAAAACATTTAAAAAAAGATGTATATAATGGTCTCTTAGGTGTTACCATAATGATAGTAGGACTAATAGTGATAGAAATTAAAACAGGAAGCTACATTCATGCAGGTCATTGACTTGTGCATTTCTTTTTTAGTCTGTCAAACAGTGCCGTCCAATGAACAACAACGCTGGAAAACTGTTTCACTACAGGATCACCGTGTCCCCGCCCACTAACTTCCTGGTATGACCGAAACATTAAAATGAGCATAGTGATAATTTTTATTCTTCAAACTCTATCTGATGTTTGGTCTCAGTACTTGTGTTTATTTTTTATTTTATTTTAATACATTTCCCACCGTGTGATGTCATTGATGTCTTTTTAAATGTATTTATTACTTTGTTGAAGCTGTTCAGTTTTGTTAAGTGCTTCCTCTGTTTTGTGTTTCAGACTGACAGGCCGACGGTGATCGAGTACGATGACCACGAGTATCTCTTCGAAGGCTTCTCTCTTTTCTCCCACAAACCTCTCACTAATGTAAGCCTGCATTTATTTTCTTCTGTATTATAGTCTCAAAGATTACACTGGAAGTACATTAAATTATTATAACATGTCAGTATATTTTCAAGCTATACACACGTATAGGGTAAGATGATATTTTATAATGACAATAATGATAATAATAAAAGTAATAAACTAACAGAAACAGTTCAAGTCTTAAATAAAGTGTTCTCTATGAGAAAGGTTTAAAAAATAAGATGAATAAAACATGAAAACAAGGGTAAATAGTTTTAAAAGTAATCAGTAGAGGTATGATATGTGTTAATATTGCCTATGTTGGTGTTTATTAAAAAGGATCTGGGCATAGTGACCAGAAAAAAGATTCAAATGTGTTTATATACTACATTATTATATTTTTTTTACATCATTGGTAAAAATCAAGTGATTGTTTGATAACACGAAGAAATCCTAAACATCAAAAATTGTGTTTTTTTTTTATTTTTAAAAATCAAAAATTGCAGACAAACTTTTGCAAGCTACCACATTTTTACAAACAAACTCCCAGCATTTGAAACAATACTGGTAAAGGAAAATAGTTGCCCGGACAGTTTACGCACTTTTCTAGATGTTGCCAACAAATTGGGCAATTCGGACAGTGCTGACTCAATCTTTTGGTGAAAAACTCGACTGAAGGTCATCAAGTTTCTGTACTTTTTGATAGCACTGGTCATTGAAATAATGGATATTTTTTGTGTTGAATGACCTTTATTTGACTGCAAGGGACAGTTGATGGTGGAATATTTCAACAGCCTAAATGAATGGAAATGTTTCATATGTTTTTGCACAATTTAGACATTGTAAAAGTTTTTCTTTTATAATTTTAAAGGTTAAAAAAATGACATTTTACCCTGCATTGGGCATGAAAGAAGACTATTTTTGTTTCTGTGACAGCAAAAAGATGTAGAGTTGCCTTGTACTGAAATCATAGAAAGTTTACAGTTCTAGTTGAGGTTTAAGAAAATACAGATATATCAATACATCCTGATGTTCTGTGGCGCAATACTGTATTGGTATATTTATTGCATTATTGTGACCTCCTTTTTCTGTCATTTATAGAAATTCTGGTCATGTGTTTTGTATTTTAGTGCCGCAAACATTCAGTCATTTACTCTCCCTCTCTCTGGTACATTTGGTAAAAATATTGCTTTCAATAGGACAGACAATTAAGTTTATAAATGTTGTAGAGACCTAATCAGACACACCAGACAGACCGTATTATATATCTCTCTAGTTCCCCTGGTCAACAGTCTATAGAAAGTGTTTGGGTATGGCATATCCGGCAGGTGATTGGACGATCTTTCTGTCAATCATGTTCAGTCAATCAGATAATGCAGTGGACTGGCTCGACTTCCCCAGTGTAAAACATATATGTGAGCCACTTTGTAGAACAACTCTCACCAAAACATGTTGGAGATGGAGCGAAAATATCCTTTCTATGGAGAAATGCTTTCAGTGTTTATCTTTGATCTGATAAAACTGCTACTGAAGCTGTTAGCATCTATGCTAATCTCTGAATGTGCACTCACTTCCTGCTGTCATCTCTGGCCTCTTCCTGTTTGACAATGAATCAGGTGGATCCAGCTGCACTGCAAGATTCCTGGGAATAAGCTTAACATAAAAATAAGGTTAGAAATAAGTTTAGAATAGACTTTATTAATCCCTTGGGAGGACCCCTTCAGGGAAGTTGAGATTCCAGCAGCATTGTGAGTACACAGGTATAAAAGAGCACAGGATATCAAAAAGTAAAAAATGATTATCAGATAAATATATATCTATATACATGTATACATAAATCTTAATAATAAATAACAAATATTTTTTAAAAAATAAAATAACAAATAATATTATAATAAATAACAAATACAAATAAAATAAATAACACTGGTTAGAAACTTTATATTTATGCATACAATTTTGTGTATTCCTAATGCTATTAAAAATAATTGAAAGAGACTATTTAGCTTAAAAAAGCGTGCTCATAGATTTGAACTATATTGTGATAGATCTTGTTGTTACCCATGTATCATGATATGTAGTTTGGCCCAAACACACCCCTAAATTCTAATATTGAAGTGACTATCTGATATTTCTGCACTGACAAGAATATCAAGATGTAAGCTGTGTAACACTTTATTGCAAAAGAACATTTTTTTTACAATTCTGGGCCATATTGTGAAAGGGTATTATTTCAGTTTAAAAAATGCCATTTAAAGGGGCTGAAGTGCGAAAAGCAGGGACCACCGCTCTCTCTAATACTTGAATTTTGCACCTTTATGTTTGTTATATTTGCTCCATCAGCTCTAACCACGTATGACCCCCTCTTCTCTCTGTACATGTCTGTCAGCGCTTCACATGCTGTATAATTTAGGTCAGCATCTGAGTGCAGAATCCCCTCTCCTCTCCTTCAACTCCACTTGCCTTTAAAAAAAACTTCAAATGGGCTTTTGGCTTCAGGTCGGCTTCTTTGTTGCTCTGGACAAAGTGCAGCTCTCATCGCTCTGACCTTGCTGCAGAGTCCTCTGCCCCACTTTGAGCGCCCCATCAGCGACTATCGAACATTACAGAGGTCAGGGTTTGAAAGGACCCTCTTTTTTCTGCAGACATTTGACTTTTATTCCCTGAAGAGGGTTTAGAGGTGGAGAGAAATCAATGTGAGGTCTACATTTCTTGAAAATGTGTTTAAAGTGTGAATATTCCAAGTGTAGATTCACAGGCATGTGCCATTAGTGTCTCCTCTCCCCTGCATGTGTGAATAATAAACTACTCGGTCAATATCCGTGGAGCTCGAAGAGAAGAGCCTCGAGGATTAGGGATGATTTGAACTGGATAATTTAAGCAGCCCTTGTTAAAAGCTGGGGTAAACGCTCCGCGGCAGCGCGGGGGATTACGGTCCTCAGAGCGTGGTGATATTAGCCCCCCTGCTAGTTAACGGCTGGGATGGGCGAGAATAAATGTGTCTCCCAGGTTAATCTCTTAAAATGGACCCCGGCGCTCGCACAACAAAGACCGTGTAACAGGGGAGATTAAACACAGAAGAGCGGGCTTATCTATTTAGTGAGATTTGAGTTACTTCATTTCCAAGTGAGAGTGGAGGCTCCGTCTGTGGGAGTGTTTGCACATGTTTCAGGGAAGGTTACACATGTTTACATACCGGCACCAAGATCACTCCTTCTTTATTTAAGGAAAAATGTGACTGATAAACCAGAAAAAAGACCTTTTGATTTGTGTACAGCAGTGTTGATTTTAACAGCCCTTTTTAATTAAGTTTTAGTTATAGTCTTTTGCCTATAGTTTTAGTCATGATTTAATCATCTAAATTGTTTTAATTTAGTCTAGTTTTAGTTGATGAAATTTCACGTTTTAGTCCATGAAATGAATATATCAATTCATAAAGAGAGGAGCTCTGATTGGATCGCTCCACAACTTATCCCACCACCACCAAGCTAAGGCAGCTGTGATTGGATGTCCCTCTTAACTCATCCAACCTTTCCGCACAACCAAAGCAGCTGTGATTGGATATATTCCTAACTTGTCCCTACTTTCTACATGACCAAAGTAGGTCTGATTGGATTAAGTCTCTGTCAAATATTTTTGTCTAGTTTTTATTTGTTGATGAAAATGTCAGTTTAGTTTGAGTTTTTGTCCATGTGCACTTGTTTTTATGAGTTACTGTCTAGTTTTTGTCAGGAGAAAAAAGGTTGTTGACGAAAACTATGATGAAAATAATTAGTCAGCAAAATTAACACTGGTGTCCAGGAACTTCTTTCTTCATTATTCTTAATCACCTCTAACTGAAGCCCATCTATTGTCCCATCCTCTTCAATAAAGGCACGAAAGCCTAAATATAAATCTTAAAAAATGTGTTTTGACGCTTTACATCTTATCCAACGCTGATCCAAGAGGCAACTGGGCTGCTTCAGATTCTTGAAGACGTTCCGGCTATTCTCCTAAAACTGCATTCAGTCCTATTTCATCAAAATTTCCACTTGGGAAGTCTGATGACCCTCAGGCACTTTACCAGCTTGTACCTGGAACTGGAGTCTAACTGGGATGCCCGAATTTCAATGCGACTGGCACGAAAGCCTAAATGTAAATCTTAACAACATAAATGTTTTCATTTCCAAGTGAGAGTGGAGGCTCTGTTTGTTTCAGGAAAGGTTACACATGTTTACATACCCCGGGCGCCAAAATTACTGGTTCTTTATTGAAGTAAAAACTTGACTGATAAACCAGAAAAGGACCTTTAGCAGCGTGGATTCAGATTGTTGGGTGGAGTAAAAGTGGAAGTGAATATGCCGAGAGGCTCTCTGAGGAACATGGAGAGGGACTAGTGGTCTTAAATTAAACAAATATCAGCACAGTTCACTGATAATGAGAGGTAAGGATGGGAATGGATTTTCAGCTTTTACATAAAACAATTTTAACATTTATTATTTATTTTTATAGATTCATTTGCACATAGTTAAAAGAGAAGTAAAAAAAAACAGTGACTAAGACTTAGTTACTTGTGCAGGTGAGGTAGAAACCCAATGTAGGCTTGATTGCAAACCTCACCTTAAGAGTAAATATCGATAAAATTTACAGAAAACAACATTAAATGCCAGCAATAATAGAAAAGCAAACAGACAAAAATCAAATAATTACATATATTCAAATCATGTGGACGTGAATATTCAGCATTCAATTGTTTTTCATTTTTTTATTTTTTATTTTTTTCGAAAATCACGATAAGTCCAAAAACTTTACTAAAAAGAGTTTGAAAGAAAAAAAAGATATGAGATAAAAATACAATAGGGAAAAGTAAGTAAATAAATAAGTTAATTAACAAAATATAATTTAAATAAATAATATAATAAAATGCCTAACACCAGATGTGCAATAAAATCAGCTGAAGTAGGATAATGAAAAGAAAAGGAGTTAACAGAGGATTAAATTCCAAATAATAAATCTGAACTGAAATGTTGAAATTAAACATATTAAGAGCATTAATAATATTAATAATAAAAAGAAGAAATAATAATTATAATCAGCAAAAAGCCAGACTAAAAAGGTATGTCTTGAGTTTAGATGCTAAGAAAACTTAGTTTGTGTGTAGGGGTGTTTGACAGACTTTAAGTGACTGGTACCCCAGTGAAGCTCAGTATCACATTCACACCAAATAAATCAACTTAAAACTGAGATTCTTCTTAATCAGGAGGAGGTTCCTCTCCTTAGCCTCACCTCTGCTTTACCTTTCGATGTGATTTCTTTGAGTATGCACACCTTTTCTTTACATCCGTGTGCTTGTGTGGTTTAACGGAGCTCCACATAAGTAGATGAGGTTTTAATGAGTTTCCTTGAAAAGCTGTAACCTCTGCCTAACGCCGTGGTAATGAGTGTGCCCGTCCTTTCTTCCTCTCGTCCTCTGTCCCTTTCATCATCACAGATCCCATTGTGCCGTGTGATCCGCTTCAACATAGATTACACCATCCACTTCATAGAGGAGATGACACCGGAGGTCGGTAAAACCCTGCTTTATCTCCCAGCTCTTTCTCACCCCTTCCTCTTCTTCTTTTTGTTTTTATCTCAAATGGCTGAGCCTGAGTGCAGCTGAGCCACGTGTTAGCCTCGCACCTCTGTGCCTGGGTGCTAATCCTAATAGAGGAGGGAGAAGAGATTCTGATTACATCGATAAGGTGGCTTGTGTGATAAAGTCAGAGAACAGGATTTACTTATCAGCCATATCTACATTATGGCGCTCTTATCGCTGTATTAAGCCCTTTTTATGAGTCTCTCCCTCGTACTGTACTCTTACATTATGCTGTCTCTCTCCATGTGGTCAGAACTACTGTGTTCGCGGTCTGGAGCTGTTCTCTTCTTACCTGTTCAAGGACATTTTGGAGCTGTATGACTGGAACCTCACAGGTATGAGCCAAACACAGAGGAACATATCGCATTAGAGAGATTTGGCAGCTCCAGACGAGCACGAACATTTGCCAAATTCGATGTCTTGAATTATATCTAATGGTTGATTATCATGAAAAAATGATAAATGAAAACAAATAGAATATGAATTGTAGCAGCTGAAGTGTCCTCACAGTCTGTACAGATAATAAAAAGGTATTTTTATAGAAGGAATGGACAACTGTAGTTAGCAAGGACAGCTTCATGTAATTCTCACAGCCAGAAGTCCAAATAGACAATGATGGTTGACAACTGGGTTTCCACTAAGTGGTCTAGTTCGGCTCAGCACAGTTTGGTTTGATTTGGAGCCGTTAACCCTGATTTTTGTTCTTTGTTTTGTTCTTTCATCGCCAGCCGTAACTTCCTGCCAGCTATGTAATTGTTTGACATCACAGCAGCGCGATATAGAAACCTGTTGATATTAATGATATCAACCGTAGTTCAGCTCGACTAGTACTCAAATCTAGAGTACATGTGCTCAATTTTGGTCTACTAGTGCACAAGTAGACTTACTAGTGAAGCAAAAAGAGTCCCAAGTACTACTAGTAGACTGAAAAATGTTAACTGGTACTACAAGTAAGCCTTATATGCTAATAAGAGGGCCAGAGAAGGCAAATTCAAGCTTTCCATTGGCTTTCGAAAATATTACAACTAATCAGGGTCCTGGATTTGGTTATAATCCCTCATACTTCATTTGCATTAGCCCTACCAGTACTACTAGTGAGTCTTTTGGCTTTAATAGTACTACTTGTAGACTACAAACAGTCTACTGGTACTACTACCGAGGTATTTTGAGTTTACCAGTAACTAGGGGAAACAAAAATTTTGTTTTGCTAGTAAAGGTTTTTGGTGAACTAGTGCTCGAGTAGACTTTACTAGTAAGTCAAAATCATCTACTAGTGGACAACTTTGTACTACTAGTACTACTAATGGACTTATTAAATGTTTCTAGTAAAACCTCAAAGCTTTACTAGTAGTACTAGTTGACCAAATGCTGATATCCCTAAAATTATTGATCGTATAAGTTTAGAATATCAGAGAAATCAGTACAAACTTTTTTTCAATATCTTAAAAAAATATTTTATTACCTATTAAATAATAACCCAAACTTTTATTTATCATAATATTAACATTAAGTAAGTTTCTGAGGGACTGTTTGCCAGTCTTTAGTGAGATAGACAAAAAAATATTAAAACAAAAAAGTAAAAAACAAACGTGACCAAAAATATCACATTTGGTTTGGCCAATGGATGGAAAAGACTGAAAGATTCAAACTTGAAAATGTTCATGTGTGAAACATTCCTATGAGGCATTTAGTTTCACTTTGACACTCATGGATAGGAGCTGAAATTTACAGCACATTTCCAAGTATTTCCTCTTAAGTTTTAACCATAAGTTTGCTCTTTTATAGAAACACTTCAGTAAAACTTTGTAAATATCTGATCTCTCTGCCCTCCCCTTTAGGTCCTGAAAGTGACAATGAAGCCTCTGGATGCCAGCAGTTCCATTTTATGCCTCGTTTTGTTCGATTCCTACCAGGTGAGCGCTCTAGATTTGTAGAAACATATCACATAAGGTCTAGACCAGGGCCACGCAACAAGGTCTAGACCAGGGCCACGCAACAGGGAGAACACCACAGAAGTTGATATGAAGAGACATTTTTTATTTTCATTGTCATGTTTTGCTCATAAATCGCTCTAAATAAATTAATAAACAAAAACGTGCATAACTTTTTAAAACCACCTATTTTTCCCTAAACTTTGACTTGCATGGGGTCAAAGGTTACGTTGATGTGGATACCACCGCTCCATCACCACGAGTATTAGCCAGAGCGCTGACATTTTCACTTGTTAAAAAAAACCTGCAACTGTTGTACGTAACAGTGAAGTTTAACAGAGAAAAAATAATTCAAGATGCTTTTAAGTATAATGTCCTCCTAATATTTTATAATCTGCAGTAACAATTATTGCTAGAAATTATTCAAAAGTAGTCATACAGTGTGATATGTAGCCTATTATAATATTTATAATTTTGAATCAAATTGAATGCTTTATTTCAAACATGTAAAAAGCAAACATGGGTAGTGACTAGGGCTGGGTATTGTTAAGAACCTCCTCGATTTGATTTTGATGCTTTAGGTTGGGATTTGATTCAATATTGATTTAACTGCTTGGATGTGGATTCAGTAAGAAATAGAAATACATGAATAATTAGAGTACCTGTTGACAGTTTTTAAATATTTATTTTCATGCTCATGTGAACATACATGGTCAGTCAACTCATATTTTTATTAGTGCATATGGAGTACAAAAATAAAAAACATGACAGTTCTCTTTAAATGCTGAAAAAATCCACAGCGCCCCCCCACTGGCCAGGAGGTGAATCAATTCAGAGGATTTGCTGAATGGGGGGGATTTTGCAATGCATTGATGAACTGATATTTTCACCCACACCCTCATACATGCATATACCAAACCAAAAACAAAAAAAAAACAAAGAAGGTAAACTGTTGATGATATCTTCTTGTGCAGCAAGTTCACATGCTCGAAAAGAGGTAGAAACAAGTATAAACTTTTTTTTTAATTTAGTTTTTTATTGTCCAGTTATGCAGTCCTTACATTTATAAGTCAGAAAATGAAATGGTTAATTATCACAACATTATGTATAACCAAGCTTTCCAACAGTTCTTCATGTACCTTAATCCAAATTCTAGGTCTTTGTTGACATGCATTCTTTTGGACATTTGTTTTTTCTGATCAGGAAAAGGGAACTGTGTACATCCAGAGAGGTGGTGATACAGAAAAAAAGAAAAGTAAGATAATAATATTAGTGAAAAAAGGAGTAAATAATGATATAAACCATCCAAACAAAAATGGCAGTTTTCGTCTTACAATTTGCAAAAGACAGTAATCATGAATTAAAGAGAAGAGGAGAGAAGGAACATGATCACCAGAAAATTGCTAAATCCAACACTCCCTAACTACGCAATGTTCGCAATATAAGATCTCAGAGGCTTTACATATTGCACCCACTTTGCCCAATGCAATTTCAATTTTTCCAGTTTTAAATTAACAGAAAATGTGATCCTTTCCATCTTATAAATTTCTGTTGTCACATCTATCCAGTTATGAATCGAAGGTTCAACAGGTGCCATTCATCTTTTAGTAACAGCCTCGTTACCTGCTGTCAACTAAACAACCATTAAATAATTATCAGTACCTTATGTGTCAGGGGAGATATAATTAAGGTATATAGTTTTAAAATCGAATGGTATTTTGGCCTTAAAAATATCTTTCATTGCTGAATGTATTTCTTTTCAGTATTTCTGAAGTATAAACTTGTTTAATCTTACCCCTTTTATTGCCACGTACTACAGTAAAGTTTTTTAATTCCTCCATATAAATATAATTTTAAATATAAACTATAACATTTCTGTAAAATCAAGCAGGTAGCCCTCCATGACACTCCTCATCTTTAGGGTGTGATGACCTGAAGTCAAAAAGCTTCAGTTGTGTATTAAATCAGTCTGCCTTCATTTTTATTTCATGATCAGGATGCTTTGCAGAGCCGGAGCAGCCTGCTGCTCCTCTCTCCTCCACATGATGGCGCTGCAGCTCTACCAAACCTCTGCCCTGTTTTTTTGTATTTTTTCATTTTATTTTATTACAACAGCAGAGCCTCCTACCTTCTTTCCATCAAAAAACAATTTATCTCCCAGCTCTCCCAATTTAGTCTGCTACAAACACTTATCTGCCTCTTTTACAGAAGCACAAAGAAAACAAACCGTCCAATCGGATGTCTGTGATGTGATCTGTGCAGAGACGGGGGGGTGTACAGTGAGAGCAGGATGATGTTTGGAAAGTTACAGTGGGAGTGAGTGTGTGGGTTACATATCCTTTTTAATGTGTTTCCAGGACTGAGAGGGGCGGCCGGTCCATTTAAACGCTCCTAAATGGAGGTCAATCAATTTTGCATGAGTGTTGATTAAACGGGCTCCATTTGACCACGGAGACGGCGTGCACATGGCGCTTATATTTCTGTGTTTGTGCTGGACTCCTGAGTCCGTTAATGCTGGCTGAATTTACTGTTTCAAAGGAACTGTGCAACATTTGTCTTCTTTTTCTCCTCAATTTAGGGCTGGGCCATTAATTAAGTTTTCAAGATGAACTGATATGATCTTTGACAAGATAGAAGTCAAAATAACTTCATTAATTTCAAATTATTTTTCTCTTTTTTTAATCAATCAATCAGTCTTCTTTGTATAACTCCAGTTCATAACAAGTGTTATTCCAAGACACTTCACAATAGAGCAGGCTGAAGACAGACTCTTCAATTATAGATATACATAAATACATATGTATAAATACATATAATAGATATATTTGTATATACACATCCATCCAGAGATGGATCCATCCAGGCAGAGACAAAGGGACTGAAATTAAGAATTTATGATAGAGAAAAGCCTGTGGACGCCCAGATCATAAATCTGTCCTCATCACATATGTCTCTGCTGATTATAGATTCAATAAATCAATCTTCATTTATATAACACCGTATTTGTCTTTGTTGAGTATAAATGCATCAAAGGTGAGCTCCTTAAGATGTGGCATCTCATTTTCAAGAGGGTCCTCATGTCTGTATGGATGAGTAATCAATTCAACCATGGACAGAGAGATCTGGTCTAAAAGTACAAATTTATGTTAAAAGATATGTGTTTAATAAAACAACAAACATCTCAACCTGAATAATCAGTACGAAGATAATTTCAGATTGGATAAGTATAACAAAAAGTTTTTTGTTATACTTGGAAATGTTAAATTCATGTTTTTCCTGAATGTGTTATGTTCTGTTTAAAAGAATCATGTATTATTTTCTGTTTGCTACATTGCAACAAAATAGTAGTTCTTAACCTTCAGTACTTGTTCACTTGTTGTTTTTAATTCTTAAAAATCACGGAAAAATCACATTTTATTTTCATCCTAGTTTCACCCTCTATACTAAATGTTGCCTTTGCATTTGTACAGTTTATCTTGTACTGTATTTTATTTAGTTAAAATATAGAACTTAAGGGATTATGGGAGCTGCACCCTATCTCAGATGACATGGGGCGACAGATTAACAGCACATTTTACTGAATGAACTATTGAAAAGTTCCCTGCAAACAGGGCAGACCCAATTTTTATTCATCATCATTATTCATCATCTAATATTGATGATTAATAATCTGTTTTCATTATTTAAGGGATACTCCAACTTCTACTCCTAAACAGAGCCTTTGTGTTGTTGACCTGCTGACCAGCACTTCTGTAAATGCAAATTTGTAAAAGAGTTGACACAACAGATCCTGGGTCAGTCAGGATCACATGATTACATTGTCTGAAATCGCAAGTTCAATCAGAAAACGATAAATCTTTCAGCCATAGTTCACACCCATTAGACATCCCCGATTGAGCAGTGGGAGCACTTTGGGGCAACATAATTTGCCCAAGGACACATCGACAGGTGACCGTCAGAGCTGGGCTTGAACCCTTGACCCTCTAAATTGATGGTAGAGTGTATAACATAATAAAACACCTGAATTCAGCTCCATGAATGAAGCAGCCCTCTGCAGATGCTGCTCAGGCTCTTGAAAACATTTTTTATCCATGTGTTTTGACACTTTATAAACTTCTGTTAAATCTTGAAAACAGAAAATGAATGAATGAATGTATGAATGCTTTATTTCAAACATGCAAAAAGAAACATGGGTAGTCACCATAAACAAACACATGCATATACCAAAAACAAAAGAAAACATTCAAGGTGAACGACATCCTGCATGTGCAGCAAGCCGGCATGCTGGAAAAGGAGTAGGAAGAAGTCTAAACTTCTAAACTAAGCTAAAATAACAGTTAATGTCCTTAAACAAAGATCTGAATACATTAATGAAACCTGTGTTGCCCCTCTGGGAATTTGTCTCGCACCAAGAGCAATAAAACAAATGATGTTAAACAAGACAGCATGAAGTAATGTGAAACTAAACCATTAAAACACGCCCCTTAAATACATAATTAAATCACTGTATGACTACAGATGATTAATGTCAAGCAGCAAGTTCACTAAAGTGCAGAATTCCAGATTCATGCTGTATCAAAAGAGCTTATTAAGCAATATGAGCTTGGCCCCACTTTACTGACTCAACTTAATTTGAGTCGAGGATTTGTTTTAATATTCCGTGTAAGATATTTCTGCTTTTTAAATCCTCGAGCCTGTCTCTTTCCATCAACCCCCGGTGAGCTGCATTCCCCTCAGACGTGTTTCTTTCCCTCTGTATGTACATGTCTTCATTTCTCATCGATTGCTTGTCTCAGATGGAGGGAAGGAGGTGTTGTCCATGCATCAGGTGCTGCTCTACCTCCTGCGCAGCAGCAAGCCGCTGGTCCCCGAGGAGGAGATCGCAGACATGCTGCAGTGGGAGGAGCTGGAGTGGCAGAAATACGCCGAGGAGTGCAAGGGCATGATCGTCACCAACCCGGGCATGGTGAGTGAGTCCGTCTGCACGGGCAGGAGGTGGCCTTGTGTCCGCCTTCTCAAGGGCAACCCCCAACCGCCCGGGCTCATGTTAGCCCGTGACATTAGCAACCTCTCCTATTATCCCCCAAGGGCGTTTGCTGTCATCGACACAGCCCGGGCCGGAGCTTTTATGTCACCATCAAGTTGTTTAACCTTCCTGTCTGCTCCGTGTTTTAAAGGAGGTGCCGTAATTGTGTCTGGGGAAAGGTGAGGATGTCATTGCTAGCCTAAAGGTTGCATATGAGCTGTGAATATGGTTGTGTAACCTTTGGCGTGGGTGAGTTATTGAGGCGACTGCTCCTCCTGGCAGGGCTGAATCGTTGCTGTCAGGGCTTCCACATCGGTGGGAGTATAATGGTCCTCCATCCTGAGACTCAAGTTAAAGATAGGTCTGACAGTCGACTAAGTCTGTTAAAAAGGTCATACGTGGAGATGTAGCTGGAAAACAACGCCGTCAGCAGAGGTTACCCCACATGTCAGCGTTAGTGGATTTTAAGGTGTTTTTTATTCACGAAATAAGATCTGTGGTAAACAAAAGCTTCAGAGAATTTAACATTTCTTTATATTTACATTTACACTTTACATTTTTTTCATATATTTTTATTTATAGAATACTTTTTTTTAATAGATTTTTTTTCTTCAGATTTTCTGCAGGCATAATAGTTACAATAATTAAACTTGTGAATTTTTATGTATAGAAAATTCCATACATTTAAAGCAAAAGATATTCAAAACAGAAAAAGAAACAAAAGATGAAAATAAATAAAATAAATAAATAAAAAATTAATTAAAATAAGAATAAGTTAAAAATAATAGTATTCATAATAACAATTATAATTATTATCAATATGAAAAAAAGAAAACAAATATCTTATGTTCATGATCAGTTACAGGTCACCACGATATTAAAGGAAAAAAATACAACAGTCTATAAGACTTTGATTGCCTCACATGTTTTTTTAAATTATTTTTTATGAATATATATATACTGTTTATTTTTATTTTTTTAATTAATATTAATTTCTATTTTTGTTTATATCTATCTTATAAAGTTCTGTCTAATCTAATCTGATCTATGACAGAATACACCGGGGAACGGCTTCCAAATTTGTAGTGAAGTTCAGCTGTAGTGTACTGACCAATCAGAAAGCAGCTATCAACATGCCAATGTCTTTGACCAATCACAGCGCAGCTATTTTGGTCCCCTTGCTCACAAGATGGCTTTACACGAGTGATACCGTAACACTTGATAATTACATGATCATTACACAAAGGTAAACTCATTAAGACCCAAAATATTGTATTAGAACAGTTTAACAGTCAGTTTTAAAAGAATTACAAAAGTTTGGCGGCAGTGTTTCGCAGAGAGAGAGGATGTTTTGGCTTTTTGTATCAGATGTATTGTAATCGCGATCGCTATGTTGGGAGACTAAATATTTTACATATTTTGCTTGTGCCTGTGCATAATATGCACCCGACCTTATTTAAGAGCAAAAAATTGCACATTATTAATGAGAACTTAAGGTATATTTATTTTTTTCTTCATGAGAAAGTTGATATAGCTTAAAGATTCTGCATGTTGTCACCTGCTGACTTAATTTTTTACTTATGTTTTTATGCATTTATCTATTTTAATGTCTTTATTTGATATTCCTGCTGATATACTGTGAATAAAAGCAACTGAAACAACCAAATTTCCCCCTGGGGATTAATAAAGTATTTTAATAAAGTAAATGGATTGAGAGGGCATAAACTGAACAGGATCAAGTTATTATGTAAATATTCACAAGAGAAAGGCCTGTCTTTAAAGGGATACACCAACAACTAGCAGATAGACTCCATTCTTTCGACTATGGGTGCAATAACAAGGAAGAGACAGACAGAGCTCGCCCATCGCTGTTTAGCTTAGCTCAAACACTGCGAGTCAATGGGAAGTGTTAGCCTGCCTTTGTATAGTCATCAGATAAACTCTTCAGCAACTCTAAACGGCCCTGTGTGCTTGTTGTGACATTTTATACCTCATTATGTTACGTTATCTACTTTTAGACTAAGATTAGCACTTTGTTATCTTTGAAAGGAATACATACAAAACTAAACCGCAGCGCGCACTCGCAAACCACCACGGGCGTGCTTGACAGTAGATCAACTAAACAAAGCCTCTGTTTATGAGTAGAAAGGATTATGCCCGACTTTCTAAGACAGGACAAGAAGGATTTCTTCAGAGCTCATGAGGATTTGCGACCTAATGTTTTTGATCCAGAATATATGGAGGAGGAGGAGGAGTACGCATTTCTTTCTAAAATTACATAAAGATGAGATTAGATTAGATAGAACTTTATTAATCCCTTTGGGAAACTCCCTCAGGAAAATTAGGATTCCAGTAGCAGTTTGAAAAATAGATAAAAAGATATACATATCTATCTATCTATCTATCTATCTATCTATCTCTCTCTCTCTCTCTATATATATATATATATATATATATATATTTATATATAAAAATGAAACATTTCAGTTAAAAAAATGAAATTAAATAAATAAACAAATAAATAAAAACATAAATTGCTAATCTGACATGACGCGGTTAAAAAAATGAGTCACAACAAGCACACAGGACCGTTCAGAGTTGCTGAAGAGTTTATGACTGTGGGCAGAGGCAGGCTAACACTACCCACTGACTACCAGTGTTTGAGCTAAGCTAATTAGCGATGGGCGAGCTCTTCCTGTCTCTTCCTTGTTACTGCACGCACAGTCGAAAAACGGAGTCTATCTGCTTGTCGTGGACTCGGGAGTGAGGTAAGACACGAAAACAAAAAACAGTTGTCGTATCCCTTTACAGAGGCATTTTCCTTCAGGTTGGGAGCTCTGAACACACAAGCACAGAAGAGACATTGTGCAGGAAAGTAAAGTGAATGAGGGACGTTGGTGATTAGCTGGAACAAAATGAGTGCATGAAGTCCCCAGAGGCCTCAGCAGAGTCCAGACCTGAATGCTGGAGACAGTATGGGGATCACCTGGAAAGAGAAAGACGGAAGGGACGACCTAAATCTACAGGAAATCACTGGGAAGTGATAAAAGTGGTACAATTTAGCAGACATAAGCTGAAACCACAGGGTTCAAGATGTTCTCAGCACTTACTTTGGCTTTCTGAGGGCACTTTGTTCAAATACTGTTTCCCTCTTGGGAAGATATGTCCAATATTTCTTATTTTATCTCAGTGAAGAGCATGGAGAAGTGAGAGTGCCAAACTACAAAAATAAATGTGTAAAAGAGAAAGCAAATAAAAGTGGTAATATAAAGATGAATGAATAAAATAAAACATAAATAATGTTGCTATATAAAGCAGTATTAATCAAAAAATATATTAATTAAAGAAAAGAATAATTAATTAATATTGCTTTTTTTAGCCACATTATTTATTTTTTAATTTTATTTATAAGCACATTTCTTCCTATTTTCTTTTAATTTGTCTTTACGTATCTACTTTTATTAGCCTTTCCTTTTATGGATTTATTTTTTGATTAATATTGCCTTATAAAGCCACATTTATGTTTTCATTTGATTTAGAAGCACGTTTTTTCTTATGTTTTGTAATTACTTTATTAATTTTTTGTTATATTTCAACTTTTTTTATCCTTTCCTTTTATGGATTAATTTTTTATTAATATTGCTTTATATAACCACGTTATTTAGTTATTTATTTTGTTTTGTTTTTTTGATTTTATTGTTGTTTTTATCCTGTACAGTGTCCTTGAGTATCTTGAAAGGCGCCTCTAAATAAAATGTATTATTATTATTATTACATTATTTTATTATTATTTTTTTATTATTATTATTATTATCATGTATATGCACATTTCTTCTTATTTTTTAATTTTTTTTTTTCATATTTCTACTTTTATTAGCCTTTTTGTGAATTTATTTTTTGATTAATATTGCTTTATATGACCACATTATTTTTTTATTTTTTTTATTTATTGCTCTTTATATTTCCACTTCATTTGCTTTTCTTCTATTCATTTATTTTTGTCATTTGGCACTCTCACTACTGCATAAAAGAGACTAAATGTTAGATTTAAATGCTCTTTTAAACTTAAAACAAAGCTAGTTTATGTGTCAGGCTTTTACAGCGATGATAATTGGTTCTGTTTTAGTGAAATGTCCTTTAAATGCTGGGAAGGCCGTGTCACTTCTCGCATACTTAATGTGTAGTAATTATTCCTGCTTTTGCTCCGTCAAGGTCACACATATATGCTGCAGAAAATAATGGGGTTCAGATGCCAATCAAACACGCCATGCTCAGCTGATTATTTTACGCAGTGGCATGTTCGACAAACGAGGGCACAGATGTCATCAGGCTTCGTCGACGTTGTTGCTGTAAAGTATAGGTACGAGAGCGGCGCATGCTAAATGGGCCTGTATATATAAATTAGCATTTACAATGTATTTGTGTCAGGGCTGTAAACAGGGCAATCATCGCGGCCTCCATCAAGCCAAT
This sequence comes from Cetoscarus ocellatus, assembly GCA_037902135.1. Classification (NCBI taxonomy): domain Eukaryota; kingdom Metazoa; phylum Chordata; class Actinopteri; order Labriformes; family Labridae; genus Cetoscarus; species Cetoscarus ocellatus. The sequence continues at coordinate 458,484 of JBAMNC010001687.1, forward strand.
CAGAGCTGATTATGTCCTTTTAAAGGCCAAATCAAAGTTGGCTGGTGACCCCTCGCCCTCAAATCAAAGTTTGTATGCAGGCCGTGACGAGCGAGCCAGCGAGCGAGCGAGGGAGCCGGGGCTAATGTCAAGGTGAGCACGAGCCTCCAGCCATCTGCCGCGCCGCTCATCACGCCGTATGCTACAGCTCCTTCCTCTGATCTCGCAAAACGCCTGACAGGATAACTGCGGTTAGGGAGTCGGCTGAGGACATGTTGTTTGTCAATCTCCTTCCTGATAAGGGCGGCAGAAGTGAACTCGCCAACCCGGGAGTCGCACTGTGGACTTGCTGTGGATGGGCCTGTGGTCTTATTTTGTTGGTTTTGTGATTCCTCTGGTGTGGATTGATGATTTGATGATGGGTGCATTGGAGTAGGACTATGAAATACTCATTTTAAACACATATTGATGCTTTTTTTCTAGACAAAATTGTTAAATAAGTACAGTTTATTTTACAATACAGATGTTAAACATTTCTAATGACTTCATTGGTTATTTAATAGTGAATAAACTGTTTTAGGAAACATTCATTCAGGTTTTTCAGACATATTGATATATGTTTAAATTACATACAGGGCCAAACTTTATTTTCCTCGAATAATATACCACTAAAGGTGAGTTGAACATGTTTTTCTTGTAAGGTTACAAAAGTGTTATTGCAAATTGAGTCAAATGAAAGAAAACACATCAGCTTCACTGTCTGATCAAACCAAGGTGAGACCTTTTCTAACCTTGCACCAGTTTCCCTACCTTGAGAGTGGAAGGCAAACAGCGGGAATGTTTCTATCCCGATCAAACAACTGTGTTCAACTGGGTTTAAGGGCCTGCATGTTCACATGGATCTGCAAGAACGACTGAAAACATAGTAGGATGCATGACAAGCCTTGGCGATGTAGGAGGTGGGCACCCTGGAAAATTCCCTGATAAGTTCTGAATAATAATTTTAATTAAAGAGTGAGAACCCTGCCTTATCTGAGTACTGCACATGCGCCACTCGTCACCATTTTCCCTGACAACGCTGATTCCTGTTTACATGGAGACGAAAGCGAAAATGTTTTCAAAACCTTCACTCTGGACCCTGGTTTCAAAAGTTTAGCACTCCGGGGACTGTTCTCATGTAAACAGAAGGCACAAACACAACAAAAACTCCCAGTTTTCAGCCGTTTTCGTTGTCGTGTAAACGGGCCCTTAGTTGAACATCCTGTTGGGCCTTTAATATGTGGACAGTCATACCAGGACCTGCTACAGAGCTGAGATGAACTGGGATAAAGGGACAGCGTTCCCACATGTCCTGGAAAACCTGGAAAACTTGGAAAATGATTGACCTAAACTCCAGTCATGGAAAATGAGGAAAAAAAGTAAAATGCTCTGGACAAGCTTGAATTATCCTGGAAAATTATTTATCTTCCTTCTACCTTGTTAGGGAACAAAAATCAAACATAGGACATGAAGTTATAAATGTTCTTGGTAACTAATGCACACTGAGCCATAAAATATGAGTAGATAAAATAAAATAATGCAAGTTAAGGAATAAAATATAAAAACTCAAAACAATGTTAACAAGAAGAAATAATAAAAAATGGCGAAATAAAATTCAGGCTAAATAAACAGTAAATCAACAAAATATTCATAAAAAGGAAAGTAAATAAAGATAAAAAAACAAGTATAAACCATAAATTTATAATATAAAGACACCACATAAAAGCCAAACGAAAAAGGAACTAAAGGAACTTGTGTTGTTCTTTGTTTCCCTCAGAAACCGAGCTCAGTCCGGATCGACCAGCTGGACAGGGAGCAGTTCAACCCGGACGTCATCACCTTCCCAATCATCGTCCATTTTGGAATCAGACCGGCTCAGCTCAGCTACGCCGGAGACCCTCAGTAAGACCACTCACAAAAACGACTGCAATCTCTGAATCAACGCTTCAGCGAATACAACTTTCTGAGGTGTTAAGCAGCAAATTAACACGTTCATACGACAACACAAACCTGCAGAAAGTAGCCAGACTTCGTTAGCACGCAGCCAAACTCCTCACCTGCCCGCTGTGTGTCCTCTGCTCTGCCCTCGTTCACAGGTCTACACATACTGACACTTTCACATCCTCTCAGTGTCTCGTCTAGACGCACAAAATGCCTTTTTGCATCGTTTTACCTTTGTTAGATGGGCACAAACAGGCGAGAGATGGTGAAGACACTCCCTGTTTGATCCTTCTTCACCAGCAGACTGTTGCTTTTGGGCTTTACTCTACTGTTCAATACCTGACTCAAGAAATGACCCCTCAAACACACAAAAATAACAAAAAAACAAGTATATAAAGACAGAGACATGTGCTTTATATCTTATATTCTATTTTAAGTGTTAGTAAAAGCTGATTTAGGGGTAATATTTTAGTATCAATCAATGCATTTTATGCCACGCCACTGCCTAAAGCATTGTGTTTTCAGGTTGTCCATCCACTCCTCCCTGATTGCTCTGGAGGATTTTCTGAATACAAATATATCTAAACAAACAATTAAATAACAAGATTTAAAAGGTCAAAATGGTCTCTAAATCTGTGTACTCGTAGAGCTGAACTACAGTTGATATGCCCAAAGTTTTATGCCCAAACTGGTCTCATACCCCCCCTCATTTCACCACCTCATCCCGTCAACACTCACGGCGTTCTCCCAGGACATTTGTGACGGCGAAGTCTCTCGTGCACCACGTCAAGAAGGACAAGATGGGCGTATGTCAGAGAGGAGGGAGAGATGGGAAAACGAGTGGCGTGACATTTTCACATGCGTCGTCACGGGTCCCAGGTTTCCGCCGGGTGCCTCCGCCGTGGGAGCTGCTGCGGCTTGCGTCTCGTGAATAGTAATGCCGGAGACGCCACAGGGCTGCAGCGGGGAATACAGTACTGTGCTGCTGCATAATTAACAGAACCAGTGTATCAGATCATCGGAGCGGCGTCTCCGAGGTGTTCGGGGAGAGCACCACGCCAAGCGCCAATCAAAAAGCCGCTACACAAGTTGGGCTCTTGTTCTAATTTTAAACCTGTGGATTTCTTTTTAAGCCCAAATATCTGGTCTCATCCCCGCAGTAAGGGGGGAAATGCAGCTGATGAAGATGCAAACAAGAGGAAGATCATTAGGGCTGGTCACTAATGTCCCCTCTCCCCTGCCGTAAGATTTTAGCTCCCCCTCCGCCAAAGTCTTTCATCCCGCCGCACCCTGCTGCCATGTCAAACTTGTCAAAGCCACAGACATCGACAAATTTATGGATGGACTGGGACATCATTAGGCGATGCAGTAGTGAGAGACCAGCGGAAGGAAAAAGGATTTCCTGCTGCTGCTAATGATGCGAGTAGTGAGGGCAGGAGTCGATGTTGATTGCGACGGCGGTGGCGGCGGCGATGCCACAGAGAGGGAGCCTTGGATGCAGCAGCAGCATGTACAGTATTAACTCAGGAGACTGAAGACGCTGAGTCGACCCTGGCATGACAGGCCCATGTTCAGAGCAGTCGTTTCAGCTTCATCACGGCCGCTGAGGCAAGAATGATGACATGTCAGAGGTCAAGGAATGTAAAGAAACGAGGACAAGATGGACGGAGCGGGCGGGGGGGGGAGGAAACATGGGAGAGGACATGATAGGAGGAGGGAAAATAGGAGATGACTGGCATACCGAGAGGGAAAAGTGAAAGGGAATTTCAGGAATATCAGATAGAAGCCCTTTTTAGACACATCTAAATGAGCTGTCATAGGGAAGTCTCTATTCTGCTAAAGCAGTGATGACAATCACACATGTTCGGACCGTGTATGATTCCTTTAACACATCCAGCCCAGCTCAGATTTAATCTAACGCTGTCACATATGTGCTCAGAGTAGCAGGATCCCTCTTGTCTGCCGTAAAACTGAATTTAAGCTCATGATTTACATACTTGAGGGCCACATGAGAGCTGTAGTATTTCTCTGTTAGCTTCTGGTTGCTTGTTAAAGTTGTGTCATAGAGAGTTAAAAGCAGATAACCTCTCTCTCTTCAGTTTTTTTGTCTTTACGTGCTTGACAGCAGTAGGAAACAATTAATGGCAGATAGATTGGAGCTTGAATAGCACACCTGCACCAATGCGGACCCAGTGAATAAGACTTAATAAAAAATATTAAAGGGAACATACACTGCCTGGCTAAAAGAAAAGTCGCCACCTGAATTTAACTAAGCAAATAGGTACAAGCCTCCTATTGGATAATTACTGCATGGGCGATTATCTTTCAGCTGCAGCAAGTTATTTAACCCCAGCTGATGCAATGAGTAGCTTCTCATTTCTTAAACAACCATGTTAAAGACACATCCTGTGTTCATGGAAAAGATGTTAGTAATTACTTAGTTAGATTAGATTAGTTAGATGTAAGAAGGGTCAACTCATTGGCATGCATCAAGCAGAGAAAACATCTAAGGAGATTGCAGAAACTACTAAAATTGGGTAAAAAACTGTCCAACACATTATTAAAAACTGGAAGGATAGTGGGGACCCATCGTCTTCGAGGAAGAAATGTGGTCGGAAAAAAATCCTGAATGATCGTGATCGGCGATCACTTAAACGTTTGGCCAAATCAAATCTGAGAAAAACGACAGTAGTGCTCAGGGGTGTGAAAGTAAGAGCATTTCCACACACACAATGTGAGGGGAACTCAAGGGATTGGGACTGAACAGCTGTGTAGCCTCAAGAAAACCACTAAACAGTAAGGCTAACTGGAGAAAAAGGCTTCAGTTTGCTAGGGAGCATAAAGATTGGACTCTGGAGGACTGGAGGAAGGTCATGTGGTCTGATGAGTCCAGATTTACCCTGATCCAGAGTGATGGGAGCATCAGAGTAAGAAGAGAGGCAGGTGAAGTGATGCACCCATCATGCCTAGTGCCTACTGTCCAAGCCTGTGGGGGCAGTGCTATGATCTGGGGCTGCTGCAGTTGGTCAGGTCTAGGTTCAGCAACATTATGGCCCAAAGAATGAGGTCAGCTGACTACCTGAATATACTGAATGACCAGGTTATTCCATCAATGGATTTTTTCTTCCCTAATGGCACGGGCATATTCCAGGATGACAATGCCAGGATTCTTCGGGCTCAGATTGTGAAAGAGTGGTTCAGGGAGCATGAGACATCATTTTCACACATGGATTGGCCACCACAGTGTCCAGACCTTAACCCCACTGAGAATCTTTGGGATGTGCTGGAGAAGGCTTTGTGCAGTGGTCAGACTCTCCCATCATCAATACAAGATCTTGGTCACAAATTAAAGGATAAGTTCGGTTTTTTGACACCTGGACCTTATTTTTGGGATTAAAAACGCTCGTAGACTCACCCAGACAATTTTGGCGGAGCTCGGAGCCGTTTTCGAGCAATTTAGTTCCATCCGACGGCATTTTTCTCTCATGCCGTAGTAGCAGACGGGGCCAGAAATCGAAGCCCCTAAATCAGACATTATCTGCTGCGAAACTCACTCATTTCAGCTACATTTTATAAATGAATGGCCAGTGTTATCACCATGTCAGCTCAGCTTTGTTGTTATGGTCATCCGGGGCTTTACAAGGACGGGTAACTTTTGGTGACGTCATAGACAAGAACATGAGTAGAGCCGCTGTTGTTGCTAGGCTACAGGGCTACACGGCTATTTTTGTGCAACATGGCGGAATATTTATCCGATGTAGAAGTGTCTGACGACGACTTTGAGTATAATGGATGCCCGTATCGTTTTGAGCCAGAATATACCGACGAGGAGCTATTTGAAAGGAGGATGCAGAGGGAAAGAGCCGAACAGCTGGCCAGAAAACAAGCAACCACTGCACGTCCACGAATGCGGGCTAACTGGTGGTGTTGTTGTAGACATTGCACGGCAAACACAACAGAGGAGGAGTGCCTTTGCTGCTTAGAGTGGGACTTGAGACCAGAGGAAACACGTATTGATGCCCCCCAAAATACGATTTCTAGCCCCGTCTGCTACTATGGCATGAGAGAAAAACGCCGTTGGATAGATCTAAATTGCTCGAAAACGGCTCCGAGCTCCGCCAAAATTGTCTGGGTGAGTCTACGAGCGTATTTAATCCTAAAAATAAGGTCCAGGTGTCAAAAAAACGAACTTATCTCGTGACACTGCAGAAGCTTATCGAAACAATGAAACAGCGAATGTGTGCTGTAATCAAAGCTAAAGGCAGTCCAACGAAATATTAGCGTGTGTGACCTTTTTTCTGGTGGCGCCTTTTTTTTGGCCGGGCAGTGTATTATGCAAAAAACACTTTTTTGAGGATTTTGAACACATTTTTGGGCCTTTGGCCTTCCTCCCAGCCCACAAAATGTGATGGACAACCTGTATTTAGCAGGCTGCATGAATGTGAATTCATGGTATTTGGTGAGCTGTTGGTTCTACATTTTCATTTGCATAAGCCTAACCTGAGTTATCTACCTGAGAGCTTTGCTGTTATCTGGTAACTGGCTTGAATTAATCAGTCCTTTACCCACCCCATACCCCTCCGTTTCTGCTAACGTTAGCCCGGAAGGTAGGCTAAGTTGCGGCTGTCTCACTGTGGCTAGCATGTTGTGCGTTGGCCTGTAATGTTTGGGAGAAAAAAACCTTCGCTGTTATCTGGTAACTGGCATGAATTAATGGTTTGTGTGTGTTCAAGACTGTAAGCGGCGTGTGGCTGGAGCTTTGCTCGAGTTACGCTGCAGGTCTGTCATGAATTCCCGTATGTACGCTGCTCTGCTCTGGCTCATCAGCATATGAAGGCGACCGCCCTTAAAACCAGCTGTTCTGGACAGAGCGGTTATGTGAGCGTGGAAAGAATGCAGCTGTGCTTTGTTCATAGGCTTTTTGGACCAAAATATGTTACTAACATTTCATGAAGACTTCAAGGATCCATGTTAAACTGCAGAAGAGGAGCAAAATGTGGGACCTTTAGATAGCCAAATGCTATTGACGGAGCAGTAGGAGCAATTTTGGTGTCTTGCTCAGTGGCACTCCAACATAGGACTGCAGGGAATCAAACCCCCATCAGGGTGAGAGGTGACCCCCTGTCCATCAAGCAGCAGTGTCCTATTTAAAGCAGGATGAGTGTGATTGTGATGCTTTTGCTGTTGGATACGTTTGTGTGAAAACAAGTCGCTAAAGACATAGGAAGAGGAAACAACCAGAAAGAGAGATATGACACTTTTGCCTCTTACATTAAGAGCATAATAATAAGGACGACTTTCAAAATAACTAAAGTAATGTGAGCAGACAGATAAAAATTGTTATTATGACTGTCTGAGAATACATCAGAAATAATCCATACATAATTAAAGAGCAGGAAGCAGGCTGAGATATCTCTTTTCAAAGCTACCATCGATGAAAATAGTAATTTTACTCTGCAGAGCCCTGAAGATTATGGTCTAACACTACCTCGGCTGACTAATCTGTGGAGTTTTATAGACTTTCTGCCAATATAATTTTGGATCAAAACTAAAAAAAATACAAGCTAAGTCACTCAACAATACAAACAACTTTGCTTGCAGGGGGAAAAAGGACTGTTTTAGTGAAAGGAAGAGGACAAAGTTACAGCTGTTTCAGGGAAAATGTTGGTTTTTACAAGAGAGTCTGTCAAGCTGTCTCCTCTGTAATGATGTCTGACAGTTTTAGGAGAAAATCTCAGCATTTTAATGGATAAAACATTTTTCCTACAAAGTGCATTTGTCTCTTGTCCTGTCAAATAACTAAAATAAACCAAAGATGACACAATTTCCTGACGAGTCCAGATAAACTTGTTTGAAGATAAAAAGCCTGAGATTTGTCTGACTAGCCTCTGTCCGCGCGAAGAGGAATTCAAGCGTATCTGCACAAGTTTTTAGCTGTAAAGGTGTATCATCCACACAGATACGGCAGTCTACAAATATCTACAAATATACAATGCTAAACAAATTTATTAGACCACCACCCGATGTGAGATTTATGGCACAGCTGCTCTTAATTAACAGCATTAATCGACAAAATCATTTTTTAAGGTTCTGTTATGGTTAATACACCAGTGTGTAGAAGATCTTAAACTAAAATTATATTTTTAATGCTAAAATATAATTATTATTGTTATCCCTAACTTTTCAAATTGACTGTTTTACAAAAAAACAACAAAGAAGTAGTAAATCACATTAAAGTCAAATTATAGTTATTAACTTGCATTCATTAACAGAATATGAAGTTTTAGTCGTTGAATGTGATGATTGATTAATTTCTGACTTCACAGAGAAGCCCAGTGGATGGCTCAAATTTGGGAATGGAAAGGTTAATTCAGTTTAAATTTCTTTTTCTTGATCATAATACGTGTCAAATAATGATGACATTTCCAGTTTGAACAAGTGCTTGAAAGTTAAATTATTTGACAAGCTTTTGCACCAATATACAAATAATGCTTCATTAACAATCTTTGCAGAATCCGTTTCAGCAAATTAAATCTACAGATTTCCTGTAACAAATAAATCATAACCACTTTTTCAAGACTATCGGTGCAATAGTTTTAATTTTTTTATGTTATAATGCATATTGCCTGTAAACATGGTGTCATAGTAAGCCAGTGTTAATTTTGACAGCACTTTTTAATTTAGTTTAGTTATAGTCCTTTTGCCTAAAATATCTTTTAGTTTTCATCATAAGTTAGTCATCTAAATTGTTTTAATTTTAAGCTAGTTTTAGTCGATGAAATCTCCTGTAAATTTAGTCGACTAAAATATGAAGTGTAAAGGGTAAGGCATGTTTTATGTTCCCTTGAGTTTCTGAAGTCATGTTTTACACTTGGATAAAATGAAACATCTAATAACCCTTTATTGAATGCTAGTAAAGTCTGAATGTATAAATGAACAGAAACAAATTGAACTTTTGTGTGAAATGCAGTCACCTTTATTTAGGCTACCTGGCAGAGCATCTCAGTTACAATACCAGAACTGACAACAAACAGTGAACCTGCTCTACATGAATATATCAATTCATAAAGAGAGGAGCTCTGATTGGATCGCTCCACAACTTATCCCACCACCACCAAGCTAAGGCAGCTGTGATTGGATGTCCCTCTTAACTCATCCAACCTTTCCACACAACCAAAGTAGCTGTGATTGGATATATTCCTAACTTGTCCCTACTTTCTACATGACCAAATTAGGTCTGATTGGATTAAGTCTCTGTCAAACATTTTAGTCTAGTTTTTATTTATTGATGAAAATGTCAGTTAATTTAGTTTGAGTTTTTGTCCATGTGCACTTGTTTTTATTAGTTACTGTCTAGTTTTCATCAGGTGAAAAAAGGTTGTTGATGAAAACTATGATGAAAATAATTAGTCAGTAAGATTAACATAGTAGAAATCATACTCAAATACTTGCTGGCAGATTTTTTTGTCTAGGCAGAAATTTTTTTGAAATTGGAAATTGACCGATGGGCCCCATTAAGATACAGTGAGGGCCACAATTGGTGCCTGGGCCTCAAGTTGCCCACCCCTGATTCAGCAGGTAAAGGGCAGTATGTCTAAGCTTAATGGCTCCTCCCTGTTTTAATGAAGCTAAAGCAGAACTTAGCTGAGCCTGAATGCTGAACAGCCATTACTTCATGTGTGAACAGAGCTGAAGATGAAAACACGTAGACAAGATGGAGGGAGCGAGAAGAGGAAGAACGAGGCAGCATATGCTAATGAAAGCATGTGCGGGGAGTGGCGAGGGCCTCGGCAGCGCTACCCCGAGAGCACACGGCGGATCTGTGGAAAGGTCACTGGAGCGGATTAGGGACGAGGGGGCCTCCCAGGCTGGATTCACTCCCTCTCTCTCTCCTCTTCCGCCCGTATGGGTCTCTCTTTCTTCCTCGCTTGTCCGCTCGGGCTGCTTCAGCACGGAGGTGGTGGTGAGCTGATAATCGAGGCGGTAAAGCCGTCTCATTCCCTCGTCTCAGTCTCTAATGAAGTCCCCACTATTAAAGCTCTATAATTCTTCTATTCTACAGTACACCCCTCCTCACTTCCTCCTCGCTCGCCCGCTCTTTCTCTCCGTCAGCACGCCACCCTATCCTACAAGAAACCCCACCAACCTGACTCTGCCATCCCACCAATCATAATTGAATAACTCTGAGTAAATGAGGAGAAAGTCTCCTGAATGGGAGCAGAACGGTCACACTCGGCTCTCGGTGCATCAATCAGGAGGGCTGATTGAAAAGAGAGAGAGAGAGAGGGCGGAGGGAGAGAAAGGGTGAGGAAAGGGGAGGTGGTTAGTATGGCGGCTACATGTCACCTTGCAGATAACTCCCAGAGTCTTTTCAGATGCAAATAAGAGCAAAGACAATGGAGGTATGATCGATAATGAGGAGGAGGCAGGTAGAGCTGGGCAGTGCTTCATGTTTTTGAAATATTTTCTTTTATTTACAAGATGTTGTGTGCAATACTGTTTTTAATTAAAAAAACAGGCTATTTTTTATTAGAGTGACACTACTGCTGACTTAAGGCATTTATGAGTGTGAAGATTCATTGATTTGAAAATGTCATCGTAAGCTGAAGTCTTTAACCCCCTGACGCCTGAATTTATATACAATTATATTAAAAAATAAATAATTTGTGTTTGCTTTCAAGCAGATGCTCAGTTAAGTGGAGATTGTTAATTTGAGTCTAGCACACATAATAGACAAAGGTTTAGGTATGATGCAAATTAGCAACAACAGGCATTAAGGGAACAGATAGTAGGATAGTAATAATACATTTTCCCATCTCAGGTATATGATTCATTGCATTTTTTTGCAACAAACAGTTAAGCTGTCTTCTCAGTCTCATTTATGAACATTTGAACTGTGTGTATGTGTGTGTGTGTGTGTGTGTGTGTGTGTGTGGCTCTCAGTAGCTGTATCAACAGAATCTTTATGGCCTGATGTCGCTAATTCGCGACAAACAGAAAACTTCAAATAACTTCAAAAATATCCATCACAGGTAGTCTATACCGATATTTTAGCTGTATAAGCAAACAGTAAGCTGGTGTGAGTTTTTATCTTAGAGCTACTTATCTCAAAAAAGGACAATTCCTCTCTTTTAGCTGTGTATACGCGGCCGCAATAAAGCGAAAGTGTCCGCTTGCTTCAGCCGGATGTAGTTCCGATTTTGAACGGTCCCCCAAGATACAAATGCTTGCAAAAAGTTCCTAGGTGCGTTTTGAATACCCATGAACCAGAACTGAAGGAACACATACCCTATCTTGGTTGCATTCTTAAAGGAAGGGGTTTGAGCCGAATTCGCAACATGAGGCATCAAGGGGTTAAATAAAGGTTTCAGTAAAATTTTTCTGTCCTGCAGCTGCCTGAAAGGAAACATCAAGCCTGCAAAGATGTTTAGTTGAACAAGCAGGGGCGAACCTAACCTTTATGACTGGGGTGTCCTGGCCCCTGACTGAAGAAAAAAAAAAGTTTTTAAATCACCTGCCCCAATATTGGGTAATTTTTGCAGCACGAAATGCCAAAAAGTCCCACGAAATCCTTGATGGTTGTTTTATTGAATCAAATATATTTTTTAAAAATCGCAACATCAGTCTTTTTGTGCCCCAACAATCACAAAAATTAACCATGAAAACCTGGAGGGACTGTTTGTCCTATGATTTTAAACAAAATTAAAGAAAAACTTGTTTTGAGTATTTTGGATGTGATTTATATGTTTCTTGTCTTTGAGAGGCAAAAACTCAATTAAAATTAGAATAATGCATAAAAAATGTGATATACTTATTTTTAGGCCATATTTCCCAGCCCTCATATTTCTTTACTGTACATATTTATGTATATTTGTGCAGTAAAAATTATTGTGTTCAAAACTTAAAAGTAATCATAACACCACTAATAATTTCAACGAACGCGCGCACCTTTGCACAGTAGAATCAAAAGCAGCATCAAAACATGTGTTTGACAGAATTAGGATTATGAAGTCCCTACGTCAGTGTTTCAGATCACTTTTGTGTTTCACTGGAGTAAAGCAAAAATTTAATTCAGTTAAAAAACTTGTTTAAAAGTTTTTTTTTTTGATTGTTTTAAGATGATAAAGTCGTTAAATACCCAGTTAAATACACTGATTGCTGTATTGACGCAGGGTGGATGCTCACATTAAATATTTGCTGTTATAAAGCCAAGAAAGGGCTGATAAAATAAGTTTCAACTTTACTCTCCTCCTTTTTGGACATCTAGGCTCAGTTTCTGTTTGTTTAAAATTGTTACCTTATACTAATTTTTTTTAGATGTATATTTATTTAGAATGATCAGTCATACATCTTTGTTTTTATTGATTTGTTTGAAATAAATTCAATCAAATCAATTTATATAAATAAATCTAAAAATAAACATGAAATACCTGACATGTACAAATAAACTGCTTAGAATTGCTGTAATTATCAATATACACTTAACCATAAAACTAGCCAATATTCATGTCATTTCGACAAATGCGTCTCCACTTGACTTAGAAATTTTTTCAGTGAGTTTCGACTATGAGTCTGGAAAATAAAAATTGTGGCAGAGGGCCTGTGATGTATGGAGGTCCGTATCAGACAATAATATATTTCATTTTTTCTCCAATTTCTGATGACGACAAGTGCACATTTGTCTGTTTTCTTATGATCTGGATTTGCTTCTCTCAGTTTAGCAGAGAAAAACAAACTTGTGTGTCCTTGCATGACCTCTGTGGTGGATTTTTTTTTTTAACAAATTTTGTCCTGTCTGTTGTTCAATCTCATTTTGTTCTGTCAAAGGGAAAACTGCTGGATTTTTTTGATCCAGTAGATTGAAGTTGTTGAAAATTGTCTTAAATTTGAGTTGCCTTTTTTGTACTCAAGTGGTGATAGTTGGTCCCGAGGTGGAATTAGAATGTTTGGCTGATTAATCGGGAAATAACATGGCCATTATTGGGTGTTAATGATGTTAATATTTGTGTATTTAATTTTATATTCATCAGAACAACAACTATTAGTTGGAGAGCTGAATGTCAGGTGTCTTCACTTACAAATTTCATGGTAATTTGGACCTTTGTTGCCCGTCCCTAGGAGGAGGCTGCAGGATTTCTGTAGAGCCTTATGTCAGAGCTGCACAAATGTTTTATGACTTGCTGCTTTTTCTTTTTTTTTGAGGACAGGAATAAGGGGAACATGTCAATCAGTGAGAGTGAACCTGCACTCAAACAGTGGACGTCTGAAACCCTGTGAATCTCCCGTGTCCTCCGCCCTCGCACACGAGCGGCTAATGCAGTAACGGCCGCAGGCAACTGTTAAATTATGTTTAATACCAGGCAGGCCGCCGATGAAATATTGATGCATTGTTGCGCAGCAGGAGAGCTTGAGATGGTCAGCCTCCCTCTAACCTCCTCGTTCTCCTCGTCTGCAGGTACCAGAAGCTGTGGAAGAGTTACGTCAAACTACGCCACCTGCTGGCCAACAGCCCCAAGGTCAAGCAGATTGACAAGCAGAAGCTGACACAGAGAGAGGTGAGCTGACGGAAACAAACGCACACACTGATGTTTTTTACTCACTCTCGTGTTTCAACAATGCCAGGTGGTTTGTGTTTGAGATGTGGATCCAGAGCCGTGTGCTCTCAATTTAAATATTTTCTAAGCTCATTCAGTGCAGATAGGAAAGGTTACCGAGCACTCTCACAGTCTTCAGAAATGAAGACAAACACATTGAAATTTCCAAAACAAAACTATTACCTTTTACTATGATTCCTGCTGCGCCGAATGATTCATAGCTGCTTATCCGAGACTCTCAACAAGGATGCTGTTTCAACAAAAGGGAGCCAGTATTTACCAAAGCAGCATTATCGCCCCTTTGGTTTTGTTGTTATTTGTTGAGGGAAAAATCAGCAGTGCTTTCACACCTTTAATTATCTATCACAGCAGAGGGAAATTTTGTTTTTGCGTTCAGAGCTTTTATTTGTTTGCACATTAACACCATGTTGAATAGACTGGATATGTGTGAGCGAAGTATAGTTGTGTTTAAACAAAGGGTGATTGGTAATATTCACGGGTGATTATGTATTTTTAAACAAAGGCCTCATTTATTCTTGTCAGGAGGGCTGGCAGTCGACCTGGGTTCAGTTTCCTCCTCTCTCGCCCTCTTTCCGTCACTGTCTCTCCAAAATGACCCCAAACTTTCCCTTGTAAAATTAGGAGTAATATTTAAAGAAAGGTTGATTTTAAGGCCAAATAATATACCGTTTTAGCATGACAACTGACCCTTTCTTCGCTCTCTGATGGTTTATCAACCAGCCAATCAGAATCAAACAGCTTCTTCTCAAAGCAGCTGTTGCCGGGGTGCCCAGGCAGAAAATGCCCATGTTGCCAGAGTCTGTTTTAATGCATTGTGGTGAAATGATTATCATAAAAGTAATACTTAGGAAAGTGCTCTGTTGTCATGTAACTGTAGACTGGGGGATTTCCAAAACAGAAAATACAGACTTGCATACATGTATCTGTCTAATACGTGTATGCATGGGTGTTAGGGGTGGACCAACGCCCTCTAAAGAGAGAGTTGCGACACGCTTTGATCTCGCCGCCGCGTGGTCACGTTGTTCATGGAGCTCCAAATAGTTCCAAACACACCAGAGCTGTCAGTCTGATCGAATGATTTAGAGCGGGAGAGACAGCAACAGCAGAGTTATTTCAGTAAATATGAACGTTTTATCTACAACAACTGTAATTTTGATTGTCATGTATACTTGTCACATAATAGATGTCATTTTAGTGATCGGATTATAGAATCAACGAGTTTTTCAATGATCAATTTTGGAGGGAATAGGGATCACATAGACAGTAGCAGCAGTTTTTGTTGCTGCTTATATATTAGAGGGAATTTCCAATCAATATTAATGCACTGTGCTAATTACGACTCTGACCTCCCATGTAGAAGTATTTTTGTGATATAGAGGAACTATTTTGTTGCTGCTAATCAGATATATAAGACGACACTGTCTGTAGTACATAATGTGCATTAATCATAATAACTATGCCTTCATAGTTTCTGTGGTATTTGCTAAACATGTTAAATTTTAGAGTTAGAACGGGATTCCTACATCTATAATGACAGCACACACAACAACATACTAGCCTTTAATGAAACCTGGATTACATTTATTACCCACTTATCACCTATCCATAGATCAAACCTCACTAAAACTAAAACTAAGCCACATACATGTCTACAATCCCACCTGAGATTTGCCTCTATGTACAATTTTTTTTCTACCTTTGCTTCACTAGTTTTTACCTCAATACATGTGTGGAGGTGAGTGTCTTTGTGTGTGTGTATATATATGTATAATTATTATTTTGTTTACGACAACTATACTTCTTCATAGCCTTGGTTTGCCCTCTTACCTTACAAGACTGGAAAAACATACTGTGTTTCAGGACCCCTTACTGCATCACAGATTGTCCAACTCCACAGCCAGAATAATGTCTATGATTTGTGTGAATTTTTGTTTATTGTCGTTACTCTTCTGTATGTTTTGGTCACCTTACCACCAATAAAAAATGCTGGAAACACTCTTAAATTACAATGCATTTAAATCGTTGTTGTACACCTTTTCATCGAATTATTCAGCCTTAAATCATCACACATATAAATGTTCACAAGCAGGTATATTAAATGAATATCTATGCATGCAAGTATAGCAAATACACAAGTTCAGCCAATAGTGCGTAAATAAACACAGCAATCAGTTTGTATTCAACAAGTATTTTATTACATAATGTATTAAACAGGCTTGGAAAGTGGTACAAGTTTTCAAAAGAGCCAATGCATTCTTTCTCCACAATCATTATTCCTACACAAATTCACAATACTTTTTAAAGACCTCAACAGGGGAATGAGGGTGTGTGGCTGTCAGAGAAAACTGGGATCCTTGGATTTATTAAGAAAGATAAATGAAAGAAGAGACAGAGAGGAAAGACATGGGTCGGATTTGAACAGGTGTAAAAATAAATGGCATACCTTTCAAAACAGTAGTAATTATTTATTCCATTTATAAATATTCCACAGTACACCAAAGTCAGCAAAGACCAGCCAACCACCAAACATTCTGGTTGTTGCTATGGAGGAGCTTGGTTTGACATTTGCTTCAGCAAATGTCCAACCAGCTCATGTTGCTTTAGCTGCAGTAGATAAGAAATGTAACTTGATTTTTAATGTTCTTAGCTACGTGTTTTACTGTAATTAATCATGTGATTTTTTGTCATATGGGTGGTTAACATATAAGAAAGACTATAAAAGTGTCTTTGGCGCTGAGTAGTACAGAAAATGTTTAGTTTAAAATTTAGACTGAATAACCATAAGCACAGAAGTTTTTACGTCAGCATTTCTGACTGATTATGAATATTTAATTTTATTTTAACAGCTTCACCATCACTAAACCCTTACCTGCCATGCACCCAACTGTCTCAGCAGCCCTTAATTCCTGCACCACAATGACTCCACCACCCACAGGAATGGCAAACCTCCTCAGTGTGGTCAACACTCCTGTCTCCACTCACAGCCAATCCTGAGCCAACCTGTCCTGTGACAAAAGAAAGGACAATTTGTGGCACAATACATAAAAATACATAAAATACACAATACATCAACAAGCATCAACATATTTTATATCAGTGAAAATAAATTCCACTCTGTTCAACAGTCAAATCTTATGACTTATTCCATTAAAAGTAATACCTCTGGCAAGAAAAGCATATGCTGATATAGTGGCTAATGCTACACCACCTGTAATTAATGCAGTGCTGTTGGCCTATCAGAAACACTGTGAGGAAGGTAAAAAAGCAGCAAGTGCTTCAATAACATTACCTCATGTATCATTCTTTCCACAAATATAAAATAATTTGGTTCTGCTACTTAAGAGCTTCTTATTAGTGCATTACAGCAGCATACAGGTTCATATAGGAGATCAATCCTCACGTAGCATTATGCTAACAAATAACGTTGGAAATCCCATGGAGAAACAGCGAAGCTAGGGGAGTTAGCGCTACGCTTTTTGCATGAAAATAGGTGCAAAATATGAACACGAACAGTCTTCATGAACTCACACTTATTTCAAGAGAGATGCAGGAGCTTTACAGAACCAGCAAAACAACATGGGAGCCAGGGACAATCCATGACAGTCATACAGTGGTGCCCATGAACCGGTGATGAGAACAACAGGAGACAACTGGAGAAACCTTCTCTTAACAGAGGTGGTGGACTCAGACACAACCTCTCAACCACATATAATGCAGTGTTAAGCTCTCTCCCCAGGAAGCTCTCCAAACATTCATACCTGGGCACATGTGACCATAACACCTCACATGACAGGGGGAGTTAATGACCCATTCAGGGTAACGACTCTCAGGGGTTACATCACCCTGTGATAAGTTTCTATGAGTCGTTCTCCAACTCCTTTGTTGTTGTTTTCTCCTCTAGCAAAATAAATATCTGCTTCCATCACCAGCCATTTGGAACTGAAGAAGCTTCTTGGATGAGAAGTGAAACGTCTTCCCAACAAACTCTACACAGTCCAGTTGTCTTGTTTTTGAATCATCCCCATAAAACGTTAGTTTTATTTTTATTTGGTTAGAAAAAGCTTCAAAAAATTTACATTCCTGCGGGCTGCGTTCAATGTAAATTTTCTTGTTTTTGTTTTTTTTTTTTTTGTTTTTTTGATTTTTCATTTTTTTCATGGTCCAGTAGTAATTGGACCATGAAGACCACTGTGTCAGGGACAGGGGACAAGGGACAGGGGACAGGGGGATGGAGGCGTGATGAATGAAGTTTGCTTCAGCTCAGACAGCTCCTTCAGCCTGCTCCGCACTTTGAACTTACGAAATCTGTCTGGGGTCAAGAACTTCTTGAACTTTCTCCATCCAGAGATGTTCTCGTTTTTGATGCTCAAGTTTAAGACCTCGTCTAGATACTTCTGGAGAACTTCAGCCTTCTCCGTCTGCACGTCTTTCTCCAAATCACCTGCCTGCAGTGTCAGGTGGTCCTTCTCCCCCTGGTGCTCCTCCCTGTCCCCCTTTAAAGCCTTTATGGCCTCATCCTGGTCTTGTAGTGTTGAGGAGAGCTCAGCTATTCTGGTTTTCGGCTCATCCAGCTCAGTGTTTGAGACATCCATCTGCTCCTTGTGCAGCTGATCATTGGTTTCTGCCTCTTTTTTAAGGGAATTGAGTGATGACTTCTCCTTCTCCAGATCATCTACCCGCTGTGTCACACAGTCCTTCTCCCTCTGATACTCTGATATACCCTGGGAGAGCCCAAAGGTCCTGGTGTTCAACTCCACCAGCTCAGTGTTTGAGGCATCAAGCAACTGATTCTCCCTACAGGCAGGTTCGATCTTACAGTCATGGGTCACCTCCCTCTTGTCCTCTGGGGGTATAATAATAAGAGGTAATGCTTGAACTAAGCCCTTCAGTCCAAACTCTCTCCTGAGCTCCACCTTCTCTTTGTTCCATAACTTCACTTTAAGGGAGTCAATCTCCTTCTCCAGGTGTTCTTTCTTTTTCTGATTCATCTTCAGGTCAATCTGCTGTGCCTTCATGGCCTCATCCTGGTCTTGTAGTCTTAAGGAGAGCTCAGTTATTCTTGTTTCCAACTCCTCCAGCTCAATCTTTGAGGCATCCTGCTGCTCCTTGAGCTGCTGGTTCTTGGTCGATAACTCCTTTTTAAGGGAATCAACCTCATTTTTAAGGGAATCAACGTCCTTCTCCAGATCATCTACCCGCATTGTTAGATCGTTCTTCTCCCACTGATTCTTCTCCCAGTCCCTCTGCTGTGCCCTCCCGGCCTCATCTTGCTCTAGTAGTTTCAAGAAGAGCTCAATGTTTTTGGTTTTCAGCTGCTGCTCCTCCTTCGAGGCGTCTGGCAGCTCCATGTCTGGCTTGTTGTTGATCAATAACTCCTTTTTAAAGAAATCAACCACCTTCATGAGTGCTAAGTTCTCCTCCTCCAGCTCATCTGCTCTTATTCTTAGGCAGTCCTCCTTCCTCTGATACTCCTCAATAGCTTTTGTGGCCTTTTCCTGGTCTTGCACTCTGCAGAGCTCCTCGTTCTGAAGTTTTGAGGAGAGCTCAGAGTTTTGGGATGTCAGCCCTGCCAACTCAATCTTTGAGGCATTAAGCTGCCGGTCCTTGGTTGATAACTCCTTTTTGAGGGAATCAACCACCATCTCCAGGGACATCTTCCCCTTCTCCAAATCATTTACCAGCACTGTCAGCTGGTCCTTCTCCCTCTGATATTCCTCCATGTTCTTCCGCCGTGCTTTCGTGGCCTCCCAATAGTCTCGTACCATGGTGAACTTGCCCATCAACTTTCCCTCTAGATCTTTGCTCTGCATTGTTTTACCGTCTGATTTGTCCATTTGTGATGGTTAAGTCATAGTCTGCTACTGTGTGTGAATCTGATAACGGATGTGCTGTGACATTAAAGAGTGCAAAGTGCTTTGATGTGCTTTGATCCCTGTGCTACTCCTTTGATGTACTTTGATCCCTGTGCTACTCCTTTGATGTACTTTGATCCCTTTGCTACTCCTTTGATGTGCTCTGTGCCTTTGATGTATCCATGACAACAGAGAATCATTCAGAAATGTAATGGTTTCCAAACTAAAACAAAATGGCTGCCCCGGCATGAAAATTCATTAAAAAATATTGCATATAATTATACTTTGTGGCGCCATCATTAATTGGTTATATATTGCACTGTCCTAAATAAATATACAGATTACCTGTCACAAAAGGAAGAAATTGTTTAGAAAAATCATATTTGAAACTGAACATGTTATTGTTATTGGACACACATTTTACACAGGTATAAGGGATTTCACATTAACTTTACCTTCTTTATGCCCAAACTGAGCTGCTCACAGGGCTCTCTGAGAAGTCAAAAAATAAACAAGTATAACATTCAACCACTTAAAATCATTTTTCTGTTCAGGCATCCAAGTAAATAACTATAACTTGACATATTAATCAAGAATTAATAACGAGCTTTACTATTTTTTTCTATTTTTTAATAAAGTATGTTAGAAAATCCATGGATGACAATAAAAAACAATATTTTAGCATTAAAAAAATAATTTTAGTTAAAGCGTATCTACACAGTGGTGAAAATGTTGTTAAGTGCAGCCGTGGCATAAATTGTTCATTAAGTTGAGGTCTAATAAATTTGTTAAGCATTGTTTGTAGTGCTTAACAATTTTATTCCACCACCACCCAATGTTGGGTTTCCAAAATCATTTTCATGTTTCTGTAATGGTTAATACACCAGTATGTAGAAGCTCTGTAGCCAAAATTATGTTTTTAATGCTATAATGTGTATATATCTATATATATATATACATATATATATATATATATTTGTTTTATTGTTATCCATGAATATTAAAACTCACTGTTCAACAAAAAACCCAGTAAAATAGTAAATCACATTTTATTTCTTGACTATGATGTCACATTATAATTATTTATTTGCATTCCTGAGAGAAGAATATTTTTAGTGGTTGAATGTTCAGATTGATTTATTTCTCAGAGGAGCCCAATGAGTAGCTAAAATTTGGATATCAAAAGTTAAATTCAGTTTGAAATTCCTCAATACGGTTAAAAAAATAGTCCAACGATAACATTTTTAGTTTTAAACAAGTTTTTGAAAAATAATAATATTTTTGTTATTATGACAGGTTGTCTAATGACTATATATATATATATATATATATATATATATATATATATATATATATATATATATATATATATATATATGTATACACACACACACACACACATATATATATATATATATATATATATATATAAATATATGTATATACACACACTTGATGCCTGAATTTATATACAGTTATATTAAAAAATAAATGCTTTGTGTTTGCTTTCAAGCAGATGCTAAATTAAGTGGAGATTGTTAATTTTAGTCTGGCACACAGAATAGATAAAAATTTAGGTATGATGCAAATTAGCGACAACAGGCATTAAGGGAACAGATAGTAGGTTAATAATAATAACACATTTTCCCATCTCAGTTATATGATTCATTGCATGTACTGCAACAAACAACAAACAGTTCAGCTGTCTGTGCAGTCTCATTTATGAACTGTAATAAATTGAGGGTTTCAAAAGGTGTGGCAGGAATTTACTTCCACCAAGTCAGAGCCGTCAAATAAGAACAGGATGCAATTTACAAAACACCATGAGCAATCTTTATTGGCACAATAAAAAGTGACACAATTCATAAAAATAGACAACCAACTGCAATGGGGAACCTCCTCTACCTGCCAAGACACCCGTGTGTGGCTTTCAGTACCCGTATCAACAGAACCTTTATGGCCTGATGTCGCTACTTCGCGACAAACAGAAAAATTCAAGTAACTTCAAAAATATCCATCACAGGTAGTCTATACCGATATTTTAGCTGTAGAAGAAAACAGTAAGCTGGTGTGTGTCTTTATCTTAGAGCTACTTATCTCAAAAAAGGACAGTTCCTCTTTTTGAGCTGTGTATAATGAAACCAGTTGCTTCAGCCGGATGTAGTTCTGATTTTGAACGGTCCCCCGAGAAACAAATGCTTGCAAAAGGTTCCTAGGTTCGTGTTGAAAACCCATGAACCAGCATTGGAGGACACATACACTATATTAAGCATTGGAGGACACATACACTATATTAGATGCATTCTGAATGGAAGGGGTTTGAGGCGAATTTGCGACATTGGTCATCAAGGGGATAAAAAAATATATATATATATATATATATATATATATACATATATATGTATGTATGTGTGTGTGTGTGTGGGGGGGGGTGTGTGTATCTGTGTGTGTGTAAGTGGAAAATTGATGTGTTCTCTGAGTCTTAGTTTTACAGAAACACACTGTTTTTAACCTCATTAAGAAATCTTGTAATGTTCATCAGCAGTTTTTTTATCAAATGACTGAAAATTAATTGTTAAAGTATTTTTTGATCCTCTGTTTGATGAATTAACAAATCCAAAATGGGACCAACCCTTGGGAATATCTGCTTTCTCATGCATTATAGGTGGTATCTGGCATTAAATAAACATAATTCAAACAGTTTTAAGCATTGTTTCATTATTTAAGATCACATACTAAACCCAGTATAATTACTGAGTATAAATATTATGATATTATGTTGGCTTCAGATGATGAAAAACTTTGCCTGGCTTTACATTTTATTATTTTTATTCAGATGTTATGTCTAATGTTACCAAGTACTTTCCACCCGCAAAGAAAGCACTGATTTATAAAACTACTCAAAAATTACAAATTCACAAAAAGCCACTTAATTGGAGTAGCTGTTTTTTAAAAGCAGATGCTGTGCTTGTCTTGCCCTTTATGTCACCCCTGTGATTGGCTAGTGGCTAGTGTAGGGTGTTCGCTGCCTTTTCCTCAACGTCAGCTCTGATTGGCTCCAGCCCCAAGTGACCCTAAAATCGAAAATTAAAGTTTAATTCTAATATCAATTCTAATTCTAATTTAATACACAGCCTGTAAAATAATATTTGTTTTAGTTTTATTTTCACATTATTTGTTGTAACTTTTGTAATGTGAGATTTTTACCTCCTCCAAGGAGGTTATGTTTTTGCTGCTATTATGTTTGTTTGTTTGCAATATTATGCAAAAGCTATTGGATGGATTTTGCTGAAATTTTCAGGAGATGTTGGTGATGGCTTAACTTAAAAATGATTAGATTTTGGTGGTGATCCAGATAACCACCATTAGTGAGCGATCGTTTTTGCTCAATAACTGTCGAACTTCAAATGATATCAACATGATTCTGAGTGCTAGGTGTGGGTTTTCAGGATCATGAATCATATTATGGTGGTAACTTTACCATGAAATATTGCTATAGATGTAACGGCAACATGTGCACTACCTTGGCGGAGGATTGCTCTGTCTGAGTGCTTCCTAGTTTTTTCTCTTTTTTTGTTACTGGCCTTGAAATCCTAAATTGATAGAGCTGCACTTATTAATACAAGATGTAGAATGAATGAATTTACAGCACAGAATAAAACTACTGTAACTACTGAGTTAAATGTGAAGGTCAAACAGCCACTGGAGATGCAGAGTGGAGAGGTTTGAGTTCAGTGAAATAATGACTGTGTAGCTTCAGGGAATGATCCGGTACAGGAGCTGCGTGTGGCCTCGAGTATCTTCACCCCGCCATATATCTCCTGTCGGGACTGCTGCTAAGTTTTCCACTGTCCTGCACTTTCTAAGTCTTGAAATGCTC
The DNA here is from genome assembly GCA_037902135.1 of Cetoscarus ocellatus. Classification (NCBI taxonomy): domain Eukaryota; kingdom Metazoa; phylum Chordata; class Actinopteri; order Labriformes; family Labridae; genus Cetoscarus; species Cetoscarus ocellatus. The sequence goes on from JBAMNC010001687.1 coordinate 481,790, forward strand.
TGCAGATCCTCTTCCTTCGCTGTGTTTGATACACTCTGAGCCAATAATGAGCAAGAACCCTGAGCTCAATTAGCTTGTTTCCCAGGTAGCCCCGGTGAAGCTGTCCCGCTAACAGGCCCTGACAATCCCACTGTCAACCTGCGCTTGAGCAATTAGTGAAGCCAAACACATGCACACTCACACACCCGGGTCCATCAGGCTCCACCACTGGCATTAGCCATGTCAGCGTGTCTCCTCTGCTGTGGCTGCGTGGCATCGCCGCTCATTTAATGCCCGAGGGAGCACACTCCAGCTTTAAATGGTCTTGCAGTGGAAGGCTTAGCGTCTGCAGCTCTGATGGGCATCTTCTACCATTAGGAACTGGCCTGTCAGAGGTGTTCACAGCCCGATCTTTACTTACCTCTGCGCCCAGTCTGAAGACCAAAGGTGCGCGCCATGGCTAGAAGTTGCCTTCACTCCCTGGCGTCCAATTCTGAACCCATTTCCACATCGCCTGCTCAAAGGATTTCATGTGTGGGTGGGATGGTGTGGCACCGAGCAGTATGCAGATTGTCACTTCGTGCTGCCCAGATGGATTTTGTGAATTTCTTCAGCCAAAAGCTTGACTGGGCTGGAAACATGCAGACTGATACCATCTTCTGAAAATACTCATTAGATTTTTGGGATATTTTTTGGATAATATTGCATTCAGATTGAGGGATGTAGCACATTTTAGCAGACTTTAAAATAATCTCTCAAGAGATGTTGGCATGAAAGCATAAATTCCGATGCCATAAAGGTCTAATTTAAAGTTTTAAAGTTGTAAAGGTCACATATTTTGCTCCTTTCCATCAAGTTTGCACCAGTCCCAGATGTCCTCAGCATGTTTTTAAAGTTTCCTGACTAAAAACCCTCTCAGATATTGGAAAATTGCATGCCTATAAACCCCTCTGTTTTAGCCCTGCTCAGAACTGGCTGTTTTATGGTGATTACATTTTTTTTTATTTTCATCATTGCAACAATCCAATAAAACAGTGACAAAGGGGTCAACTTCAGCAATGTCAACCAAACAAATCAAGGATTCAATGTTTAAAATAGTAGGTGCTGTATGTATATATATATAAGATTTACTGTATTGTTATGTAATGTTCTTTTCTGTGTTTGAGTAGAGATGGATTATATGTACAGAAATTAAGTATTATATATAGATAAAATATTAAGTTTGGGATTGTGTAAAATATTATAAATATGTAATACGTAAATACATTTACTGTAGGAAGTGGTGATAAAAGGGGTAGGATTTAATAAGTTTAGACGTCTTCCTACTCCTTTTCAAGTATGTAGATGTGCTGCACATGCAGGATGTCATCAGCAGTCTTTGTTTGTTTCTTTGGTTTTGGTTTATTTGTTTTCCTTTTTGGTGACTTCCTATTTTTGTTGTTTTTTCTTTTTTCTTTTTTTTTCTGCATGTTCGAAATAAGAGTGTTCATTCATTCATTCACAATCATAATAAATAACTAATAACAACAATAACAACAATAATAAAAATAATCATACTACTACTGCTGCTACTAATGATAATAATAAGAGAAAAATTAACAATAAAAAAATAATAATAGAAATTATAATAAAAAAAGAAAATGTATGTATGTAAAATGTCCAGAACGGGCTGTTTTGAAAAATCATGACCCTGTCTCGAGAGGTTTAAGTCACATTCCCATGCTGGTGGTTTTGTCACCTTTGGTCAAAATGTGGATGATTTCTCAGTATTGGTCGATGTCAACTACTATACCTTGATGTGAAAATGTGGCTTTACTTGGTTTGGCTTTCTCGTGCTGTGCTCTAATGTTTACTCTGGCAGCACAGACATGCCAGAACATTGGTCTTTTCACTGGATCGGCTGTCCTGGTGTAGACATCATTATGGTAAAACCTCAGACTCTCATTTTTCTTTAAGGATGGGCCTCACAGATATATTCTTGGGACATCTGGGACCAATGTGAACTTGAGAAAACGAAGTAGACTTGGCACTTTTAGTGGACTACAGGCCTGGACTACAGGTGTTTGTCAGGGGGCCTGCCTCGGCTTCACCTGTCTGTTATTAGATCCACTGGAAGTTAGAGAAGGATAGTTATAGAAATTACAGTCTTGGATCACAATGGATTTTTTATTAAAAATATTAGGTTTTGAAAACTGCCGTTTATTAAATCCGCCAAAGACATTATGTTTTTCAAGATACGTATGAAAATATGTTTAAAATCAGTACATTTCCAGTATGTGCGGTAAAACATACCTTCATTTTCATTGCCTTTTCACTGCAATACTTATAATCCAACACTTTTTACTCATGATTCTCAATCTATATAACATATTAAAGATGAAGTATTAATATTAATGATGAACTGATGAATCAAAGTTTACCCATAAAAATATAAAGGCAGCAATGTTAAGTCATTAAATGCATAACTAGTCTTATTGTTAGTTCATCTTAATCATGTTCAGCCAAAAAGAGAAAATGAAAACTAAGGGTAGACTGTATTTCTGTCCCATTTGTTAAAAAATAGTGAAAATTCTAAATAGTAATGAAGCAATTATGGAGACGTTTTCGACTTTATTATGTCATATCTCTAATTTGAATAAGTATTGAGCCCCGAGTCAGTGCTTTGGCAGTGAATTCAGCTCGGCGTCGCCTCTATCAGCTCAGCATATGTGGATTTGGGGATTTGCTCTGATGCTTCCTCACAGATTTGGCCGAGCTCAGTCGGGCTGTGAGAAGAGGAGCATCTTCTTAAAAGCTATCTTAAACTCCTGCTGCAGATTTTCCAATGGTTTCTTCAGCCGGGCCACACAAGAACTTAACACAGTGTTTCTGGATGTGTTAATGAGGATCATTGTCGGAGAGCAACAGAAATTAGTCTAAATTAAGACCGAGCTGTGGTTCTGTTGTTCTACTGCTAATGGTGTCACACTGTAACATGTAAGTCCAAGATGAGGTGTTTTGCTTTTGAGTTGTTCTATTTTAAGTAAGTAAACGATGGATTTTTTAACATTATGAAATCCGAACAATACAGTGCGTTAAAATCTCCGTGCTGGAAACAGCTGAGGATGGAGGCATAATGTCTTTGGGTTGTCCATATGTCCACATGTCCATCAGCCCATCAGCCCATCCATTGTTCTGATCCATTCTTGTTAAAGGGATAACTCAGGAACGCTACGAGGGCATCTCTTCAGTGTCAAGATCTGATTTGTGGATGAACTGATTTGATAGCAGAAGGTCGAAGGTGCATCGATTATACAGTTATTTTTGACACCTCTAATGTGTAGAACAGCGTTTTCAGTGTTTTCATGTGCACAGATACATTTCCTGAATGATGCTGAGTTTAAAGAAAGTTTTTTTTAAAAATGTATTTATTCTTATTACAAATCTGGCAACACACATAAAACATACATTTCGACATCTGTGATTTTCCTTTTACAATTTCCAGCTGTATCCAGACAATTTAATGGCCTGTTTCGTAAAGATATACAAAAAATAATAATAAAAAATAAAAATAAATACAAGCGTAAAGATTTTAAAAAATATATGGTACGAGAACCCTTTTGATGAAGATGTCAGTTTGGAGTCTCCAAGAGTATGTGATCTTTTCCAGTTGTTATATTTCCCAACAAAAAAGCTTTTTAAAATCAAAGTAGATCGTTTTTGTCTACGTGTGAACATCCTTCGAGCTGACCCTGAACATTTCTTGACTTGCAGGTTTACCCTTGCTCTCCTACAGCAAGAAGCTTTCATGTCAGTCAGTGAAGGATGGGAAAATACCAGGAGGATGGCAGGGAAATTTCAGGGTAAAATCTGAATGAAAAACTCAACCAATTGTGTTAAAACATGCAGCATACTGATTTTTGCTGTTTTATGAACATCTTAAGAGGATAAAGGTGCCTTCAGACACCTGAAAGGTCCAATAAAGACTACAAGCTGTTGTCTCCCAGCTGTGCTTGTCCTCAGACACTGCAAAGAGTGATACGAGGATAAACTGAAGTCCTACAGTGTGATGATAGAAATCCAAATGTGTCCTGACTCCACTGTGTGACCGACACAGAGTAGACCCCCCCTGGCTCCCCCGTGCTCCCCATTCTGGTTAATTATTTACTTTTCCTACTCGTGTCCACTCCCTGACCCTGCAGAGAGAGCCCGGCATAAATAAAGTACTTGCATCTCATTCCCTCTTCGCCGTGATTACTGCTTCCCATGCACGGTGGCGGGCTGTCCGTGGAAGCGTTAGCTCGGCGTGTGTGTGCTGGTGTGAGTTTGTGAGCGTGGGCGAGCGTGTTCACTTTGATGCACAGTTCAAAGTAGGATGGCATTATTTATTCATGCCTTTGTTGTTCTTATTTCCTCTGCGAGTCAAAAATTCCTGCCGTTCCATTTTAGGCAGATCACGGCAAACTCAGACGCAGTCGATAGCATCTCAGTTGAATGAAAGACATTTAGGAGGCGCAGTGTGTCAATACATCTCCCATCTCGCTTGTTATTTGTAAGACTCTCTTGTTTCAAGCGAACCCACACACGTACACCCCTCTCCTCTCTCTGCTGACTGAATCTGCAATAGCTGACATGATGCTCGGTGTGTGTTTGTGAGTCTCAGAACAACATACAGAGTGAGAGCTCTTACCCTGTTTCTCAAGTCATGGGGGCTGGGAAATAAATGTACTTTAAGGAGAGGATATGGATATAATTTAGAACAAGATGTTTGAAAAGACAGGAGTGTTTACATTAACCCCAGAACAATAACGTTGCGTTAAGTTACTGACGTCAAGTGAAGAATATTTTTGTTTTGAACAAAGTGAAACACATCATAGACTACAAGACAAAGCGAGTTTTGTATTGCTCGCTTATTTTGCCTTATTTTAGTTATTGTGTTGAAATTTGGGGGAATACGTATAGAACTAATATCAAGCCATTGTTTGTTTTACAGAAAAGAGCAGTACGAATTATAAATAAAGTGGAGCCAAGGGAACACACCAACCAACTTTTTATTAAGTCAGGATTAATTAAACTTCAAGACATTGTCGAGTTACAGACTTTATTAGTTATGTTCAAAGTAAAAGGCAGAACATTGCCAGAAAATGTACAACATCTTCTTGCTTTTACTTCAGAAAATAACGACCATAGAAGGAAATTTGATTTTAAACATCCATCGCATGTACTACTCTGAAACAAATGAGTATTTCAGTGTGTGGTGTCAAATTATGGAATTCTTTAACAATTGACTTAAAAGCCTGCACCAATATTCATCAATATTCATGAATGTATAAAGACAAAATGAGTATAAAAAAATATGAGTATAAATAAAAGTATGGCTCCAGGCTGGCTACTGCTTTTCTCGTCCTCATAGGGATGGGAATCGAAAACCAATTCCAGTTGAGCATCGTTAACAGCTCCATCAAAGTATCGATATCATGAGTCTTTTTGCTAATCAAGTCCCTTATCAATTCCTCCACCGACAGGGTTCAGAAGCGGTCAGGATTGTGGCTTATTTTTTAACAAAAGGCGCCTACTGCGCAACCTTAAGTAAGTGGAAACACCAGCAACTTGCAGAAGCAGTTATCTATGCTGTGACATGTGTGTTTGACATTGTTACCTCTGAAAATCTACAGGCCAACATTTGCCCACACAGGAAGTCTGCAGGAATAACTAAGGGGATCATTAAAAATTGGATCTATTAGCAGGATCGTTAATAGCATTGGTATCGATAAAATCTTATCAACTCCCATCCCTACGTCCTCTAAACATGTGCTTGTGCAAAATCTGACAAGATCTGTTATCATAAAAACTGTACGTTTTCAGTGTTTATTTTTTTAGACATTGCAACAACTTGTGATTAGAGCAAGTTGAGAAAAAAGATCTAGATTTTTCATTTTTAAATCTTCTGCAGAAAAAAATTCGATTAGATCTATATATTGCGCAGCCCAAATAAAAGTATTGTTCACAGTAAGGAACATTAACATTCTTAATGAACAGATGACAGTCTGATTGATTTCTAGAAAAGAGTGGAAAACCCTGATATTGTCATAAACTCGACATACAGCCCAGCCATTGAACTTCTCCTTTCCATTTTAGATTGATTCTCCTATTTTGCAGTTTGTTTGCAAAAACTCCACAAACTTGGTGCTGATATATGAGGCTACAGTAAATACAGGCTGATAAATAACTCTCAGAGCGTTTATCACAGAGTATCTGCTGTGGTGGATGCTGCAGTATAAACACACTCGTATGTGTGTCTGTAATGATTCCTGCTGCTGCTGATGGTGAAACCTCACAGCTCTTGCGCAGTGGTCCTAATGGGCAGGCAGGTGTCTCAGCTCCTGTTTTCTGGGACTGAAGCCTCAGTATCATCCCTCCTTCACCCAACACCCGCTCCAGAGCTGCCCACATCCACACGGACCCATAGCGGGGCCTCAATTAGCCGAGCTGTCACTTCCCCTGTGTCTCCTGTCTGCGGCCGTGCTGCACGGAGGTTTCATTTTATTGCATGTGCCAGACTGTGTGTGTTTGTGTGTGTGTGTGGGGGGGGGCGCACTGGGGACACACTGGGGAGAAGAGGGAGGCAGGTGAGGTAAGGGTGGTGTTTTTTTGAGGGTGGGAGCTGTCCCCGATGGCTTTGCTCCGGCGGATCAATAATTGACTTGCTGGTTGTTTGGCAGGAAGCTCTTCAGAAGATCCGTCAGAAGAACACCATGCGCCGCGAGGTGACGGTGGAGCTGAGCAGCCAGGGCTTCTGGAAGACCGGCATCCGCTCCGACGTCTGTCAGGTAACAGCCCGTCAACTGTGGGCGAGTGTGCACACGCCAAGACACGCTGCAGACATGCCGCCATACAGATGCACAAAGCTAACATGTGAATGAAAGCACAGCAAACACCGAGAGCCAGTGTTCATTTTGACAGCACTTTTTAATTTAGCTTTAGTCTTTTGCCTAAAATATCTTTTAGTTGTACTCATAATTTAGTCATCTAAATTGTTTTAATTTTGGTCTAGTTTTAGTCGACGAAATCTACTGTAATATGAAGTGTAAAGGGTAAGACATTTTTTATGTTGCCTTGAATTTCTAAAGTCTGAAGCTCTGATTGGATCGCTCCACAACTTATCCCACCACCACCAAGCTAAGGCAGCTGTGATTGGATGTCCCTCTGAACTCATCCAACCTTTCCACACAACCAAAGTAGCTGTGATTGGATATATTCCTAACTTGTCCCTTCTTTCTACATGACCAAATTAGGTCTGATTGGATTAAGTCTCTGTCAAACATTTTAGTCTAGTTTTTATCTGTTGATGAAAATGTCAGTTAATTCAGTTTGAGTTTTTGTCCATGTGCACTTGTTTATATTAGTTACTGTCTAGTTTTCATCAGGGGAAAAAAGGTTGTTGACTAAAACTATGATGAAAATAAGTCGTCAACAAAATTAACACTGCCGAGAGCCCCATGCAACATTTACATAATGATAGTAGTAACTTTATTTCTACCAAAGAACACATTTAATAAAGTCAGAAAAACAGCACATGAGCCAAACAGCAGAACCTGAAACTTCAAATAATCAAACCAACGACAATAGAGACGTCAACAGAGTGAACTGAGACCAACAATATTAGAGGATGTGAGGACTTAGCAACATTAGCAATGATAATGTTAATCCCAAACAAAATTAAGCAATACAAAGAAGAAAAAGTATTTAACAAGAGTTTTAGGACTGTCAGCATTAATGTTTTGATTTCGACTGACGCTACATGCTACTTACCTTTCTCTGAGTTTCCAGAAAGTCTGCCTCCATGGTGCAGTGTATCCTTGCCCACAGGAGGAGTAAATTAAAGCAGCGCAGCCAGTATTGCCAAATTATTCTACAGAAATCAACAACCGCGTTGATTAAAACAAGCCCAAAACATTTTTTTTTTCTAATGTGATATATATTACTTTTTTAAAAGAGAAATCTATATAAAGCGTGTTTTGATTTTTATCTACATGACATTTCAATTTCACAGTGACATTTTTTCTTATTTGTCTCTTAATTTATTTATTCAACATCCTTTTCTTTATACAGAAGTGAAGGGAGGGGCGACTGTTATTTAAAACTGTGTCATCACTAAACAGTCTGTCTAACCTTGATTTTTGTGACCAAACAGACATAGTCAGGCTTTTATCTAAGTTTTATGTCGATCCTCTACAGCTTTATTATGGGGAAAACAGTAACAGCTACATTAGAAACACATTTAATTCTGGCTATAAGGTTCCTGCTGTCATCTCACTCGTATCTCACACCTCTTCCTGCTCTGATTGGGCCATCATGCTTTGGGCCGCTCACAACTGTTGTAGATTGGAGCTTGTCTAGATGGATCAGCCTGATTTTAAATCTATCAAATTAAAATTCGATAAACGACCACAAAAAACTGTTAATTTCTCACATTTTATGAGGCTAAAAAACAGCCCCACACATTTTTGATTTAAAAAAACGATTTAAAAAAACAATAATTTAAATACCAAACAAACACCTTGGGCAGACGTGTAGTTCTTACATACAACACCTTCTAACCTGTAAACACCTTTTTTTAACATCTCACTGATTCAAGCTCTGGTATTGTTAGGGTCCAAACTGCACCCAAGTTGTCAATGAAATATTAAAATCAATTTTAAACCGGCCTCAGGCTGATTCAGCAGAGCTTAATGTTTAACTTCTGTGGTCATTTTTGTGCACAATTTCACCCTCCTACATATTCTACCAACAGAGACTTTCAGAAGACTCCGAAAACCTTAAAAGATCTTGTTTTTGTTACACAAATGATCATGCCTGGCCAAATCTTACCATTTATTAGTAAGTTTATTAGTGTTGTTCATGTGATGTGGATTTGTATGTGTTGCTGCTGTTATTGTAAGTAACTTCGCTAACCGTGTTGCTGCCTATCTTGGCCCGGACACTCTTGAAAAAGAGATTTTTAATCTCAGTGAGTTTCTTTTCCCAGTTAAATAAAAGTTACATAAATAAATAAAAATGACTTCAATCCCTTAAAACAACAAAAACAATCAGACATGTAAAGGCAGCAGCAGACCAGACAGTTGTGTTTTCTTGAAGAAATAGAAAACGAGCATTTTAACAGCAGGATTCAACTGTGACTAAAGTGGTTTAGTTCTTCAGGTCCTATTTTATTTGGATTGTGAGATGCTGAGAATAATATCAGTAACAATAACAACCTTCCAGCTAACGAGAGTTTTCAGGGTCCACTCTTAAACTGGTCCTTTCCCCTGCAGCTATTCTTGTATTTGTCGACATTACAGGTGGTTTCATGGCTTCCAGCTGAAGCAACTTCTTGTAATCTGCCATCTGTCAATGCCTTACAGTGATTTTGGCCTCAAAATGCCAAATTTCCCTTTAAAGAAAGAGCAGAACCTTGGTAACTGACCCAACTGCTAAGAAATATCCCCAAATTTGTAATACATGGCAATTATCCTTTAAGTCCTGGCATACATGCACACAGCCGTACTCCCCACTTAGCTGGACACAGACCAGCGCTCATAGCTCGGGCACAGATTTAAAAAGTTGGCGTCTGATCTTTCCACACGTTGCGTCACTTCAAGTGTCAAAATCAGTGTCAGGGAAGTGGACTCCCGCTGAGCTTCTTCAGACATACTCTGCATTTAGTTATGTCTCAGACTGGAGGTGATATTTACATAAAACTGGACTTTTGTACAGTTTAAAACACTTTTATCTCACAGTGTGCACCTCTGAGCAGCTGAAATGATCACAGTGTTTGAAGTAAGGGCTGGCAAACCATAATATCTAACTATTATGTTTATTTATTTATTTGTTAGTGTCACTTTTTACCTTTCTTTATTTTAATTATAAAGTTTTAATTTAATATTTAAGTTTTAAATTTGAAAATCAGATGTTTTCTTATAATTTAAGTATTTGCTTAAGTCCTATCATGTTGATATGGTTTTTATCTTTTTACACTTCATCATTTTAGATGTAATTTTAGTCTTTTAACATGTTATTTATTTATTTTAAAGGCATTTTTAGTGTTTTGTTTATTTCTGTTTGATGATTCTTGGTTTCATTGCATTGCATTTTCTCTTGTTTCTTTTCTTTTATATTTTATCAGTAATATTGATTTTATCATTTCTTTTACTTTAGCTTCTCTGGTGTGCACTAGTCTCTAAATCCTCTTGACATCCTACCTTTAATCATTACAATTGAGTAGATGGACCTCTGCTGAGTGTTTATTTGCTGAGTGGTTGTAAGAAAAGGATTATTATCATAATCTAAATATATCTATATATATATATATATCTATATTTATATCTATATATCTATATATATATACCATTTTTCCACAGTCTGTGCTTCCAAAGCCACCTCCAGTGACCAAACACCTGACATTCAGGCTTAAAGAGAATTGTAAAAATAAGTACATCTTTTAATTTCACAAGGTGCTGATCACTTTTGGCTTGCCCACTGGATTGTCTTTAAGTTTTCTGAAGGGAAATGAGGTATTTAAAGCGCAGTAGTGTCCTTACATCTCGTCTCTGTGTAGAGTTGTTCTGATTCCAATACCAGTATCGGAAACTGCCCCAATACTGCTGAAAATGCTGGCATCGGTATCGGCGAGTACTGGAGTCCAGGTACCATCCAATACCACGGAGCTCCAAATGTCCACGGTAAAGCTGACTGCATGCTCGTCTTCTGCTACCGATGTTAGCCCGAAGGGTGTATTAGCCGTAAGGGTGTAATGCTGCCTGGTTGGAGCTCTCAGCGTGTTTGCAATCTGTTTTTGGGGGTAAGCGGTGATTTGGTTCATAATCCATTGCATAGCGTTGCATTGTACTTTGTGTTGTATTATATGCGATTATAAATGATGGTACAGGCTTCTGCTTTTTGAAATAAATGGCTTGAATTTGCTGTATTTATACATGTTTTACAAAGGGTTTAACCTTAGCCAGGCCTTACCACAATGATAATAATACCACAGTCACGCAGGCGTAGTATGATATTTTTTTATAACATACTGGTGTCGGATCGGTACTCGGTATCAGCCGATACCCACAGCACAAGTATCGATGTGGGTTACGAGAGGGAAAAAATGGTATCAGAACATCTCTGTGGGAGCAGGAATATGCTACAGTTAGAAATAAGCAGCAGAAAACCCTGCTGTAGCTTCAGAATCAGAATGCCCTTTATTGTCATCATACAAAATGTACAACAAGATTGGAGAGTTTTCCTTTTTCAGTGCAAGAGATAGTTATGTAAAAAAACAGGAGTAAAGTATAAAAAAGTTCTAAGTATGAAGTAGTTGTAAAAGATATAAGTACAACATGTACACAAGATAAAATCCTACAGTACAGTGCAGTTGAAAAACTCTATATACAAATATAAAATAGAAAAGATAAACCAAATAAATATTTCTATGTATATAAGGAAATGCATTGTACAAATTGTATTACAATATATAGCTTTACTATGGTGTGATTTAAACAATTCAATAAAATGTGATTTAAGAGAATTAAACAATGTAACATGTCAGTTTGTGGCTTCAAGACCTTAATCGCATTGTGAGTAATGTGTAACTTTGACAACTACAACTCATGTTATCTAGATGTTTAATACAGCAGCTTCACAGCTCCATGCATGTCTGTATTTTATCTTAGGCAGGCCTAATGAGACTTAATCCTTAACCCTGAATGTGTAAGTGCCCTGCTCTGCCCAATAAAGCATGCAGACTTGTTCTTACATTTATAAGTGCATCGAAACAGACTTCCATTCTGGATTTTAACATTCTCTTATTTATTGTCTATTTTGGTATTTCCTGCCTGTTACTCAGGAAAATAATTGCCATCAGCATTGCACATCTCCCTCCTCAGAACACATCACCCTCTCCCTGTTTGCAGCCTGCAGCCGATGCTCACATTTGGAGAGGAATGACAGAAAAGTTTCTTGCCTCGTAGACCAGACCTCTCTTACAGCAAGGTCTAGCAAAGAAGGGATCCGATCCATAATTGCTGCCCAATTATATTTGCTTCAAGCTGTACTGCTGCGACTAATTGGTTCATGAATAATTTCAGTTGGAACTGCGGCGGTACACTTCGCACAATGTGTGACACAGACAAGAGATAACGGCAATACTGACCCATAGCTTCTTGATTCGGAATAAAGCCGGCGCTCTTTTCAGAACAAAATCAACACCCTCATTACTGACATTGCTCGACTACACCAAGGTTGTTTCACTTGAAAGGCTCTGTCAAGGACCAGGCTACGCATCGGAGGCAGAAACTGAATTTATTAACTCGTCAATGTTTATTTTTTTAATTTAATCCTTACATTTCTTTCTTTTTGATTTGCTGCTGTTTGGTTGTCTTTCTGCAGCCTTTGCATCCCTGATTAAAACCCAGTGAAGACTATCAGTAGGTCCAGAATAGGTCAAGGAAAAGGCAGCTTGTTTTCTTGTCCACAAAGAAAGGAGAGGCGTGGGTTGCTTTTCATTTGCTATAAATGCATTTATGTCTCACTGTGCACCTTATAGATAAGCACTCCTACATATATCATAACCTAGTTAGATACATGCCCTGGATAGCCATACAGATGCATTCATGTTATTTAATTAGAGGTATGAAAATAACTGGATGCACCTCGAAAGCCCACATTATCTTTCTGTAAACTTTTCTGATGGCAGAGGTTGAATTTGGCATATTTATCACACATATTTAGAAAGAAATTCCCCCAAAACTATTGTTAAAGCAGCCTTGTGGTAGCTTTCAGCCACACACTCACTCAAATAGCTAATCACACAATCATATGACAGCAACTTAATGCATTTAGTGATGGTCAATGCGAAAGTTCACACTGAGTATGAGAATGGGGAAAGAAGTTGACAAGAGACTGACGGTGGCATGGTCATCAGCGCTGTATGGAATATTTCAGAAACTGCATAACTAATGTGCAACCATCTCTAAGGATCCATTTACATGACCAATAAGATGGCTGAAAATGGAGAGTTTTCGTTGTGTTTGCACCTTCTGTTTACACGAGAATGGTGCCCAAAGTGCCTGAATCCACAAACGTTTGAAATCGGGGGCCAGAGTGAAAGTTTTGAAAATGTTTTTGTTGTCTCCGTGTAAACAGGAATGAGCGTTGTCAGGGAAAACGGGGACCACGGCGCACTTTCAGATAAAGGTAGCTTGCGTACATGGCAACAACAACAACACTAGCTATGACCGACTACCGAGCAACATGTGTGCTGCTGACTGTGTTATGTTTGTTATCGCTCCTTCAACAAAATTTGGATTTCTGCATCAATACTCTGACCAGCGGAGACGCATTTGTGATATTCGCCAAGGACACTACGAACCTACATCGCCAACTACTGGCCTGGCATGCCTGAGTATCGTTGCTGACCATGTCCATCCCTTAATGACCGCAGTGGACCATCTTCTGATGGAGACTTCCAGCAGGACGTTACAAATCATCTCAGACTGGTTTCTGAACATGGTGATTAGTTCACAGTACCCCTGTGGCCTCCACAGTCACCAGATCTCAATTTAGGAGGAGATCTGCATTATGGATGTGCAGCAGTTTTGCACCTGCTAGTCGACTAATTGACCCAATAGTCGATGACTAGTCGACATTAGTTGCATCCCTACTGTATGTCGAGGAGTTGAGGCAGGGCTTACATTTACTGTTGGTCATGCAACCCTTCATCAAAATGACCCAACTATCTCTAAAAAACACCAAATAAAACTTCAAAATGTTTTCAGCAACTTCTTTCAACCTGAAGATTTTCTGAGAGACTGCATAGAATTTTATTATTACTAAAACCCTTTATTTAAGCCCTTGTAGGAGATGGAGACTAGAAAAGGTGAAACCATTGGCTCCAACTGTTAACTGTTTGCTTTACTCTAAAATGTTTTAACATTTTTTCATCATCAATTAGCCGCATCAGATTCTTCAACATTCTCCTCTACTCTGTGCCAAAGTCACATCAGGCTCTAAAGGTTGGAATATGCAGAAGTTTATCAGGTTTAACTTGTGATCACATTTATGATCAAATGGAAAACAAGTTGGAGCAGCTGTATTATCTTATTCCAGGCGGTGAAAGGGCTGTTTTTCTCAAACAGCGATCCGGCACCCCAGGGGTACTTTGCAGAACTGCGGGGGGTACTAGAGATTCTTTTAAATGTTAATTTAAAACATGTAAGTCCTGCATGATTCCTGAAATAATCTTAGAATTTCACGTGTAGCATACCCCTCAGGTAACTGCAGGGATGTTTATTTAATTATAAATAGTAATACAGACACAAACGTGCACTCATGCACTGTGACACTTTGATTCATATTGTACATGCCTGGATAGCTACAGTTCTAATGGGCTGTGGCTATATTATACAACATTTGACCACTGAGCGGTGTGAAAGGAAACTTAGCTTGATGGAAATTAACCAGGGTCTTGTGACTTCACCCCCAAAACTTGTTTTCACTTGACAAACTGCTGGACAACCAGAGGAGCCTCTTCATCCCAAGACTGCTCCTTCAAGGTCAGGACCATCAGACTGAGAAACTCTTTGTCCCTCAGACCATCAGACTGAGAAACTCTTTGTCCCTCAGACCATCAGACTGAACAACTCCTCACTGGGGGGAGGCGGAGTAACAGGAAGACTGAGGACGGGAACAAGCAGTAGACTACAGCCATATTTATGTTTATAGTAGCCATAATTATATTCATATCTGCAAATTGTTTTTACTTTTTTACTTGAATATACCCTGTGTACTTGCTATGCTGCTTGAATCTGAATTTCCCAGATGGAGTTTTTCCAAGGAATTAATAAAGTTCTTTCCAATCTAATCTAACCCTTTCATGCATGGTGTCCACTACAGTAGACAGATATTTGGAATACATTTTATATCATTTAGGTTGCAGTACCATGTCCAGGTGGTAAACTCCCAAACCCTTGTCTCAAGTTTCATAAAAATATTATCTTTGCATATTTTGTCATATTGAGATATTGCATCATAAATCCAAAATGGCTGCTGAAAGGCGATTTGCGCACCACCCTTCAGGAATTAGTGTTAAATCCTTCTATTCTCAAGGAATCAGATGGGTTTAAAAAAAAAATCCAATTTAATTATATATTATTAATTTTTGTATTTTTTATTTAAAATGTTGGTGTAATTCACAAGTGAATAGTTTGATTAAACATCAATAATAAGTATACTTCAGATTTAGGTTTTTATTTATTTACTTTTATTAAATGTTTGTAAAAGACGTGTGTTTGTGGATCTTTATTAAGTTTCATCAAATTACTATTTGTACTGTTTATGCGTAGTGTCCACTGTAGTGGACAGATGCATAACTCCCTCAGAATATAACATTAAAAAATGACCATGATTTTTAACTTATTTGAAAGTAAAAACAAACTTTTTTTTTTTAAGTATTCCTTTGTGGTTTAATAATTCATGCATGAAAGGGCTAAACCAAACTAAGTCTACCAAACTTAATATATGAATGAGACCTTATTTACGCACTTCAGCTTGACTTATATTTCTTTTCCAAGTTTCACTTACCTCTTATTGTGTTTAATATGATAGAGTACCTCTGTGCACAGGAGTCAGTCATTTCAGGCAGCTACTGGCACTGTAAACAGGGGGAGAGGGAGAAGTCCTGATGCTGAGGACTTATTGTGTTGTGCGTAGTCATGCTGTGTCGTAGGAAAGAGACATGTCAAACACACTCAATCAAGCCTTGATAGTGTAGACATTTGTTTAAGGTACTGCATGATTTTAGAGTCCTCTTTGGATCAAGTTTGAGAACAACTTTTATTTCAAGTTCAAGCACACTTTGAAATTCACGCCTTCAATATTTCAACCAAGAGGGAAAAGAAAAATTCAGTCCGCCAGTCCAGTTGGACAGTCTCCAAGCTGCCCAAACGTCAACAGTGACAGCAAATTAGAAATTTCCCACCTTTTAATTACCAGAGTATCAACCCTAACAAGCCCCCGCCTCGCCTCTCCCGCTCGCACACGCTCAGTCACTCTGGCTCTCATCAGAGCAGGTCGGGAGCTGTAGACACGACCAGGGCCCGGCTCTGTTAATTGGCTGCTTAACAAGGCCTGGGGAGTGTGTCACCACGGCCCCCCTGATGGCCCCAGGGCTACGTGGCAGCACCGCTTGTAGCCGGCAGGCCTCGCGCTCCCCCCCTCCCCCAGCAGCACTAATTAAAACATGCATGGCTCCCTCCTCTCTCATGTGGTGGCACGGGGTTAATGTGCGTACACCAGTTCCTCAGCCTCGCTCTCCACCGGCCGACTTGATAAGCCTCTGCTAATGATTCTGCTGATTGGCTGTCTGAGTGACGACTCGTTTACTGACCGGGCGACTGTTTTCTTTCATTCTCGCTGTCGGTGTCACACTCCCTTGTGACATGAACGCTCTGGAGTCATCCACAAAGTCCGTCTCCTCCTCTCATCTCACTCTTTGCTGCTGTTTAACTTTCACTTTTTTTGCCAGCAGTGTCGTTGTTGCTCTGAAATAGTTTAATACTCCACTAATTCTCCACTGAGCATTCTTGGCCAAAAGTCTAAATACATTATACACTCAGACCACTTCAATCAGTCAAACTTTATTTGTATAGCACTTTTCGTACATGTGTAGCACAAAGTGCTTTACGTAAACAGAGAACGAGAGGGTTTGTGCAAATCAAACTTAATTAACAATAAGAACAAATACACACTAGTTAAGCAAAATGATGATAATAATGATAATAATAACCATAATTTAAATAATAATAAATTAAATAATAAATTAACTATTCCTATAGCTATACTATGTAGAAAAACAACTGAAACAACCGAATTTCCCCTTGATGATTAATAAAGTATTTCTGATTCTGAAATAATAAATATAGATATACAGTGCCCAGTATAAATGAGTACACCCCCTATAAAAAGTAATGTATTAATCAATATCTAAATAAACAAAAGAACAATTTCCAAAGTTTTGACAAAGCTTACTTTAACATAACATTTTTTTTTTTTTTTACCATAAGATGAAAATAAGGGCAATATGATGATTAAAATTTACCTTTGCTCCCACCCCTTTGATTGGGGTGTACTCATTTTTGCATCCTGATCTTTAATTGAGAAAAATACTTTTTTACGTGCAACGAAAACACTGGAGATAGAAATGATAAAATAAAACAGAATACAAGTAATAATATAATTAAAATAAATATATACAGATAAATAATTAAAGACTGTTTGGTAAGAAAGTTAGCACAAACAAAGCTGAAATATATGATTCAATGAAACATGTTAAAGTGGGGAAGAAATTGTTCAATAGCCAGATTAAAAGGTAGATCTTGAATTGAGTCTTAAAAATACTGACACAGAAATGGGATATATCTCTAAAAGCTGCCTCACCGTAAGTCTTTTTTCTGATTTTTGGCTCGACTAAAAAACACAATCTGAAGACCTGAGGGCCCTCACAGGCTCATATGATAAAAGCAAATCAGATTAATGTGCTGGACCAAGATCATTAAGAGATTTAAAAACTAATAAAAGAACCTTAAGATCAGTTCTAATGGATGCTGGAAGGATACGCTTTATTAGGCACACCTTGGACCTCTTTTTGCCTTCAGAGCTGCCTTCATTGAGTGGCACCCACTGTGGTCTTCTGCTGCTGTAGTCCATTTACTCCAAGATTTAAATGTGCCATTTTCTCTGACCTCTGGCATCAACAAGGCAATTTTGTACTGCAGCCACAAAATTTTAGGTCCCACGAAAATATATCACATCCAGTCCCACCACTACATCCCAAACCAATTCTTTAGGGACAGGAATTGACAAGATTTATGTATACCAATGCCCTTATAGGCCCTTAGATGAATCACTTATTGATTCCTGTGGATTTTTTATGTGGGGAAAAATTGACAGGTCTTCAGTGACAACGATGTCAAACACCACTTTACCAATTAGCCCCCGCAGCTAATTAGGCTAATTGGACGAAGCATCTGCGATCGGATTGAAGGATTATCCATCCATCCATGCATTATCTGTACCACTTATTCCTTTCGGGGTCTTGGGGGATTGGAGCCTATCCCAGTTTACATTTGGACGAGAGGCGAAGGTACACCCTGGACCAGCCGCCAGCCAATCACAGGGCCACATAAAGAGACAGACAACCATTCACACTTAAACCTAAGGTCAATTTAGAGTCACCATCAACCTAATGATCATGTTTTTGGTCTGTGGGAGGAAGCAGCAGTGCCTGGAGGGAACCCATGCATACACAGGGAGAACTCCACAATACAAACTCCAAACAGAAAGGCCCTGACTGACCCAGGGATTGAACTGGCAGCCTTGTTGCTGTTTTTACCTCCGCAAAGGAGGTTATGTTTTTGCTGGCGTATGTCTGCCTGCCTGTCTGTTTGTTTGTTAGCAAGATTACTCAAAACTACTGGACGGATTTGGCTGAAATTTTCAGGAGATGTTGGTAATAGCCGAACCTAAAAATGATTAGATTTTGGTGGTGATCCAGATGACCGCCTTTAGCGAACAATCATTTTTGCTGAATAACTGCCTAACTAATCATAATATCAGCATGATTCTTTGTGCTAGGTGTGGGTTTTCAGGGTCATGAATCATATTATGATGGTAACTTTATCATGGAACTATTGCTTATAGATGTAACGGTAATATGTGAGCTACCTTGGTGGAGGTTTGCGCTCTCTGAGCGCTCTCTTATGCTTTCTAGTTTCTTTCTTTGACCGTCATAGGTATCAGTCAGATGATCCTGTCTGGTACTAACGGCCACATTTAAGTCATTGAATCACCTTCCTTCACTGTTCTGATGCTCGGGTTAATTTTCAGCGGGACAGGACCATATCTTCATGCCTAAATGCACTGAGTTGCCACCATGTGATTGTCTGGTTGACTGCATTTCCTTTTCACACTTAAAACATTCATCTGGTTCAGCACATTTAAATGTCATGGGCTTATCCATTTAATTAATTTAATGCATCAAACAATAACAAAGTGGGTGCTTCAGGCAGGAAAGAGCTGTTTTGTCCACGTCCACTCCTAAGCCGTGACGTCCTTCTGCAAATCTTCTCTCCACGCCTGTAACCTCTTTCTAGAAGTTTCCGAAAACTTTCCTTTTACAACACGAGGGTCAGAACAGGACTGTCAGTGTTTGTCCGAATGTGACAGTGTCAACATGTGGAGATGGTGTTCGATTTGGCGCCCCAGTCCAGATGTGAATCTCCGTCCCTTTCTGTCATTCCCCCTCACGGTGCCAGCGATTGGGTTTTTGATTATTTCATCTCTCTGTTGCAGAGCACCACTTAATAAATAATGACTGGCTGATTGATTTCTCCCTCCCTGTTCATTCTATCAACCTCTCTCCTTTTCTCCCCCACAATCTCTTCATCACACTTTCTCTCACAAAAACACTCTCCCATTTCTCTTCTTCCACATCAGGCACGATTCTTATTCGCCATCTTTTCTCTTTTCGATATTTTCTCTCTATGCCGCCGTCTCGTGTCACCCTTTTTACCGATTCCCTCTGTCCTCCACAGCACGCCATGATGCTGCCCGTCCTCACGCATCACATCCGGTACCACCAGTGTCTCATGCATCTGGACAAACTCATCGGCTATGTCTTCAAGGAGCGCTGCCTCCTTCAGGTAAGCCACAGTCATGACAGCTAAGTAATAACAAGGTGTTGTGTTTCACAGCACCAAATTAAAGTTAATGTTGGAGCCCTTGCCTACTGCAAAAGGAAGAATTTTACCAGAGAATATCTCAGATTTTTCATCACTGAGATATTATTCTTTACTGAATATCCTATTCAAGGTTTTTACAGAGGAGTCCAGAACATAAATGAAAATGCAAACTGTTTCAGGGTCTCCAAGAGGAAAAGAAAGACAATGCACTGTCTGTGCAGCTCTGTTTTCACTCCTGCAAGCCACACATGAATGAGTGCTTTGACAATGGTGATAGTTGTGAAGTACAGACCTGCAGCATGTGAGTCAGACTGTAGGATAGGCTTATAGGGCTGTATGATATTACATTAAGTGATTTTGTGATCTACAGTCCATGATATTATCACAAGATTCAGAGAATGTGGAAGAATCTCTGCATGTAAGTGGCAATGCCAAAGAACAACATTGAATGCCCATGACCTTCAAACCAGCATCATTCTGTAAAGGATATCAGCACGTGGGCTCAGGAACACTTCAGAGAACCATTGTCAGTTCACACAGTTCATCTCTACATCTACAAGGTCAAGGTCAAACTCTACCATGCAAAGACAAAGCCAAATATCAACAACACCCAGAAACACCGCCGGCTTCTCTGGACTGAGGCAAAGTGGAAAAGTCTGCTGTGGTCTGAGTCCACATTTCAGACTGTTTTTGGACATCATGGACATGGTGTCCTCCGGGCTAAAGAGGAAAAGGACATCCAGACTGTTATCAGAGCAAAGGTCAAAAGACAGCATCTGTGATGGTATGGGGGGGGTGTTAGTGCCCATGGCATGGGTAACCTGCACCATTAATGCTGAAAGGCACATGCAGTTTTTGGAGCAACATATGCTGCCATCCAAGAGGCGTCTTTTTAGGGACATCCCTGCTTCAGCGAGACAATGAAGACACATTCTGCTGAAATTACAACAGCGTGGCTTCAGAGTGAAAGAGTGCAGGTACTAGACTGGCCCCTACTGGGCATGATGAAGCATGAAATACAACAACAGAGGCCCCGGACTGTTGAGCAACTGAAGTCATGCATCAAACAAAATGGGAAAGAATTCAACCAAGAAAGCTTCAGCAATTAGTGTCCTCAGTTTCTTGCCCCGTCCCGGCTTTTTATGGATCATGTTGCAGGTGTCAAATCCAAAATGAGTGGGTATTTACAATAAGAATTGGTTTAACACTTTTAACATTGCATATCTTGTCTTGGTAGTGAATTCCATTGAAATATACTGTAGGTGGAAAATGATTTTTAAGTCATTGTTTTCTGGTTTTGTTTGTTTCACAGTGTCCCAATTTCATTGGAATTGGGGTTTAGATGTTGTGCATGCAGGGACAGATTCTGCATTAATGTTGGTCACTGTTTAAACCTGAGGATGGCAGCACCTGACAGACTTGAACAGAAAGAAATTGGCATTTTCGGTTTCCATTAAGCGAGGCATATTTTGGAAATCACATTACTGACATTGCGCCCTCTGGAATATGATTATTGCACATGCACACATTGCATTTGTGATATTTTATTTCTGCTTTATTTCTTTTTTCCTGGTGTCATATTAAACTTCAGTTCAAAAGGGATAAAATAAATTACAATGTAAATGAAATTGACAAGTAACACATTCACAAAAAAGACAAAACTAGTAATTAAAAACAAACAGAGCTAGCATAACTCATAAGAGTACAGTAAATAGACATAATTAAACACAATCTGAAACAATCTCATTCTCAAATATACCCTTTCTCAGTTTATTTTTAAACCAACTTTGCTGGTATTTTGATCTATTGTTCAGTGGTATAAAACCTATTTCTATAAATATGGGAGCAGCTGCTCTTCATCAGACCATCTGTTATTCAGTTATTAAGGTTTTTAGTCGTGGATAGACAGCAGTGCCAGATTGCAGGCTAACACCAAATGTAGTAAAGTTATAAAGTTATCAACGACCGTATGAGGCAGTGACCTAAAAGACAGAGTTTTACCTTTGAGCTGCAGAAAAGGAATAAAGTTGTTTCTTAGATCAGTTTAAATTGGATCATGTTAAAATTCCCCAGCTCCCTCTGCAGGTCCATTTTCTTAGAGTTTAAGGCTGGCACAGTTGATATCTACCAAGATAGATAAGGGTGGGTAAATCCCTGCGGTTCTATTAGGAGGCCGGTTAGATAGCCCGATAAGAAAGTCAACATATTTTTGTGGAGGGGCTCCTTGTGCTCAGAGATCCTGGAAGGCAGCCTTTGCCTCATTATTGTGCCCATTCCACCTCTGCAGGGAGAGTTCAGGTAGAATCAGGGGCTCTGGAGTCATCTGAGGTAACCCACACACACCGGCCTGAGTCACATCTCTGCAGCGAGCCGCCCCAGCTTCGACGTGAGCTGCAGTGACAGTAGTCAGGACAAACAACAGCCCCCCCCCCACCTCTGTCAGGTCTGCTGCCTCAAGCTGTGTGCTCTCAGAGCGAGCCCCCGGCTCCCTCCAGCAATATTGAAGAGCTGTCATAACCTGAGACATTAGAAATCAATGTGTTGTAGCCTATTCATAGTTAAAGAGGGGAAGGATGCATTAAGACTGGCTCAAGGGCTCAGCGTGTGTTTGTTCTGAGGCGTAACAGCCCTCAGTGTGTGTGTGCGTGGAGGGTATTTGCACATATTGATCCATGATTGGCCTTTTTTACCATTTGCATAATGACGACCTGTCATAGAGTGGGATGATAATAATGGGGCTTATAACGCAGAAATGAATCACTGCTTTAGTACTCCCTGTTCTGTATGCCTGCACTCTATGAAGTGTTGAATAACGTTACGTGTACATGCCTAAAGTAAGGGAAAATCAGCCTTAAAGGAACACTCCAAAATTTTTTTTTTATGTCTTGCCTCACTCCTGAGTCCATAACAAGCAGATAGACTCCATTCTTTCAACTGTTTGTGCAGTAACAATGAAGAGATGGACAAAACTCGCTCACTGCTAGTTAGCTTAGCTCAAACACTGGGAGTCAACGGGTAGCGTTAGCCTGCCTCTGCCTACAGTCATCAGATAAACTCTTCAGCCACTCTAAACGGTCCTGTGTGCTTGTTATGACTCGTTTTTTTTTGCCTCTTTTATGTTACATTATCTTTTATTATCTTCATGTTATCTTCTTCTACTCCTAAACAGAGGCTTGTGTTGTTGATCTACTTCCGCGGTGATTTTCGCGAGAGATGTGAGTCTTCTGAACAGCTACTTTAAGAGAACAATGAGAACCGATTCGCAGTTGTTAGTGAGCCGTTTGTTTCTTAAATTTGCAGGTAATTTGCATTTAATAATGGCTCACAAACAAACGGCTCGCTCAGAACTGCGAATCGGTTCTCATTGTTCACTTAAAAGAGCTGTTCAAAAGACTCGACTCGTTCGCGAACTTCACATCTCTCGCCACCGTGGAAGAAGGGTCAACAAAACAAAGCCTCTGTTTAGGAGTAGAAGGAGATTATACCATGATAGTAGAACATAATGTAACATAACACTGTAAAAATGAGTCACAACAAGCACACAGGACTGTTAAGAGCTGCTGAAGAGTTTATCTGATGACTGTAGGCAGAGCCAGGCTAACGCTACCCATTGACTCCCAGTGTTCGAGCTAAGCTAACTAGCAGTGGGTGAGCTCTGCCCGTCTCTTCTTTGTTACTGCAGCACAGTTGAAAGAATGGAGTCTATCAGCTTGTCATGGACTCTGGAGTGAGGCAAGACACGAAAACAGTAAAAATGAGTGTTCTTATAACACTGGTGTACCCCACTTTAGACATCAAGCAGCCCCAAGCCAGAACAGCCGAACTATCCCTTTAACTCATTAAAAACCTCTGCCGCACTCTATCACGAGCGATTAAAAGCAAACACTGACCTGCTGCGAGGCCGGCCGCCACCTGACAGACAGAGGCCCTTTCATCGTCCATTTGATCCTGACGTGTGCGTCTCACTGGGAGAAGGTAATGGACGTGTCCGTCCCTTCATCTCCAGCACAAACAAAAACAAAACAATCATTTTGCTCCTAACAGCTCACATAAAGGCCTCTGCAGTGTGAGTCCTGTCTCTCTGCATCACAATTCTGTCCACTGAGGTGTTAACGCCGTGACATTGCTCGGCACGAGTGTGTGTTTGGACAAAGTCAGGGTTGTCAGCAGTTCACCACTACTGGGACCGAAAATGACCCAAGTAGGGAGCCATCATCGGCGGGCTTACGACACTCTCCTCCATCCCAGGCCCACGTCCCACAGCACACACTCTCCGCTCTGTCCAAATGGGTTTGGACAGAGCGGCTGCAGCAGTGCAACGGTGCTTGTTCAAACAGCCCCTGGTTTCAGATCTGCCATCGCCTCCCATTTCGCCCCCGCTCTGATGGGACGATCACATTTAATGAGTTGAATGATTTCCAGAGGCAGTCTATCCATTTTTCAAGTGAGGGAATCTGGAAGCGCTCTCTGATTGCATTATAAATGAATTGTGCTTCGATACAAGGTGTGTGTGCTCTGAATTCATCCATCTGAAGCTGTTGGAGTTGTACGGCTGTTTTTAATTATTGGACTTTAATAAAGACGTTTTGCACCATCATATCAGTGTTAAAATACCAGAGATCACGCCTAAGGCTTAAAACCAGGCTCTGAAAAATCCCTTTGGCAACAAATATCTGATTTGCTCTCCGCATTAGCATTTCAGTGCAGGTGGAGGTGGTGTTAAAGCCACACTGAAGTGGCAGTGAGTATTTTCAGCATACTGATCATTTGGATCAATGGCTAATGTTCTTCAGATGGTTTGACACCTTTCTATCGATGTTTTTGATATTCTGATCACTTCTATTGTCCTTTTTTAACTCCCCTAAATCAAAGCCTTCGTCCTCTATGAAGTGGCAGGTGGCACCTGATCAAGCTCCGGCTCAGGGGAAGTAGCATGGAGCTGCCATGATAAAGGCCCACAATCCTCTCTGCTGAGGAAATGGGGAATTAGAGCAATGCTAATTTCAGACAGGTGACAAATTAAAAGATGAACCAAAATAAATCTTAGCAAGGTATCGGGCTACCTTTACCTTGGCAGCGTGTCCACATTTAATTGGAGTATGTTGACGGATGAAATGCCATTGCTTTATATAATTTCCCATCATTTGGTGTTTAAATGGAGGTTGATTGAGCTCTTTTCATCAGGACAGTCCAAAGCCTCTAATTGTCCTCAGTTGGGTTTTGGTTAAGGCAAAAGCCTGTGATACACATCTCCTTTTTAGCACTCACTCAGCACTCATGCTACATGGTTATGGAGCGCCGTTTGGGCATAAAATCAGCTCTACTAATCACTAATTTGGAGTACATGGTGCACGAGTAGACTTTTCTAGTGAAGCAAAAGTGTCACTAGTACTACTTAAACTTAACTAAAAGCTTAAATAGTAGTACTAGTAACACAAAATTGTTTATTAGTAGATGATTTTGCTTTTCCAGTAAGGTCTACTCATGCACTAGTGCACCAAAAACCTTTACTAATAAAACAAAATTTTTGTTTACTAGTACTGCTAGTAAACTCTAGTTTAGTCTACTAGTAGTACTAGTAAAGCCAAAAGATTCACTCGCAGTACTAGTAGACCTAATGCAAATGAAGTAGGAGAGATTTTAACCAAATCCAGAACCCTGATTGGTTGTTATATTTTTGAAAGCCAATGGGAAGCCTGAACTTGCTTGTCCCCGCCCCCTTATTAGCATATAAGGCTTACTAGTAGTACAAATGAACATTTTTAAGTCTACTAGTAGTACTAGTAGGTCTGCTGGTACTGCAAGTGAATCTTTTGGCTTTACTAGTACTACTAGAAATAATGGAGAGTCCACATCTGACAGAATTCCTTTCCAGGTTTCAAGACTTATTACTGGAGAGGAAGTGGACTTGGGCGGTCGTTCCTTCTTGGGGAAAACCAAAGCAGCATCTCAGAGAAGGAATTTTGTTCTGGCTGTGAAGGCTAATGAGCTGTACTCCATTAAAGGAAGCAGAATTTATTTCCCTTTTTTCATATTTTCCTTAGAAGAGATGAAAGCGGATCATCTGGGAAAGCAGAGGGATGGGTGGGTCTGAACAGAATCAGTGCTTGTTTCCAGCTCATTCCCTGTAATGTTTTAATGAAAGCATATCTGTGAATCAAAAATCACAAGAAGACCATATGTCGTAAATGTATAATCAGTAAGCCATACTCAGAATCAGATGTTCTTCTGGTTCCTCCAGCTCTGTGCTGCAGCAGTGTACCTGGTATTGCAGTACAGAATGGCAATGCGATCCTGGCATGAGGCAACCGACGAAAAGCTCAGCCCGAGAGCGGGGGCCTTGCACTCTGCACTTCCCCCCTCCTGGATCCAGCGGAGCCGCGGCCCTTTGAAGCTCCTCTTCTGAGAGCCCTCCTGTTAAACATTTAACATTTAAAACTTTGGTGGAGGGGGAGGGACGAGCCGGCGAGGCATGTGTTCGCGGTCGCAGCACGCTCCTGCATCCCCGCATCTGTCAGACCCCGCATAATCCCACCCACCCCCTGTTGCTTCATCCTGTTCCTCACTTTTGACCCATGCTGACAGAGCGAGAGGCATCACAGAGCATCTTAATAATTTAACCGAACAAGTCCTCGGCCCCCGCGCTGGTATTGCATGCTTTTGTTTGTGTGCCCTGACGAATGCTGCCGTGACTCTGTGTGCTGAGTATGAGGGTATTTTGTTTTTGACTCATGGTGATGTATGCAGAGACATGCAACTGAGGTGAGCCTGTGTATCAGTTTGAGCCTACCTGAGTATCTTTTTAAAGTTTTGCTGTTTTCTTGTTTTGCCTGGACAAAAAAAAATCAGCATTTATTGTCACAGACGGGGTTCCTGCAGGTATTACTTTTACCTCACTTAAGTTTTGAAGTCGACTAAAATATGAAGTGTAAAGGGTAAGGCATTTTTTATGTTTCCTTGAATTTCTGAAGTCATGTTTTACTCTTGGATAAAATCAAACATCTAATAACCCTTAATTGAATGCTAGTAAAGTCTGAATGTATAAATGAACAGAAACAAATTGAACTTTTGTGTGAAATGCAGTCACCTTTATTTAGGCTACCTGGCAGAGCATCTCAGTTACAATACCAGAACTGACAACAAACAGTGAACCTGCTCTACATGAATATATCAATTCATAAAGAGAGGAGCTCTGATTGGATCGCTCCACAACTTATCCCACCACCACCAAGCTAAGGCAGCTGTGATTGGATGTCCCTCTTAACTCATCCAACCTTTCCACACAACCAAAGTAGCTGTGATTGGATATATTCCTAACTTGTCCCAACTTTCTACATGACCAAATTAGGTCTGATTGGATTAAGTCTCTGTCAAACATTTTCGTCTAGTTTTTATTTGCTGATGAAAATGTCAGTTAATTTAGTTTGAGTTTTTGTCCATGTGCACTCGTTTTTATTAGTTACTGTCTAGTTTTCATCAGGTGGTTGACGAAAACTATGACGAAAATAATTAGTCAACAACATTAACACTGCTATTACGGCCTCTATAGCTGACAGAACTCTTTATCGTGATCGAATTCTAGTTTGAGAAGCTTCCTAGTAATGAGTATACTCAGGTTTGATAGCTGATTAGATAGAACTAATTTTTTATTTCACCAAGTTTGAAATCACTTGCTCACAGGACCACCTCTGGCCCATTTTAGCTAAATGCTGAAGTGGTTAAAGCTTTTCTTTAATCTCGGAAACCCCAGCCAAGCATTCATCAGAGGCAGCAAAAAGGATTAATCATAACACTCAACATATGTCGAACATACTGCTATGTAGTTCAGTGTCAGCCTTTTATTTTATGTCCCGTAGCCATATAATTTTATTCTTCCGTTCTTGATGGTTGAAAAGGATGTTGTGCATTGAGACCACTGCCAGGAAATATCTTTTTACTCCCTTTTATTCAATTCAGAGCAGAATGTTTGCAGTAGCCCGGCCTTGCTGGATCCTTATAAGAGGAGAGGTTAAAAAGGTTATGAAGATTATTAGAGCTTCGTTCAGTCCGATTCAATCTGTCCCTGATGTAAACAATCGCGGGATATTACTGGAGAAACACAAACAGTCCCAATAAACCATTCACAGAGCAACACTGATATAATTTTCAGAGCCATTGTCACACCAAGCTAGCTTCAGAAATCTTTCGCTGTAACCCTTGCACTCACCCATGTTCACTGTGAACAAGTTAGGAGTAAATAAAGTAGGCAGAAAGGTCTTCGAATCAAACTGTGGAGAAACCTGTAGCTCTCAAGGCCACAAATCTCCCTAAGTGCATCTTAAACACAAAAAAACATCGCCCAGCAACCGCTCCCCTGTAAGGATAACCTTGAATTTTAAGAGGAATAAATCAGACTTTAAAAAGTGTTTCTGAAATATTTTTTTAAATCTCAAGAGGTCCAGCTTATTTGATATGTGGTTGAAGAATCCTTTAACTTGGTGATATGACAAAACAACGAGCAAGTCAAGTTCAGCTGGCAAAAACAAAAAAAGACGAAATGGAGCCATTGCACTTTTCCACTCCAGACACGTCTCAAACAAACGTAACTGCCCACACTGCTCTAAATTCTTGCCTGGGATGATAACTGTTGACATCGATATAAATTAAAAACTCAGTATAGCCCTAGCCCTAGGTCATACCCATCAGTGTTAATGTTGTTTAGTAATTATTTTCTTCATAGTTTTTGTTAACAACCTTTTTTTTCCCTGAGATAAATAATCAGTGATTTTACTCCCCTTGAAAAGTATTGCACTAGCCTCCAGATCTCATAACCAGTTATTTATATTTATATTATTTATAACAGAGTTATAAATAACAGTAGCCGCTCCCTTCACTTCTGTATAAAGAAAAGGATGCTCCACCTCCAACAAAAGGATGTTGAAGAAGTAAATGAAGAGCCAAATAAGAAAAAATGTCACTGTGGAATGAAATGTAAATGTAAAGTAGATGAAAATTAAAACATACTTTATGTAGATTTCTCTTTTTAAAAAAGTAATTTATCGCATTACAAAAAAAATAGCTGATGGTCGCTTGTTTTGGGCTTGTTTTTATGGATCTGGTTACATCTTATTATTTTTGCACCTCTTACCTGGCATTTGTTGTGGACAGCAGAGTAGAAATTTCATTGTGCAGGGAAACATGTTTCTCATGTGCAGAGGACAATAAACACGAATCTTACAGTTTCAGAGAACATCAAATAAACACATGCACCTCCGTTTCTCTCCGAGCCTTGATTTACCTGCGTGCTTTATTAAACAGTGCCTTGCTCCACGCCACACTTACACTGTTGAGTCATGTTTGCCAGACGGGCAGTTTGCCCATCACTTTTCCCCCTGCATGCAACACTCTTTCCAGCAAAGTCTGCGCTCTCCAACTGAGCAATGATGTTTATTCCTATTTAGCCAAAGGCGTTTGAGCAGCAGCTGAGGCACTGATCGCTAAATCCAAATCCCCGCGATACTCCACGCAGTCATTATGTTGACAGGAACAGTTGCAGACGTCAATCCTCTCCACAGATTCAGCTTAAAAGCCAATACTGGTGTTGGATGTTGTCCTTAACAACGGAGGACCTGCGGTGTTTACAGAATAACTGATGTATTTCTCTTGATGCAGCACCAAACTCTGTAGTTCAGGCTGTGCAGCAGGCAGTCATTGACTTGTGCGTCTGACATGGCACAATGGGGGTGTTGAAATTGGAAGTAGACGTGTTTGTTGTTGTTTTTACTTATATTTTTATCAAACTGTCAACGTGGCGCTGAGAGTTGCTCGATTTCTGCTCGTGTCATGTCAAATAACTTCCTTTCTTTTTTTTTTTTTTACTCGGGCATGAAAAAGAAAAAAATTCCTCTTAACCACAGGAAGAAAAAGGAGTACAATCGCTGTTGAATTTGTCGCCTCTGTGTTCAAGGACACAAAGCTGAAGGCCTCTCGAGCAACCATAAATATTGAAACCTCTCTTTTAACGCTTTACATATATATCTCATTGGAGCTTGAAATTGATTTGAAGTTGGCTGAAAGGAGACAAGCATTTTGAAAAGCAAGCCCACGGGGGAGAGTCGTCGCAGATTTTTTTTTTCAGCCCAGATTAACATTCGACTAATGTAAGATTGATAAAGGCTCGGCGTTTCCCACTGAGCCCTATCTCTTCCCTTTCTTCTTCCCTCGCCGGCTCTTTCCAGGCACAGCAGTTTTTTGTCCTCTCCCTCTTCTGCACAAAGCCGGCGTCGACTAATGCCTTCACCTTAAATTTCGCCTTTACAGGTTAGGAAGTTTAAGTCATTCATTTCCATACAAACAGCCTCATGAGCGAAGGATCCCGGCCCTCCATCTTTCTTTGAAGAAGTCACCTAAGTGCGCACGCCGCTCACTCTTTTCCTCGGAGCGACCGACGATCCCACATTATTGGAGTGATTTGCTTTGACCACTGTTACCGTTTGTAATTAGTCTGCAGCTAAAAGAGGAAATGGAACAGATCCCAGGGCCCCGCGGAGGGGATTCGCAGGCCCTGGGGTTTGGCTCGGCTGCCGATGCCTGAATTCTGTCAGTGTGGAGATTGCCGTTTGCGGTGGAAACTTTTGGCCCTTTGTGACAACGAATAAAGCCTCAGAAAGGAATTAAAGCCTTTGTAATGCAATTAAGGGCTGGACAGCATGGACCCAAATCTTATCTTGGAGGAGATGCATGGTATACACTTAATAGGTCCAGTCTAGTGCCAGGCTGGACCCCCTTTTGCCTTTAGAACAGGCACAGATTCATCAAGGTGCTGGTTAGCATCGAACACTTGCTGCAGATTTGTCGGCTGCACTGACCTTGCACAGCAGCTGGATCCCCCTGATTCAGTGTCTGTAATCAGGCGGATCAATACTGCCAAGCTCCAATCTACAACAATTGCGAGAGGGACTGGGAAATATATCAATTAAATCAATTATTCTCTGCAGAAGATTTAAAAATGAAAAATCGAGATCTTTTCCTCAACTTACTCCAATTGTTAGTTGTTGCAATGTTTGAAAAAATACTTACTGACAGTGTAAAGTTTTCATGATGAAAGGTCTCGTCAGGTTTTGCACAAGCACATGTTTAGGCTTTTATCTGTTTCATAAAGGAGATTAAATATTGAGCCTCTTTAGTGTGAGTATCTAATTGTTCTGTACATATTTATTTATATCTACTAACCTTATTACAGCTAACTAACAGTAGTATTAATATTTAAAATAGGATATATTTATGTTTCTGACCAGAAAAACATTTGCTTTCTCTTGACATTGCATTTAGGTGCATCATAACTACAATCAATTATTATTATTTTTTTTTCCTTAAGCTTTCTTTCAGGTCTTTCAGTCAAAAGGTGTGGCATTTTGGTTTTATTTGATGCTAACTGCTATGCACTTGGAGCTGTATCATTATTGAGTATGGACACACGTTTAATTCATTTAAAGCTACTAACTTTGCATTTTTATGCACATAAAGTCCTGATTGGGTAAGTTAAAATCTATGAGCGGTATACTGTCAATCATTGATGTTTAATAGTCACTGCTGGATGTGCAACGTCAGTCACATGACCCGAAGCACATCATGCTGCCATTTATTGGAAACAAAAACACCATTTTTCACACTCCTCTAACTCTTATCTGCAGTAAAAGCCTGGCTCACACGTGCACATTAAAAGTTCAAACCACGGACAACAGCTCTCAGTGATACAGCAGTGTTATGGTTCATTTAGTTACCATGTCAAGTGGAGACATTTATCTGGCAATTGCCTTGAAAAAAAATTGCAGGAGAGAAGAATATTGCAATATAATTTTTACCCAACATGGTTCAGCCTCGTCTCAAACCACTTCTGCCATTTTCTTCAGACCACTAACAACAAGAGGGCTCTTTGGTTGCTAGAACTGCTGCTCATTGGATATTTTCTCTGATTTGGACTTTATTTAAGGTCACTTAAATCCAGGGGCGGAGCCGGCACGAGGGGTAACAGGTTTAACTAGGGGGGCTGTTGCTGTTGCTGCAGTGGCATTGGGAATCCTGAATTTAAGAGTTATGCAGTGATATTATTAACCACTTCCTGTAAATCCTTTTCAAAATAAAACCTGAAAGAGTGTCATAAGCAATGCCCCAATTTTTATGCTCAGTAACTTCTTGGTGTAGGTCTTGTTTCTGATGCAATCGTAGGTTGAGACTTTACGATTGAACTCGGTTAGGGCCAGGGACAGTTGAGGGAGACACATGGGGAGCCCATCAGTTTTCGCCTCTGCTTACATCACCTTTCTCCTCCATTTTTAATATATTTTTATTAATTTTTCATGGATATACATTCATAATAATAATCAGAGACACAATAGTCAATGGAACATTTAGGGTGCTGGTGGAACTTACCAAAACACCACTAAATCAAAAAAAGAAAAAAAAAAACCCAGATAAAAAGAGTAAATACAAAACCTTTCTCCTCCATTTTGATGCTTTGTTTTGACATGCCTAGTTTCTGCTGTCATTGGCTCACTAGTTACCCTGTAAAATGTAAGTAAGTGTAGTCTTGATGTGACTCTTGAACTTCTGCTTGCCGCTGCAGATGCCCTGCCGTTATCTTCATCCACCGTTGACGTGAATTAAAAATGCCTTCACTGGGTTGTTCCTGGATGGTTTTATATTTGGCTCGGCTCTTCAGCGTCTTCTACCTTTCTTATGAAAGGACTTGTGCCATCAGCCTTTAAAGCAAAAGGCCACCGAGGCCGTTTGGAGCCAGAACTTGTTTACCACACCGAGCGACTGAATGTTGAACACAGGCTGTAGTAGCCAGGAGGCTCCAGCTTGACCAGCCGGCAAAGGTCAGCGCTGCAAACTCTCCAGAATAGTTCCTGGGCTTTCATGGGAGCAGAGGCTTTTTGGGGTCACAGACGCTCCCGTTAATGAAGACGGTGGTCCAGGTTGATGTCTGGAGTTCACAGAGAGGTTGCTGTGATTCTCAGTATGATTTTTTTACTTTTCGGCTATTTCCTAACTCCCTGACTCTCTCCCTCAGCTCGCCATGACTCACCCGAGTCACCACCTGAACTTCGGCATGAACCCCGATCACGCCCGCAACTCCCTGTCCAACTGCGGCATCCGTCAGCCCAAGTACGGAGACAGGAAGGTCCACCACATGTACATGAGGAAAAAGGGTTAGTCCGGCCTCTCCTCCGTCTTTTCTAGCTTTTATATGATCATTACATCCATTGGCTGTCCCTCATTGTCCACTGTGGGGATTTGTTCTCAGGGATCAACACGTTGATTAACATCATGTCTCGACTGGGGCAGGATGACCCCTCCCCCTCCAGGTAGGCCGCCCGCCGGCTCATATCTCTTCCTGCTATCACTGACCACGGGAGCAATCAGAGGGATGATTCTTGTGATTAATACACCCGGCAGGCCCGCTGACAAGAAAATTAACTCTAACTGCGAAAGGAAGGGATATCTCAGGGGAAACGAAATGAGCTAATTTTAAGGGCAACGACTACTTATTATTAAATCTGAGCTGCTGTTTCTCCAGAGCGCTGATTAGGTAAGCAGCTGTTTGAGCTTTTTTTGGTGTTGTTTTATTCATTTCACAGGCAGTTACGCAAATGCAAGGCGTGCTGGAAGAAAGGAAACAAGAAAAGAAACAACTTAAAATACATCCGCGAATATGTGACTTATAAATGCTGAAGCAGGACGACCAGAACATGTCAGACAGAAAGTCCAAAGCTGAGACTCCCACTGATGACCTAAATCACAGTGATTGGTTTGCTTTAAATATACATTTACAGCAACGTAAACAGAAAATAGGCCTACAACAAAAACAACAGTGCCCAAAGGTACACACGACATAAAATAAACCAAAAATAATAAAAATAAATCCCATGGCGACCTTACACCTCCCACCCATTGACCCAGATCTCTTCACACTCCAGTGGTTTTTAAGGTGGAATGATTGGTATAAATGCTGTATCTATATCATACAAGTACACCTTGACCTTGACCTTGTATCTATAAAACTGATTGTGCAAAGTTTGAAGACAATAAGTCAAAAGTTTCTACTGAAATGATGTTTACAAGCAATGACTTTTACCCTTGAATAGGACATTTTTGAAAAGTTGAACAAAATTGTCTTTTCACACATATTTGACCACAGTTCATGTTTCAGTACAAACAACTTTTTCCAGTCGACCCCACGGGGCGGTTCGACGAGTTAGCTGATCACTCCGCTGTGGTACCATAAGCAGCAGCGTGCTAACATGCTGATTAAACACATCTTAGGTTATGTTTTAATTATCAAAGTCTGATAATGCGCTTGGCAATTGGTGGTGACAGGTGTGAGCCCAGGCTGTCACATGTTGATGTGTCCTTGGGCAAAACATTTAACCCTTGGTTGCAAATCTGCTTTGAGTAGAAAGAGACTAGAAAAGTGTATTAAAGCTCAGGTCTGTTTATCATTTTTACCGTTTA
This sequence comes from Cetoscarus ocellatus, assembly GCA_037902135.1. Taxonomy (NCBI): domain Eukaryota; kingdom Metazoa; phylum Chordata; class Actinopteri; order Labriformes; family Labridae; genus Cetoscarus; species Cetoscarus ocellatus. The sequence continues at coordinate 516,016 of JBAMNC010001687.1, forward strand.
TATCATCACTGGCAGGCACAAACCTCCTGTATCCAATTAGGAAATTTGAAAAATGCTCTAAAACTGAATAAATTGATGTTTTATTGCCCTGAAAACAACTTATTATTTTGTGCTTTGATTAGGTTAAAAGTTTAGAGAACCCACTCACGAACATGGAAGGTGACGACGTACGAGCGATGATATGATTGGGTCAAAAATAGAAAGAAGGATAATTAATAATGCTTTAAATTTTATATTTTAAGTATACGCTTTGCAAAAGCTTAATACTGGTTAATATATTAGTGATTAAGTGTTTTAGAGGAAGTGGACCACTGAGTGCAGCAGATTTAAAGAAAGTATCTAATCTAACAAAGAGTGGCTGCAGCCTTGGTTTCATTTTGTTTGTTGAAAGTATGTTTAATACCTCTCAACTTTCTGAACTCTCCCCCATCCTCCCCCGTCTCCTCCCCCCGCAGGATCAATCACAATGAGAGACTGGAGTTCCTGGGCGATGCTGTCGTCGAGTTCCTCACCAGGTGAGGAAGCACCCTCGCATCTTTGATAGACGCAGCTGCTAATTGAAGCCGACTACAACACTATCGGCCTTTCCTTTTTCCTCTCCCCTCTCCCCTCTCCCCCCTCTCTCACCCCTCTCCCCCTCGCTCTCATTGTCTACATCCATCCATGTCTGTCACCGGTGCACTCCTCTACATACTTTCCTCTCATTCAAGACATTGATCTACTGGTAATTGGAAGTGGGATGTAATTTTTTACAGCCTCCCCCTCCCCCCTTTAACAAGTCTGAAATTCTCCATGACAACTCACAATTAGCCGTCTGGGATTGCGGTCCAGAATGCCGACTGTGTTATTGACTCCCAGGTGAGAGACAACACCGCTGCCCGGCACTCACCTAAACACCCGCCTAATTATATGGCGCTATTATTAATCTCACAGAGAGCCCAGCCGAGGTAGTGCCCACCAGTGTTCATTTTGACAGCACTTTTTAATTTAGTGATAGTCTTTTGCCTAAATTATCTTTTAGTTTAGTTTCATCTAACTTGTTTTAATATTGGTCTATTTTTAGTTGATGAAATTTCACAACATTTTAGTCGATGAAATCTGCTGTAAATGTAGTCGACTAAAATATGAAGTGTAAAGGGTAAGGCATTTTTTATGTTTCCTTGAGTTTCTGAAGTCATGTTTTACACTTGGATAAAATCAAACATCTAATAACCCTTTATTGAATGCTAGTAAAGTCTGAATGTATAAATGAACAGAAACAAATTGAACTTTTGTGTGAAATGCAGTCACCTTTATTTAGGCTACCTGGCAGAGCATCTCAGTTACAATACCAGAACTGACAACAAACAGTGAACCTGCTCTACATGAATATATCAATTCATAAAGAGAGGAGCTCTGATTGGATCGCTCCACAACTTATCCCACCACCACCAAGCTAAGGCAGCTGTGATTGGATGTCCCTCTTAACTCATCCAACCTTTCCACACAACCAAAGGAGCTGTGTGTAGCTGTGGTTTTTATTTGTTGATGAAAATGACGGTTAATTTAGTTTGAGTTTTTGTCCATGTGCACTTGTTTTATTTGTTACTGTCTAGTTTTCGTCAGGGAAAAAAAGATGTAGACAAAACTATGATGAAAATAATTATTCAACAACATGAACACTGGTGCCCACTGACTAGTCCCACCTCAGTGGGCAAGACTAGACCATAAGGCTCGGAAATATATAAAGTTATGAATCAATCAATTAATCAATCAGCCATAATTGGCTTTGTTGATTATAAATTCATTAAAGGTAAGCTCCTTAAGATGTCTGTATGGATGTAAAGCTGGTTACTTCGGATGTATAATCAATACAACCATGGATATGGAGATAAATTTAACATTTAAATGAATAGCTATATATAGATGTTATCAGATCTGGACCGCATTTCTTTATAAAATGACAAACAAAATCAGCACTACAAACTTCTTTATAGTAAGGATATTTTCGCTCCACTTCTGACAGATTTTGACGAGAGTTTGTTTTACTAAATTGCTCACGTTCTGGAGCTCCCACCTACAACATTATCTAATGAATGTTGATTGGGGATCTAAATTCAATTTTAAAATGTTTGTTTTATTTCTTTGGTCGTAAAACTTTTAATACATAAGTCTGACATCATTACACAATACTAAGGATGCACGATATTATCAGTTTGATATTGGTATCAGCTGATATCAGCCTAAAAAGTTAAGTATTGGTATCGGCTGATATGAAATTTTTGCAGATATTTACAGCCGATGTATCAGCCATATATTGGCTGGAATATCGGCAAATTACACAATTGTACAATATTGATGCACCTTCTCATCACTGCACGGGTACATTTAAAATCAAGGGTTTCATTTTTGCAAGAGTTAAATGCTGTTTTTCTTGTTTTACATCTGTTCCTCACAAAAATATACTGTAACACTGAAAGAAACAAGTCCATTTTTGTTCAGTACAGAGCTTGTGCTCTTGACTAGAAATACAAGTATCAGCATCGGTGTCAGCGATAATGAATTAAAACATTTCAGATATCAGCAAAATCCTGTATTGTGCATCCCTACAGCATACATATCCTGATGGTCCAGGCTGTCTCGAAAAAGATAGATGTTTTTAGCTTGATTGTTTGGCAGGGGTGACGTTTTATGAGCATTATTACAAAAACAGTCCAGGCGGACCAGAGGAAACAGAAAATGGCTCGGAGTTACAAAGCCGTGAATCAGTATCAATAATCGTGTTTCAATATTAATTTTCACTGGAATCATGTTTAACTTTATAAAGTCTGTTTTCCTACTCTGAACAGAAATGGTGTAGGATTCTTGGCCCTGCTTGAGAATAATAAAAGCTAGACGGCTCCTTCTTGCCACAGGATGTAGCACTCGAATAAACTCACAGGTCTGAAAATAAGAACAGATTTTTTTATCTGTCGTGTATTCCCAAAAAGCATTACTTCTACAACCAAAATGTAATTCTTAACCCTCACTGCGAACACTTCCACAACAGTGAACATCCAGGAGCCGGATTAAACCTTAATAGGAAGTGACACTGGGTTACACAGGACGCTGCTCCAGCTCCTTATGCAGCGAGAACATTGTTACGAAGACGGCGGTTAGCCTCTGTTTCCTCAGATATCTCTGGGCATGTTTCGCCACTCTTCCCTCCCTCCCTCCTCTTCCTCTTCTTCTTCTTCTTCCCTCTGCCTCCGTTCTTTGATTGTTAGCGTCTGACGAGACATACTTGGCCTACACTCTGGCCCTCTGAATTATTTATCAGCCTCTTGTCCAGTTAAATGGGTAACAGCGGATCCAGCCAACTGCCTCCTGCACCTCCAGCGCCCGCCGCCCTTGGAGGCTATCTGTGCCTGCGCTGTCCAGCCAACAGAATATTTTACACATTTAAAAAAAGCTGAAACACGGGGGCTGGTGTTAACAGAAGGGGGTCAGGCATTGAGCTTTTTCAGAGGGTCAGCAGATGATGTAAGGGAGAATTCAGACCTGCAATATTTGTGATTCTTCCTTTTTAAAGCTAAATATTTTTATTAGAGGTACTTATTGGAGCTAATGCTACTCTTTGAAGTATCTTTAATTATTTAGGAGAAGCCTCAAGAGGGCTGTAGACCAGTAGCTCCATGGTATTTAAATAAATTTACTGCTTTTTGTTAGTGAAGTTCAAATAAAAAAGTTGTAACTGTCATTCTTAGTGTAAAAAAGGAGCACAAGGTCTCCCTTTGTAGCTGACAGAGCGATAAAAAGCCATCGATATAAAATACTTACTCTGTAAAAGCCATTAAAGGTATAAACAAAGAAATTAAACCAACCTAATCCACTTTATCCATATTTAAACAGCACAATTCTGAAAACAATGAAGTTTACCAAAGTGCTACACAGTGACTACAGTCAGAAATAAAGTCGAATAAAATAAAGCCGAGATGAAACCAAACAATAGCAGACAACTACAGAAGACATATAAAACACATAAAAACTGCTAAAAATAAAGAAGACAAAAATTTAAATAAATAAAAACGAAGACAGAGACCACACAGCTCTCATGCTGAGTTAAAGCCAACAAATAAAAATTGGTTTTATGACTACAGTAATAAATAAAATCAGTAAAATAAAGTAAAGCACAGCTAAAACCGAACAATAAAAGACGACTACAAAAGACACATAAAACGTAAAAACTGCTAAAATTAAAAATGAATGAATTAATAAATCAGTCAGTAAAAAATAATAACATGAGGACAGAGACCACACAGCTCTCATGCTGAGCTCAAAGCCAACAAATAAAAATCAGTTTTAAGACGAGATTTTAAAGTTGTTAAGGTAGAGGACCTTCTCAGGTCAGTTCATAACTGAGATGCTCAGTCATCTCGAGTTTTTGACCTGGACTTCGGGACCACAAGAAGAAGCTTCTCTGCAGAGCTCAAAGACCTCGACAGGGTGTAGACTTTTAAAAGATTAGAGATATAAGAGGTGCAACACCATTTAAAGATTTAGGGACAAACAATAAAATCTTAAAATTAATTCTAAACTGAACAAAGATTAGAAACAATAGAAATAATTGTAGGGGCAAAAGGAAAATTGAAATTATTTTAAAAGTCAGTGCTGTGGTTTAATTAAGATATTAACTAAAATGTATTTTTAGTATGAGTTAAAACTGTGATAGTAACAGTGCAGTGCTGGTACTAAAACAGTCCTTAAAGCAAAGATAAATTTACGGCTGCATTTGATCATTAATCTATTTCCACAGAGCTGTCGAGGGCCTTCGAGTGGCAGAGGCTCTCAGCCAGAGTGAGAATACAGCTGGATCAGGGAACTCAGTACGTGAAAACTATAAGGTTTTTATGAACATAATAACTGTAAAAATGCTCTTGCAGTCATAAATGAATTTATGATAAACTGGAGACAACTGAAGTACTACAGGAATATACTACATTAGTACAGGTTAAATTATCAACATGTACATATGAGTAACATTAGTAAAGAAGGTTTTTCTTTTTTATATAATGATAAGTAGACAATAAATAGATGATAGATGTATAGATACATAGATAAATTTATGACAGTTGATAGTTGACGACATCACATCAGGACGATGAAAAGAAGAGGGTAGATGAAGGATATAAGAGAAAAAGTAAATACATAGATAAAATAAAATAAAATTAGGGAGTATATTAAAACAAGAGAAGATGGTGAAAACTGGACTAAAACGGTGAGATGAGAACAGCAGAGATTAAAAATAGTTTAATAAGTAATTGTAAAATAAGTTTGTAGATACAATAGAATAAAATAAATATCTAACAAGGTTGATAAGTATGTAAGAACTTTATGTAAATCAGTTTTATGAATCCCCGTTATATCCCAGCCTGTCTCTAATCACTGAGCTGAGGTGAAACCAGTGTGTTTGTGTTTACCTGGAGAAGGCTCAGTCGACATGTCTCTGACTGACACCGAGTGTCCATGTCCTCATTATTTTTCATTACACTAAGTGTTTTTTAATTAATTCCGAGAGCTCTGTTTCCACCCTAAGATCACAATAGCCTGACAAATAGACCTCTGGTGGATTTGGGAAAAAGCAGAGTGCCACCTGCTTTCCTCTCTTTGCATTGATTAGAAATGACTGAATTAAATGGCCTGTTTTAATTCAAATGAAATCAAATGATACGCCGCCGTTAGTGAGATGCTGGACCGTAATGAAAATGGAGCCTGCTCGCCTGGAACCCAGCTGTGAAGCCACTGAAGCGGCTGCGGCCATTTCAGGGTTCCAGCACAGACCTGGAGAGGCTGAGAAAGCTCCAGAAAATTAATTACATGGGCTCGGAAAAATTTGGCAAATGCAGGATGAGACACTGATAAACCAATATCTTTGCAGTTTATTCTGACAGTACATGTAAAAAAAAAAAGCCAATATTCTCCCGTGAACACTCATTTCTGCTGGTCTGAAGATAACCTTTGTGCAAATTTCACTGCTAAATGTCATTACTCGTGAAAATTAGAAATGGGGGATGGTAAAAATAATCTGCCAACAAAACAGGAAATTCTAATAAACCATGATTTGACTAAACATTCCTCAAATATTTGGACCCAGATAACCCAGCGGTGTCTAAAAATTAAAACTAAAATTATTGGACTCAAATCAGATCTGTCTTTCCCAGTGAAAGAAAATGATTAACTACTATTGTGCATGTGTTAAAAAATGAGCCTAAAGTGACCAAAATAAAGCAGAATTTCTACAAACCCAAGTCCAATGAAGTTGGGACATTGTGTAAAATGTAAATAAAACAGAAAACAATGATCTGCAAATCCTTTTTGACCTGAATTCAATTGTAGTATTAGGTAACATTGGATGGTGAGAACCCACCACTGCATATCAGTTTTCATCATTCACATAAAAGAGTTGTACGAAAGACTCGACTCATTCGTGAATGTCATATCTCTAGGCAAACCACAGCAGGATTAGGTCAACAAAACAAAGCCTCTGTTTAAGAGTAGAAGAAGATAAGATGATAATAGTAGAAGATAACGGAACATAAAGGGCTAAAAAAACCAATCACAACAAGCACACAGGGCTGCTTAGAGTTGCTGAAGAGTTTATCTGATGACTGTAGGTAGAGACAGGCTAGCACTACCCATTGACTCCCAGTGTTTGAGCTAAGCTAACTAGCACTGGGCGAGCTCTGCCCGTCTCTTTGTTGTTACTGTACGCACAGTCTAAAGAATGGTGTCGTTCTGCTTGCCGTGGACTCGGGAGTGAGGCAAGATGGTATGAGGTAAAAGACAAAGGTGTGCTTTGAAAAAGTGTGTAAATAAAATTAGATTGATTTGTACTGTGGGTAATGTTTAGATGTTCTGTTACATTTTTGCTGTTAGCTGTATTAAGCTGTATTATTTGATGTTTCTTTGAGTCCCTGAGACTTAAATTTTTTTAGTTCATTTTTGTAAAAAAGGGGTAAGACTAGACAAGTAATGTGCTTCATCCTACACCCTTTTCGAGCAGAAAAAGAGGACTCATTCTGAAAATTCTAGAGTGATCTTGCTCTACTGTATCATTCTGTTTTGTCTTCCAATGTACATATATATATTTTTCTTTTTTTCCTCTCTCTCACTTTTAAGATGTTCGAAATAAATAAAAAAAAGACACGAAAACAAAAGATGTTGGCATATCCGTTTAAACAAAACATTTGCAGAAGATGAAGGATGCTTGCTGATTGTGTAGTTACCATGTCTCTGTAAAATTTGATTTTTTGTTTCAATATGCAAAATGTAGCAGTGATAGATCGGCTACTATTTGTTTTTACTGTAATGTAAAAGAGAAGCTATGTTGTTGTTGATATTGTTTCTCTACCTTATCTGTAAAAGTTAGATAAAAATGTATTGTGGGAACAGGAAATTAAATCTCCTGCCCTCTTCTCTGTCCACAGTGTCCACCTGTACTACCTTTTCCCCAACTTAGAGGAGGGCGGCCTGGCCACCTACAGAACAGCCATCGTGCAGAACCAGCACTTAGCCATGCTAGCCAAGGTAAGCTCACCCTCCTCTAACAGGTCCTCAGCTGACAGGAGAGCGTGTTTGAGGGTGTTATTGTCTCTGTCTCTTCGTTATGACCGTGCTTCTCTCTGAGGGGGCGCAGGGGAAAACTCTGATTCTACCTTCCTGCCATCTTTACCTCTTTTTTTGGCCCCCGTTGGTTTGTAATTGGAGTTAAAAGGTTGTTGTTTTGGAGGGCTAGACCGGTGCGGCTGGGGTCCCTGTGGGCCCCTAGAGGTCTTCCTGAAACCCTCTCCAGTTCTTGTTATCTCTGCGCCCCCTCCTCCTCTCTCCTGCTGGCAGCGCGGCTCAGCCAAACCTCGGTCTCTGGCACGTTTGTAAAGAACACAACAATAATCGTCCCGTGATGTGGAGAAAGCAATTAAAAACTCCAATCTTTCATGTCGCTCCCCGCTGGATACAAAGATGCAGCCGCCTGAATCTACATTAGAGCTGCGTGGCACTTTGGCTTGTTTCAGTTTGCCGCTCGCGCTAAAGTGAGTGTGATACACTGCTCCGCGATGCCAACTTGTTTACCAGCCGCCCGCTCAAGAACACTCGCAATTATCTTTCAAAAAAATATCTCTGCAATCCGCACTACACTCAGAAGGCTTAAAAGTCGGAACGGGTTTCCCTCTGAGTCGGAGTATTTATGAATTGTGATTTAATTTGTGTGTGCAGTCGTGGGGGGTGGGATACCACCGACGGTTTCCTGCCGTAATTAAATTGCATCCTGACTGTTTGCTGCCGGGCGTTGGTCTGTGGTGCTCTCTGAGTGAAGTGGAGTTGTGTTACTTTGACTCGGCTCAGAGGAAAAGTCCCAGAAGTTTCACAGACCCCTCACATGGTCTCAAAATACAGAATCCACGTCTTTCTATCAGTGTTCACCACAGATTATGGATTACCTGGGTGGGGGAAACGAGGGTTACTGCCTCTCCCTCAGCATCTACTCTGCCTCCTCTAACCTTGTAGACTTTATTGTGTCTTCCTGCTTTTTTAAATTCATCATCAGTGGCACCAGTGGCGGTTCTAGGGGCGGGGCCACAGGGGCATTGGCCCCATCTGAAATCTAACGAGCCCCCAGAAGTGCCCCTGTCATGTCATTCATCTCTCATTTTGCTAGAAATTGACAATCAGATTATAGGTGGATGCAATTCCACGCCCAACCATTGGTGGCAGTAGTGCGCCAAATAGGCAGGTCCAGCACCAATAAAGCTGACAGAAGAAGACTATCATTTGAATGAAAACAAAATATCAGATAAAAAGTGCATGTTTTTGAATAGGAAATTGTGAAACATGTTTTTGACAACTATTTTACTTCCTTTGAAGTTGACCAAATCCTCAAATGTGAGTTTTACTGTCTACACTTTAATTTTGAAGATAGATTCTCGCACACTGTCCAACTTGCAAGAAATCTATTTACCTAAACTGTATTTTGCCTGATGAAGGTCTGAGACCGAAACGTTGCAAATAAATGGATTTCTTGCAAGTGTGCGGGAGTCTATTGTCACGTTTAAACTGACTTTTTTTCTCCTACGCACCTGTCGCCTGAATTAGATGTGCTCTTCTGATTTGTTACACTTTTTGAATTAAAATATCTGAAAAAGAAGTGACTGGGTGTGTTTTATCATAAATGTGACTGCATGCATGTTGGACAAATACTTGGTCTCTCTGTGAGAAATGTGGCCCCTTAATGGCCCCTAACTTAGAAAAATCCTAGATCCTCCACTGAGTAGCACTTAAGAGATGCTCTGGTAACATATCCCCATTTTACTATACATATATATATATATATATATATATATATATATGTATATGTATATGTATATATATGTATATGTATATATATATGTACATGTATATATTTATATATGTATATATGTATATGTTTATATATATGTATGTATGTATATGTATATATATATATTTATATATTTGTATATATGTATATATATTTATATATGTATGTATGTATATGTATATATATATATATGTATATATATATTTGTATATATATGTATATGTATATATGTATATATGTGTAATTGTGTTTGTAGTAGTTAGTTTAGAAAAATAACAACACAACAAAATATATAAAAAAGAAAAAAACAAAAAAGTTACAAAAGTGAAAGACACAACAACACAACGTAAAACAACCCAAGAAATAAAGAATTTTAAAAAGTAAAAATGTGAAGTTTTTCCAATAACTACTTAAAAGGAAACAACAAATAAAAAATGAAGAAACAAATGATAAATATTAACAAAAATGAAGTATTGCAACAATTAACAAAAGAAAAACTGATTTAAAAAACAACACTACTGAAAAACAATAACTTAACCTCAACTAATTAAAGAACAAACAAATGGAAATTAAGAGGTAAAGAATAACAATATGTAAAAGATTGCCCTCTAACTACTAAAAAGGAAGTAACACAACAACAAATGTAAAAATGTTATCACAAATTGAGAAAGAAAACAACAAAAATGCAATAATTAACAAAAACCTAATTACCTAAATGAAAAGAAAAATAATAGCCTTTATATAAACAATATACAATGACGTATCAAAATGTACAACAAAGAGTCAAAAATCAAACATATGGATATATTTTTATTTATTCCTCATTGCATTTTGTTTTTTACTTTCATCATTGTGCTTGTTTTTTATCTTTATTTTTGTTATTATCGCTCTTATTTATTTGTTTTTTGTGTTTTTTTATTCGCCTTGTGAACTATGTCAATATTGATCATTGTAACAAAGACCATAATAAATAGATAAATAAATATAAAGCAACATAATAGCCTTCGCATACGTAATGAACACAAACACAAATACATTTAATTCGTGCAGCAAAAACAGGCATTATAGTTTGATGAATCTACATTACAGAGTGATAGTTTTTTACAGCTTGTCCCGTCATCTTTTGTTATTGTTTTGGACCTCCTGGTGGCTTCACCTCTGATTTCACTGAGAAACTGCGAAATTACGAGAGGTCATTGCTTTTTTTTCCTGCAGAAATAAACAAAGAAAGTAAAGGGAACAGTTAGAAAATTAAAAAAACTAAATAAAAGTGCCTCTTAAAGCTCCATGTATCAGTGGATTAATTATTTAATGATACGCTGTGATAAGTGTCATATTTACGTAGATAGCATGGTGATGAATAAATAACAGGCTGTATGATAATGGTGTCCATGTTTACATGAATCAGTGCATTTATAAATTTGTTTTAATGAATGTTAAATACAAGCATGAAATAAAACAGGGCCAGTAGGGTCGCACTGAACCACAGAGAAACAACGGATCCTGGGAAGTATGATAGCATGTCTTTTCATCAGTGAGGTCAAATATACGAGCCCTGTCCTCTGCTATGCAAACACAGCTATGTGCATGTTTGTGAAGCGTGTTATTAGTATGCATTTTTCATCATTATTGTATATTAAATATCATCTCACTGCTCTGTTATTGTTAGAAGTTCAGCTGAGAGAGATTTACAGTCAGAATCAAGGTCACCACTGCACCGCTTCAACATTTATCTTGGGATTATCCAGCCGGCCTGCGTGTGCACGAGCGAGTTGGTGCTGCTTTGCGTGTGCGCGTCGGCACGTTAGCGGACATTTTTCCTCCCGTGTCGGCTTAGTGCACGGCGCCACAGCTGGACGACACATGGGCACATCTGTCAGCGCTGTGAAGTAGAACCTTTTCCAGCGAGGGCAGGCAATCTTTTTCATTTCCCCAGAGTTTTTTGGGCCCCCGGTTTTCCCGTTCTCCCCTTGTTTTCCCATGGAGAGCCTTTGAAAATGTGCAACAGCAAAAAAAAAAAATGATATTGCTTTTTCAAGAGGCTATTACAGAGAGGAGGGGCGGCGGCTGTGATATGAATGTGTTTGTGTTTTACAGAAACTGGAGTTAGATCGCTTCATGCTCTACGCTCACGGACCGGATCTGTGCCGGGAGTCGGACCTGCGGCACGCCATGGCCAACTGCTTTGAGGCTCTTATCGGTGAGATTCCCACGAGATGCAGACAGGAGCGGGGATGATAGCTGCGCAGGAGAACAGAGAGAGACAAATGCATTTTGAGTGAACTAAATATGTAAATCTATTCCTAAAAGGATAGATTTACATATACTGAAAACAAATCGCATCTCCCCGCTCGTACAAACACAACACAAAAGCAGGAGGGGGTTCAGGGCTCGGTTTTTACTGCAGTGCTGCTGTGCAGGCAGATGTTTTTACTGGAATATCTAATATGCATCTGTTTATTTAAAAGCATTTTAATGTACAGTTGAGCCAGAGTCAATGTTTGAATAAAGGCTGAAAACACTTCCCTTCAGAAACGAGAGGTTTTAACCAGGTTAACTTTTATCAGCCAATCTTTATTTGTATGGCTCCAGGTCATAACAAGTGTTAATTCAATACACTTTACAATAAAGCAGGCTGGAGCCATACTCATTTTATAGATAAACATACATGCATATGTACACATACATATAATAAATATATATATTTTTATATACACATACATCCAGGCAGAGACATAGAGACTAAACTCACATTTGTCTCTGCTGAATATAGCCTAAATCAATCTTTTTTGTAAAGCACCATATCTGTTGAATATACATTTGTTAAAGGTAAGCACCTTGGGATGTGGCATCTCATTTCCAAGAGTAAAAGTTATCTTCCAAGTGGATAAACTAACCAATGAGGAAACAAGCCTGAATTATCCCTCTACACAGCCCCATCTCAAAACCCAGGATGGAGCAAATAGTGGATTAATGCTGTTCGATGCTCTACTGTGTCTGTTAATTCCAAATACAGTAGAAAAAAGCAGACGTCTTCTAATCCAGACCAAAAACCTTTTTGTGTTGACTCAGTCGGATTATTACATTACAAAACTGACTAAAAGTGACAGCAGATAGTGATCCTAATAATCATGTTTGATAACAGTAATGAGCTAATGTTGGCTTATTCCTCAGTGATGTTTCCATAATAAAGATTTTTTTTGTTTCTCACTCCCCAAACGGCAAAATTATTGATTAAAACAGCTCAAAGTTGTCTACTTGTAGATGATTTTGCTCTACTGGCAAGATCTACTTGCGCTCTAGTTTGCCATAAACCTTAACCAGTAAAACATTTTTGGTTACTAGTTCTACTAGTAAACTCAAAATATCTCACAAGTAGATCTAGTAGACTGTTTTTAGTATACTAGTAGTACAAGTAAAGCCAAAAGATTCACTAGTAGTACTAGCAAACCTATGGCAAATGAAGTAGGAGGGATCATAACCATATCCAGCACCCTGATTGGTTGTAATATTTTCGAAAGCCAATAGGAAGCCTGAACTTGCTTTTCCCTGCTCCTTCATTAGAATATAAGGCTGACTAGTAGTACTAGTGACACTCTTTGCTTCACAAGTAAAGTCTACTCGTGGCTTGTTGACCAAAATTGAGTGCATGTTCTCCAGATTTGAGTACTAGTAGAGCTGAACTACGGTTGATATCACCAATATCAACTTTATATCCAAACAGCTCTCCATAAAGAAGAGCTGATGTGCACACGTCACACACTTCTACGTCAGTTATTGCAGGTAAAATAGCCATCACTGTGCTGAACACTTCCTGCATATCTCACATATTTCTGAAGTGCATCTCCTGTCTGGCAGAAGCTTCCAGTCAAAGTGAGTCCACATAAGTGCTCAGTTGTTTTTGTCATTGACAGGCTCAGATCGTTTCCAACTTCTTCCTGGAAACAATCCAGATAAAGTTTGTTTTTGAAAAACGAGACAGCTTTTGTGTTCAGAAACAGACGGCACAGTGCTCCCGTCAGTTACCAAACTGTATTTACAGAAATTGTCTTTTTTCCCCTGCCAAAAATTGTATTTATTTTCTCCTGCAGGTGTAATTGATAAGTGTTGTCTGTGGATATTGTGTTGGAAAATAACTCTCCTCTTTAAATAACTCATATTTTTACCCCCTGAAAAAAATCTATACAAATATGGAAATTATTGACAGCAAGTATAATTTTATCAAGGTGTAATTACATTTTCATCGCAGTTTGGTCACTTTAAAAACAGATTTGACTCGGTTTCTGGTTGGAAAATAAAAGTTCTCACCCAAACAAAATGACAAGGTTGATCTCTTCAGGGATTCTTGAGGGATTCTGACAGTCAGGACAACAATTTGAGAGCACTGCAGCCAAAAACAGGCACTTTGATGAAGCTCAGTAACATTGCAGCTATTAAATCTCTCTGCATAATCAACGCTCCGTTGGGCAGAGTCCAGGACTTTTTTTTTTTACCCTTAAGGCTCCATACACACTTAGATTTCATAACTCAACTGGTCTGTAAATAATTTAGTAGAGCACAGACATAAGCAAAAGTTTATACAAGTTTGAACACTACAATCTTCATATTGCACATCTTTTAACCAAAGTGAGACCACACACGTGGGAGGATAAATATGGAGGATGTCAGCCAGCTTGCCTCCCTTTTTTTTTTTTTTTTTCAATTTCTTTGCAACAATAGCAAAAATAAATAAACTAGAAAAGCACTCAGAGAGCGCAAAACCTCTGCCAAGCAGCTTCGGTGCACTTCGGCGAAAATGGTCCTATCTGGCAATGTTAAAGAATCCTTTAAAAAATTCCTGGATCCAGACGGTGATCCGGATCACCCCCAAAATTTAATCAGTTCTTCCATATCCCATTTCTGACAATTCCTGAAAATTTCATCCAAATCCATTCGGAACTTTTCAAGTTATATTGAACACAGACGAACAGACAGACAGATAAACGCCGGCAAAAACATAACCTCCTTGGCCGAGGTAATAAATAAATAAATAAGAATATGGATGAAATCCTGAGCCAGTTGGCAGTATTTTGTGCTTTAAGCCATTTTGTGAGCTGTTAGAGTGTACAACATCTATCTGTTTGGGAAAAATATGTAACTTGAGTTAATATTGCTACCTTCGCCAAGGAGGCCCTTTTTTGGCAGCATTTGTTAGTTCATCAACAGGTTAACCCAAAAGCATAAAAAGGGAATCCGATTACATTTTCAGGGAATGTTGGTCATGGCAAAAAGAATTGATCAGTTGGTGGTCCAAATCTGGATGTGGGTTCAGGAATTTTTGAAAGGATTTTTTTAACATCCCGAGATAGTCTAGGTTTCCACATTTTCAGATCCAGAATTTTTATTTTTTGCCAAGTACATTTAACCTTGCACAGCAGCTGGATCCTCCTGATTCAATGTCTGTAACCAGGCAGATCCATCCCGCCAAGCTCCAGTCTACAAGGATTATGATGAGGAACAAGACACGAGCGAGATGGCAGCAGGGAGTGACTGCACGTACAGAGATTAGCATGGATGCTAACAGTTTTAGGTTATCGTATTGTTAGAGGGTTGTTTGAAGCAGCAGCTAGGGGTGTCCCACTTCAGAAATGATAAAATGACTTGTGGACAAATGGATTGTCAGGAAAGATCATCTTTAGCAGCACCAGATAATCAGGCCTTTGCTGACTTTGTTTGAAAGCAGGGATCCGAGACAAAACTCAGGCCGATCATCTTGTAGTGTGCTCCCTGCTTTAGCTCAGGTCTCATGTAAACAGAAGCAGTAACATCCTTTAATGACCTCAAACAGAGAAAAAGCAGCACACAGTGTGACTTTTTAACCCCTTTCACGTGTGAACCCTGCAAATATTTACCCCATAAGCCGTGTTTATTTTGTTGACTAATTAGTTGCTGTCTAGTTTTCATCAACAACTTTTTTTACCCTGACGAAAACTAGACAGTAACTAATGAACAAGTGCACACGGACCAAAACTCAAACTAAATGAATGGACATTTTCATCAACAACTAAAAACTAGACTTAAATGTTTGACAGAGACTTAATCCAATCAGACCTAATTTGGTCATGTAGAAAGTAGAGACAAGTTAGGAATATATCCAATCACAGCTACTTTGGTTGGTGGTGGTGGGTTAAGATCCAATCAGAGCTCCTCTCTTTATGAATTGACATATTCATGTAGAGCAGGTTCACTGTTTGTTGTCAATTCTGGTAAATTTGTTTATGTTAATTTATGGATTCAAACTTTACTAGCCTTCAATAAAGAATTATTAGATGATTCATTTTATCCAAGTGTAAAACATGACTTCAGAAATTCAAGGAAACATAAAAAATCCCTTACACTGTACACTTCATATTTTAGTCGACTAAATTTACAGTAGATTTCATCGACTAAAACTAAACTGAAATTAAAACAGTTTAGATGACTAAATTATGAATAAACCTTCAAGACATTTTAGGAAAAAGACAATAACTAAAGCTTAATTTGAAAGTGCTGTCAAAATTAACACCGTCTGGAAGAAGGGTTTGAAAGCGTGGGTTTAGTTTTGTGACCTTAAATCCAGTTTGGGTGAAGGTGAGTAAGCACAGAAACATGAACATTTTCGGGAATATCTGGCCTTTGTGGACTCATAAGCTAAGATATAAAACAGGATTCAGGTTGAACACATGGGAAATGTCTTTAATTCCCTGCTAACGTCATGATCTCCAAAAATAGTCCTTTTAATAGTTTATTCCAGCTTTGTGGGAGCGATAAGCTGTGTAAATAGCTGCAGTGGATCTCCCATTAGGCTGTGGAAACATTACACAGTTTTATTGATCTCAGGAGACATGGTTTGACCTCTGGCCCGACCGACAATCCCCAGAGCCGAGCTTTACTCCCTCAGCCACACCAAACACACCGATCGCCTTATTCATCTCGCCAGCACCTCTGTGATAGAGTTTGTGCAGTGATTAGGACCCGGCGCTGGAAACTCGCTCACACAAAACACACAAAAATCTCTCTGGACGGAGACGGCCCTCGCTCCTCTCCCTCCAACCCCATGTGCAGGCGGCGCTCGCTAAGCCTCGCCTCGACTCCTGGCTCTTGGAGAGAGCTGCAGACTCGGCAGCTTTCCTCATCTTATCGCCATCTTGATTGAACCAGTTCAGCCATCTCTGCGCTCCCCTGATGGTAGATACAGAAAGTGGGTGGCTTTAAAGAGATCCTCTTTGCTCACCCCTCCTCTCCCCTAAAACCGAAACAGCAGAGCGCAGAGAGCGACGGAGGGAAAGTGCTGACCGACGCAGCGGCCCCCCGCTGGCCCCGGGGCCCTCGTTCTTGTTACGGGTTCATTATCGGCAGAGATGGAGTGGTAATCTCTGCTGTCCCGTGGCTGTCACTGCTTCATTTCTGCACACGTTGGAGCAAAGACAGCAGGACCGTGACTCCGATGACTCTTCTTCTTCTTCTCTCTGATTTCAGCTTTTTTGTTAAATGTCGACTTCAGCCTTAAGTGAGTCAGCATTCATGAATCAAGCAGCCTTTCCCTCGTAGAACCAGTGTTGTGATTTCTAAAGAGGTGGCAGGGCCGGCAGAAGCATGTATATGGGTGATTGGTTGCTTACAGCGCCACCAAAGCAGCGCCCTGTTTTTGAGGTGTTGAGCTGTAGATGGTTCGTGTGGCACCAGACAGCAAAGTATGCTGTCCCCAGTGCATTACCCCAAAATTCACTCAGCAAATGGAAAACCTGCCCGCCACTGGCTGGAAAAATACTGACCTTTTTATCACCAATCAGACTTCCTTCTCTGAATTTACTATAATTTAAGGATTTAGATTAGATATTCAAAAATCTGACTGTGATCTTAGTACTCTGACTGTGTAATGCAAGATCAAACCTGACTTAATCTCAGAGATTTAATTCTGATTTTGGGATTCTGACTTTATATTTGGTAATCTGACTTTGATTTTAGAATGCTGACTTCCAAAAATCTGTCTTAAATATGGGAATTCTGATCATATTCTAAGAATTTTGATTTATTTTTGAATTCTTGCTTTATTGTTGGAATCTGACTTCAGAGTTTTGACTTTGAACTCAGAATTCTTCCTCTAATTTTAGAATTCTGTCTTTACTTTGACAAATCCACCTTTATTCTGGAATTCTGACATCCATCTCAAAATTCTCACCTTTGTCTCAAAATTCTGACTTCCTTCTCTGATTTGACTTGAATTTTAGAATACTGGTTTAATATTCAGAAATCTAACTTTGGTCTTAGAATTCTGTCTTGAAGTTTTTCTCACCAAATGGAAAATCTACCCGCCATTGGCTCTTGGTGGCGTTACTGGTGGTCATATCTCCTTCACACAGAGTTAGGAGTAACATGGAGTATTGAAGCTCGACGCCGGCACAGATCATCGTCTGATGCTTTTGAGCCTGAGTGAGTCAGCAGCTCTGCACTCCTTATGCCTCCCTCTCCTTCTTCTGCTTCTTTGTCAAATTTCAACTTAATAAAAGTGATGAATAAACAGGGGAGCTGGAGTAAAAGGACCTGAGAGAGAAGTGCTGTCAGAGAGCACCCTGCGGTGATGGCTTTTAGATCACTAACTCCAAAACCCCCCCTCCCCCTTCCTCCACCGCAGACACTGACGCTGAGGGGCGAACGTGCACGCCGTGCACACGCTCACCGGAGACGCTCAAAGTCGTAGCATCGAGGATGCTGTCTGATGTTCCTCTGTTCTCTCACTGAGGCTTTTGTCATCTTCATTTCAGCTTTTTTCACAGCTCAAACGCCTCCTTTAAGACCTTGTCGTGGTGCTGTCGATCGGCCCCCCCCCACACACACACACACACACACACACACACACACACTCTTTAGCCCCCCCCCCCGATCTAGAGTTTGGGTGTTATTAGGTGAAAGATGCGCCGAGCAGCTGATGACTCATCCTGTCACTTTGTCATCTCGCCCTCCAGCCCTCCACGCTCTCGCTCCACGCTCTCGCTCCACGCTGCGTTTCCTCCTCACAAGACGAACTCGGATCGTTGGCACGTGCCGCGAGAAGCTACGCGGGGCATACAAACGCCGTCATTTCATCCTGGCGCAGGCCTGACAGAGACGTCAAACCGCCACTTTCCCCAAAAGCAGCAGGCGCCACATCAACGGCTTCGCACTCGCAGGCCTGTCACTGGAGTCTTTTCTGACGCTACCATCACTGTTTTGATTTTTTCTTCCACTCCGACATGTTTTCCTCCTTCAGTGTCAGAGAGGTTATTAATGTCAGTGACAGGGCTGTTCCAGTGATTCAGAGGCCCCCGGGCAACGACCAATACAGGCCCCCCCATACACTTATGAAGCAGTCAGAGCCTGTGAACAAATGGAGCTCTTAGGATCTGTACAACAGAAACTTAATGATATATATCTAATAATCATCATATGTTTTTAATAAAGAGAAAAAGACTGTACTAATGTGTTTGTAATGTAGAGAGACTGATTAAGCTGGTGAGGACCATTTTTCTTGCTTCTTCTTCTTCTTCTGTTTCTTCTTGTTCTTGTTCTTCTCCTTCTTCTTTTTGATTGGTCTGTGATGAGTGTGACTGGCAGAACGATCGTCCAATCACCAGCTGCAGTTGTTTTTGAGGATTTTGCCTCTGAAAACATTTTCTATGGCTCTTCTCCAGATGGACTAGTGAAATATTTCCATGGTGGATATATGGAGCTGTCCGTCTGGTGTGTTGGGATAAAAATATGGAATTTGATTTTAAAATTGTACTTTGATCTTGGGATTCTGAATTTGATCTCAAAATGTTGACTTTAATGTCAGAATTTGGAATTTGAGCTCAAACTTATCACTTTAATCTCAGAATTCCAGCCCAGATAATGATGCTCCTGTTACTGATGTCAGTTTTTGAGCAGAGAGGGTTCAGCGTATTTGGCTCTTAATTTCTGTGCCGTATTAGGCATAGAAATCTGTGTCGTGGTGGTCGGCTCTGGACCTGTCAGTACTGGTACCACAGTGGTACCAGTGCCCATCCCTAATTTCAGAAGTAGGTGAAACGGGCAGGAGGTTAGTAAACACTGACACACATTTGTGTGATTTAGGCTGTGGGCAGCACATGCAGCTAATAACATGGAGGTGAGCCTGAACATGAGTTTGATGAAGTAGAAGGCGGAGGCTGATTGGTCACAGCTGTGATGGTAAAACTGCAGATTCAAGCGTCGGCTGATTCGCTTCAGTAGTCTTGATCGTGACTTTGTGATTTCCTGAAGGCTCTGACTTCCTTCGTAAAGGCACCATCCCTTTATGTTTTTTATTCCCTCCATTTGAACATGTTTTTCCTTCACTGTTCACGCTCAGAATTCAAATGTGCTCCTTCTCTGAAGCTCTGATGGAATATGACATGCTCATAATATTTCCAAGGCCCGGCAGATAGCTTTAACGGCTTACTATGCATGTTTCCTGACCTTTGTTTTATTTGTTTCTCTGCCATGGTGACCGTTGAACCTAGGCTTTGTTGAAAATGGCAGATAATCTGCTTTGCATGGGCGAAGCTTTCTCCTCCGCCGAGCTGAGAATGTGTCTATCTGCTAACCCCGAGGCAGGGCCGATCTCTAGCAGGAGACAGAGGAGAGGAAAGAGAACGGCGGAGAGGGAAGAACGGAGGAATGGAAAGCAACGGCATCTGCAATGCAAATGGGTGCCCTGCAACCCTGAATAATTCAAAGTGTTGAATGGAAATCTTGCTTTTCTGATCCCCTGTCATTAACTTCTGCCGGAGTGGGCCATTCTCATTTGGGCTCTTTTGGCCTGCGCACCTCCCTTTTCTCTGCCAGCCCCCTCCCTCTTCTCCCTCTGTTCTTTTGCCCACTTCACGTCTTTGGAAACCACTTCCTCGGCCTATTCATCGAAACTCTGCACGCCTGTTGCCCTCCCGTGCAGGTCCTCCTTGCTGATAAGTCACGTCGCTCCCCTTCCTCTCAAAGTGCTCCAAAAAAGAATGAAGAGGAGGAGAAAAGAGGCCCCCACTCTGTTTTTATGGCCCTAATTTCCTTGTACAGTTGATCTGTGGATTATACGCCGGCAGCAGCCGTGGGGGGATACAGATGGTGAACCTTTGTGAGGGCCCTCTCTAAGCTCTTCCTATTAAAAGAACGCAGAGAAAGGATTATCTCTCACTTGCTGAATATCAGATTCACACACAATGCGGCCGGTGCATTCACTGAGTGAGCGCTGCTCCCTTTGTTAATTGCTCCAGCCGGAGTTCTCCTCGCCCTCTTTTTTTGTTTCCAAGCTCCGTTTTTTTGAAAGCTCGGATGTTTGATGTTACTGCCATGGCAAAAAAAGAAATCTATTCCCCTTGTTTTGGTTGCTTTTATTTATTTTTTTCTGCCTTTTAATGTGTTGCTTTCTGTGTCCGTCGGCCGCCTCGTCCCCCATTGAGCTGAGAGGGAGCGGCTTAATATATTATTTGATGGATTAGAGCCTGAGCGTTTTTGAATAATTCATTCTAGGTTATTAATGTGACTGTCAGCCGCTGGTGTTTCATATGCCCCTGACTCTGGGTTTTTATTGGTCACTGAAAGCACACAGACATTGGGATTCTATCCTAAACATAACACTGTACAGTCAGCGGCTGTCTGAATTAGACTTCTGACAGATGTGGAGATTCATTAACGGCTGCCCTTCTCATGCCATGACTGATTTTCCTCCTCAGAGTGCTGCATGAAAACTTTGTGAGAGTTGCTAACTTTGTTCTCGCTGACCTGTTTTAAGTTTGACATTGATCAAATCAGGCTTTAACTTCAGAGGACTGTAACCCCACTCAAACCACTTTAACACTTGGAGAAAAACCCAGAATTTATTCTGAATTTATCAAGGTTAGCTGCATGTGTAAACCCAGAAAGTAGTGTTTTTCACTCTTACTTTACTCCGTCATGTTACAGTGTGATGATTGTTTTTGTCTTTATATTTGTGTAAAGGCCCCTCGGGAAAATGAGACGATTCTTCTCATGCAGCTACACTGCAAAAACTCAGATCTTAGCAAGAGTTTTGGTCCAATTCAGTATTAATTTTCTTGACTGATTATTTTCATCATAGTTATCGTTAAAAACCTTTTTTCCCCTGTTGAAAACTAGACAGTAACTAATAAAAACAAGTGCACATGGACAAAAACTCAAACTAAATTAACTGACATTTTCATCAACAGATACAAACTAGACTAAAATGTTTGACAAACACTTAATCCAATCAGACCTAATGTAGAAAGTAGGGACAAGTTAGGAATATATCCAATCACAGCTGCCTTAGCTTGGTGGTGGTGGGATAAGTTGTGGAGCGATCCAATCAGAGCTCCTCTCTTTATGAATTGATATATTCATGTAGAGCAGGTTCACTGTTTGTTGTCAGTTCTGGTATTGTAACTGAGATGCTCTGCCAGGTAGCCTAAATAAAGGTGACTGCATTTCACACAAAAGCTAAAACTTCATATTTTAGTCGACTAAATTTACAGTATAATCGCGTGAAGCTGGACAACGTGTTAGCCAAAGTGTTTGATGAAAAGAAAACTCCCTCCTGCAGAAAGTGCACATAACTGTATGTCAGTCCATGGTTCTGTTTTGCATTTTTCTGTGTTCAGATTTTCCCACCGAGTGCCAGGGCCACCGTGCTGTTTAGCATCTTCCAATTCCAGTTGGCTGATCTGCCAGATCAACTGCCATTTGCTCATGTGCGGCAGCATGCACTACGGCAAGTCAACCCGGACAAACCTGCCCAAAATGCATTGCCAGAGACATTTAAGGGATTTTGAGTCTTTCTACGCTGCAGATGGTTAATTGCGTTAAAATTTTTAATCAGATTTATCATTTTGATGGATTAATCCACGTTAACACGTCAATTTTGACAGCCCTAATATATGTGTATGAAAAGGCTTCCCACATATCAACTCATATTTTTTCCTCTTCAACCATCTATTTACTGACATGCAAACTACCAAGAACCCACACATTTCGCTGCTTTGGTCAGAAGACGATCTTCTCCAGAGTCCTAATGACAAAACTGTTAACCTCACAAACTGATTTTACCGCCAGAACTCCTATTTTTAAGGGGCAAACACAGTAAATTGACTTTCTTAACATAATTCAAATGTGGTTGCTGTTCCTTGGTGTGTTGTTTTTCGAGAGCGAGAGTTCTCTGAGAACACAATTAAGAAATTCTGACCTTTAAACAACAACAAACACCAACAGAGAGGCACCAACAGCTCAGCCTGAACCTCCTCTTCACACTATTCCTCTCAGAAAACTCCATGTCTAAGGATCTGCTCCATTCACTGATTTTACCTGCTCTGATCGCAGTGGTGGTTTCTTTTGGAGAGGAGTAGGAGTCATTTGGCAGTAATTTGGTGAAACCCTGTGAAGAATTAAGAGTGAGGACGCTCCTTGTGGATTTTAGAAACCGGCCAAGCTCCTGCATTACAATCAATCGTCTCAACAGAATGAAAGTTTCTTTTCTTATCGACACTTTGTTGATCAGATTAAGCTTTAAAACAATATAATACAGAGCCAAACAATACAAATAAATGTTTCTTTGTAATATGTTTACTTTGTGTGAGATATATTAGATATTTTTTGATGAAATCAGGAAACATTTAAAAGTCCTTTTTAAAATGTAATCTTTCTCATTATGCAAGACTTTTAGTAGCTCCATCTGGAGCCCTGCGTGGACGGCTTTCTTAGACTTGCTCCTGCTGGATTTCTGACTGAATTCTAGTTTCATATCAACACTAGAACTGTTTCCACACTTTTAACAAAGCTTAAATAAGATCCCAAAACTTCTCACCTCACAAAAGACTCGAGCGACGCGACTTCTTGTCTTTTAAGGCCTAAATGTTATAGAATAGAATAGAAACAGAAAAAAATAGATTAACTTTTCACAAAGGAATTATATCTTCCAACTTCAGCATGACTCGGTTGTCAGGGTTAAAAACATGGTTAAAACAAGGCAAACGTGCACAAAAATATAAATGTTCATTGTAAACAGGAAACAACAATCTAAACAGGAGTTAAAACAAGAACTAAAGTCTGATTTATGTCTTCAAAATCTTTGCAAAGACGGAGAGAGAAGGAACATATAATATATATAAGCTTCCTCTTGGTTTTCTGCTGTTTAAATCAAATCAAGCAATGAAACTTTATTATACAGCATATTTCATACAAATTCAATTGTTGTTCAAATGGCTTCACGGAGAGGCAGAAAAGTGATAAACAAAAGATTTAAAGCAATAATGACAATGATCATGGAGTTTTACAACTCTGTTGCAAACAAACATTCAGCTGAGGTCCATTTACTAAGTAGTTTTCCACTGTCATAGTAATAATTATAATATTAATAGCAATAATAATGATTGGATGTAGAGATGGATCTGGAGATTAATGCAAAGCAAAACAGCTAAAGTAAAGGAACAATAAAGCCAATTGACTCATAAAAACATAAAAGAAAAGAAACAAGGTAAAGCTGCCTGTTGCCCTTTAATAAAATTATATTAATAATAAGCAACAGACAGAAATGAAGTAAAAGAGCTGACAATCCATTTCTTTACCATCCTGTCCAGTAACTGGAGCATAATTAGTCCAGGTATCAGACCGGCCTTTTTGTTTTTGTGCTGTTGATCCCAGCTCTCGTCTTCTTTGATTCCATGTTGTTAGCACTAGCTAACAAGATTTCAGCGGGGATCCAGATCCTAATGCTGTCCTCTAAGACACTCCACAAGGAGTTCATCATGAGTTAGCTGGTCTACATAATGCTCAAATTAGGATGGGTATTGGTTGCTAGTGTATGTTTTGTTTTTTGCAAGTCATTAAAGAATTTACTTTGCTGTAAATGTATCCCTAAATATCTTAGATTAGATTAGATAGAACTTTATTTATCCCTTTGCAAGACTCCCTCAGAGAAAATAAGATTCCTGTAGCACCATTTATAGCAGATAAAAAGATATATAAAAAAGACACATATCAACATAAATATAAATAAAAATAGAACTATGGCCACTTGTTACTGCTCCTTCCCGTCCTCAGTCTTCCTGTTACTCCTCCTCGTCCTCAGTGAGCAGTTGTACAGTCTGATGACCTGAGGGACAAAAGAGTCTCTCAGCCTGTTGGTCCCACACTTATGTTAGTAAAAACTATATGTGAAAACAATGGTAGAGGTAATATATTTGTGCTTTAAAACGATTAAAAACTATTTTATTGCATTAAAAACAAGCTTAAAACGGCTTTAGTTATGTGTTATAAAATCATGACCTTTTAATAGTGTTTAGGTTAAATTATATTAATGCTGGTATTATGATATTTTGAAGCTTAATATTTGCTATTTTTTTGTTTATTCTTACATTATTGCCGCATTGAGAGTGCAAAACAATATGTAACTGCAGCCTTCAGGCACTGAAATATTTTTATGTTGTAATCTTGACTCGATCTTGACTCGTCAGCTGTTAGCGGTGAACTTGTGCATACTTATTAATCAACACACAAGTTCTGCCGGGCACATTTAAGTCACAGCACTAGCAGTCGTCATCCTGCATTTTGTTGAAGTTCATGCAGACTTCGGCCTGAGCGCAGTCCAAACTCCATCACATTTTGGTCCAGGCTGATCCTGACTCAGTCCAGTGCTGCCAGACTTCAGTCCTACACCATTACAAGATCTTTGTACCTGACTTTAAAGCTTCTCGCATCTCCTCTGACCTCCTGGGTGGGGTCAACATCACATAAACTTCTGTAACTGCTGAGTGATCTTCATGAATACACGGCGTGCTGTGCAAAGATAGAAGCGGGAAACTTCTGGGCTGGCTGTCTTTGCGGACGGTCTGTATTCAGAACATCAGCTTCTTCTGATGGAGCAAAACGTGAAACACAGATCTCCATTTAATGATTTCAGCGAGTTGTTCGATTGATTGGAGCGCTTCAGGGCTCACTTTCTGCAGCTCTTCCCAGATTTATCGTCCGTTCCTTGGTTTCTTCATCCAGCGGACCTTTTGATTGACACCAAAGATGCTTTGAGATTTTTAACACCTGTAAAGATCTCCTGAGGCTCTCCATGCTTCTCCCTCTGCTTACCTCCCACCTTCTCCTACTCCCTTTGGAAGAAGTTTTAAAAAATCTAATAAGAAGCAAAAACTTTGAGGCCTCCATTTGAAGAAGTTTTGAAATCTGCAGTGTCATCAGAACATGAAGAACAGTGCCTCCCGGCCCCACCCACTCCGCGTCGACCGCCTCTTTCAAACACACGAGTGCGTTACGAGTGATGGTTGAAAGTCGTTCAGAAGCCGGTCCTGCGAGTCATCTCTCATCCTCCCACAGCTGGCCTCCAGAGGAAACATCTGCGACGCAGCAGAACCGAGAACTAAGGTCTCCATTATGGTGAAAACCACAAATCTCAGTGCTGATGCTTAGTGGAAAACATCCTGTGAAGAACCACTCCCCCTCCCTGGAGGCTCTGCGGTCGGCCTCAGTTTGACGCTCCTGCCGTCACGCCTGGCTTACCGGGAGACATCTGTGTGGGGTTTGGTGGCTCGCTGTGTTTGTGGACTTCAGCTGGAGTTTGGATTATTCATGCTGATTTATAGGTGTGTAATGGTCCTAACATTCGGAAGGTCAGATGTTTTGCTAAATCACCACTTTGAAAAGCCTGAAGGAAAAAGAATTTGACATGAAACCATTTTTAGGTGTTAAAATTCACAGATTACCTCTCAGCGGTCTTAGCAGAGCATCTCTGAAGCTCAGACTCTTCTCTCAGGGTCCAGACAGAGCTAAACCTTCTATTTTAGACACTCTTACATTCACTCAGTATGACGTTTGCGTTCCTCTCTGAGTATTTATCTTAAATTATCCGTATAATACGCTCACTTGGCACTTTATTAGGTATGACTTCCTAGTACCAGCTTGGACCTTTCGTTGAACTCTTCGTGGCGAAGGTTTGGCTCCATATCTCCATGATAGCCTCACACAGTTGCTCTGGTGACCATTGAGTGCAGTGAACTCATCGTCATGATGAATGAAACAGTTTGAGTTGGTCTGAGCTTTGAGACATTGAGCTGCTGGAAGTCTCAGTCTGGAAGGACTTGGGTTGGGGATCGACGGGTGGCCGGTTCAAATCCCAACCCAACCATGTTTGGAAGTTGGTTTGGCAGTTGGAGAGGTGCTGGGTGACTTCCTGGGCACTGCCCAAATGCCCTTGAGCAAGACAATGAACCCCAAAACTGCTCTCAAGAGCTCTCAAGGGGCAGCAGGCCATCACCATGACATCACTCCATTAGTGCATGATCGTAGGAGCTGTTTGTGCATGTGTGTGTTTCAGCCTGTGTGTGTAGCATGTTTCAACAACAGAGTGTAAAGAATTGAATTTCCTTTGAGCATTTAATAAAGTCTGTCTTCTTCTTCTCCTTCGAGATGGGTGCATAAGGTGGTCAGAGTTGCTTCCATATGTTTGCCTGATGAGCTATTTGCATTAACACACAGACAGGTGCACCTACATTTTTTAACTTCTTTTATTTTTAACTTTTTTATTTTTACCATTTTTTAGTCTTAATATTTAACATTTTTTTTAATTTAAACGTGTATTTATTTTTTTACATAAACATTTTTTTTATTTTAATGTTTATTGCACAGTATTACCACAGTACTGTTGCTGTTGTTATCTGCTCTCCTGTCTATTTTTTTATATTCATTTTTTATCATGACCTGTGTTTTGGAGTTTTTGAAAGCGACTGGACTTTAGATACTTTTAGAAGTTGTGTTTTGATCTAAAAATGCCCGGTTAATTTGCTCTTGCCTTAGTTGTCAACATGGTATTAAACCTCTATTCATCCATCCATCCATCATGACCTGTGAGCTACAAGACATCTATCTGTCCGTCCGTCCATCCGTCCGTCTATCTATCTATCTGTCTATCTGTCTATCTGTCTGTCTGTCTGTCTTTCTGTCTACCTATCCACATATAGTTGCCAGTGAATGTAATTTAATAGATTTATTCGTTCAGTAAAACAGCCATCTTAGCACCTTTGTTTTGTTATTTTTCTGCTGAATCCACAAAATAAGATGTTCCCTGTGCCAGCAGCCACTTCTCCACCCAGCTGATCGTCTTCCCTCTGAAAATGTAGACAAAAGGACACTGGCACCTAAAGAATCCACATTCATTGTTTTAACCTCATCCAGGTTTTATTAATTTCTAAATGAAGGAGGCCTGCCTCTGCACTGACTGTCGGGGTGAGACAGAGTTGTCAGGCTTAATCAAATTTCCCCAAACATTTGGGTAATGGCTGTTAGTAATTTCCTCCTGTTTCAAAGTGACTGAGTGACTGCACGCTCCTGTTTGTCTTTGTGCGAGGTGCTTTGTTTGTATTTTTATGGTTTCGGTTATGTAGTGCTGCACCTCGGCCGCGCGCGTGTGTGTGGAAATGGCCTGTTAGCCATCTGAGAGCAGTTTCCCTTCCCCCAGATGATGAATCCCTCATATGTTTTTGATGTCGTCCATGAAGGCAGTCGGAGCATTTAGACCTGCAGCCGCACCGCGCCCCATTTCCACCGGCTCATTTATGCACATAATAAAAACCGCTGCTCGATTGTATACCCAATTTGCCAGGTGGTTATTGCTTTCTAAATTGAATGAGCCACCGTAAGTGTGATGGTTGGAAGTTGTACGCAGCTTAAAGGCAGCATGATAGTTTCACTGATTTCAGATGAAACAGTTTAAGAGCAAAACAACAAAACACACAAAAGGACGGTCGACTTGTGCGGGCGAGTCGAATGAGCTGAGATGCTGAATATATTTCCCTCAGAGAAAGAAATTTAGGGTACTTGTCTTGTGTTTTGTGTTTGCTGTGACAGCAGCTCTCTGCAATTTGGTGCCAGTCCTCTCGTCTTCCTGTCTTTGTCGTCTTTTTTATGTGAGATGAAGGATGTGAAAGTGAAAGTTCCAGAAACCTGTTTACTTCCTTTACAAGACAAGTCAGATTCACCAAGGGATGGGCAACATACCGAGGCTTTAAGACAGCCCAGGGGCCACATCAGGCCCCCTAAAGCTTCCCATTCAGCCCCTCGAGTGTGATCAGGCTCAGGAAATGTGCAGGTGAGACCAGGTTGTTATTTTAAGGGTAGATTTTTGTCTTTAAAACCTTCAACTATTCAAAATCACTGTGACTGACACAGTTTGATCTGCTGTACAGAAACCCACCAGTCAGCCAGTACCTGAGAATATATCGTCTATTATATTATTATTAAATAATATATTATAGAATAACTAACAACTATATCAACTGAAAATGTGACAGCCAGAGCAAACTTTACCCTTGTGGCTGCCTGCAGGATTGGTGATAGGGACTGATCTCACTTTTAAAGGCAAAATAAACAGTTTAAAAACTTCAAACTAATAAAATTACCATGTTATTTATACTAAAATACATCATTGCTTTGCTGGCCCTTTAACAAATATGGTCCTTGCTTTATGACATATCAACACATACAGTATACATTCACTGGCTGCTTGTAAAGGTACACCCTTTAACTGCTTCGTGATAAAAATAACTGACTAGCCAATCACATGGCAGTAATTGAATGCATTTAGTCATGTAGACATCGCTTAATCAATTAATCTTTATATTTATAGTGCCAGTTCACAGTTTACAATAGAGCAAGCTGAAGACATACTAGTTATTTAATAGATGCACATATATGCATATATATAAATATATGTATTTAGATTACATGAGGTTATATAGAACTTTATTAATCCCTTTGAAAAACTCCCTCAGAGAAATTAGGTTTCCAGTAGCAGTTCAGTATAACAGATAAAAAGATATATATAAAAACGATTGATATAAACAAAGATATAAATAATTTTATGGATTTGTATATACATATACATACATCCAGAGATGGATCCATCCAGGCAGAGACAAAGGGACTAAAATAAGAATTTATGATAGAGACAAACTCGTGGACGCCCAGATCATAAATCTGTCCTCATCACATTTGTCTCTGCTGAATATAGATTCAATCAATCTTTATTTATATAGCACCATATCTGCTGAATATAAAATTATTAAAGATAAGCCCCTTGAGATGCAGCGTCTCATCTTCAAGACAGACCTGATGTCTATGTGGTTGTAAAGGTATTTTTTATGGAGGGATATGTAATAACAACCGTGGATAGAAAGATCCATCTAATATTAAAATTAATATCTTTAATGATGATAAACTGGGGAGGACTGATGTTAGGGCTGGGCAATTTGTCCTCAGCTTGTGTGTTAGAAACAGCTGTTAAACAAGAAAAATATCATTTTATTCTGTGAAAATCAAACTGTTGATTTTCTAATTCAGTCTCTCAGAGATAGTAAGGTGAAGCATTCATACTTTCTGCCAGTTTCACAGCTGATATATGGGATATGAATGGCCAGTATATCTGCAGAAATGTTCATACCTGCAGATACCAATATTTATCCTTTTTTTCAATAAAGAAAACGTGTCTTTATAAGCTGATACCTGTCAATATCATTCAGATAGTACAGTGCATTCCTGATTCATATCATTCATTTTGTCAAGGAAAAAATAAGTATTTGTTTTCAGAAAACAAAGTAAGGAGATGTATGTCCTTTTTTTCCTTTCAGCTCAGTCAGATCTGGTTTTGTTCCATGTCCCTCGTCTCTATTTCCCCCTCGTTGTCCGTAAAGTGTGGACATCTGTGAGGACGGGTCATAGCCGAGTATGTAGGCGTGTGACAAAGCAGATATTATACTTTATTTCCAGTCCAGCAGCAATAGGCCGCAGCATAAAAGCTGAAAAGTCCGTATGTGTGCTTGTATGTGTTTGTTTATTCTTGCTCATGCATGAGATACAGGATCAGCATCTCAATCCTGAAGTTTGACGTCTACACGACCTTGGCCAGTGCAGTTTCAGCTGTACCTTCCTGCTTCTCTTTGTCCTCAACAGGAGGGATGTGGATCTGCACACAGAGCCTGAGGTCATTTCACTGCCAAAAAAGCAATAAAAATGCACTCCTACTTTTAATAAAGCAATTA
The DNA here is from genome assembly GCA_037902135.1 of Cetoscarus ocellatus. Classification (NCBI taxonomy): domain Eukaryota; kingdom Metazoa; phylum Chordata; class Actinopteri; order Labriformes; family Labridae; genus Cetoscarus; species Cetoscarus ocellatus. Next base: position 546,442 of record JBAMNC010001687.1, read on the forward strand.
TAACTCATTGCCGAGTTCAATTAATTCTTAGTTTTCCATTAGGAGGGAAGTCTGAAATTGCCTCCGAATTACAAGATTTTTTTTTTCTTTCAGCAGAAACACACCAAAGGTTCTCACAGGCTTTGATTTGCTGCTTTTTCTGTTAAAGTAAAAGAAAGTTTTCGTATCAATATGCCGAATATTACACACAAATTGCACAGCATTTGGAGCATCACATTGCTGCATTGATTCTATCCTCATGCTTGTGTGTTTTTCTCTTTATTTTAGGTGCGGTCTATTTGGAAGGAGGATTAGAGGAGGCCAGGACGCTCTTTGGTAGACTGCTTTTCAACGGCGAGGTAAACAGCGTATTTCTCTTGTACTTTTATTTGGACCAAAAAAATCCACTTGACCCCGTCTGAGCCCAAACAGTTTTTACCAAGGTGGGTCACATTCACTTTGGAGGTGGACCAGAGGTATATGGATTTATGAAGAATTACTATTTTACTGAAAACAAACATCACAGAGGAATTTCCTGCTGACACGGCCTATGTGACCGCTGACTTGTATTTAATGACCAGGGTAGTGAGGAGTATGAGTGGATGCACACTGATGCGTTGTGAACATGTACAGTAGGAGCATTGGTGTGTTAACAGAGACTACAGTCTGCACTGTTGTTCACATACCTCAGTGGTTAAATTATTTATATTGCAAAGACTGACTCTCTATGTGGCTCTGATTGGCTGGCAACTGGTCCAGGGTGTACCCAACCTCTCGCCAATGACAGCTGAGATAGGCTCCACCACCCGCGACCCCGATAGGGATAATCGGTACGGATGAAGGATGGATGGATGGATGGATTAATCGACCTCAGTATATTTCAGTGACAGTTTTCTTCCAGTATTTTGCAGCCCCGGTTTGAACACAGTTTGGCTTTGAGTGATGGTTAAAAAATGGGAGAGGATGGTGGTCCAGCAAGTCCAGGTCCGGGGAGAAGGGAGTATAAGCGGAGTCAGACCAAGAGTTGGGATGTCAGGGAATCAAACCCCCACCATGGAGTACCGTATGTGTATTTGCATGAGCAGGTTTCAGCTCCTCTGAGTATTTACTCGTCAGTCTTGAAGAGGAGCTGCGGACACTCCAGGCTAGATTTCCTGTTTGGATCTTCAGAGGACAACAGTGGTGCTTTCTAAAATCTGCTCTCTTTATTCCTTCAAACCCACACTCGGCATGTTTTGGCAAAACACCAAACTCTGCGTCGATATCGAGGCCTCGCCAGCGAAATAACACAAGATCTCACATAAGCTCGCATTACCCTGCAATACTTTAGTCTCTGTGCTGCTTATTGTGTGTAGGCTGACATGCAAGATGAAACAATAAGACGAGAGAAAATAAAATCTTGGATAGAGCCGGAGCTCGAGCAGAATGAACCGGAGGTGTGGAACGTCGCAGTTTGCCAGTCTAAAGCAGGACACCTGCTATTGTTTGTGAGTGCGATCAGTGGGCATGAATAATAGATGAATGAATCATTGTTTGCATTCATCTTGGCAAGAAATGTTATGAATCAATTAAATGACTTTCAGGGAGTCTTCTGTGTAGCAGTAGGCTTTGTTCTAATTGGAGATTGAGGGTTTTTGTCTGAGATTTAGCCGGTAACTCCCACACACTACTACAGCCTGTCAAATATAAATAAAAAAATTAATAATCAGATTTAGGTGTCCGAATGACAGGATTCAGGAAGGAAACTGTAAAACCAAAAGACCAACTTGAAATTATCATTAGTTGGTTTAAGTGCATCGAGGATAAACTAGGTAATCATTCATTTAAACTGGAAAATCCACTCCTACAGGCCACATCATTAGGTACACCCCTTCATTTACAGCTGCTGTTAGACTTTAAATCCAGCACTGCTCCTAGTAGAGCATACACAATAACTCACCATAAACTAACACTCCCAACAAAGTGCAATATTCTCATGTGCAAGTACTTTGTAAATGTATATGTAATTTCTTAAAGTGTAGTTTTTTAGTTTTGTATTTCTAGTCTTGATATTTATAATGATGCACATACTGTTTTTATTCTTAGTCTAGTTTTTATTTATCATTGCTGTCCCCTTTGCTGCTGTAACACTGCAAATTTCCCCACGTGGGACGAATAAAGGTTTATTCTCTTTTGTTTTATTCACTTGATCCTTAGTTCAAAAAGCTTTTCAGGCAGTTACAAGAAACTTGATTTAAGTGACTGTTTGGTTTGAGTATTTCAGACCCTTTATGGAAATCCAGGGTTTACAGGGAATGGTCCAAAAATGGAGAACATACTTACTGAGTGGCAGTTCTCTTGGTGAAAACGTGTAAAGGGATATGCCAGTATTTCCTTTGTTTTCATGTCTTGCCTCACTCCTGAGTCCATGACAAGCACATAGACACCATTCTTTCAACTGTGCATGCAGTAACAAGGAAGAGCTCGCCCACTGCTAGTTAGCTTTGCTCAAACACTGGGAGTTAATGGGTAGTGTTAGCCTGCCTCTCCCTACAATCATCAGAAAAACTCTTCAGCGACTTAGGAAATGAAAACAAAACTTAACCCTGAAGAAATCATCCCCTCTTACAAAGTCAGCCATAATCCTTCATACCAATCTTCTTCTACTCATAAACAGAGGTTTTGTTTTGTTGACCTACTTACAAGCACGTCTGCGTTGGTTTGCACATGTGCCCTGCGGTTTAGTTTCGTATGAATGTCTTTCGAAAATTACATAAAATGCTAATGTTAGTCTAAAAATAGATAACGCAACATAAAGCCAGAAAAAAAAAGTCACAGCAAGCACACAGGGGCGTTTAGAGTTGCTGAAAAGTTTTCTCATGACTGTAGGCAGAGGCAGGCTAACACTACCCATTGACTCCCAGTGTTCGAGCTAAGCTAACTAGCGGTGGGGTGAGCTCTGCCCGTCTCTTCCTTGTTAATGGACGCACAGTCAAAGAATGGAGTCTATCTGCTTGTCATGGACTCAGGAGTGAAGGCAAGACATGAAAAGAAAAAAATGTTGGTGTATCCCTTTAATGGCCACAGGGTTTGAGATGATAAAGAAGCAACAGTAACTCAAATAATGATTGATACATCCCAAGGTTTGCAGAAGACTGTTTCTGATGTTGCCTGGCTATGGTATGGTCGTAATTCATCATTCATCATTCATTATGGCAGCATGAATCCCTCCTGACTTGTTTTGATGGTTTAGGCTTCTGCTGGTGGTGTGATGGCTTCTTCGTACATTTTAGGCCTCTGATCACCAACTGATCAGCCACAGCTTACCTGAGTATTGTTGCTGAACATGTCCGTCCCTTTATGACCACAGTGCACATTATTCTGGTGGAGACTTCGTGCAACTCCATGTCTCAAAGATCATCTCAGACTGGTTTCTTGAACATGAAAATGAGTTCACTGCACTCCAGTGGCCTCTACAGTCACCAGCAAGGAGTGCCTAATAAAGTGGCCTTATACACTAATCACTCTTACTACTCATCTTTTGTCCAGCCATGACGTTCCCACACCGATAACCAGCAGCGAAGAAGCTCCCTCACTCCTCTTGTAGATATTTCTTCTTGAGTTGACCAAACATCCTGTCCTTGCTCTCCTCCACTGTGTGGGCACTCATTGTGTTTAACACTCGCCGTGGAGCGTTTGTTTCCAGATACAGGGCTGAAAATCTGTCCTTGGTTGTTTTTTTCTGTTCTGCTGTCATCTTTGCCCTTGAACAGGAACAGCAGTCACCAAGTTATTGAGTTGTTCTGAACCAAAGATCATTATTTTGCAGTGAGAGGTAATTTTATAAATACAAGAATGGATTCCTCAGCAGATGTGGATCACAGAATACACACGCCTTGTAAAATGAGTATAAAACTTAAATATAATACTAAGATGAGAGTGTTTAAAGTGCTGTGGTTATACATGCAGTCAGTGCCTGCAAAAATAGACCCCCTTAAGCTAATGGTGCTTATATTGTCTTTAACATTTTAGTTCCTTTTTCTAGGTTTTATTGGAGTTTTATTTTTCATCCCAGTCTACACTTACATGAGAAAAGAACAAAACTAGTTACTGAGGTCCTGGTATCAGCCATATAGAAATTTAAAAGCAATAAATAAGGCATTTAAAAGCACAGTATAAAAAATAAAATAAAATAAAATGCAAGATAAGGATATTTACAACATTACCATAATCTTAGGCTAATAAAAGGTAAATAAAAATAAAGATAATTCTTTATAGCACCAGCATGAAAATAAAATCTCAATAAAATAAGGATAATATTTACAACATTAACATAATCTAAGACACAATATACGCCGGAATACAGAGCAACAGAGCATTTTATAGATCAGGGTGGGCAACTTTGATTACCATAATTTTTTTCAGTGCCTGAGGGCTGCTCTTGTCATATCATCAGGCACTCTCAATGATGAAAATATATATATATATATATATATATATATATATATATATATATATAATTAAACAAAAAATAGCAAATATAAAGCTTCAAAAATCGTTATACCAACATTAAGACATTTTAAAACTCTAACACAATTACAAATTCACAATTTAACGGCACATAACAAAAGCCAATTTAAGCTTCTTTTAATGCAATAAAAGAATGATTGTTTACTAGGTTTTAAAGCATAAATATATGACCTTTACCATTGTTTTCAAATATAGCTTTACTTACACAACATATATTTCAACACCTCATAAACATATTTGCAGACACAACCATAGCAAAGTAAGTTCTGTAATGACTTGCAAAAAACAAAACATGCACTAGCAATCTATACCTACCCTTTTTTTTTGTTTTTGAGATTTTCAGCAAGCATAACAGCAACAGTAATTACACTTGTGAATTTTTATGTACAGAACATATACATTAAAAGTAAAAGACATTTAAAACAGAGAAAAAGGCAAAAGATAATAAATAAATAAAAAAATAAAATATTGAAAATAAGAATAGATTAAATAAAATAGCACTAATAATAATCATAATAATACAAATAAATAAATAAAATTAAAATTAAAGAAAAGAAAAAAATAAAGAAAAAAATCTATACATATCCTTGTTTGTATGTTATGTAGTGCAGATATGAATCATGTTGAGCAGTTGTTAAATTTTCTTCATATTTACAGTTTGTTGGGTTTTTTTTTAATTTATTGGCCACATTGAGTGAGATGGAAGGCCGCCAGGTGCCCAACCCTGTTACAGAGCAATGATTTTTTTTTTTTTTTTTCAGTTCTCAAAACTAAATAGATATCATGATTTGAATTTGCATATTTGGCTACAAAATAAAACTTCCTCTCCTTTTTAAAACTTGCACTGATTTGACATTGTATAATCAAGGTCAGATCGACAGGGGATGGCACAGAGTTTTAATTTTACCAAGGCTTCAAGTACATTTCTATTTAAACAAAATCAAAATAATTCAATTAATTTACATGAAAATTAAAACGTATTTATCGACCTGGGCGGCACGGTGGTGCAGCAGATAGTACTCATGCCTTATAGCAAGAAGGTAACTGCTTCACCCCCATGTCGGTCAGGGCTTTTCTGTGTGGATTTTACATTTTCTCCACTCGTATGCAAAATGTACATATATATGATTGAATTTATTTTTATTACTGTGTTATGCCCAGCCCAACGGGCTTGCAAGACACCATTATTCAATAATCAAGTTCAGAGATCATTTCAGACGCTAATAAAAAGAAATAACCTCACAAAAATAAACTATCCCGACCTTTTTTCCAGGCTCTGGATACAAAAGAGGCCAACTTGTAAATATTATAACTAAACAACCATTTCAGTCTGTCATCGTCAGTACACCAAAACATATCAGGACTTTTTACGTACATTTCATTCATCAGAGGAGCTCTCAGCTCATCGAAAAAGGGACAGTACAAAAGAAAATGTGATTCATTCATATATGTGAAATATATTCTATTAACATATTATATTAAACTGTCTTTCTGGTGTGCAGGTTAGTATGTAAGACTCCCCCTCCCATAAATCAAAAAACATTTAAAGCCTTTTTTGCATCTTTTAGTCACTTTTTTAATCTATTTCAGTATCTCGTAAAAAAAAAAGGACCATCTCGTAGTCACTTTTGGACTAATGATGATGATAATAAAGGCCTAATTTATTAAAGAAAACATGTTTGACAGATGAACTGAACTGAGTATAAAGGCGGAGTCAAACAATCAAATGGTTTGTTTCTGCTTTGTGAATTAGACAAACCGAGGTCTTCATAGTTTGTGATGAATGATAGAAGGTTTCTTCATGCTAAGATACACTTTAACCTGATTCTGCTTTTTGCTCAGATGGCTAAAAACTGTATTATTGTTTTCAGTAACGCCATCAAACTTGATTAATACACCCATCGTTTCTCTAAAGTTTCGATCACTGTCTTGAATAATGATGAACGATTACTAAACCCAAAGGAAGGGCATCGGAGTGAAACTGTTCAAACCAAAGTTGAGTGATTTGCAACTCGGCCTGAAACTTTTTCGTGCCGCAGCCTGAAATAGCTCCGCTCTCCTCCCCCTGCTGAATCCTCCTGATGGCTCTACAACACTGAGAGGAGACAGATGGACTCGGACCAGAAAGCCAAACACCAGCCGGGTGGTAAAGATGGTACACACCCAGAGAGATGGAGGACGGAGCGAGGCGGGAGGACCACTCCAAGACTTTTTTTGTATTTCTGGCGTAGCACGTCAGAATGGGTCTTCAAACAGCACATTACCAAACTAATGGGACACCCTGCAAGCTGAATGACCCCCACGTTTTTTTTTGTTCCTGTATCATGCCCTGGAAGGTTTTCGCAGCTCCTATTTATGGGAACGGTGCTGCGTTCACACTTGGGTGATCAGTCCCATACCCTCCTTTTCTCTCTGGAACAACAGGATACCGGCTGGCTCCTCTCTTATTCTGCTCCCTCTTGTTTCCCCCGTCTGTACTTTCCATTCTCTCCCCTCTATCGAACACCCCAGGATGTCATTACCCCCACAGATGTCTCGCTCCAGTCCTCTTATGACAAGTCAACACAAAAAGCTCCACAGCTCCGGAGGTGGAATTCAGAATTGACTACCTAAGACAAAGCATGCGTGTAATTTCCAACCCTGAGACCTCACTCCTCCTCTCCTTCACTCCCCTAATTGGAGCGGAATTCGTGTTTCGAGTGTAATTCTTTTTGGTCTCCTAACTCGTCACCTTTCCTTGGTATCCAGCTTCATTGCGCACGGAAGCCCGCAGGAAACAATAGATGCTAATTTGCTAATGACATTACTGTGGAGGTTATTAGAGCGTCAGCAGAGAGGCAGGAAACATCTTCTTCAGGGGGAGCTGCTCCATCGCTCCCAACCTGGACTCAACAGCAGTGCAATATGGCTGCAGAGAGATGTTGATGCCACAGCGCTGTCCCGAGGGGAAGGGCCCCCTTTAGAGGAGCAATCACCATAATGATGATCTCACGAGTCGCCCCTGGGCTAAACTGCTGGCTTTTATTAACACCAGTGCACAAGCACATGCACTCAAACACCAACTGTAACAAAGGTTGCTGTGACAACTGAGATGGTCACCATGGCACTTTGGTGGTTGCTGCTGGTTAAATGGGAATGTTGCTGCTTTACTTTCTTCATTTTGTCTGCGATAAAAGGCTTTGGAGAGGCTTTTAACAGATTCAGGTGGAGACAGCATAAAAGGTCTGAATCTCTCAGTCCTCATTCCCCAATATTATCTTTAATTCCTCGTAATTTGATGGAAACCAATATCAAACAGATGTGAGGAATAAAGTGTGTTTCCTCCTTTGGTGTCACAGTGAAAATGAAGACGCCTTCTTCAAATCACCCACATGTCATGATGCTAGAAAGAGATACAAATGCATTATTCTAAAACAGGGGTGTCAAAACGTGTTTAATCAAGAGCCAATCAGAGAAATACATGGATGATGGGACCACTTACACCTCACTTTTGCTGTAAAAGTTAAGATTTTGGGATCTAGGGGTGGCCGATTTGTTTTTCAAGGGCTCCTGCTTGGCCTTAAATCAGACACAAAACAAGAAAAAACTGCAAGAAGCTGACAAACTGTAAAGGATTGTAGGTGCTTGAAGTGAAATTGGGTAATGTGCTTTACCAGTGGACCTTGAGTTGGAACAAATAGTGCAGTAAATAAGTATAATTTTTGGTATTTGCTGTTGTTGCTTTTCAATTGTTTGGAGGCCAATTTCAAATGGACTTTGGGCTGCATTTGGCCCCTGGGTCATAGTTTGGACACCCCTGTTCTAAAATTAAAAAAATAACTCAATACAGTAAATGGCACAGAGACTGTTATCAACTTGTTTATCAGAACAAGCTCTGAATTATATTGGGAGAATACACCTGTGATTTATATCGAGCAGTGCAGGACTGACTTATTTTATAGGCCAACATTTGTAGTGTAGCAACATGTTTCTTTCTAAACTTTAAAAATAAACATGTAACTTGCAATTGTTTACACGTAGCCTATGTTATGAAGCATTTTTGACTGTTAGGAGTGAATTTTTCATGAGCTGGCCAGTATTTTCAAAGTGTTTAAAAGCAGGTGAGACAGTTTTTGAAGATAAAGTTTCCGTCTGAAGTCTAGCTGAAAGAGTCGCCTGAAGAAATGTTCAGTATATAGATACACAGAGAAAGTGTTTGGGAATAATGCTGTGTTCCAGTTGTACTGGGAAGTCAGGATTTCCGAGCTCTGAGCCCCCGAGGTCGAGGTCAGAATTTCCTACTGGGAAGTCGGGGGATCCTCACCCCCCCCAACTTAACAATCAAAGATGGCTGCCCCCGGTGTAAACAGTTCTGAAGCTCCTGATATATTCCATTTATTAGGACTTCTGACTGGTGTTTGTGGCACTAAATCAGCCGTATGCATAGTTTTGTTCAATGTTTATATATAGAAATACTGCAATAGTGTTGTTTACATCCTCTTGTGGTATGTGCGAACTACAATGCAGGGCGTGCTAACAACGGCTAACAGTAGCCTGGTAGATCGGCGAGTATTTTTTCCGACTTTGTAACTGGAATGCTGCTAACTCAGGCACGGAGACATTTTCACCAGAAACGGAAAGGTTTTTCCTTTGCGTTTTCATAAATGATCCGCATTCAGATGGAGACTTGAGAACGACTGAAAATGCTGTAGCGTGCATGCCAGACCAGTAGATGGCGATGTAGGTTTGTAGAGAAACATGTGTGACAAGACGCGTATGCTTTCTGGTGAAGACAAACTTTTCACAACAACAATGGCGAGTGGAGGCACGAAGATGCAGGAGTTTGTTATCCAGACAACAAATCTGTCTGGATAACAAACCGAGCACGGTAAGCAGCTCACATGTTGCTTGGTAGACGGCTGAAGCTGTTGTTGTTCCTGGTATGCGTGCGCAGCCTTCATGTGAAAGAGTACTGCGCATGAGGTGACGTCAGTGTTTCACCCTTAAACGTTCTGTATCTCGTCCACATGGAGCTGAAACGGATTTGTTTTTAAAACTTTCCACTCTGGACCCTGGTTTCAAAAGTTTGTCGATTCAGGCGCTCCAGGCACCTTTCTCATGTAACCGGGAGGTGAATACGCAACGAAAACTCTCCGTATTCGGCCAAAAACAGAGTCGTGTAAACGACCCCTCAGATATGACCTCATTCCCACTCCCCTCTTCCCAGCTCCAGTGTAAATGGAGCGCAGCATAAGCAGAACCTTTCAGAAGCATACCTGGCAGCTGATTGGACGATCAGACTGTCAATCACATTCTTAATGGGCTAATCAGATGATGTATTGGCGGGCACTACAGCTGCAGTATAAAGAACAAAGTATCGTCAAATCGTGTCAAAAGTGGAGTGAAAAATATGCTTTTTATGTAAAGGTTTGTTAGTCTTCAGCTGACATTTTTAGACAATTTAAAACAAACTAATTCTCACTGTTTGGTGAAAAAGAGTTCATCCTTTTGATGCTGTGGTAGATTTGTTTTTAGATTCCAACTAGAATCAAATGCAAGTTTTAAATCATTGCACTGTGACCACCATTTATGATCTCTTTAAGGAACAATAGCAGCATAAATATATCAGGTACAGCCATTCATTTTAAAAATATCAAGGTATGATTTTTTTGTTTAAAAATGCACAGCCCTACTGCTGCAAATAAGCTGCATCTGCTATCACAGAAACAGGTGCAATTAAAAGCCTGAATGTGAATTTGGATTGAGTTACTTCACAGATAAATGCTAAATGTCCAACTCTCACCGTATCATCAGTTAATCAGTCTTTATTTGTAGAGCTCCAGTTCATAACAAGTCTTATCTCAAGGCACTTTACAGCAGAGCTGAAGACAAACTCTGTATTTTATTTCTACTGTATTTGATGATCAGGACTTACTGCTCTGGTGTCTGGGTGCACCAGTAGAGTGTGCTAGGCTTACATGTTCACACGGGTGAAAGGCTGGCCGACGCCTCCCTCCTCGCTGAGGCTGCCACACGGTTTTTCAGCAGCTCGAACTTCATGTGGGGAGGATTAAAGCTCGCTGCAGAAACATGGATCTTTCATGTTTGTGCCTCTTCTGCAGGAGAAATCCTAGATGTGTGTGTTCTAGGAATGATTTAGTGCTGCATACATGTATGCGTTTATGCCATCAGGTTTGTAAGGTTGGGATCTATTATGAGGTAAACATCCAAGTTACCTTCAGTAATGAGGAAGCGTATTATCAATGTACTTCCATTTTTAAATGGCAAAAATAGTTTGGCTGTGTTATGCAAAATATCTGCAAATATGTCCCCACTTTCAGTACAACAAAAACTAGTTAACTTCAAAAATATTATGTTGTTCCCAAAAATAGAAAATAAGAGCAAACTCCTGTCTGTCACTTAATCATAGCTTTTCTATGGTGGCCCTGAGCTGCAAAATACTACAGGAAAAAACGACAATGAAACATAAGAAAAGACAACACTGAGTAAGAATGCATAATTAAACAGTTTGACAAATGTCAAAACACAAGAGCAGATCAAATAACACAGCACCAAAATCACAACTAAAACTATTGAAAAAACATTAAAAAGTAGGACATCCCACCTACAAATCAGGATCATAGAGACAGTAAAAAAGGAAGACAATCAGAATACACAACAATAAAGAGCAAACACGACAAGACTCACATATTAGAAAATAAGTACAACACACAATGACAAAGAAAGCAACAACAAAAAATTTAAAAACAAATAAGCAGCACTCAAGGAAACATGCTAATAATAATTAACATACAAACGAAAACAAATAAAAATTTACAAAGTGAAAAACAAAACACAAATTACAACCCAGCAGCAGATCCAAAAACACACTAAGGGTTTAAAATACTCAAACACAAAAAAAACAATCAAAAAGCACTTTAACAAATGAAAATAAACATTTACAGAGGAGGAAGCACTACAACTAATAAAAGTGTCAGTTTGAAACGTCTAAGAGAAAAAATGACATTATTTAATACCAAAATAATACAAAACAAAATGCAACATTAATATCGGAAAACGCATTCAAAAAAAGACAAAAAAACAAAACAGAAATTAACCCCGATATAAAATGCTCTTGTTGTTCCTTGTTTTTTTGTCTTGTAATATGTTTGCTCTTCCATTTTGTTGTGGTTTGTATTGCATGTTATTGCTGTTTTTTTCTAATAGTTGTTTTTTGTTGTGTCCTTTACTAACACTATAACACCTGTTGTATCATTTTTGATACATACTTTTATGATAACTCTATCTAATCAATATGATCAACAAATTACTGAAAAAACATTTGAATACAATCAGATACATGATAAAAATGTCCTCAAATTGCCAAAAACCCCTAATGTATCAAATGAGATACAAAAAAAAATTATATGTTAAATTTTATGGAAATTTTGGTTTTTTAGGATTTCAGTAGAAAGTGAAATAAACTTTTCAGCCCCAAAAAATTAGAATTTTCTGGCTATAATTTGTGCTTTCAGACATTGAAGGGAAAAAAAATAATGTTTTCCTTCTTTAGCATTTCTATTGTTTTGTTTAAACTTTTTCTTGAAATTTTCTTTTGCTTTTTTAATTGTCTTTTTTTTTGTTTTTGTTTTTTTTTAATTCTTACTATGTTTCCCATTTTTATTTTGCTGTTGCTGTTGTGTTTTCATATTGGCCCGTGTGTTTTCCTGGATGTTGTGTTTTGCACCTCAGGGCCACTGTACTTGTACCTAAATGTGGACGAAGCTCCTGCGCCGTACCTCCCTGTTCTCCGTGCTCCATCAGAACGTTCTGGCTGTCTGAATGGGAGCGTGCACGCCTTCAACACGGCGTCCTTGGCGTGGTATTGGCTCTGAGAATGAAAGCATGTGCACAATCAGGACATTGTCTGCCCACGCTCACAGTGAAGCTTCTGCTCCTTCTCCAACAATAAATCCTACCCTGGACTTGAAAGTTGGGTCCACATGTTCGGCGGATCACCTTGACCGTTCGCCGCTCTCGTTCTGGACTTGCGGCCGCTTTTATGTTGCTATCGATCAGCCGGCTCTATCTCTTATTGATCCCTCCGCTGCACTACCATGTTTGATGGATTGATTGGCAGCCGGTAGCCAGAGACCAATTTGTCAAGGAGCATTGGACCTTGTCAGAGAAGAACACCATTATGTCCCAATCATGGATGGCCAACATTCCCGAGGGGCTGGAGGGGGGGGTCGGCGGCGTTGCCTGTTCGCGCCCGACTCGGCTCCCTGGTGGGATCTCGCCCCGCTGATTGAAGCCCACCTTGAAGCGTAGATCACAGGCAGTTTCGCCGCATCGCCTTTCATTCCACAGTTAATTTCAGCTCTCATTACGACCGGGCTGTTGACATCCGAATAAACATGTTTGCATATGCCTTTTCTCTCGCCCCCTCCGCTCCTTTATTTCTGTTTGCAGCACAAGAGCTCCATCCTCCAAATGGCTGTGATTCAGCTGCTGCACATGATGATTTGTGCCCCCAGTAATTATACCTTCCTCATGCTGGGAGAGAAAGAGACAGAGGAGGGAGGGAGGAGGAAAAAAAACCTGTTGTTATTCTTAAATCCCCACTCGATGCTGGCTTAATCATTGTCTGCCTTGTCTTTGGAATGGCTGTAATTGAAACATTAGCTGTTCGGGTCTATATACAGCATGTGGGCGGATCGTGTGCGCCCTGTGGATGGATTTTAATCATAAGCCTTGATCACGCCGCAGCAACTTGTGTGTACTTCCCCTCCTTGGTCTTTGTTTTATTTTTATGCTTCTCCGTGTTTTCTTGTGCGTCATGTCTAAGACGCAGGCCTTTCATGGGGGTTTTAGAGCAATTTGTGCACCTACGAAATCACTACATGAAGAGAAAGCAATCCATTAGCAAGTGCTATTGACTTTCCTTTAAGTGATGCTGTCCTGCGCAGACAGGAACACCATGTTGGACTTACAGGAGAGTCCGTGATGACTTGATACCTGATCTGGACTTATAGGGCTGGGCGATAGAGTTGCCAATCAAGGCAGTGTACAGGAGCTTGGCTAAACTGCACAAATACGTTGGCAAATTGGAAAAAGCGGTCAGAAGTGGAGCAAAAATCCTCACTGCTTTCTATTTTCAAGCTCTTTCAAAATGGTATGAATGTGAGCAAAGTCAACAAGTGTGAAGGAGATCGCTGAAACTGCCATAATACTTCTTCTTCTTAATTCTCCAGTTGCTGCCATCATATTACACTTAAAACAGTAACCAGGAGTTTGCTTAAATTGCAAAATTATGTTGACAAAATTTAGAAAACAGTTGGAAGTGGAACAAAAAACCTCACTCCTTTCTATTTTCAAGCTCTTTCCAGATGGCGTGAATGTGAGCAAAGTCAACAAGTGTGCAGGAGATTGTGGAAATTTCAAAAATACTTCCGCGTTATCTGGTTAAGTGGGCTGACATTGCCAGTTACACATAATTTTGCCTAAAAACAACAACTTAGAGAGTGTTCTGGAGTTTGTAAGTTGCACAAAGACATTGACAATATTTGGAAAAGTTGCCTAAACTGGCCAGACACCCTTACACTTACACTTAAAACAGTAAAGCAGGATACACACATGAAGATTATCTGGCTTTTTTGTCCTGACTTTCCCCCTTCCCGACCAAGGACGGCAAACTCCAGATTATCTTCTGTTTTATAAGATTATCCTATCAGATTATCCTGTGGTCTGAGGTGTGTTAAGAGTGAATTTGTCCTGATAATCGGCTCTGAAACGGGTCGGGGCTGACAATCTTAAATATTAAACTTGTTCAGTATTTACAACCAAAAATCTTCGTGTGGGGAAAGCCGACGACTCCCGAGTCATGACTCTGTGAATTATGACGTGAATGTAGCCAATCAAGATGCGAGCTGACTGAGGAACAAGGAAGCAGGTGTAAAAAAAAACAAGCATGGCCTCAGAAATGGAGGACCAGCTCACGTGTTCACTCTGTCTCCAGGATTATTTCCACAGTCTTTTCTTTCTTTTAGTTCAAAAATAGTCCCAAGACCACCATCATTCCCTCTTCTCGAATGTCCTCTTCCATGTCGTGTTTCAGTTGTTGCTGTTTCTTCTTCTTCATTTTTGTTAGATCAGGTTTGATCAGATGTCTGTCTTGGAGGACTAGGTTCTAGATCGGTGGTGGGACAGAATTGTTCTGTGTGTGGTGTGTTATGATTATCGGAGCACAACACACACAGAACAATCCAAACTGTTCATTGTCTGATTTTTATTTTCATGTGTGGGGTCTAACGGATAAAACATCTCTTCAGATTTAGAAAATCCTTCTGTGGACCCCGCTTAAGCAAGAGTTTGCCTAGATTGCATGAATAAGTTGACAACATGATACCATTGAGCTAAAGTGGTATTAATGTCATTGCCTTACCCTAAATGTCATTTCAGTGTATTTTATACCTGCCTTAGAAAGTCCATACATTCCCCAGCCCTAGTTCATAGCACTCTCCTGCTCCAGTCTCAGCCGTAGAGACAGGTTTCCAAAAAGGAAGCATTTGCTCAAACGTATTGACCACTTTCATGAATTTTTCATTGGCCGCTCAAGGCGATGGGTTGCCAGCTGTGTGGGTTGCGAAGATGAGGCGCCCATTCGATGCCGCTGACCACACACAACCCCCCCCGCGGGCCAGCAGCGCATTTCAAAGGTTTATCTCCTTGAACCTTCTAAACACCTGAGTGATACTGTACTTTAGAGGCCCTCGCCACATCTCTATCGCCGCCATGACTCACCCAACATTAGACCTCCAGCCCAGAGCAGCTTCTGACTGCCGTTGTCCTTGGCAACGACTTGAGCCACAGCTTATGCCGTCTCACTCACTCTCTCTTCTGCTCTGTGCAGTTTGTTTTTTAGGCTCTGTCCCTGTGCTAGGGCTGGGAAATACTGACCGAAAAATATCCTGGTGTTTGTTAGAAAAATGGTAACACAGAGTTTATGTTTTATTCTACTTTTTACCGTCCAAGTGTGTTATTTCACACTTATAGTGAGGTCACTTTCAAGATAATAGATCATTTTTTAACAGAATCTCTCTCAGTATGGTTTTGTATACCTCAGAACACAGAAAATAAAATATTCAACCTCTAAAACTTTGCATTAGGGCTTCCCAATAGCCCTCTTAACTTAAAGAGGTCATATTTAACCTTAAGTCAGGGTCATGTATTCGTGTTTGATGGCTGTGTGTTCACAGTCACTAATATTAAAAAAGTCAAGCTTGCGTATACAGAGTACCCCTGATAGTGCTTTATTCTCACTTTGAGTGTTACACCCCCCCATGGGCCCAGTCTGCTCTGATTGGTCTACAGGTCATCTCTGTGGTGATTGGTCAGTCCAGTGCTACTCAGGGCCATGTTGTCAACAACTCTTCATTCATTCTCATGCCTCATGTAAAGCTGACAATGAAACAGTGGTATGACATCACGTTGGTAGGGCCCTAAAAAATCTTTTTTTTTTCCCAAATTCAATTTTTTTCTGTATTAATTTTTTGAGCATTTAATTTTTAGAATTTAACGCAAATTTAATCCCAGAAGTACCTTTACGGGTCCAGTCAACAGTACGTTGCAGAACATTTGATCTCCTGACACATAATAATCATTAGGAAACTGCTCTGCCCTGTACTTTGGAGTTAGCTGGTAGTTTCGTAGCTTCTTTGCCAACTTAGCCGGTGTCTCAGGCGGCCGCTTCATCATGTTTGCATCGTTAATGAGGGGAGGAGGAGGGTTAGGGAAAGTGAAGCGTGCATTGTCCCCAACCTTAGTGACCCCTCAGAGCATTTTCTTGAGAGATAAGTTCCTTTTTATAAAAAAGGCTTTTCTGTAAAATGTCAGCCATTTCCTTGATATTCTGCATTTATATTGAATTCCACTTTAATGTCCAATTCTGTGATTGCTGATTTTTTAGGGCCCTACACTGTACTGAAAAAACTCAGATCTAAGTGACAGTATTTGTCCAATTTCAAGACAAAAAAACTCACTAGACTTATTCTAATCCACAATTTCCTTACATGTCTGGATTAAGATCTTAATTGAAGATATAAAAACTAAGAATAAAGCCTGAGTTGCTTGTAATAATAAGTAAAATAATCTGCCAATAAGACAAGACGAATTTAACTTGAGCAGATATTAAACTTTAATTTCTGACCCTCACTAAGCCAAACTTTCCCTGTTTTGTCTTATTTTTGTCTTTCATTCCTTAAAGTAAGATATTTGTCATGACTGGTTAAGTAAATGTGGATTAAAATAAGTGTTTAAGATATTTTTTTGACTCGAAAAAAGACAAACACACTTGCCTAGATCTGAGTTTTTGTAGTGTGGTAGGTCTATGTTGAGGGCTGGGGATGTGAAACGTTTAGGCAGCTGCTGGGTAACTTTTTCTTGTTCATAGGTGTGCTATATCATAGCAGAGATGTTTAAAACACACTAAGGGGTGTACAAAAGTAAAAATCAACCTAATATGACCTTTTAATTCATCAAACACCTTCCCTTATAACTCAGCTTGGCACTGAACCGTGTATGTTGTATTTTGTTTCGTTTTGATCAGGCGTACTTGTGAATACAATAAAACTGGCTTTAATGTTAGAGTGATCCTCTCTGTAATTGCTCAGGTTTTACAGCCCTTGAGGTGCTTGTGATTGTTGTTTATGTGAGCACAGTAAAGACAGGTTACACCATGGCTTCAGTTTGGAGCCTGAGATCAATAAAGTGATCATGTGGGCATGAACATGTGAGCTAATGCTGACCTCAAGGTCGTACAGTGGTGTGAAGAAACACCTTAAAAACTAAATTAAACCCAATCTTCAGCACCAACAGCAGATCTAATTCTCCGCTTTAGGAGTGAACCTAGCTCCTAATGAAGCCATTATTCCTTATGATTCCTCAGCGGATTAAAAAACGAGGAGGTGATGATGCACCACAGATGGCTCCATGTCAGGGACATTGCATCGGTGAGGCCAAGTGCTTTAAGGTGCCATCAGCAGCCCCGGTGGGGGGGCGGAGAAATAAAACGGCAAATGAGTCAGCATCTCATTTTGAGACCAAGAGGTCTGTATGTGGACCACCCACAGGGGAGCAAGGTGGGGGTGCTGGGATGTGGATTGAAGCGGAAGGCGTGAGGTGTCACGGTTGGGGGGCTGGTGGGGTATGGCTCAGAGAGGTGTGCTGTCTCTGGAGACACACACTGACGGTGTTGGACTCTCTCTGACTCGCACGCCTGTGGAGAGGAAGATGTGCAAGATCAACATGCTTCCTCGACCCGGCTCTGAGGTTACCGTGTGAAAGCCGGGGACTATACCGCCGCGGTCACACCTGCAGCTCCAGTGTTTGGTTCACATTCAGTTGGAAAAATGCTACAGATTTCCTTATTTCCTTTGGATCGATTCATTTGTCCAAAATGTCTCCATAACTTTGTTTCCTTTTGATCAGGAGTTAAAAGTTTTGGGACGACTTTGGCAAACTTTTGTCACGTTCAGATTTAATGCAGAAATGGCTGAACTGTTTTACTTAATGGAGACCATTTGTGCTATTGTTCTGGAGTCATCGATCATTTTGAATGATTTCTTCAGTTTGTTCAGTGTTTTCAGAAGTGTTTGATGTGCAGGGATGCCCAGGACACTCATCTTAAACAGACTGCACATGACACCAAACTCAAAAGCCTATGAATATGGAAAGCCATTTGGGCATGTAATTGATATCCGTGATATCAACCATAGTTCAGCTCTACTTGTACTCAAATTTAGAGAACGTGTACTCAGTTTTAGTAAAGCTTTGAGATTTCGAGTAACATTTTTTAAGTCTACTAGTACTACTAGTAAAGCAAAATTGTCTTCTAGTATATGATTTTGCTTTACTAGTAAGGTCTACTCGTGCACTAGTGTGCCGAGAACCTTTGCTAGTGAAACAAAATTTTTGTTAAATAATCCTACAAGTAAACTCAAATTACTGTATCTCTCTAGTGGTAATAGTAAATATTTTTTTAGTCTACTATTTCGTACTAGTAAAGCCAAAAATGTCACTAGTAGACCTAATGCAAATGAAGAAGGAGGGATTATAACCAAGTCCAGCACTCTGATTGGGTGTAATATTTTCAATAGCCAATGGAAAGCCTGGATTTACTTTTCCCCGCCCCCTTATTAGCATATAAGACATTTTTCGATCTAATAATAGTACTCATGACACTTTTTGCCTGACCAGTAAAGTCTATTCATGCACTAGTTGACCAAAATTGAGTACATGTACTCCAAATGTGAGTACTAGTAGAGCTGAACTATGGTTGATATCACTGATGTCAATTTTAGGCCCAAACAGTTTCCATTTATGAATGGATTTTGACTACATTTTCAGGGAATGTTGATCATTGCTTCATTTGAAAAAATGATTCACATGGTCAATACTGACTAATTCTTATGGAATGAAATGTTAGAAATGCAAAAATGTTGGATTTTTCTGTGTGATTTTAAAGGTATTTAAAAAAATAATTGTCTGGCAGTATCAAAAGGAATCCATAAATTCTCGGAAATCAACAGTTTTCACACAAGTTGTTCACCCTGAAGCAGAGGATCAAGTGGATTGTGATTGAAAAGTTAATCTTCTCATACTTTTATTCATTTTCCTGGAAAATTCTGCATTTTTTTTTAATTGAATGTGAATATTTTATTGATTAATCTGACCCCACACTGCATGCTTTGCCTTTCAACCCTAACCCCCACCCCTCGCCTTTTCTGTCTTCACAGGATTTGCGGGAGGTCTGGCTCAACTACCCGTCACACCCCCTGCAGGTGAGTTGAGATTTGTTTCATTATTGATGTTTTATTTTGGCGAGGCGCCTCTCATTAGACCAACCCTCACACAACAGCGTTCTCCCCATCTTTGAAGTTGTCCAACCTGAAAGTCGTGTTGTGCTGGTGTGCGAGTTGCTGGAAAAGCTGCTGGTTATTCTGCCCGAGGCTGACCGAGCTCTCTAAAGCTGTCACAAGGCCCCCGGTAGCCTCTCACAAGTCTCCATTGTTCTGCCCCTCGTGTCTCGCTGCTCGCCGTTTTGGTGGAGACCCTAATCCCCTTTTCATTGACTCCCTCTCTTCCTCCTCTTCACCCTCGCTCCTTTCTTTCTCCTCTCCTCCTCGTCTTGACTCGCCCTCGCCGCCGCCTCTCTGTTCAGCTGCTCTTTTCGCTTTGCGTGATCTGCCCAGAAACATTGAACATGTCAACAGTGTTTGTTTGAAATTAGGATTTGGAAGGAGAGATCAAAGATGCCATAACAGGATTACAGTCCCGAATCACACGGGGCCCTCGGGGACCGTCAGGCATCCTTCTCTCTGATGTGTCTGTGTGGGGAAAAGTGTTTCTTTGTGCGGATGCCGAGACTCGTCTTTAAGCACTTTATTCATCTCCCTGTGTGTGCCTCACTGCTGCCGCGTGCTTGCATTCTCATGTTTGGTCCAAAAATAGAGATGGAATATTATTTTCACATTTTTGAACTAGGATGCACAGCTCGGGATTTTCACCAAAGTACGATATACCGACACTTCCAGACTTACTGAAGCCAGTACTGGTAAGGAGAAAGGACTTGCTAGGACCGGGTTGGACCCCCTTTTACTTTCAGATCTGCCCTAAATCTTTGTGGCATCAATGCAACACAGTGCTGGAAACATTCCTCACGTTATTAGTCAACATTGACTTGATAGCATCATGCAGTTGCTGCAGACCCATTACACAATCAATCAATCAATCTTTATTTTGAGCCAGTTCATAACAAGTGTTTTTTCAAGACATTCTTCATTTTATGAAACGCATTCATTCAAACCCTTTATTTTTTCTCGGAAAGACATCAAGGTTTCCCTCATTTTAAATGCCGCCGGGATCACAGACATTATATGAACAATAAACAAACACAATCAATCGTAACAGCAAAGGAATCGATTAAAACAGTTACAAACAGGAACAGTGGTCAGTAATCAAGGTCTTGAACTCTGTAAGAGAGGGAAAGGCTGTTATCTTTAGAGTTTGTTGAAGGGTATTCCATGAGAAAAATGCTAATTTACTGAGTTCAGTGTAGACTCGAGGAACTTTCAGAGTGAGTGAACCAGAAGAACGAGTCATGTAGGACCAATCATAAAACCCACAGGTTTGTGAGGTAGGGCGGCGGCTTCTTAGTAATGGCCACGGATGAGGCCATGTCGGGCACAGACTGAGGCTGCGTGCACCCCCTCTTGGGCTCTTCTCCTTTGCTCTACTGTCAAGGTTTTCTATCCCCTTCCTGTTGCATCAGCTTCAGCTTCAGCTTCATCTTGATAATGTCTACTTGTCCAAAGCACTGAGTTGGTACCATGTGAACAGTGTAGAAACGCAATGCAAGGCAACAGCAATATGGATGCCAAAGAGGTCCAGTGGCTCCACTATTTCTGAAAAACTTCATCAGACAAATCTTCTAGCCTAGGACCCTATAAAATCCACAATCACAGAACTGAACGTTAAAGTGGAATTCAATATAAACGCAGAATATCATGGAAATGGCTGACATTTTACGGAAAAGTCTGGTTTTTGGACTAAAAAGGAACGTATCTCTGGAGAAAATGCTCTGAGGGGATCACCTCCTCCTCCCCTCATTAATCCCTTAAAGCCTGTTGTATTATATTTGATACATACCGTTATGATATCTCTGTCTAATCAATATGATCAATAAATTGCCAAAGAAACATCTGAATACAATCAGATAAATGCTAAAAATGTCCTCAAGTGGATTATCAGTTGCACAAAACACCTCATGTATCAAATGAGATACAAAAACATATATGTTAAATTTTATGGAAATTTTGATTCTTCTTTGGGGATTTCAGTAGAAAGTGAAATAAACATTTCATCTCCAAAAAATTGGAATTTTCTGGCTATAATTTGTGTTTTCAGGCTTTAAAGAGTTAATGATGCAAACATGTTGAAGCGGCCGCCTGAGACACCGGCTAAGTTGGCAAAGAAGCAACAAAACTCCCGGTCAACTCTGAAATAAAGAGCAGAGCAGTTTCTCAACGATTATTATGTATCAACACCTAAGACACCGAACACCTCAGCCACATCCACCAGGCTGCTGCAAACAACCATTACTGCCTGTAACACATCTATGAATTCAAGACACGAGTTTGTCAACGATTTTCTGGCTCTTTGCAATTTTTTTGTGCGCTTTTGTAAAATAATATTTGGAAGGCATAGAAATGTGTGGAAGCATTAAAGTTTTCAGTTATAACTGAGTGAATTGTCTATATTTCGTCACTTTATACGGTTTCTCTGGGTTAAATTTGCATAAAATACTAAAAATGGAATTCTCAAAAAAATCAAAACCAAACTAGAAAAGCACTCAGAGAGCGAAGACCTCCACCAAGCAGCTTCAGTCCACTTTGGCAAAAATGGTCCTATCTGGCAATGTTAAAGAATCCTTTAAAGAAGTCCTGGATCTGGATGGTGATCCAGA
Organism: Cetoscarus ocellatus; assembly: GCA_037902135.1. Taxonomy (NCBI): domain Eukaryota; kingdom Metazoa; phylum Chordata; class Actinopteri; order Labriformes; family Labridae; genus Cetoscarus; species Cetoscarus ocellatus. The sequence goes on from JBAMNC010001687.1 coordinate 568,433, forward strand.
TCAGTCCCAAAATCTAATTGTTCCTTATCCCATTCCACACATTTGCTGAAAATTTCATCCAAATCCGTCCATAACTTTTCAAGTTATCTTGAACACAAACAAACAAACAAACAAACAAACCAACGCTGACAAAAACATAACCTCCTTGGCGGAGGGAAAAACAGAATATGAGAAAGAATTAAACAGATTTTGTAGGGCCCTACCAGCTTTGAGGAAAAATCTAAGGGGTCATTGAAATGGTCCCTCTCTTTCATTTAATGGGGTAAACACTCGGGGTATAATGATCCATCAATCTAGATCGATCCATCGATTGGTTAAGCAATGATCCAGTCAAATCAATGGAAACTCAAAACATTGATCAACATCGTCATCTTTAAGATACGCCTTTATTTTGAAATTCCGACCGGATATCCATTTCAAAGGTCAGCACATCGTTTCACATTTCAGTAATAAAAATTGTCAGAACATCAAAATTGCTTTGTATTTCTTTCTTGCTTTAGGTGAAATGTAGCTGATTGTGTTAAATGTGTACATAATATCGTCTTAAATCGATCGAAGGCCCCTGAATCGAATCGAATCAAAATCAAAAAATCAAATCGTGGCAGACTTTGTGATATCAGCAAATATCATATTGTTGTCCAAAGTATCAATATCATATCTTATCATCATGAAACTGGTGATTTACACTCCTAGTAAACACTGAGGCACCGTGCACTCCAGTCCATCTCCTGCAGTCCTGGTATTTTCAGTGAATTATCACCACTGACTTTCATAGAGTAACTGTCCCTGAAATACACGTCCTCAGTCCAAAATATCTTTGGATTTGTCTGCTCCTGTGTTCTATATATGTTTGTTTTGCCTCATCCTCACCTCCTCACCTCTGTATTTTTCATCCTCAACGCCTCAATGGGTAAGCAGAGCCCTGTCAGCGCTCAAAATAAACCCCTCACATCCACAGCCTGCTTCCCGGTGAGCTGCACAGCAGAGGCCCCAGCGGCGGGCTCTGCGGGTAAGGGTGGAGCCCCGAGGTCAGCCCTGCAACCGCTCTGTGGTGGGAGCGAGGGGTTGGGGGGAGCTGGGACCTCCACGCGGTGCTGCATGAGTAGTCATTAGCCGCTCCAGAGCTGCGGCCTCATTACCACACACGGCGCGTGGCTGAGGTTTCCTCCGTGCTCCCCTGCCAGCGGGGTAACGCCTGTTAAATTGTGCCAACCTCTTGGTAGCGTCATGGCATCCTGACCTTTTGATGAGATAATCTGAGCGGCTCCACACAATGAAAACATCTTTCCCTCCATCATTTATTTACTCCATTATTTATTCTATTATTGAAGAAGGCCAGCAGAAGTTGGAGGCCTTGACAAAAAACTGTTCTGAGGTTAGAAAATGTCACTGCGGCTGATTGTGTTTAAATATGAATGTAGCTCTGACTTTGAGTTATAATGCTAACTAAATCTGAATAAGAGGACAGAGCTTGGGAGAAGTGCTGGGTTTACCAAAGCCAACTTTTCAAAATGAGACAGTATATGCTACAGGATCTTTCTTTTCTCTTTTTTCTTTTTCAAGACTCAGATCTGCCTCACAGGACTTTTTGTTTTCATGTCTTGCCTCACTCCAGAGTCCATGGCAAGCAGATAGACTCCATTCATTCAACTGTGTGTCAAATAACAAGAGAGAAACGGCCAAAACTCGTCCTCTGCTAACTAGCTTAGCTCAAACACTGGGAGTCAATGGGAAGTGTTAGCCTGCCTCTGCCTACAGGGTTTGCTTTTGCAGGCAATTTGCATTTAAGAATAACTTGCAAATGAACTACCCACTCACCACTGAGAACCAGTTCTCATCGTTCACTTAAAAGAGCAGTTCAAAAGACTCGACTCGTTTGCGAACGTCACATCTGTGGTGAAAACCACCGCAGAAGAAAGGTCAACAAAACAAAGCCTCTGTTTAGGAGTAGAAGAAGATAATATGATGATAGTTGAAGATAACGTAACATAATGTGGTAAAAAATAAGTCACACCGAGAACACAGGACTGTTTAGAGTTGCTGAAGAGTTTATCTGATGACTGTAGGCAGAGGCAGGCTAACACTACCCATCGACTCCCAGTATTTGAGCTAGCTAACTAGCAGTGGGTGAGCTCTGCCCGTCTCTTCCTTGTTACTGCAGCACAGTCAAAAGAATTGAGTCTATCTGCTTGTCATGGACTCTGGAGTGATGTAAGACACAAAAACAACAAAAAGATGTTGGTGTATCCCTTTAAAGTACTTTCACACTCACTTGAGTGTAAGTGGGCCATTTTCCTTATAGTCTTGTAATATTTTTGAAATTTTCTGCATAAAACAGGAAACTTTATTAATACAGAATATTTAAAATATGCAGTGGCTTTAGCAGTTACATTAAAGAAAACAACAACAGTGTAATTTCATCAAAAAACCTAAAACTATACCAACGTGACACTAACAGTGATGTTAGGGGACTGAGTAACACTCCCATTAAATATTCAAATGTCCAATGGGAGAGGACTAGGACTTTTTCTGTCCATAGTATTAATCATTTTAGACATCGAAACACTACATACCATGTTTTGGTGTGGAACAACTTGTGCTCTGGTCTTCCATATATGTGTGTTAATCACACACATCACAAGCCAAAACAATCTTCTCATGTTTTCTGGAATCGATTCCTGAAACAAACCGACGCACTTGAGTTAAAATCCTTTGTTTCTCACAGAATGAATAAGTTCCTCTTCTGTGGGAGCTGCCCAGAGTCTGGAGCATTAAAATAGTTTGTAAACTCGCCTCTGGTCAACCACTTCACGCAAGAACGGATGCTGACCTGAACCCAGTGGGTTACTCCAGACATCTGGCCATCTAATTTACAACAGAGGAGTGAAAAGATTAAAAAGAGAGACACAGTGAGAACCACGGCTGTCACGAAACTATGATTTTGAACTTTGGTGCTGAACCAGTCATTAAATTCAATATTTTTATGTCTGTTTTGATGCCACAGAGAAACATAAAAATAAGAGCATATAGTAAAATGTGGGTGTTTTTTGATTTCACTGACAACCTGCAGTCTAAAAAAACAGGTCCAGGAAAAGTAACGAAATATATGACAACCCAATAGAAGTGAATTCTGAAAGAGTTTCCTGGTATCTCCACCAAGGAGGTTTTGTTTTTACCAGCATTTGTCTGTCTGTTAGCAAAATAACTTGAAAAGTTGAAAAGTGGCTTCACAGCACAACCTTTCTGTGTGGAGTTTGCATGTTCTCCTGTGCATGTGTGGTTTCTCTGTGGGCACTCCTGCTTCCTCCCACAAACTAAAATCATGCTCATTAGGTCGAATGGTGACTCTTCATTTCCCTTAGGTATGAGTGTGAGCATGAATGATTGTTCATCTCTGTATGTGGCCCTATGATTGGCTTGCAACCAGTTCAGGGTGTACCTCTCGCCTCATGCCCAGTGTCAGCTGGGATAGGCTCCAGTCCCCCGTGACCCAGAAAGGGACGAGCTTTATAGAAGATGAAATGCTGGTCATGGTGGAAGAAAAGCATGATCAGATTTTGGTAGTGAAATAAATCTGGATTTAGATTCGAGGAATTCTCAAGGATTTGCTAGCAGTGCGAGACAGGCCCACGTTTTTGACAATAACTCGCCTGACAGTGTTAGAAATGCCTTGGCAGAGGATTATGCTCTCTGAGTACTTCTGATTTTGTAAACTAAAACATGTCAGGGCAAAAACTGAGGGGTTTAAAGGCAAATTTATCTCATGAGGATTGAAACTGAAACAGCCTGACCTGAGCAGGGCAGAAACTTGGGGGTTTAAAGGTAAATTTAGTTCATGAGGATTTACGCTGAAACAACCTGTTCTGAGCAGGGCAGAAACAAAGGATTTAAAGGCAAATTTAGTTCATGAGGATTGGACACTGAAAAAGTCTCTTCTGAGCAGGACAAAAACTGAGGGGCTTAAAGGTAAATTTAGCTTATGAGGACTGACGCTGAATCAACCTGTTTTGAGCAGGGCAGAAACTGAGGGATTTAAAGGCATGCCAGCATCCAGTGTTTGAGCGGGTTTTTAGGCCTGAATCTTTCAAAGCATGGATTCAGGACCCCTGGCACCTGTTCAAAAGTGGGCCTTTGTAATATGTGCCCCAATTAAGTCTGCCTTAAGTGGCCCCTGGAAGAGCGTGGGTTTAGACGGAGCTCCATCGGCTCCTATAGGGCCCTAATGTCTCCCTGCTGACCGTGATGGGTGATGACAAACGGAGGTACGAAGGAGCAGCCGTAATGAGACTTGAGTGGATCGTAATGGCAGCTCGCCGTGACATGGGTAATTATGCAGAATACCGTCTCTGGCATTCTCGCACACATTAGGCGTGCCATGACGTGCCCCGCAGAGCGCGGAGGAGCGCCGCGTGGTCGACAGGCACGTCTTCATGTCTTTCGTGTTCACTTCATCCGCACCAGCGCATCATCACCCTCAGCTCTCCACAATAATTTACCAGAACGTCATTTAGTCTGCATTCAGAAATTCCTCCTTTGGTTTATTAGGGAGATACACGAGGTTTTTTTTCTCAGGCCTCTGAAGAGCGCGGCTCTGATTCTGATTTCTGTCTGGACTGAGCTGAAAGTGATGCTTTGAAGCCATTTCAAAAAGAGTTTCTTTTTTCCTCTCTTCTTCATAACTGCTGTTGGTTTTTTTCCACCTCTCTTCACTTCGTTTGAAGCCTTGCTGCCGGCCATTCCCCCTGAAGGATCACGAGCGCCTGTGAGTGCTGAACTCCTCAGATGCCATTAGTTGTGATGCATGACATTTAAACGCCTCCCCTTAATTAACAGAGGGAAAAAAGGCAGAAATGAAATGTTTCTTAGGACATATTGGAAGATGGAACCATGACATTACTGGCGGCACTCCAATTAAAATACTGAGTTTAAAAATAAATCTGCTTCAGCTCCGGCTTGACATGAAGACTCAGAGTGTTTACTTGTCATCCCTTCATGGAAACACAAAGATGCTGCAAAGAGAGTGGATGGGTTTTGATGCAGCATTCTTTAGTCTTATCGTGGATGCTTGCACCTAAATTGATCAAGCTAACACAGTTGGTTGAATTTGGTTTAGTTCTCTTTGAATGCCCAGAATAAAATGTTCCCCTCCATGTTTTTATTTCTAATGAAAAGATGTCACGGTAAGGCTCTCAGCACTACCACGCAGAGACCAATTAGATGTTTCTTAGAGCCTAATTAGTGCATCTATAAGGATATCTCTTCATTTCACAAACATGCATGAACATTTTTTTAGAGTTTATCTCGTTCTGAAGGGCACAGACATGAGTACATTTGCAGTTTAAGGGGGCATACTGTAAAGAGTCCACTGGGAGGCAAAGGATCATAGATAGGGCTGAAAGATATTTACAGTTATTTGCAGTGTTCCTGACTGACCCAGGATCTGTTGTGTCAACTATTTTACAAATTTGCAGCAATTTGCATTTACAGAAGTGCTGGTCAGCAGGTCAACAACACAAAGCCTCTGTTTAGGAGTAGAAGTTGAGTATCCCTTAAATAATGAAAACAGATTATTCATCATTAATATTAGATGATGAATAATCTGTCATGTGCTTTTGATCATTGATTTCCTTACTGTTGTCTATACTGTAAACATAGTGAGTATTGCTCTGAAGCTTGATTTGAAGAAAATCGTGAATCAAATTGAAATATCTGCCAGAAAAGTTGCAATTAGATCTTTTCCTAAAACCCTTCGGCCCTAATCATTGATGATTGATTGCAACCCCAAGTTGCTCCCACTGCTGTGTCACAGGCTTGTAAATGAGTATGAAAAGGCGTGAATGTGTTCTCTGATACTGTTGGACAACTGTGATAGAAACTCTGAGCAAAAGGCTCTTTGTGACCTGCAGTGTTGAGCTGATTTGAGTCATCAAAGAGACTAGAAAGAGGTATACAGAGAATAAATAGGAGTTTTTTTTGTCTCTCTGTCGAGGATCTCTAAAGTGGTCACGATGGTTTCTGGCCCGCTGCCCGGACACGTTTTTGTTTTTGCATTTAGATTTTAAATCTCCCTCTGCTTCTTGTTTTCCTTTTGGTTCAGTTAATTCTGTTTTAGACATAAACATATTGAGATATTATAAAGAAATGCTCATACACAACAATGATATAGTATTTCAAATTCAATAAATAAAGATAAACCAATAACCCTGCAAAGAGGCAAAGAAGAAAATATGTTTATACATTCATTTAAACAGCTCTCTAATGATCAAAAAGAGCCTCTATCGTTTAAAGATACAGCAGTATAATATGAAACATTAAAGGGATAGTCCAGCCCACCTCTGGCTATCACATGTCGATGTGTCCTCGGGCAAATTGCAACCCCAAGTTGTTCCAACTTTTGCATCACTGGCTTGAACATCGGTGTGAAAGGGCTTGAATGTCTTTGCTGCTACTGAACTTTGGTAGAAACTCTGAGCTCAAGTCCATTTACCATTTAACAGGTATAAAGAGAATGTAAGGTGACTTGGTGTCGTAGCTTCTGCATCATGGTTCTGAATAAGGAAGAATACAAGGATAGATGTTATTGAAGCAGAAAAGGTACTAAGTACAAAACACAATAAATTATTTGACATTGGAAAATGTATAAATGGGTATGTGATCTAAATAATAGAAAAATAAAACATTGACTGAGGTTATTGAATACAGTTAAAGGAACACTCCAACATTTTTGTTGTTTTCATGTCTTGCCTCACTCCTGAGTCCATGACAAGACGATAGACTCCATTCTTTCTACTGTGCGTTACTGCTAATTAGCTTAGCTCAAACACTGGGAGTCAATGGGTAGTGTTAGCCTGCCTCTGCCTACAGTCATCAGGTAAACTCTTCAGCAACTCTGAACAGCCTTTGTTTTGTTGACCTACTTCAGCTGTGATTTTTGCGTCAAATGTGACGTTGGCGAATGAGTTGAATCTTTTGAAGAGCTCTTTTAAGTGAACGATGAGAACCGATTCTCAGTTCTGAGTGAGCAATGAATTTATGAGCCTTTCTTTAATGCAAATTGCCTGCAAATTTAAGAAATGGTGTCCATCGCAGAAGTAGATCAACAAAACAAAACCTCTGTGTAGGAGTAGAAGAAGATAAAATGAAGATAATTCAGAGTTGCTGAAGAGTTTATCTGATGACTGTAGGCAGAGGCAGGCTAACACTACCCATTGACTCCCAGTGTTTGAGCTAAGCTAACTAGTGGTGGGCGAGCTCTGGCCGTCTCTTCCTTGTTACTGCATGCATGGACGCTGGAGTGAGGTAAGACACGAAAATGAAGAAAATGTTGAAGTGTTTTTTTAAGAAAGAACGACAAAAGAAACAAAAGCAACTGAAGGGAGTGTAAAATAGAATTACACAAAAGAAAGTATATTAAAATGAGCTTAAGAAGTGATTTTAAATGAGACACTGATTCCGCGTGCCTTTTCTCTTTGGGAATTTCATCGAGGATGTACGTCTTCTTTGTTTGCTTGGCCGCCATGTCTCCTGGAGACTATGCCTAAAAATCTTCATTAAAGTTCCCACTTGTGCTCTTGTTGGCACGAAGCAGCAGCCTGCAGGGTTGATCACGGAGCTGTTACTGTAGTGAAATTAGCATGCAGTTCCTCAAGTGTCCACTAAGGCAGTGAACAGCAGCATGTGGAGTCACACACTGGCTTTACTGTAAAAAATAGATGTTGAGGACTAATTTTCCAACACGAGTTCACTGTAATGCCTTCAAGATGCTGCTCCAAATGCCCCGAGGATATCACCCCGTTATTTATGACCTTCTGCCATCAGGCGGTCGTCAGGAGTAGGAAAAACTGGTGAAAAACCGCAAGAGGTTTACACCCCTGTCATTCAGAGTGTGAGGTCCTCAGTGTTCTCCCTGTGCATGAGGGGATTTTCATTAAGACCTCAGAGAGCCATGTTGAAGGTAGAGATGGAGTCTGTTCTGTTGAGAGGGCAGCTGCATACGATCTTCAGCCATCTCCATCAGAGCATATCTCCAAAGTGTGGTCTCCAGGCGTCCCCTTAACTCTCGTCTATTCTTTAAGCTCATCAGCCCCATACAGCCGTGAGTCTGTGATATACGCTGCTCCATACTTACAGAGATATTAATCGACCGTTTGAATCACCCGATTTAGACCGAGAGGGGGAAGAAAAAAGCTGTTTGACTTAAAACTTAATGATGAAGAGATTCCATCTGCTGCAGATCATCGGAGTTTGTTTTTAGGCGGAGGAAAAGCACACACTCTAAACAGGCCCTCCAGCAGTGCATGCTGAAGGAGTTCACTTCATTCAAGGCGTTTATGTGAGGCTCGTATGCAAAACCACTTCATCGAGTAAGCAGGAGGTTTTTTGTGTCTCTGTCGAGGATCTCTAAAGTGGTCACGATGGTTTCTGGCTCGCTGGCTGGACACATTTTTGTTTTTGCATTTAGATTTTAAATCTCCTTCTGCTTCTTGTTTTCCTTTTGGTTCAGTTAATTCTGTTTAGATACAAACATATTGAGATAAAATAAAGAAATGCTCATACACAAGAGTGATGATAAAGTATGGGGAAATTCAATAAGTAAAGATTAACCAATAACCCTGCAAAGAGGCAAAGAAGAAATCACGCTTATGCATCATTTCAACAGCTCTCTCATAACCAAGAAGGACTTCTATCTTTTAAATATACAAGAATATAAAATGAAACATTAGAGGGAGAGTTCAGTATTAGCTTTACAAAGTTTACCAGCGTAGAAACTAAGCATTACATTGCTGCAAATAGGGCCAAGAGCTCCCCAGTGAAACCAATACATATATGTATGTTTGTTTGTTTGTTTTTTTATGGCACTTTGGCAAAAATCATAATCAGGATTGTTTGAATAAATGTTGAGGTCACAAGGAAGTTTTAATGTTGGGAAATTAATGGTAAGTTATGGAAATAAACTGGAATAAACTTAGAATGTACAAAACTGAAGATTGGCCCTTCACAGAGATTTTAAAAAAGTTACGAAAATATAGTTTGGCATAATCTTGACGAATACAACCAATGTGTTGTTTTGCATGGATCTGTCTGCCCATGGCAAAACAAAATGTTTATATATATGTTTGGATATATTACAGTTTGTTTAGATCACCCACATTTTAAATTAATTCCCATGAAAAGTTTCCAGTTTGCATTTCAAAAATCCCCAGTTTAACTTCCCTGGGAGACTTTATGAGTAATTAACTGAAAGTTTTTCAGCCCTTTTCCACCCTAATCACGATAATGAAGCAGGATTACTCACAGGTTTAAAACAGGCACCACTTGCCTTCATTGAACATGTTTGCTTTTGACATTTTTAACAATATAAAAGAGGCAATAATAAATAATAAAATAAAATATCCCTGAGACAAAATAAATCTGCGTTGTCCTCAATCAATCAAAACTTTATTTGTATAGTTCTTTACATAAACAGAGAACAAATAAGAGAAAGTTTGTGCAAAACAACCTAAAATAACAATAATAAGAACAAAAAATCCAAATTCAAGCAAAAATAAAGATAAATAAAAATAGTTAAAATAAATAAATAAAAATGACATAATAAAATAGATAAAATTAAAATGAATAAAAAATAAACAGTTAAAATTATTCATGAATAACATGAAGTAAAATCTATTAAAAATAAATAATAAGATAAATAAGAGAAATAAAATATTTAAAAGTAAAAGGTAAAAATAAATGAATAAATAAATAAAATAAATTGTAAAATACATACATAAAATAAGAAAAAGATAATAAAATAGATAACTTAATGAATAAAATAATATAAAAATGAATAAAAAACAGTTGAAATAAATACTAAATAAAATTTTAAAAATGTATCAAAAATGAATAAAAAAATAAATAGGATAAAAAAAAAATGAAAGGAAAACAGTAAAAATAAATGAATAATAAAAATAAATACATATATAAAATAAGTTTTTTTTGTTTTGTTTTTGTTTTTGTTTTTTTTTAAGTCACAGATTTTTAGGAGCAACTTGCATACATTTCACTTTGAGCCTCTGATGTTGATTTAGCTCATGACTGATTCACGATGACCCATCTTTGGTGCGTCCTTCGTCCCCCTCCAGGTCCAGGAGCCCCAAACAGACAGGCAGCTGATCGAAACGTCTCCAGTCCTCCAGAAACTGACCACCTTCGAGGACTCCATCGGCGTCCTGTTCACACATGTCCGTCTCCTGGCTCGAGCCTTCACCTTGAGGACCGTCGGCTTCAACCACCTGACCCTGTGAGTCCCGCTCCATGTTTGTTTTTGTGTTTTTCAGTAATGGAGTCACAGCCAATTAAAATGCAAAGCCAGGCTCTCATTGGCTGGATGCAATTTGCACGGATGTTTCAGAACGGGCCGACTTTGTCTGGCGCTCCCTTTGGAGGTGATGGGCCATGATGCATTATAATGTTTAATCTGATCGGAGATGCTGGGAGTTTCTTCAAACGTCCTGCGTCCTCCTCCCACATCATCGTTATGTTCGCCCCCCACAGCTTCCTGTCACTAACAAGGCCCGGGTAAAACCAAAGCCTGGACCGTCGTGTTCAAGGTAACGCAGTAAATCTGTGTTTTTTAAGGGCAGCTAGGAAGAGAGAACGAGGCCCGGGGAAATCTGAAGTCCCCAAATCTAAAGTCTGCATGTTCCTGTGAAGCCATAACCCCACTGCCTCATGGGAAATGGTGTTTTGATACGCTGAGCTGTCAAGGTTGAAAGGTTTTGGAACATTTCTTTTTCATTTACTGCCACTGCATCCCTTATTTGACAGTTTTTTCTCTTTTCGCCATGCTCCAGCCCACTGTAGAAATTCTTCCATTTTCATTTTTATGCGTCCGCGGCGGTGACAGCTGTGGCCGGAGGCAGAGTGTTTTTAGGTTATCTATTCATCCATTTTTGGTGAAGGCCATTTCTCAGGAGCACCTGGATGGAGAATCTTCACATTGAGCACAAACATCCTGGTAGCTTCAACAATAGAGGGACACGTTTTGGTGGTAAAAGAACAAGGTCACTGCATCCTTGGAGGTTAAATTGTTGGCCGTCATTGAAAACTTGCTAGAATTTAAATGACTTCACCAAAGAAGATGAATCAGTATCAGCCGGCAAATAATGTAACATAAACCAATGCAGGCCCAGGCGTTTATCTGTCCGCTAAAACTCAGTAATGACAGCATCTGTTTCTTCTAACTGATTATTAAGAGAAGAGATTTTTCAAGGCAACAAACTCACGTCTTGGATGATTTAATTTTGAAGATCAAGCATGAGGAAAAAATCAGCATAGTGAGAGTTTTATGCCTTGTTTCCATTAACTCGATCTTGTTTGCATTTCCCACTTACTTACGTTACTGGTAAAAACTCAACGCTTTGCTAGTAGTACCAGTAAAACAAAATTGTCAACAAAATTTTACTTTACTAGTGCGCCTGTCTTGTACACTAGTGCGCCAAAAACCTTTAGAAGTAAAACAACATTTTTGTTTACTAGTACTACTAGTAAACTCAAAATACTCACTGGTAGTACTAGTGGGCTGTTGTTAGACTACTAGTAGTACTAGTAGTACTAATAGACCTAATGCAAATGAAGTAGGAGGGATTATAACCAAATCCAGCACCCTGATTGGTTGTAATATATTTGAAAGCCAATGTGAAGCCTGGATTTGCTTTTCGTGCACCCTTATTAGCACATAAGGCTTACTAGTAGTACTAGTCAACATTTTTAATTCTACTAGTAGGACTAGTAGACCCAAAACAGTCTACTTGTAGCCTTTACTCCCACCAGAATAAGATGGTTGTTCTCGTTTAATTCAGATTATTTTGCGCCCCCCTTCCTTCTCATAGATTCCTGCACTGTGTTCTCTTTTTGGAGAGGTGTGAATCTTGTTTTGGTTTGTTTTCCCCGTTTATTATCGTGTGTTCGCACCGACGCTGGAATTGTTTTTACCTCCCGGCCTTAGCGATGACATTTGTTCAATAGAAAGAAAAGTTCCAAACTTCTGCGGAGATGACGTAGAATTAACCCCAGAGGGAAGGGCAACAACAGCGTGTCTGCAGAAAAGAAAAGTGTAACCTTGCTTGTTCATTGATAACGTGTGAGTTAAAAGAGATTGCTAGTTTCATAAGAAAATGTGTTCGCTAATGAGAGTGCTCGCTCCAATTTGAGGTGTTTCTGATTCAGCGTGCGAGGGGGTTATTTGCAATGGAGGCTTAACTCACTTCTGAGCTTTACAGCAGAACACAATAGTGAGTTTGACAGCTAAAGCAAATTAGCCTTGGCAGCACACCTCTGATATCTTATTGGCAGGCTGCACTCTGTAATTGCTTGCTTAGGTTTGCTACAAGGACATTGCTGTGTGTGTGTGTGTGTGTGTGTGTGTGTGTGTATCACATGCACGCTCCCACATACAGTACGCCGCTGTGTGATCTAATCCATCTCCAAAGTGTCAAAGCTCTCCCCGCTCATGGTCAGTGAAGTCGATTAGAGGTGCAGAGGTTCGACTCCTGCTGAGTTTACTTTGAGGACTTTCCAACTCAAGGTTGATTCTAGGGATGTTCCCAGCGACTACTCTCCGAGAGATAAGTGGGGATTTGAGTTTCTACTTACTTCCTGATTGGAGACTTGGTCCAAAAGGTTAAAATGCTGATTACCACCCCTCCTAAAGCCTTTTAGGCCAAAAACAGACTTGAAACAAAGCTTTAAGTTAAGAATATGAGGCCAGAATACCATTAAAATGTTTCATATCAGCTGGGGATGCACGATATTGGATTTTTGCCGATATCCAATATTGATATTTTTTGGCAAGAGTAGGAGGTATCTCCCTTACTAAATTGACCTGTTACTCTTATTTTGAAATTTGTGTTAGAAATTTCTTTCCAGCGTGGAAAATAACATTTCTGTCTCTTACAGAAGATACTGTTGCTTTTAAAATGTCAACATTCAGCACTAATAGGGTGAAACGTTGTGCTGCATTCATTGATTCAGTGAGTATTACAGCTAATAAATGTAATCAGAATCAGATTTATTGCCAAGTAGGTTTTTACACTTACAAGGAATGCTCTGGTGCTCTTGGTGCAAAGTACAAACAGACAAATAAGTAAAAGATAATAAAAGTAAAGGTGCATGCATTGTTGATAAAAATAAATTCAGATATAAAAATATAGAATAAAATAAAATAGACTAAAATATAAACACAGTTTTTCACATATATTACCACGTCACGGTTTAGATATCTGTCAGTGCCCATATTCCCCTTTTTAAGCTCAAAATCTTCTTTTTAGGCAGTTATCTGCCATCACTAAGAGTGTTAATCGACAGTTTTGTCACAATACAATACGATATCCATTTCCTGGACAACAATACATAGCTTATATTTTGGTTATATATTGGTTACTGGAAGAATTATTCTTTTAATATGAAAGAAGTAGTTTTAGCAATTTTTTTTCTTAAGATGTTCTGTTTCAATTGGAAAACAGACCATTTTTCATTTAACATCATGGCAAAAAAATATAATTTTATAGTTCATCGACTTATAATTGTTGTTTTATTATGATTTATGCTTTTTTCAACATGATTTTTGAATCAGTGACCCTGACAAAGCATTTGCATTATATAACCGAGGGTATTTATGTTTAAACATGGTGACCTCTAACCTAGTCTCAATATTCCAGGCACCAAACAGTTGTTAATTTTAGAACCTTCATCTTTCTCTGTACTCTGGTAGCTTTTAAGTATTAGTTTGTACTTTTTCTGCGATAAGTAAAATCATGATTGTGCCTATTGCTGAATTTCTAAATTCCATTTGAATACATTTACATGTTTTTAAACCAGAAAGCTTTTTTGTTGCATTACTCAACCATTTATTATTATTTGTTATTCAGCATGTAGGTTATGTTTTTTCTGATATTGCCACACATGTTTGATGAAGTTAATATTTTGATTTATTTTCTGCTATGTTGCTCTTAGAGGGGCTGGGCTGTGTTTTAATGGACACAGAATGGCTTCATAAGCTGCTGTACAGAGAGCTTCTGTCCTCGGTGGAGCTCATGTTTTAATTTTATTAACCATGAGACACAAAAATGAACTCAGAGCATCATAACAGACACCTGACAGCAGGCTCCTCTCTTTCTGTTGGCCTACAGAGTCTGTAGAAAACTACACTATCTGTGATTTTTTTAGTATGAGGAGATCATTGTTTCTGGATTAGTTCAACTTCTGTCAGTCCTTCATGGTCAAAAATAAAAGCATGGCTGTCATATAAAGCTGGCTCAGTCCTCCCTGCTGCTTTTTAGTCTAAACTGTTAGCTAACAACCTGACTCACCACACGGACCGTTTAATGTATTTCACCAGTGCATCTGAGCCCATAGAAAGAGTTTGGGGAGGGCAAAACCTTTCAAAAGCATATCCGGCAGATGATTGGACGATCGTTCCGTCAATCACGTTCATTACAAACGAATCAGACAATGTCGCAGGTGGTGGTTGAGAACCTCTGCAGTACACGATAAATACATCTTATTTAATTTTTATAATTGTTTTTTTTATTTATTTCAAACTTGAATGAAAAAGAACATACATGTATGTATACATTTATACATATACAACAAGATAAAATAAAATTGTAAGTAAATGCAAATAGCTATGACAGCATTTTCTTTCTACTACCAGTAATCCTTTCAAATCCAGATTCTGTTCAAAAAGGGTGTAGGAAGAAGTAAAAAAAACTGATTTAGTCCCACCCCTTATTTCTTCTCAAATCGTATTGCTTAAATTCACCCTGAAGCACTGTTCAGGTCGTAGCCAGTAATTTAGTTAACAACAAAAGCAACAGCAAATCAGACGAATAACAGCATAAACCATGCAATTCAAAACAAAAACAAAAATGACATCACTGGATACACCATACCCATGATGTTACTGATTTTTCCCGTTGTTTTTCTATTCTTTTCAATTCTGTATCTGTTTAGTATTTCAGTTTTAAAGATGTATTTAAACCTACCTATTGTTTTACATGACTTTGAAATGTCATGCAAAACATAAAAACAAAAAAGCACAAAAAAAGCATGAAAACAAATGAAAAGCCCACGAAGCGGGAAAAAAATCATGCAACTCAACACAACTGTTATCGAAAAATGCAGGGTGTTCTTATGTTAAGTTTATTAATCTGTGTTTCCAAAGTTATTAATTGGTGCAGTTTTAATTTAGTAATAAATGTATTTCTGTTTTCATTTTCTTCCCCAGCATTACAGTCATCATGCACACAAATGATTTGAAGTGTCCCATTATTTAATGAAATACATAAACTCATAACTGAAAGGCTGAAATTAGCCTAATGCATATTTTATTTCACTGATTCAAGAGTTTTTCTACCTGCAGCCAAATGAACACATTCAGATAGCATCAGGCTAATTTATGTCTGGTAGCTCATTAGCGTCCAAAGACAGGCTGACCTAAATACAGCCCACTGACTGCAGAGGTACGGCAGCCCATGAGGACCAAAGGTTACAGGAAAAGTAGGTCATGCTGTCGCGGTGGCGAGGAGAAGGAGGTCACGTGAAGAAAAAGGGAAGGTCAGACAATCAGGAGAGGCGTCAGACGAGGAGACAGGTCACAGGATCTACAAACAGAGGACAAAGTGACCTAGAAGAAGAAGAAGAAGTGAGGATGGGAGTTTAACCCTGTTGAGAGGCGGCACTTACCGGAGGCTAGCATCAGACGGCAGAGATGGAGAGCTGAGGCCCCCAGGCGCCGGGCTTCCTATCTCCTCTCGCAGCGGAAGAACCGGCTGTTGCAAGAATTTCACTGTTGGTGAAAAAAAGGCTTCTGCTCTCTTTAAGTTCACTATCTGTTAAATGGAAGAACATATCAGTGTGCAGCTCTGAGAGGAAGCTACTTTAAACATTTATCCACGCTGTGACGTCAGCAGAGGCTTTGGAGCTGCGGAAAATGGTCAGATATGATGTTTCATCATCGCCTGCTTTGAAAATATACAGCTTATCGTTTTTTTACATCTTCAAGAACAACAAAAAAGTGCATTGTTTGAGAAAACTAACTAAAGGAAGGCTAGAGGTTGACTCGGTATCTTCTTTTAAGTACTTCATACTTGATACGACAGTATGATGCTGGAAAGCTGAAGGTCTTACTGGGTTTTTATTTCAGAAGTAAGTCAATTATGTTTAAAAGAATCATGTAGGAGCTACCTTTTAACCTGTTCTTGATTATAGAGATATGTTGTCCATAACTAACCTGACACATCAATATATTTCACTAGTCCATCAGAGCTCAAAGAAAGTGTTTGGGAATGGGCAGAACCTTTCCAAAGCATATCCAGCTGGTGATTGGACAATTGTTCCATCAATCAACATTTATTACGGGACTATCAGATGATGTATTAAGCGGGCCGGTACTGTGTGAAGCCACTTTATAGAGCGAACTCTCAGCAAAACATGTCAGAAGTGGACAGAGAAAGCTGATATTTGTTTGTCCTTTAATAGAGAAATGTGGTCCAGATCTGACAAAGGCTACTGAAGCTGTTAGCATCTATGCTAATACCTGTATCAGCAGTCACTTCCTGCTATCGCCTCACTCGTAGCTCCACCTCTTTCTGCTCTAAAGGACTCTGATTGGGCCGTGCTGCTTTGGGCCGAGCACAGTTGTCGTAGATTGGAGCTTTTCCAGATAGATCTGCCTGATTACAGACATTAAATCAGACAGATCCATCTATGGAGAGCTTTTGATCAGCTCTTCTAGTACTCAAATTTGAAGTACATGTACTCAATTTTGATCAACTAGTGTGCGAGTAGACTTTACTAGTGAAGCAGAAGAGTCACTAGTGTACTGCTAGTTGATCGAAAAATGTTTACTCATACTACTATTAAGCCTTATATGCTAATAAGGGGGCGGAGAAGAGTAAATTCAGGCTTCCCATTGGCTTTGAAAATATTACAACCAATCAGGGTGCTGTGTTTGGTTATAATCCCTCCTACTTCATTTGCATTAGGTCTACAAGTACTACTAGTGAATCTCTTGGCTTTACTAGTAGTTCTAGTACACTAAAAGCAGTTGTTCTAGTACTACTAGTTTGATGATTTCAGTTTACTAGCAGTTATAGTAAAAAAAAATGTATTTTTCTAGTAAAGGTTTTTGACACACTAGTGCACGAGGAGACCTTACTAGTAAATAAAAATCCTCTACTACTGGACAATTTTGTTTCACTAGTACGACTAGAAGACTTAGGAAATGTTCCCAGGAAAAACACAAAGCTTTACTAGTATTACTAGAACCATACAAGTGTCTACTAGTAGATAATTATTTAAGGTTTGAAAAGGTTTTTATCTACACAGTCATGTGACTGCAGTTTTCCTGCAGCCAGCCTCAAGTGGACACTCCAGGAACTGCAGTTTTTGACACTTCCACATTTGCTACTTGGGACAACACTCACCTGAGTGTCACCTGTTTGCATGGTCACGAGTAGAATCAGTACACCAATCTTGTTCCATGTAGTTCATTGCTAATGCTCCTGTGTTATGGTGAGTTCTGTTTGTCATACCCATTATGTCTGTCTGGTCTCTGAAATTATTGCCTTATATGAAATTGTTAGATGGTGTTAAAAAGGTTTGAGGCGTTAAAGTTGGACTAACCAGCCTGACAGTCATGGTAAAACAACAAAATATGCTTCTCTTTGCATCAAGAAGAAAAGCTGGACCAGTTTTTTAGCTGCACATTCTTCAACTTTAAATCAAACCCAGCTTAGTTCAGCTTTGTTTACAGAGACCTTGAGATTCCATCAAACTGGTGCTCCATTTTAAATCACATTGATGGTCTGATGTTGTAAAAATTCATTCTCGCCTCACACAACACTCCCAGAGCCTTTCTTATTTCCTATTGTCGCTGCATGTTTGATTCTGGAGCCTCCGCAGCTCCACTTGCCCCCCAGTAACACTTTGCGTGAGCAGCTGCAGATTGCACATTTGAACCTGGCACAAGCGTGCACATATGAAACAAGAACATTATTTCCTGTAGAACCCAGAGGAAAAAATGGCCCCTCTCCTTGCCGCCGCCTCTTCAGAGGGCTGTTAAAGGTATTTTAGATCAAAGTCAAAGGCGAATAAAGACCGCGGCTCCACACTTTACTTCAATTTCCCCCACCACACTGGAGCATTGTGCCGCCGCTGTTGAAGTGAATCAGGAATGGCTCTTTGTGACGCTTCACACAGCCACGCTTTCCTCTTTGACCCGCTCCATCTCCATTTTTCCTCGAATCTCTTATTTCTTCACTCCACTGTCTCTCTAATTCCTGCTGGACAGGAGTTTAGCTCGCTCGCTCAGACGCTCACAGGGACAGCCAGTTCCCAGCTCACATACAGTATGCATGGTGTTGGAGCTGCTGCTAACCTGTTGACACCTCCACATGTGCAGAGAGTGGAAAATCTCCGAGCTCTGATTTATCTCCACTGTTACTCAACAATCCCAAAAAACACCCTCAGCCCAACCACTTCCCACCCTCGGTCTCTGCGCCCATGTGCTGTGGCGACGCCTTCTCGTCAGGACAATCTGTGGCTGTTTTTAATGTGGTCGTCGGCGAGCGTCAGCCAGCGTTTCAACCCTCTGTAGTGGAATAATCACAGAGACTTAAGACTCGTCACACACTGACGTTTGGATCAACTTTTAAAGGGAAAGGACGAGCCATGTCGCTTAAAATGTCAGATGTTGAATTGAGCTGAATTTATTTTACTTCAAACATGTATGCAAAGAAATAAAAAAAGAGAAATGCCATTCACACACGAAGAAAAAAAAGAAATTAAGTAATTATACCTGTTCAAAAAGGACTTTATTCGTATAGCACTTTTCAAACAATATATGTAGCACAAAGTGTTTTACAGAAACAGAGAACAAATAGGAGAAAGTATGTGAAAAACAAACTTAAATAACAAGTATAAGAAAAACAAATCCAAATCAAGCATAAAATAAAGTAAAAATAAATGAAAAATAAATAAATAAAAACGTAAGATGAAATAAAATAAATTGAGATAAAGGTGAAAGATTGTTTGGTAAGAATGACAAAAGAAACAATATTACATATATGATTCAATAATGTATGTTAAATGTAAGAAGTCCCATGGAAAGTTTCCAATTTGGAATATTTCCAAATTTCCCAATATTAACTTCCTGTGGAAGGTTTCTGGAATGTTTCTGGAAGTTTACCAGAAATTTTCCACAGTTTTGTGACCCTAGACTGCAGGTACAACAGAACTTTATCTCCTAATATACATTTTATATTTTTACAGGTTATTAAATCTCTTAGCCTTCGCTCTTAACATCCTGTAACCTCATTTTTTCATTTTTTTGTTTGTATGTTTTTATTTTTTGATCAAGCACTTAACCTTTCTGCATTCTGTGTTGTAAGAGGGATGGGGGCTGTGACTGAGCAGAAAGCCGATTTCACCCTCGACTGGTTGTTAGCTAAACACAGGACCGACATACAGAGACAGACAAACATTCACATATAGGCACAAAGAGGACTCACTAATTAACTAATCAACACGTACGTTTTTGTTCTGAGGTCTGAGCTGGAGTACAGGGAGAATACCCCCTAACTTACAGGTCAAACATGCAAACTAGAAAAACTCACTGCCATGTGATCATATTCTAAATGAAGAAACAAAATAATCAACCAATGAATCAACAAACCCGAGGACTTTCCTTCACTTCCAAAGTGCTGCTGTGGCAGATTTGTCTCTCCTCTTTCCTGACAGCAGACGTGGGTGAAGAAAGTGATGATGGAGGCACACAGGTTGGGGGAGAATCCCTGTGGTTCTTCAGAGTCTCTTTGATTGCTTATTTTTGCACGATCTCATCAAATCTTTAATGATCAAATACATACGTCACATGGAGAAATACAAAGAGAAGAGCCCAGCGGATGGACTGATCATTAAACTCAAGGAGAAGCAGAGAGGGTAGATCTCAAACTGATCTGACTCCTTCTCAGGCTTTTACTTCACTGTTTTTTTATTTTATGATATTTAATTATGTTTAAAACACTGTGGCCAGTGCAGAGGCTTTATGCCTTTGGGTTGTTCATACGGCCTCTAACAAGCCTGGTTTTTCAGGCTTGTTAGAGCCATGGAACAATGACCCAAAATGTTATTAAAAAAAATGTAATAAATCCCGAAATGTAATAATTGGTCAATAATGTAACAAAAGTGTTGAGCCGAAGCACTCTATGATGTAATACAATTATTACACTATGAGGAGAAAAATATTTTGCCTGCCCCATAATGTAATAACTGAGTTATTACGTTTTGGGCTCAGCATATTCTTACATTATCAACCAGTTATTACATTTCGAGTTTTTTTTTTTAATTTATTTTTTAGGGCATTTTGTGCCTTTATTGATAGGAGAGAGTGACAGTGGATAGGCTTTTAAAGGGGGTGAGAGAGTAGGGGAAGACACTCTGCAGACTGGCCACAGGCTGGATTCAAACCTGGGCAGGCAGAAGTATGTATATGGGACGTGCATGGTTGCTAACCACTCTGCCAAACCAGCACCCCTGCATTTTGAGTTTTATTACTTTTTTTTTTTTTATAACATATCGGGTCATTGCTATATGTTGGGTCATTCCTATATGTCGGGTCACTGTTACATATCAGGTCATTGTTACATATCAGGTCATTGTAACATGTCAGGTTTCGGTTTTGCTCTCAAAAAGATATATAACTGCAGAGCAGAGTTGCCAGGTCTGCTTTTTCTAAGTGATTTTGGGCTTCTCCTTTTTTTTTCTTTTATTCAAAGTTGCTTCTAAAATTTGGATTTAGGGTTTTTTTTTTTTAACGGGACAGTATGCATTAATGAACATTTACATGTAAATGCATGGGATTATAGCCAAGCAGCTAATTTCCATCCTCAGTCCCATTAGCATGTTGCTGTCGGCACGTAAAACCAAAACAAACATCAGTAATAGGAATAAACACACACGTATTAAAAGACAAGCAACAAAACAGATGACATACAGACCAAAAATAAAAACCGGCTGAGAGTTGGGGGACCATGGAAATGATACACACTGAATTATAAAGTGCTGGAGTGCTAACTAAAGTGCCAAATGCTAAAGTGCACAGTGCTAGCTGCCTGGGAGCTCAGGCCCCTATTTTATTGCACGTTGCCCAATATTGCACAGGGATAAAAAGTGCATGGCAGTTGCGTTTCTTGGACTAGTTATGCCCCCAAACCCAGGAGGGATCTGATGATCGCTCTACTACCAATATAAACTCAATTCAGAAGTTACACAAACTATTCTGTCCCCTCCAAACACAAGTGTAAATTTTACTGTAAAAAGAGACAAAAATGATGTTTCCACCAAAAAGAAATCCTTTAAACCAGAATTAAATTTGTTACTGAAGTAGCTGTTACTGTTTTCTCCATAATAAAGCTGTGAAAGATCAACATAATAGTCTTAGATAAAAGCCTGACTATGTCTGTTTGGTTACAAAAGTCAAGGTTAGACTGACTTTTTGGTGATAACAGAGTTATAAATAACAGTCACTCCTCCCTTCACTTCTGTATAAAGAAAAGGATGTTGAAGAAGTTATTAAGAGAAAATAAAAAATGTAGATGAAAATCAAAACACGTGTCATATAGATTTCTCTTTTTAAAAATTAGTATATCACATCAGACAAAAAATATCTGGAGGTCAGTAGAAAAACCTGGCAACACTGCTGCAGAGTGTTTGTTCTAGTCTGAATCTTTGACAACCAAATGTCTTTCCAGCTGACAAACTAATCAAGAAGATGGATAAATATTTAAAGACGTCCACTGCAGCCGCCTGAAGTCGTCCGATCTCCGCGGCTCGCTCACGCTGCGTCCCGTAACAGGCAGATGAGCGAAATCGGACAATAAACTTTCTCCTCTTTGAAGTCGGCTTCCTCCTCGTCTCTCACCTCTCTCATCTTCAGACGCTGCCCTCCCCCTGCGAGGAGATCTCGTCTATAGATGGATACGTGCTCCACTCGGCGTATACCTCCCTGATCGCATGACTCCCACTTACGCCCCACCACCCACCCGGCGCTTCCTGCCTGCCTGGCACAGCATCAACCCACATCTGCAATGCTAATCTATAATTCTGTTTAATTAATGACCTGCCTCTCACAGATGGAGAGAAAGGCAGGAAGCTGACGTTCGGCATCGCAGTGCGGAGCTTTTTCTTCTTAAATTGTTAAAAGCTTGGAAGGTTTCTCCAAATCTTTGTGGGTTTTGTTTCGGGGCTTTTCAGGAATTGCATTTGCAGAAGGTTTTTATCGCCTTTTTTGGTTACTGTTGTTTATTTCTGAGCGTGAACTGGAATCAAAGTCCATCAGTCGGGTTGTCACTGCAGCTGTCCTCAAAGCCACATGTGTAATTTTCGTCCTCTGACTGCGTTCTGTTTCTGTTAAAAGCCTGATAGATCCTTCGAGTGAGCCCCTAAAGCTCTGCTGACAGGCCTACGCTATACCCTCAAATTACTCCTTGCCTTCCAAACACACCCAACATTTCACATCCTTTTAGAACAACAAAAAAAATCATGTATATCAAAGTTGGCCTCTTATTAAGCATCAATAAAGTCTGATTTAAAATATATGTTCTTCTGTGTGATATTAAAGGGCTGCTACTGCTGATGAGAGCCTTTCTGAGGCTGTTTCCACTCGAGCACTCGTAGAAATTCAAGATAGTTTTTCAGTTATTTCCTCTCAGAATCTCTCACTTATTTGTTCAAGGAGAGATGAGGACGTGGGTCAAAGGAGGCTGGAGAGGACAGCATGAAAGATTAAATGATCAACAGATTCAGATGCTGTGGGGACAGTTTGTTTATTCCTTTATTTTAATGCCAAATAAATAAAATATATTCACAGGATCAACAAAAGAACCATGAAAACAGCAGCTGTCAATATGTTAATAATCAGTGTATATTTGTTGACTTATTATTTTTGTCAACAACTTTCTTCCTCTGACTAAGTCACTAATGAAAACAAGTGCACATGGACAAAAACTAAACTAAATTAACATTTTCATCAACAAATAAAAACTAGACTAAAATGTTTGACAGAGACTTAATCCAATCAGACCTAGTTTGGTCATGTAGAAAGTAGAGACAAGTTAGGAATATATCCAATCACAGCTTCGACACCATAGCAGTGCCAATTAGGGGGTTAAAATAATGACACGTTTTATGAAACAGGTTGGTGTTGATAAGAAACTTAAATAAACTTATCCAAGTGTAAAATATGACTTCACATATTCAAGGAAACATAAAAAATGCCTTACCCTCTTCATTTCACGTTTTAGTTGACTAAATTTACAGTAGATTTCGTCGACTAAAATGTTGTGAAATTTCATCAACTAAAACTAGACTAAATGAAAACAATTTAGATGACTAAACTATGACTAAAACTAAAAGATAGTTTAAGCAGAAGACTATAACTCAAACTAAATAACACTGTTAATGATGCAATTTTAGATTCTTTATAAGTCTTTTTGTTGCTCGAGGTGAAATAACAGTTTGACTGTTTTTTGTTTTGCTTTGTCAAAAACTTCTGTAGTCAGCTTAGAAGTTTTGCCTTTGTCCTTCAGACTTTAGAACAAAATTTACTTTTCAAATTATTTTTTAAATATCTTTTTTTAATACTTTCATTTTTAAAACTTCCATCAATTCATCCACATTGAAATTCAGAAAATTAAAATGACGCAGTTTTCAATCTTTTTCAAGAATCTGCTTTGCCCAAACTTTTACTATGATCTAAGAAGTTTTAGAACTGATGTAAAAAAAAAAAGAAATATATATATATATATATATATATATATATATATATATATATATATATATATATATATATATATATATATATATATACATACACATATATATGTGTGTGTGTGTGTGTATATATGTATATATGTGTGTGTGTGTATATATATGTATATATGTATATATATGTGTGTGTGTATATATGTATATATATATGTATATATATTTATGTGTGTGTGTATATATATATTTTTGTTTTTTGTTTTTGTTTTTTGTTTGTTTTTTGTTTTTCTGTGAGTTATTAAAGCTTTTATCTTTTTTATGCTTGTGAGTTTTAGGTTACTTTAATCAAATTGTTACCTTTTTACACTTCCATGTGTTCATTAACATTAAAATGTTTGGAAAATCTATTTTTTACAAAATATTTAGTAACTTTTCTTTTATTTCTTTGCTTCTCAAAATTTGGCCCAAAGGTTAAAAAAATGGAAAAAAAAAATTGTAAACTTTGTGACAAGTTCTTACGTTTCCCCCCATCATTTTTTTAACAGATGTTTTTCATTTTTTTCTAAATCTTAAATCTTTTTTAGATTGTCTTAAGTCTAAATGCTTTTAGCCCTGTTCATTTTTTCATTCATTTCATTTAAATTTAAGTAATATTGATTATAGTAACAATAATGAAATGCCTGTTGGATTTTGTCAAGAACATTTCGATACCCAAACAGTTCCTCACTGATTTCAGGTTTATAAACTACCTGTCATCGAGCATGAAAGACCATGAAACAAAATAAAGATGTTTTTTAGTTTCTGAAGCAGCTCTTCCTGATCCCTCATCATCGTGTCTTTTCTCCTCTTGTCCAGGGGCCACAACCAGAGGATGGAGTTCCTGGGAGACTCGATCATGCAGCTGGTGGCCACAGAATACCTCTTCATCCACTTCCCCGATCACCATGAAGGACATTTGACGGTAAGACCAGCATGAGGACCTGCTAGAGTCCAAACTGAGCATCAGAATGGAGAACAAATGTGATTTAGGTCAGTTGATGTAGGTTTGCATCAGCGGTGGGCAAGTTTGGTGACCAAAAGGGCCACATTCACAATCATCCTCATCACTAGAGGGACAGATTTTTACTATTAAATGAGAACAAAGAAGACAAACATGCATAGCTGTCATAAGACATCACTTAAACAGCATTCATATATATCTATATATGTATTTAAACTAAAATGCAGTCAGCAATGTGCCGTCTAATAGACTAAGACAGGATTCAGTGCTGCTTTTTTGATGCAGGTAACAGGATTTACTGATCTCCAAAGTCTACATTACTTACATTTTGTATGTCTGTTTTGACAAATGCATAAAAGAGAGATTATAGAATCAATAACAGCCAGTTACAGCTCTGTTATCGTGGAAATGTCACCGTATACTATCATGTCACAGTAGATTATGAAAGATTTTTTTTTTATATATACACATTTTTTTAGCCTTTTTTAACGGACTGGTGGCGGCATTGAGGGAGTTGAAGGGTGGCATGTGGACCCTGGACCACCAGCTGCCCTCCCCTGGTCTATGTGAATGGTCTCAAAAAGAGAAAATATCCAGTGAGTGGCAGTTCTCTGAGCCAAAATGCTGTGTTGATGCTGGAGGTCAGAGGGGAATGGCCAGAGTGGTTCCAGATGATAGAAAGGCAACAGGAACTCAAATGGTGGCTGAGTTTGCAGAAGACCGTCTCTGGAGGTTCAATATGTGGAACCTAAGTCTGTTCAGCTAAGGGCAGAAAACTGAGGCCACAGCTCGCTCAGGATCACCAAAATTAGACCAAAGAGGACTGGGAAATGTTACCTGTCCGTTCAGATGGTAGGCTCAGAGTCTGGTGTGAACGTCATAAAGCATGGATCCATCCTGCCCTGGATCAGCGGTTCAGGCTGCTGCTGCTGGTCTCACTCTGGTCTCTGTTGTACCTGGTGAGCATCATTTAAACACCTGAACATCTTTGCTGACCATGTCCATCCCATGGACTCACTGCACTCCAGTTGCCTCCACAATCACCAGATCTCAATCTAGTAGAGTACCTTTGGGATGAGGTGGATCAGGAGATTCTCGTCAGACAACTAATCTGCAGCTACTGTGGTGCTGTCATGGACCAAAGTCTCTGAGGTATGGAGAGCTGTGTGGATATAAAATTAATATCAATGATATCAACCGTAGTTCATCTTAGCTAGTATTCAAATTCGGAGTACATGTACTCAAATTTGGTCAACTAGTGCATGAGTAGACTTTACTAGTGAAGTAAAAGGGTCACCGATAGACTTGTTACTAGTAGTACTTGTAGACTTAAAAAATGTTACAAGTAAAAACTCAAAGCTTCAAACTTTTGTTTTAGTAGTAAAGGTTTTTTCACAGTAGTATACAATTAGACCTCACTAGTAGACAATTTTGTAAAAAGAAATTACCATTAAAAACTTTAAGCTTTACTAGTAGTACTAGTAACACATAATTGTCTACTAGTAGACAATTTTGCTATACTAGTGAGGTCTACTTGTGCACTAGCTTACCAAAAACCTTTACTAGTAAAACCAATTTTTTGGTTTCTAATTCTGCTAGTAAACTCCAAATATCTCACTAGTAGTACCAGTAGACTGTTTTTAGTCTACTAGTAGTACTAGCAGTACTAGTAGACCTAATGCAAATGAAGTAGGAGGGATTATAACCAAATCCAGCACCCTGATTGGTTGTAATATTTTCAAAAGCCAATGAGAAGCCTGAATTTGCTTTTCCCCGCCCCCTTATTAGCATATAAGGCTAACTAGTAGTACTGGTGATCATTTTTCGATCTACTAGTAGTACTAGAAGAAACAAAACTGTCCACTAGTAGTACTAGTGACATTTTTTGCTTCACTAGTAAAGTCTACTTGTGCACTAGTTGACCAAAATTGAGTACATGTACTCTAAATTTGAGTACTAGAGGAGCTGAACTACGGTTTATATCACCAATATCAATTTTCTGCTCAAAGAGCTTTCCATAGCCAGGTACCCACTTCCTTCCTTCTTCCCTTCCTTCCTTCTTCCCTTCCTTCCTTTCTCCCCACAAACTAACTCTCCTCTCCTCTGTTCGCCCCGTTCACTGTACTCCTCCTGATGGGTATTGTCATGAGACAAAACAGCTCGGTGTGTTTTTCAGTAACACGTCTTTGTCGACTGGTTTATTTTATTTTACTTTCTTCCTCGGAGCTGTCAAGCACCGGAAAAATAAAGTTGTGCGTCTTCTTTGTCGACAAAGGTGCAAAGCGAGCGATCACACTTTGAACATGCAAGAGCGTTTCCTGACAGGTGGCATCTTGCTCCTTTTCTTTTTTTTTATTTTTATTTTATTCAAGCCTCAGCATTTCCTCTCAGATGTCTGACTGCTCCGGGCCGGCAGGATTGAACTGGTCCAAACCTGGAAAAAAAAAAAAGGAGTGGGATATTTCTTTCTCGCAGATGGAGGCGGTGACGTCACGCTCTAAAAGCTTCCAGGGACTGAAAGCTCCGGCCATGCCGAAGCCCAGGAGTCAGAAAGGGGTGCATCTGAAATGGACTTCAAATCGAGGGAAAAAGTGCTCATTCAACCGGTGTGCGCTCGCGTGTGCTCTGCTAAGGAGGACACATCACAGCCAGGAAGATTCAGACAGTCATATTGAATTCTATTTGCTGTTTTTTTTTTCTTGCAGCTATATTTAACGTGTTTGTGTTTTTCCTTTTAGAGTCGTAAATGTACCTCGCCCAGTCTAACATGTTGTCATCCTCCCAGCTCCGAGTCACAATGTAATATTTAACAGAGCGACGTGCAATCTCCCTGAAACATTTACTCCGCATTACCATTCCTGTCTTTGATGAATTATTCTATGTGAGGGCTTTTATTTTGATGTTTCTGTGTACTTCCTTTACGTCTTTCACCATGGAGTGTGTACGCAGGAATGTGAGTGCAGCCACACCTCTAGCATGTTTCTGTATTTCTTGATACTGGAGGTCAATCATCAACCTTGTTTTGTATATCCCTTTACAGCAGGAGGAATATTTCACAGTATTACAAAACTGCACATCTAAATGCATGTTCTTGTGCGTTGACCTCCCTCTTCTACTCGAAACCTCTCATATTTCACTGAACTCATGTCGGAGCATAAAATCAGGAAGTTGTAGCATCGAAAGAAATCCATCAGTTTTGTTGTTGTGTTGAACTGAAAATGTCATTTTCTGATACAGTTCTTTCATAATGAAGGATTCTATTAACAAAGCAACTGGGGATGCATGAATGCAGCGGCTAGGAGCTTCTACTATCACTCAAATAACTGTCTGAATATTCCCTTAATGTGTCATTTGCCCTCTCTATGCTGCTACTGTTTACCTTTTTTTTCAATCTCTTTTTATTGAGTGTTTCACAGATGAGGCATGTACATTCAATTTAGTAGAAGGAAAGAAAAAAACAATTAATGACAGAGAAAAAATGAAATAAAGTTGGAGGCAAGAAAAATCTTATTCAACCCAAAATTCATTCAAAGAACTTTCATTGCCTCCACAATTCATCATCTCCAAAACATTTCAACCTCATGCCCCACCCCAAAATAATAATAGTAATTCGAATAAAATTAAATAAGAGAATACATAATACAGGAAACAAATAAAGGAATAATGAAAAAGGGGAAAAAAGATAATTGGGGGGAAAAAAATGACATAAAAATAAATAAATAAATAAATACATTTACGATGCTTCAGTACAACCATATCCGTTATATAGAGATGAACACCATAGCTGCCTAGAAGAACACAACATAAACAAAGTTAATGTAAATTCCAACACATTCACATAATTGGACATGCTGCTACTGTTTACTACATTTGTGCCTGCGGTGAATTATTTATGGATATTATATGACTGAGTATTGTGTGCTGATTTTGACAATGACAATAAAGGACTGAACTGAACTGAATTGAATCTGAAAGAAGATGCTTTTAGCCCTTTCACACATGCAGCCCTGATGCTAGCGGGATAATGTCTACCAGGGTATCTGGGGGTATACCCTGCAGGGGCCGGGGTGTTACTAGAAGGCCGAACTCGATGTCAGAAATACAAGCCTAAAGAGTCAGTGTACATACAGTAGCGGACGAAGCAGCAGAGCTATACGCTATGATCACATTTGTACTCTTACGTTAGTGATACATGTCACTACGTGCACAAGGATTACAGCAGAGAAAGTGAGCTGCAGTGTTTTAGCTCCATATCCAACAGCAACGCGAAAGAAGATATTTTACAGAATTTTGATGATGCGCAGTGGAAACACTTTCAAATGTCCTCATGCACATTTGAGTATTATTAGGAGTGACAGGAAAGACTGTGGTTCCTGTTCTTTCTCTTTTGTTTTTTTAATCACTTTGACTGGTGTTCAGACTTAAACATTTTACTGGTAAAAGCTCAAAGCTTCACTAGTAGTAAAGGCTTTTGGTGCAGTCGTGCACAAGTAGACCTCACTTGCAAAGCAAAATCGTCTACTAGTATACAATTTTGTAAAAAATATTAACAGAAGCTTTACTAGTTGTACTAGTAACATAAAATGGCCTACTAGTAGATAACACTAGTAGACCATTTTGCTTTACTAGTGAGGTCTACCTGTGCACTACTGCGCCAAAAGCCTTGACTAGTAAAACAAAATTTTTGTTTACTAGTTCTACTAGTAAACTCAAAATATCTCACTAGTATTACCGGTAGACTGTTTTCAGTCTGCAAGTAGTACTAGTAAAGTCTAGTATTCACTAGTCGTACTAGTCGACCTTATGCAAATGAAGTAGGAGGGATTATAACCAAATTCAGAACTATGGTTGGTTGTAATATTTTCAAAAGCCAATGAGAAGTCTGACTTTGCTTTTTCCCTGCCCCCTTATTAGCATATAAGACTTATTAGTAGTACTATTGAACATTTTTAAGTCTACTAGTAGTACTAGTAGACTTAAAAAAGTCTTTTAGTAGTACATGTTCTCCAAATGTGAGTACAGCTGAACTACAGTTGATATCATTGACAGTAAAGATTGTGGTTCCTGTTCTTTCAGTTTCGTTTTCCTAATCACTATTGACTGGTGTTCATGTTGGATTAAAGTGTGGCTTTAAACTGTGTTGAGCTGCAAATGGATTGTCCAATGGACTTGAATGCATCATGCCTGAGGTGCGCATAGAGAGGAAGTTTCATCTCCTTTAAATGACACCAGAGCAAATCAGGTGAAGTGGCTGCAGCTGTGTGGAGAAAATTCGAAGATGTCATTGAATTCAACACAGAACACCAGTGAACTGAAGGAAACCGGTCTTTGTTTTCGTTGGTTGTTGATGGGGGGAAAAATAATGAGGAGCGGGAGTACCAATATCTTAGTATTTTTTCCATCTCCTTCACTTTGTTGGATCATTTGTGTACTTCACAATGTCAAGAAGACCAAAATGTGAACAGTTGTATAACTTGTACTCTTCAATAAAGAAATTTAAAATAATAATAATGATAATGGTAAGCACGTCTGTTTTCGGCCCACAGTTGCTTCGCAGTTCCCTCGTAAACAACCGAACGCAGGCCAAAGTGGCGGAGGAGCTGGGCATGCAGGAGTTCGCCATCACCAACGACAAAACCAAGCGGCCCGTGGCACTGAGGACCAAGACCCTGGCTGACTTGTTGGAGTGTAAGTCCTCAGCTTTTTAAATCATTTGTACAAATACCACACAGCGCTGGAGGAGACTACTCTTCATAATCCTTTTTATCTGACACTCTGTGGAGTGTACAGTTTCAGATGGCTGCTGAAGAGGTGTTATTGATTTATTCTTATTGTACCTGTAAACTCTCTTTTCTCATAAGGACACTTGACAATGCCTCCTGCATCCTTAATATTACCCTCATCGCCTTTCTGTCTTTAACTCCACCGCTGCAGCTGCCGTACAGTGACCAAACTGATCTTCTCCTTTTGTTATTCCTCCAGTTCTTTAGGTTTGACTAAACAGAATAAGACATCTGAAGGATGCTTGAAAAAATAAAAAGATGGTGAGAGTTTAAGATCTGGTTGCTGCCATTCTGCATCATTCTCTGACTGTTTGATCGTGCCGTCTTTGAAGAATATTTCTGGTATTTTTAACTCTCAGGGCCCGTCTTTTACATTAATCAGGGTCAAAATGACAAGCGGGTACAAAAATCTTTGGAGCTGTAAATTGAAATTTCATGACAGCGTGGTCAGATCAGAGGTCCTCTGGTTTAATGGCTTGATTCAGTGTGTTTACATGCAGCTTTAAAAAGTTTGTTACTGTTTGTCTGAATAAAGGGGACTTTTAAATATATAAATAAACCTCTAAATCTAACTGAAATTAGTATAGAGATGCACAATCAAGTTTTTTGCCAGTATCCAACAGGCAGATATTTTGATTCATGCTGATACCAACACCAATACAAACACAGATTTTTGTTGTAAGTAGGTATCAAGTACTCGCGATCGGGTTTTTTCGGTCACTACCCAAAGCTCGTGACCATATGTGAGGATAGGAGTGAAGATCGAGTGGTAAATCGAGAGCTTCGCCTTACGGCTCAGTTCACTTTTTAGCACGACAGACCGGTGTAGAGTCCGCATCACGCCGACGCCGCACCAATCCGCCTGTTGATTTCCCGGTCCATCCTTCCTCCGCTCATGAACAAGACCCCGAGGTACTTGAACTCCTCCACTTGGGGTAGAATCTCATCCCCGACCCGGAGAGGGCACTCCACCCTCCCTA